>OW240921.1:119261039-119483191 GCA_933207985.1 Pelobates cultripes | reverse complement strand
AAGAATATTGCTGAATTAGAGGCCATTGCTCATTAGCAATGGGCTAATATTCCTCAGGAACACTGCCAGAAGCTGGTTTCTGGCTATGCATTTTGTTTGCCACAGGTCCTAACCGCAAAAAGGTGCTCTATTAAGTACTAAAGATGCTTGCCATAATAATTTTGAGACTGGAGAAAACATAATAATTAGCATTTTTTTTTTGTTGACTTTGCGGAAACAACTTGAAGCATGCATTGTGGCGAGCTATTTCAATTGCTTTTGTTTGATTTGTTCATTGCAAACAACTAAAAGTCTGTACATTTTGACAATAAACAGTTTTTTAATAGGGGTTGAATAATTTAGATTACAACTGTGGTCCTCCTTTACTGATGTCATATAACTACTTCTTCAAAATAAGACATTCAACCCACTTATTGCTGATCAGTGGCATCTCTAGGGGGGGCACATGGTGGGCCAGGGACAAAAATAGGGGGGCACATTTAACGCCGCCCTTGACACAGTTTGATCCCGCCCCTGCCGCATGTTAAGCCCTGCCCCGACACAATGTGTTTTTTTTTTTTAAATAATGCCTGGTGGAGGATTCATTATTTTCCACCAGCGATTATTAAAAAACAAACACATTTCCCTTGATACAGTGCCATAGTTGCCAACATTTGAAAATAATTTCCAAGGACATTTTGAGGCACAGCTATCAATTACTACCTCGAACATTTACCACACCCACTGCCGCAAAACTCAGCCCACTATGTCCAACCCACATAATTAATCTCCGCCTATTTATCACAGTACAGATTACAGTCTACTCAATAAAGAGAGATTTACATGGACTTCAGATGGTAATTTTAAACTTAAGGCCAAAGTAGCCAAGTTAGAAACATTCTCCCATTCAGCTGCACTATTTCAACCATGATATTATACACACAGCCCTGTATTATACAGAGAGCAGCAATATACAGGGAGCACGGACTGTATAATACAGGTCTGTTTGTGTATAATATCCCAAGACGGTTAGTGCTCCCTGTATAGTGCTGCTCTCTGTATAATACAGGTCTGTGTATAATATCCCAGAGCAGTCATTGCTCGCTGTATAATACAGGGCAGTGTGTATAATAAATTGGGACAGTCAGTGTTCCCTGTATAGTGCTGCTCTCTGTATAATACAGGTCTGTTTGTGTATAATATCACAGGAACTATAGCAGCACTATACAGGAAGCATTGACTATCCCGGGATATTATACACACAGACCTGTATTATACAGAGAACAACACCATAGTATTATATAGATAGCTGAGCATATACCCCATGTCCCAATCTCTAGACTACTAGTACCTGTCAACAGCAGCTCCCAGACGCATGTAACAAGGCTAAAGTGTGCGGCAGCTCACACAGATGATTCAGCGGTAAAGCGCACTTGCTGGCAGAGCCAAACTGAGAATCCAAAGCAGCCCTGGAAAAAAAATGTATGGCATTCCTACAAGTCATTATATATATATATACATATATTGTGAGCGTAAAAGTGGAATAGTGGTTGATGGAAGATACATCAGGCCTGATTTGCTAAACAGCAATCAGAGAATTTTCAGTTAAATGCCCCAGGGAGAGATGTTAAAGTTTGCAATATACATTGCTGATGCTCTGCAAAACATGGTATGGGTCCCTGGGGCGGAGTATTTGGAGAGCAGGGTAGGCCAATGCACTAGTTGCTGTGTTACAGACCAGAATTTGGATCTGACTTAACTAATTGGCACTCGCCTGTAGCTAGTCAATTAGTAGACAGGCCTTTAAAAGAAGAGAGCAGCCTGCTGCAGAGTGAGGGAGAAAAAGCCAGCTAGGAGAGCTAACAACACTTGTGTTTATTGCAAAGCTATTTTCGTTTTTTTTGGAAAATTGGTAAGTGGGAAAGCCACCCAATTACAGATAGTGATTTCTGTCTAGTAAGAGCTCAAGTAAGAGCAAGGAATTTTGTTTGTTTATTATTATTTAAAGCAACCTGTTTTTCTTATCAAATAAAAAGGAAAACCGAGATGAATGTATCCTGGTGTCCAATGTGTTTGTATACCCTAGAAGGCTGTGGTTACTGCAAGATCTGTGACAATCCTACCTGTAAAAGAGGTGGTTTGCTACATATTGGGGAGAATGCGGGCAGCCACGTAAGCCTGAGGGTAGAAGCAGAGCTGGTGCAAGGATTTTTGCCGCCCTTTTGCGTGTAATAAATGCATTGTATGTTTCTGTGTGTGTGTGTGCAGGGCTGGTGCAAGCATTTTTGCCGCCCTAGGCAAAAGAAAGATTTGCCGCCTCCCCCCTGCCCCCCCCCCCACTCAGTGGGCACTTCCTGTCAGTCCGCCGGTGGCTGGGTACAGGAAACAGAGGTTCCTGTCCAACGTTCCGCGCCGCCCGGCCACACTACATTGAGAGACCGGCAGGAGGGATCGCTCTGCGCTTCCCTCCTGCCAGTCACTCAAATCCGGCCGCCCTCCACAGCAGTGCTGCGCCGCCTGAGGCTTGTAAAAGCGCTCAGGCGGTGCAGCATGTTGGAGCCGCACCAGTGGTTCCGGGCGCAGGGATCCGGCGCCTCCTGGTAAGGTGCTCCCTAGGCGGCTGCCTAGGTCGCCTTACAGATAGCGCCAGCCCTGGGTAGAAGTCATTTAAAGCTCAACATGGAGGATGTTATCAAGGCTCTGATCCAATCCACCTCTGTGCAACAGGAGGCTAACAGGAGAGCTTCAGAAAACAGTGCAGCCCTGCAGCAACTGGTGCTGGCCCAGGCAGAGTGTGCTAAAGTCCTGGCCAAAACACAGATGGAGTGCACTGAGTCCTTGGTGAAACAGATTGTTGTGACACAAGCGGAGATGTTTAAAGTAGCCCGTGAGGAGCAGCAAAAAGTCACCAAGGGACTACAACAGGAAATCCAAGCTATCTCTGAAAAACTGAATGGAGACCCTGATGGAAGATACCAGGGGCCAAAGGTGATTCGGGCGAGCCACTATCTTCAGAAAATGACCGCATCAGATGATGTTGAGGCGTACCTTCTGGCATTTGAGCGCACTGCTGAGAGGGAGGGATGGCCAGCTGGTGAGTGGGCAAGCATACTGGCACCGTTCCTAAGTGGACAGCCGCAGAAGGCATATTATGACCTAGAACAAGCCGATGCAAGTAACTACAGCAAATTGAAAGCTGAAATCTTGGCACGACTGGGTGTAACCTCTGCAGTACGTGCCCAAAGGTTCCACTCATGGTCATATTCTTCAGACAAAGCCGCGCGTTCCCAAATGTTTGACCTCATACACCTTGCATGGAAATGGCTACAACCTGAAATCCATTCAGCTAGCCACATTGTGGAATCCTTAGTAATGGACCATTTTTTGCGTGGTTTACCAGCTGCCCTGCGTCGCTGGGTCAGCCAAAGTGACCCCCATACAGCTGACCAACTGATTGCCTTGGTGGAAAGATATGTGGCTGCAGGAGAACTGCTACGTCCTACTTCACAGGAAAACCCCCGCAATCCTAAGCCCCAAGATTCTGCAAGACCTGGTAAGACTGTTCAAGGTTTAAGGGGAGCTAAAGAGCTGCAGCTCTATGCACAAAACACCAGGGGGGCATCCAGGTCTAATAGGCCTGGGAGAGGAACTAATTGGTGGTCAGATTTTACTGTCAAATGTTTCAGGTGCAAAGAGGATGGTCATATGGCCAAATACTGTCCATTGAGGGATGAACCTATGGACCTAGATGAGGGAGCACGTTCATTTTTGCTCAACTGTTATGGTACTGTTAACAATGACTATGATAATAACCCTCATAAATGCTGTGTAACTGTGAATGGAAAAATGTCTAAAGCATTACTTGATTCAGGTAGTATGGTTACGTTGGTAGCAGAGTCTATAATACCTTGTGTAAAACCTGATCATGTACAGAAAATAGGCATTATCTGTGTTCATGGTGATAAAAAGGAATACCCCACTGCGGAAGTAAATATTGGAACCCAGTATGGGGATTTAAAGTACCGAGTGGGTGTAGTACCTAGATTAACCCATGAGGTAGTGATCAATAGAGACTTTCCTCATTTTCTAGAATTATGGGCAGCTGTACAAAAGAGAGACCAACATTTATCAGAAATTAGTCAATCGGCCGAGGATAATGTGTTCCCTTTTTCCGATATTGACTTGGCTTTGACCACTGTGACGGAAAAATAAGAAAAAGGAAAAAATACTACCCTAAGCCATAATACAAAATAATAATATACACGCTGTGAAAGACAAATAAGTAGCTCTAAAACACCTAAAAAAGTGGTATCCCTTACACCACTAAAAACATAATATAATACATACAGAGTTATAGGTGGAGCTGTGGAGTATCTTGAACAATCTGGAAAATAGAATATATGCAAATAGCGTAGTATATCTATACAGTATATAGCATATAAAAAATGAGAATAAAAGCACTCACAAGGATAGAGTCATACCGTCATATGACTCTTAAAGTATGTTCTCTTGGACTATTAGGGGGTTGTCCAAACCCTTCTTTTGTTGATTGCTTGTTATTTCTCCTGATGGTTTTCAAAAAAGATGCTCAGTATCCCAAGAATCTTGGAAAATAATTCTTGTTTATTTGTAGATAAAATAACAAAATGGCAATATACTAAACCAATATATATTGGGTGTAGATATAGTCCAATAAAAAGTCTATCAAAGTTGAAAATGAGTGTCCAAAACGTGTTTCGCCTGATTAACAGGCTTCCTCAGTTGGCTCTAATGTTTCTTCCAAAGTTTTCTTTGTTTGAAAATGCCGTCGGCCGGCTGTATCTTCTTTTATATGGCACTTCCTGATTCCGTCTGGTGGAACGCAACGTGCGCTCCACCTACGGCACCAACTTCCGGTACGCACCGCAAGTGGAACGCACGTGCGCCCCAACTCCGTGCGCACACCGGAACTTCAGCACCAACTTCCGGGTGGAGCGCCAGTGCGCCCCAACCCGGCGCCAACCTCCGCAATGCACCACAAGTGGAACGCACGTGCGCTCCAACTTCAAGCAGCAAGTTCACTTCCGGGTCTCTCTATACTTCCGGGTCACACTCAGGTGGAACGCACGTGCGCTCCACTCCCAGCCTCACATCAGGTGGCCAAATGTAAACATAAAAAATGGCGTTCTGCCTGTATTTACACCAATAGAGTGTGACATATAGAATTATAAGTGCTATGTCTTAAATAAAAATAATATAAAAAATCAGATATTATGGAAAAGAGTAAAAATCAAATTTGATGAGAGGGAATAAAAACTAATTCTATTAGTTTTAGAAGATTGCTATCACAATCTTAAAGGGGCAGAATGTCATTTCTAGAAATTTTATAAAAATACACAGTAAAAACTGAATAAAATACATATAATACCCAATAGTAAAAGAAACACAAAAATAGTATGTAAGTGTATAAAAAGATGCCTAAAAACTTCCATAAAATAATATGAAACCAAGATAGGCTAAAACTAATGCATAAAGTGGCATAATTCAAAATCATTGTTCAGACCGTTTGGAATCATAGTGTCAAAATTGAATATGAACTTCACCTCTTCCTTTCCTATTTTGTTTACATAATCACCACCTCTCCAATCTTTTTTTACTAATTTTAAAGCACAAAAAAACATTCCTTCTGGATTTTGTTGGTGAACATGTTTAAAATGATTTGAAACACTATGGGTTTCGACTCCATTTTTGATGTTTCTTATATGTTCCGCTATTCTTAAATTCAATTTACGAATTGTACGGCCTACATATAAAAGATTGCAGGGACATTTTAAAATATAGATCACTCCCTTCGAATGGCATGTTAGATGATCTCTAATGGTAAATTTCTTGTTTATAATGGATTCTAGGTCTGTTAGGTGTCTTTTTTTATTCTTTGTATTTTTACATGCTAGACACTGTCCGCATCCGTAAAATCCTTTACCTATTGTAAGGAAGGTTTGTCCTACTGTTTGTTCTTTGTTACTACTTTTAACCAAAGTGTTTCTCAAGTTTTTTACACCTCTAAAGATGACTTTTGGTTTTTCTGGTAATATATTTTTAAGAATAGGGTCATCTTTTAGTATATGCCAATGTTTTCCTATGATTTTATGCATTTTCCTACTGTTGCCATGGTAGTTGCATATGAAGGGGATGTCTTGTTTCTTGATTAAATCTTTCTTTTTCTGTTTATATTTTAGAAGGTCTGTTCTTTGTATTTCTTGAACCTCATTTATAGCTAATTGGAGGGAAACATCGTCATAACCTTTTTCCAGAAATTGTACTTTAATCTTATTTGCTTGCTCTAAGAAGTCTTGTTCATTCGTACAATTCCTTCTTATACGTAGGAATTGTCCTTTCGGAGCGTTACTTAACCAAGGGAGGTAGTGACAGCTCTCTCTTCTGATGTAGCTGTTGGCATCTACATCTTTAAAATGATTCTTGGTAGTAATAGTGCCGTGTGTAATAAATATCTCCAAATCTAAAAAATTAATTTGTTGGGTGCTAGTTTGTGCTGTTAAAATAATATTCCACTGATTGTTATTCAGATAACTGATAAAAGATGGTAGATCTGTGTGGGATGCTGTCCAAACAAAAAATATGTCATCTATATACCGGCGATACCAGGTTCGCCCCCCATGGGTGCCCTTGATAAATAAACTGTTCTTCCCAGTATGCCATGAAGAGGTTTGCATAGCTAGGGGCGAACTTGGTACCCATCGCCGTACCTCTAATCTGTAAATAGAACGTCTCATTGAACCAGAAAAAGTTATTGGTTAAAACTAGATTAATGCGTTCCACTTGCGGTGCGTACCGGAAGTTAGTGCCGTAGGTGGAACGCACGTTGCGTTCCACCAGACGGAATCAAGAAGTGCCATATAAAAGAAGATACAGCCGGCCGGTGGCATTTTCAAATAAAGAAAACTTTGGAAGAAATATTAGAGCCAACTGAGGAAGCCTGTTAATCAGGCGAAATGCGTTTTGGACACTCATTTTCAACTTTTATAGACTTTATATTGGACTATATCTATACCCAATATTTATTGGTTTAGTTTATTGCCATTTTGTTATTTTATTTACAAATAAACAAGAATTATTTTTCAAAGATCCCTGGTATACTGGGCATCTTTATTGAAGACCATCAGGAGAGATAACAAGCAATCAACAAAAGAAGGGTTTGGACAACCCCCTAATGGTCCAAGAGAACATACTTTTAGAGTCATATGACGGTATGACTCTATCCTTGTGAGTGTTTTTATTCTCATTTTTTATATGCTATATATTGTATAGATATACTACGCTATTTGCATATATTCTATTTTCCAGATTGTTCAAGACACTCCACAGCTCCACCTATAACTCTGTATGTATTGCAATAATTATCTGCTCATGGATAAGAGACCTGGAACAGTACACCTAGAACACCTCAATGAGCCGTCTGGGTGTCTATAGTGTCCCTTTAAGAACCTAATGCTAATCTTAAAGCTAAGCCTATACTAAGAAATGATAGGTAGAATAGTCTAATATCAGCCAATGAGATTGCAGACGAGAGACGTAACTGTTCCCACATACAAGACTTTACACAAAAGGCACAACACATTAAGGATAAATTGGTCCAAAAGGGTTATAACAAAAACTCAGTTGAAAAAGAAATTAGAATTATGTCTGGAAAGAATAGGGATGAATTGTTGATGGACAATCAGAAAATCAGGGAAAATCCGCAGTGCATTTTATCACCAAATATAATACAGATCATTTAAAGATCAAAAAAAGTCTACAGAAGTATTGGCCCATTCTACTAGAGGATCCATTATTGGGAGAAATATTACCCCCAAAAAAACAACACTAATTTAGTTATGCCATAAAACAAAAGACAAAATCAAATGAAGAGCAAAAGGGTTTTAAAGGGTGTAATAGATGCAAAGCTTGTTCAACATTAACGTTAGGTAAAAGCTCGCATTTCACCATTAAAACAACAGGTGATACCTTCCCAATTAAGAATAATATCGATTGCCTCACGGACTATGTAGTATATTTAGTGCAGTGTCCGTGTGGCAAGCAGTATGTAGGCCGTACCAAAAGAGCCTTCAAGATTAGAGCAATGGAACATATGAATAACATCAAAAAAAGATTAATGTCCCACTCGGTACCAGTACATTGCAATTCATGTCCAGCATTTAATTTTAAGGAACTAATCTGTGTAGCCCTATAGAAAATGTATCTGCATTGGAGGGGAGGGAGGGGGGGAGTAGAGATCAAAAACTAGCCCTGAGAGTAACATTCGGGATTCACAAATTACAAACCCTAACCCCCACAGGGTTAAATGTTGATATTGATCTGGTATGTTTTTTGAACTAACTAAGTAATTAGGAGATTCCTTGAATTTAGATTAAATGGAGGTAATACTATGAAAATAATGAGTGAGAATAAGATTTAAAATATATTTGTTGTTTTTGTATGTATTAAGGCAGTTTTGCCTGTATTTGTGGGAGGGGCTTAAATTAATTCACTCCCCTATATAAGGGACACCCCTTACCTGACTCATATCGCTTGAGGTCAGCATCAGAATGATTTCCACTTCCGGGTCATCCAGAAGCCATTTTACCTGATTACTCTATGAGGTTTTCTAAGCTGAGCTGTGTCAGGAATCCAGCCACAGGCTTTTCCGGTCTACCACCTTCTTTCTTCAATCTATCGCTGTGGATGGTGTCCAAGTGACTCACAAACCGTAAGTTGACCTACCCGTTACGCCAGGCATCAGTCCCACGGCACCATGCAAGGGTCAGGTCCTCACTTTACTGCTGCATTTTGTCTAAGTCTGTTCTAAAACCATTGCATGTTCATGCATATCATTCGTTTAAACCCCCTACTGGTCTTTGGGTGTACTACAGACTTCTTAGACATTATCGCATTTCATGTACAAACCAACGAACCACTGCATCTTTGCCTATACACTGACCCCTACCGGTCATTCGGTGTACTACAGGCTTCTCAGACATTATTGCATTTCATGTACAAACCAACGAACCACCACATTTTTCACCTACACACTGACCCTATTGGTCATTCGGTGTACTACAGGCTTCTTAGACACTGTTTGCATTTTCATGTACAAACCAATAAACCACTGCATTTTCACCTACACACTGACCCCTACTGGTTTTTCGGTGGACTACAGGCTTCTTAGACATTATCGCATTTCATGTACAAATCAACGAACCACTGCATTTGCGCCTACACACTGACCCCTACCGGTCATTCTGTGTACTGCAGGCTTCTCCGACATTATTGCATTTCAGGTACAAACCAACAAACCACTTAATTTTTCACCTACACACTGACCCCTGTCAGTCATTCGGTGTACTACAGGCTTCTTAGACATTATTGCTTTTCATGTACAAAACAATAAACCACTGCATTTTCACCTACACACTGACACCTACCAGTCATTCTGTGTACTACAGGCTTCTCCGACATTATTGCATTTTATGTACAAACCAACAAACCACTGCATTTTTCACCTACATACTGACCCCTATAAGTCATTCGGTGTACTACAGGCTTCTTAGACATTATTGCTTTTCGTGTACAAAACAATAAACCACTGCATTTTTACCTACACACTTACACCTACCGGTCATTCAGTGTACTACAGGCTTCTCAGACATTATTGCATTTCATGTACAAACCAACGAACCACGGCATTTTCGCCTACATGCTGACCCATACCGGTCAATCGGTATACTACAGTCTTCTCAGACTTTATTTCACTTCATAAGCAAACAAACTAACTACAGCATTTTCGCTTTTATACTGACTCCTATCTGTCATACGGTAGGATTAACCCCTTAGGGACACATGACATGTGGGTCATGTCATGATTCCCTTTTATTCCAGAAGTTTGGTCCTTAAGGGGTTAAAGGGTATTTTTACCATACAATCAGCATTTATGACCCCTACTGGTCAACAGCAAAACTGTCTTCACATGTCATATACAATTTACCAGCCAATATAAATTACACATAAGATTGTTTTAACTCCTTAAGGACACAAGACATGTGTGACGTGTCATGATTCCCTTTTATTCCAGAAGTTTGGTCCTTACGGGGTTAAACATAACCATAAACCATAAATGAAACTCCAGCACGGGCTCAAATTCAGGTTTAATTCACAATAATTTAAATTTCACATCAAGACCAACAGTGGTTCTATCAACACTGCCACCTGCAGGTCTGTCAAGTACATTGACAATTTTCATGGGGTTCTACAAACACCAAAACACTTACACCTATAGGTCAACAGACAAACAACATTTCCCATACCAATCAGTATCCAACTACACTGCCACCTATAGGGCACTCGGCAGATCTCCAGTGCACTTGCATTTTGCAACACCATGTTCACTGACCCCTACCATCCAATAAGACATACAACAATTCACATAGCAAGCACTATATCAACATCAGGTATAAATACATATATTATTACACAGTAGCAGACGCGTCTGTACATACGTAACTGGTAATATAGTTCACATACATTTTTCACAGCACGCTGCTCACGCAACAGACTTTCCCCTAGCAAGGGGACATACAACATACAAGGTGGGGACAGACCACATTTTCACTTGTACATACGGCACTTAATGGGTTAAGATTGATACATATTTAGCCAGTATGGCTACGATGTTTAATATTTACACATCATGGCACTTTACTTTTCACATATACTGTACGTATTAAGATAAGCTTGGTCTATGTCATATTTCCTTATGCCATATGGTTTTATCCATTCAGGTTACAGTTACTACTAAAAAACCTATACGGATTGTCAGGTTCAATACCATACTACCAGGTACATACACCTGCTCACGTAGTTATCCATCTCTTACCTTCCCTGGAATAGTAATCGTGTACTGACAATTAGGGTTCTAGGGCCCAATAGGTATTACCCCCTTTTTTTCTCTGCATTATGCTTCGGTTAGTGGTCCCGCGAGGCCAACACCCCGCCTCACACTCGGAGGCATACACCCCTCGGGCCACTCGTGAGCTAGCCGCCTCGCATTGTATCATAGGGAGGGCCTCACCTGTCACTCCCCTTCCTATTTTTTCTGGTTACTGTCACCAAGAGGCCAACATCCTGCCACAACGTTCGGTGGCCACACAAAATCCCCTCGCGCCAAGCATAGATAGAGCCTCTCAAGCCACTTGGCAACTAGCAGGGCCTCACCAGTCACCAAAAAACACCAAGCCTAATCGTTTCGCCTTACGGCTTAGCTAGCAAGCCAGTACAAGAACCCTGGGTACAAATAACTGCATCTTTATTGTTATTTAAGTATTTCTCCAAAAGATGGTGAAGAATCACCTCTTCCTAGCACCCCGGCTAGAATTGATACACCTTCAAGCAGAGGAGATGTTGCTAGTCCTGCAGCAATCAGATCCTGGACGATCCCACACATTACCACCGACCTAAGGAGGTGACAGATCCCCTACCCTGCTACAGCAAGGAAAGCAGAGTTATTCAAACTCCTCCATACATCAACGGACAACACGGAGGCAGGGGAAGGCCCAGCTACATCAACTCAGGTGACACCCAAGCTATGCTAGCCTCACTCATAAACTCATGAACCAAAAAATGTTATGACAGACTGGCAATCTCGAGTTGGTCACCACAGCCCTCACAAGGCTGGGCCTCACGTTACTGTACAACCAGCACCAACCGAAACTCGGTTACCTGGTACAATCAATTCTTATGACACACAAGATGTTAACCCTGCACGTATGATCCCAGCACATTGGGGAAGCAAGGCATATATGTATGATGATGTATCTGTGATGGTCAGATTCAGGGATTCCAGGTAAATCGGGAACTGACCATCTCTTGGATGGGTTGGTATTTGGAATATGTAGAGATGTTTATTTGTGCAGGTACCCATACAGAAGGGATTTTGTCCCAAACAAATGGACGAGCACTCTCAGGCTCCAGGTACCAGCACCTCTGAATTACCAGAGACAATTGATATGAGTAGTTGCATTGCATATAGACTGTTGCATATATGTTCAAATGGTTCAGGGCACATGACAAACCATGTGGCCCAATACAACTTACAAATAACGTACTCACCATCTGTACACACCAATGCATTTTTCAACACTACTGACTCATCACCCTTCCAGACTTGTAGTAGATTTACTAAAGCTCTGGAGCTTCAAAGGGCTCCCATACAGGTATCATAAACACACCTTCAAGGAATATAGCATGCCCTCACTTACAGTCAGCACAACAAAACCATTGTCTGAAAACACACTCATAGCCAAGATTTGCAGAGTGGTCTTCCAATCTCCACCATTTACAGCATGGCACCAAACACACACATAGGTATTGTCACAAGGAATCTTCCCTTAAACAAAGACTAACCATAGACTTATTGGCACCACACACCTCCGCTACCCCAAGTCTCAACTCCCTTCTTACTATACAACACCATTGATCTACCTGTACAGCTATCACTCAAGCATGGGTTAAAGCTTGGTTAAGTAAGACCAATATCATCAACGCAGTAAACAGCTACCATCTACCCTACACACTGGCACTTACATGGCATAAATTGGGCAATCCTTTCCCTGCTCAACTTTCGAGCTACAGGTTAACCTACTATCGATATTCGCAGATACTCTGTGCTGGTTATGATAACATATCCAGAGGCATTACAGTCATACACTATCTAGAAGACTTCTTGTTGCTCAAAGAAAGCATATTTTTCACTAGAAGCCTCATGGCAGCTTAGTCTGGTTGACCACTTGGGCGTCCCAGTACCCCATAAGAAACAGAAGGCGCAGACACTATCATCACATTACTGGGCATATGACTTGAGTCGGCATCCATACACGCAAGTTACCACAAGACAAATAGGGAACATTCTCAACTAAATCAATCACTACCTCCTGCTTAGTACTTACAACTACAAGGAACTACAATCCCTACCAGGTTCCTTAATTTTGCCATGCCAATCATACCACAAGACCACGCTTTCACATCCAGAGTACTTTCCCCTTTTTTCCACACTTCCAACATGACGATCAGAGGAGGTGCCTAGACACCTCAGCAACAGCAGACCTGCACATGGGGGGGGATTTCTTAACCACTTGGCATGGTAAAAGCATGTTCCTTCCAGGATTGTCTGACACTTCTCCAACCAGATGGTCAGACGCAGCGTATACCACGGGTTTGGCAGCGATCTACCGGGAACAATTGCTTTGGGGCTGTTGGCCATGGCATCCAGGTTTGGAAATTTTTCCACCACTTCAGCCCCTTTGGGAGATCTACCCCATTGTAGCAGCTGCTGTGGCATGGGGTAAATCATGGTCAGGGTCATCAATTCCGTTGTTACTCAGACAACTAAGCACATATCATATAATCAACAAACGCCACTACTCATCCATAAGTTCATGATGTTTCTGGGAAACTCACTTGGTTGGCCACTTATCACATTTCACTTTCATGTACCAGACGGGGGTATACATCCCTGCCGACAACTGTCTCATTTATATTCCAGGCATGTTCATCATACGCTTCCTACAGCCGCCCATACAGTCACGTCCACTCTTTCGTTCCAGAGACAAAATCATGGATTAGACATACTCATGCAGCATAGCATGCACTATCCCACCTAGCACTTTCGTCCCATACTTGTAGAACGCATAACACAGCTTTTCACCTGGCTTAAAGAATCTCATTGGAACACGACATAGCTCAACCTGTGTCACAAAATTTCTCCTAAGTTTTGCTTATTTTTGCCACCTTAAACTTAAACTATCTCATACACCATTAATTATATATTTTACAGGCATTCAACAACACATGATAACCTATGGCCAAAACTACCATAAACTTCATGCTATCATACCAGAAAAGAATATACTCAGAGGTTTTCAGGAATCCATTCCCCCACGTTCCTCTCAGAGATTACCAATAGCCATCCAACTGTTCATCCTTATCGGACCTATTAGATCTACAACCATTCAATTATACTACCAAGTCGGCCATTACCAGCCATGCACATTGCCTTTTATGCCTTTCTCAGGCCAGAGAATCCACTACCATCACCACCACTCAGACAGATCATTGTCTTCAACGATCCCACGTACGTAAACACATATATCATTACTTATTGGCTCTACCACATTCTGAAATGAGTCAACATGCACCAACAGTAGAGATAACATACTATCCTACCCACAACAAATGGTGCCCACTTTCGGTCCTAGATTCCTACCTTCAAAATCCTTTCAGGAATCAAATACTGTAATTCATTTAAGGAAATGTCTGGTTAATTTGTATATATTTGTTGACTGTATTAAATCTTTGATTATTCATTTTTGCCCTCTTTATTTACAGGCCTACCGTATCGTCGGTATCGGCACACCACAACCGACTTGCTCCCTTTACACTATCCTAAGCTTATGCTGGATCCTTACTCCATATACGGCTATTTTGCCCCTTACACAAGTATTAAGGCAGTTTTGCCTGTATTTGTGGGAGGGGCTTAAATTAATTCACTCCCCTATATAAGGGACACCCCTTACCTGACTCATATCGCTTGAGGTCAGCATCAGAATGACCCTCCCACCCACTCCTCATTTCAACACTTTCTCTTTTCTTTCCATTTACTTTACTTTCTTACTCCTTGGTGGGCCCTCTTTATTTACAGGCCTACCGTATCGTCGGTATCGGCACACCACAACCGACTTGCTCCCTTTACACTATCCTAAGCTTATGCTGGATCCTTACTCCATATACGGCTATTTTGCCCCTTACACAAATATATATATATATATATATATAAAAAAAATATTAAATAATATATGTAGCACATTTATCTAAATGAGAAACTTAAATATTTTAGGGAAGAAGTTATAAAAAGATTTCCCTTTTTTAAGTAGTTAGAACTAAATGAGTTTAGCCTTATTTACAAAGTGAAGTTAATATATGTACAATGTGATGCCCTGAAATATACACCAACATGCAATGTCAATATAATTTAAAAAAAATTTTTTTTGGAGGTAATGGTAAGGATAGGAAAACTCTGACTAAATATATGGTTAAAAGAATATCAGATAATTAAAAAATGCTTATATGATAGTCAAAGTGGATAATAGCATGTTGGTGAATATAATGGGAATAAAATTTGAATATATAATTCATTACAAATTTGTAGAACCAACCATTGTGTGTTTTCTATTCCCCTATACAAATTGAAATCACTGATCAATTTGCACTAAGTGCCAAGAACTACTGCAATATCTCTGGCGACCACCTGAGGGCAAAAAAAGGACGTTAATAACAGACCATAATGGAACGCACTGCCATCTTTAATCCAGAGAACCGGTGGAACACACGGAAGTGCGTCATCAAGAGGGGACGGCTATTCTCACCGGAAGTGAGTCATCATGGAGAAACAGTCGCTTTTTGCCGCGGGAATAGATTGGCAAATACAATCAGCTGAGACAACACATAGAGGTAATTTACCGACGGACAAGGAGTCCAATCACAGAGGAACATAAGAGAATGCCCACCACACCACCAATGGACTTCCAGTATCCACTATATGTAAGGGGAGGGGAGGGAAGGGAGGGGAGAAGTAGGCTTATTGGTACAATTGATGGTATTTTACGTGTATTTTACTGCATGTATTTTAATATTGGTCCCTGAGGATGTTTCCTGAAGGGAACGAAACGCGTAGGACCGCTTTTTATTATTATTTTATTTTAAATATGCCAATAAATTCATCTTTTTCTACAACCAACCATTTGGAGTGTGTGAACTTCCTGGTTTCCAGATCGGAGCTATCACCAACAGTGGGACATACCCTCCTTATCACAGGGTAGGCACCCTGAAGGCTTACTTTTTACAGCCAATCTGTGAGTGTAACCTTGAATTTTTGGGAGATTAATAAGGCTATTACAATAATACGCTATGTTGTATTTTATGTTTATGTTTTAGTGATACAAGCTGGATCCCATTTCTTTTTGCATTTCATGATATCATGTATATAGTTACCATTTTTGGGAGGTAACTTGAGGGAAGCAAGTATCCAAAAAGTTAAGTTAATTTTTGTATTTCCATGGATGATTAGGTGGAAGTTGTATATTGCAATTGTGACAAACTGCCTTTTGTCACTGGATTTTTATGTGACCAACTGCCCTTTGCTCCTGGCTTTTGGAGGAGCCTGATTGCCAGCCTCCTGCCTCATGACTATGGCCCTGGGGTGTATGGCCCTTTAAAAACTAAATTGGGACTTTTAAAAGACTGTTTCTGCCCCTTTGATTCCATAGGAGAATGAGCCTCTCCCCCCACCCCCCTTAAATACCTATCTCATTGTTCTCCAGCAGGGTGTTGTCCCAGGGACACTGCCAGACCAGTTTAAACTGTCTGCTTTGTCCCTCCTCAATCTCTCATCAGCCCTTGCAAAACTTTAACCCCATGGCAAATTTACTCTGTCCATGGGATCTGTGCGCTGTTCACCTATATTGGGCGCTCAGATCCGAGCTATCTGGATAAATGTGGGGGTTCTGTGTGATATAATAGGAATGATGTATTTTTATGTATTTTACTGGTAGTGTAAAATGTAGATATTTTCTGTACCTGGATATAATTGAGTTTACTGCAGTTCCTTAAGCCAATTATCTCCAGGTTAGAGGGGAGGGATTTTACTGTGTGTGTGGGAGTGTTATTTTGTTAATTAGTGTTCCCATTGGTTTATGTCGCTTTTGTCACAGTTTACCACCAAGTCCAGGGGGTGTTCCTCTGGCCTGAAAACTTGCATAAAAGAAAGCCCTTTGGTGCTGATTAAACAGATCATCTTGTACCTTCATGAAGTTTCGGCTCATGTTTGGGGGATTGGAGAACTACACTCTGGAGATTGCTATAATCACTTTACTCCCCAGGGTATAATCACTAAGCTCTGCTAAGTGCTTGTTCCTGCTCTCTGGAATTCGGTCTACAGTGTTTATGGTGTCTGGCGGAGTTCTTGGAGTCCTCGGGAAGCACTAGGAGCATCCATCAACGGAAGGTACCCGGTTGGGTTGCAAGCGGTCCCGTTACAGCAATCAGATGAACATAAAAACCGAGGTACGGGAACCAGACTTCAGAATGAGAAGTGGACAGGCCAGACTTTATAAAACAGAAAGATAAACCCTGGAGGAGGACACAACCACAATTGTGCTCTCTTACATTGCAGGGGTGTGGGCTGATATCCTGCTCAATGGCTGCTGTAGTGTTAATTCAGTCAAGTGCGCATGTTTGGCTGACTTTTTACCTTTAAATATTTGTGTTATTGCTTAATTTTAGGATGCCATGTGCCCTGTCATTGCATCAATTTGTCATCTTGGCAGAAACGTGAAAGGCTGGCGTAGGTAATGGAGAATGATCAAATAGTTGCACATCGCTGGGCCGGCCTCTGAACGATACACTTGTATATATCTATGTGATACTCTGTTGTTCTGGTTTCCACGGTGACAGTTTGTAGCCCCCAATATGCTACACACTTAAGAAATATTTCCTCCTTTTTCTGTTCAGATCACGATGAGTGTGATGTGCCGGGGTAATGAGCTTAAAAACTATCATAGAGCTGCCGTATGATGGGGCTCGCTGCTGGCCAGCTGCTAGGACTTGTGTTTAACTGCTGCTTGTTTCACAGATAATATCTGTACACAGATTCTGAAACAATATATAATCACCGGTCTCATTCCTAACATCAGGTGAGAATGACGGGAAGCAGAAAGGGTTTCAAAATAACTGCATGACTACAAAAAGGAAAATAACCTCCAGATAGACAGCTGAATGAAATATTAATTCAGACCCTTCTACAATTATCCCATCATGTCTATAGAAATGTGTTTTCCTTTCTTGGAGAGAGAGACAGGAACTGACAGTTTTATTTACTTGGTATATACTCCTTTCTTAACCAGTCTATTGCGTTAGGAGACCCTCTGACATGTGAAAGATGAATTACAGATAAATAGAGGTTTAGAAGGAAAAAGCACCAAAAATGCCAGGGGGTCCAACAGAGAATTTACCCTCCTGTAAACATGGAAACATTGAATTAGCAGCAGATTTGTTTCTCATTTGCTTTTTTGATAAATCAAAAAACAAGGCAAGTTGTTTTTTAACTATAAAGAAAGCCAATAACTGGAACGCCATTGAGAATTTCCTTTTTGCTGCACATCTAATCTGATACATCTTTCCATCAACTGTTAGATACTTTACGGCAGATGCAATCCCTAATAAACAATGTATCCAGTTCTTCTTTCCATTAGCGTTCCATGGAGTTGCACAAACCATTATTCGATATGTTCTCACTGTATTTTTGTCGGCTAGAGATTCACTATGCCTCGATTCTCAGATGCCTTTTTTTGCCAAGACGATGCTAATAAAAAAATAACATTTTGATGGCTGGGATGCTCTTTGTTGGCTAATTTGATATGTGTGAGCGCTTGTTGCCTAACTTCATATTTAATAAGCAGAAAGAGTTTGGTTGATCTCTCGCACCATCCCTGCTCCCGGCACTGCAAAAATAGGCCAGTTTGATTAATTTTTGTTTTCTCGCAATAACTGCAGATCACCCAAGCATCACAAAGATTTACTGCAGTTTTATTTCCATGAACGGTCCCGGCAGAAAGCCACATTGCCACAGGAACTGAGAGCTGAAGACAGCACGCTTTCGAAAGAGCACTATTCTTAACATCACTGCTGTAAGGGCGACATCACTTTAGGAAGGAATACACAATGTCTTCTTTCTACCAGAAGCTTTTACATCTTCCCTGTGATTTATTACTCTTTAAAAATGGCTTGTAGTGTACATAGGGGACGCGTTAATATCTCCTGTACCAAAGTCCCTATGCAGAAATAAAACAAAAAACTATGTTTTATGTCCATTGGGCAGATTGGGCAGGTTAGAAGATATTATTTATTTATTTAAGGTAAATCTGATATTGTTCCCTATTGTTAAAATTTGTGCTTGTTGCTTACAATGTGTGTAATGTGTAGGTAAAGAGTAGGATGCTGAATTATGAGGGTAAGAGCAGAGGTGGTGAAGGACCTAGGAATATATAAAATGTAGGAAAGACTGATTAGGGGGTCAGAGACCACCGGTCTGATGGGAGAATGGACTCACAGTTATGATGACAGATCTATAAGATTAGGCAGAAAGAGGCTAAGCAAGTTATAAGAGCCTCCAAAGCACACACAGAAGAGAAAATAGCACAGTCAGTAAAAAAAGGGGAAAAGGAAAGTAAAACAATGTAGCGGAGATGCAATATTACCCAGGTTATCTCCGCTTATAATCCAAGTGAGACTCAGGAACAAGTAAATAGTACATCCAAAGGCAGGGTTTCCAGCAGGTAAAATACAGCAATATCCCAACAGCAATCCCAATAACTGGACGACACACAGTTTCAGGAGCATAACTGACAAGCCTTTAATCACAGTCTCCTTATAAAGCATGCTCCCATGCAAGGGAGGGACTTTACAGTAATTATTACAGTAGCCAATCCTGTCCTGGTAACCTCCCACACATCTCCTCCCCTCAGCCAGCATCATAATCCCCTTATCCAGCACACCAATTCCCCCCATTTCTGGATGTACCCCTAAACGTAGAGGTACCTCTTTAAATCATACATCCCCTGGTAGCCCTGATCTGGGTGAACAACATATCCAAAAATCACCCAGATCAGACCAGTGGTTCGGGAAAAGTATGGAGGGAATAAAATGACCGACCGCACGAACTGAGATAGCCGAATTCGGTTCCATGTGAATGGGCCTTGCGGTCGGTCCTGGCATAAGGGAATAAAATACACGAAAGCCTCTAGCTATAGAGGCTAGGGAGGGTTCGCCTGAATCCCCTCGTTCGGTATTCTCTATCTACCGAACGAGGGGCCGTTCGGTAGTTTGGAACCGAACGGACCAGGGCTGTGGAGGTCTCAGCGGTGTTCGCCTACTCGAGTGTCCGATTTTAGTTCCAGACACTCGACGGCAAAACACCGCTGTTCGGGAGTTTTAAAATGGCCGCCGCCACGTGTTCGTTTGTCGAATGGCGGCCACCCCCGAGAACAAAGGACGGCTACTTACTGTTCAATTACCCGTTCGCAACAATGTTGCAATGGGTAATTGAGGGCACACTTCACACAGGGGAGGTCTGGTTGTTCGGTAGTTTCATTCGAATAAACTAAGGGAATGAAACTACCGAACAATCAGAGAAATACAATTCTTTTTAATACACAGAAAATACAGCAGGTACACGGATGCAGCTTTATACAGTATTTTTGTATGGTCGCCTGGTGCCATCCGCTACAAACAAGGATTAGTTAGATTAAAAACAAAAGAAGGAATGTATGTAGAAGAGGATAAAGGTCTAGCTGACTGCCTGAATGAATATTTTTGTTTACAGATGAAAATGAAGTAAAGGGGCCTCAGTTAGGAAAAAGGACAAATGAGTCATTTGGTACATGTGAGTTTACAGAGGAAGAGGTTCTATTTCATCTGTCAAAAGTAAAGACAAATAAGTCGATGAGGCCTGATGGAATACACCCAAAGTTATTAAAAGAACTTAGTGGTATACTAGCAAAACCATTAACGGATTTATTTAACCAATCATTGTTAACAGGAGTAGTCCCAGAAGATTGGAAGTTAGCGAATGTTGTGCCCATTCACAAGAAAGGTAGTAGGGAGGAGTTGCGCAACTATAGGCCACTAAGTCTTACTTCAGTAGAGGGGAAAGTAATGGAAACCATGTTAAAGGATAGGATTGTTGAACATCTAAAATCGCATGGATTTCAAGATCAGAGACAACATGGGTTTACTTCAGGGAGATCATGCCAAACTTATCGTATTGATTTTTTTGATTGGGTAACTAAAATAATCAGGGTGGTGCAGAAGACATTTCTTACCTAGATTTCAGTAAGGCTTTTGACACTGTTCCACATAGAAGGCTCATCAATAAACTCTAATATTTGGATTCCAATATTGTTGAATGGGTAAGGCAGTAGCTGAGTGACAGGCAACAGAGGGTTGTAGTCAACAGAGTATATTCGAAGCTTGGACTTGTCACCAGTGGGGTTTTTATGTTTTTCATATAATCTCGGCGTCATCTTGTGTACCCAGAGAGGTCACCTGTACCAAGAGACTCAGCAGAATATTTTCTAATAAAGTCTAACTCTAGAAAATAATTTAGAAACCCACCAGCAAATCTACAAAGGAAGCATCTGAGTTCTGCAAGGGACAGCAGACCAGTCACTTGTAAAAGAACATGCTGAGAAGTTTTTCTTGTCGAATACAGAAGAACTAGTTAAGGGGAACAAATAGGTTGCAAAATGTGCCGTTGCCTTTTTTTCCAGTTCTCTATCTCCTACAGGGGTTTCAAATCCTCCTGCCTGCATCCCAGAGATACTTGGACCCATTCTCTTTAATATTTTTTTTTTTTTTTTTTAATATTCAAATTTTTATTTTCAAAAAGATAATGCATTATAACAATGTTTTCTTGACACATATACATAAGATCTGTAGATAACTATGTTAACAGAGTAGTCAAATCACAATGTAGGATAGATGAATAGTTTTTCAAACAACTGTTTATAATAGTAAACAATAGTGATAATCATGTTGCTGGAGTTGAATAAGGAGGTTTGAATATGGTGACACACCTTAGTGTGAATATTGCAGTATTGCTGGTGGGTTCAGGAAATGGATAAGTAATCAAGTATTTCACTAAGCTTAAATGTTAGAGGGTGACAAACATTGTGGGATCAAAGTGGTTTCCACTAGTGCAGAGACAGTGATGTGGTGAGTCTAGGAGGGCAGGGTGAAGTGTACAACCTAGAAGTTTGGTCTTGTCAAGGATTGGCCCATGGAGTATTCTAGGGTGTATGGCTGGTAGACAGGAAAAAGAGGAGGGGGGGATGGGGGTAGGGTGTGGGAGTCTAGGCGGGAGGCAGAGACTATGGTAGGACTTCGGTTTAGGCTGTACGCTTGGTTGCCATAAAGTAATGCCACGGTTGCCAAATTTGAGTGAAGGATTGGAAGTTTTTGGTTTCTGCATATGTTATTTCTTCCATTTGTCTGATTTCGTTCACCCTTCCTATCCATTCTCTGATCGAGGGAGTTTGTGTATGTTTCCAGTACTTAGGTATGAGGTGGGCGGCTGCCATAGCCAAAAAACTGAAAAGGGAGGCTTTTTCCCTCCTAATACTTGGGGGGGGTATTAAGAATAGATAGTGTAGCGGTGTGAATGGAATGGTTTCTTTGAGTATCAATTGTGACATGGTGTGAATTCTCTTCCAGTATGGAACTATCATTGGGCAATGCCACCAGACGTGGGCATGATGAGCTACTTCGTGTTGGCATCTCCAACATGTCTGTGGGGCAGAGTTATGTATTCGCTGTATTTTAGCTGGGGTGTAGTGCCAGCGGGCTATGCGTTTGTAGTTACTTTCTTGTGCTATAGTAGATGTGGTGGCTTTGTGTGCGGTTAGGAAAATAGTTTCCCATTGTTTCTGTGAGATCTCTGTATGTAGTTCCTCAGCCCATTTCGCCGTACATTTTGGCAATGTAAGATCTCTAGAGTCCCTAATAAGTTTATACATAGTGGAAAGAGCCTTTTTCTTAAGTAGGTGGTCCGAGCAAAGTTGCTCAAAAGTAGTCAAGGCTCGTAGCCCCGATTGTAAGAGGTTGGCACTTTTAATAAAGTGTATCAGTTGGTCATAATGTAAACGTTGGTTACCCGTGGGAGACCTATTGGACGTTAGTTGGATTAGGCTTTTAATTTTTCCGTTTTCGATAATGTCCTTTAGTTGTAAGACCTTACCAGTGTGGTAGGTGTCGTATGCAGTCCCGGATTGTCCTCTTTGAAAGTCAGGGTTATGTGTGAGGGGATAAAGAGGAGAGGGGTGGGGGGCTATGTTTGATACTCTGGTTAATTTGTGCCAGACTAGGAGAGTGGGTCGGATTGTAGGGTGGATGTCAAGACTGCATTGGTGTTGAGAGGGGTTTGCGGACAGCCATGGGCGAACTCGCAGGGGTATCGTGGAGGCGGCCGTTTCAATCTGTACCCAGTGTAGAGAGGGAGCAGTTGCCGTCCACTCATATATTCGGGCAAGGTGTGTAGCCTTGTGGTACGTTTCGAGGTCTGGTAGGTTGGTTCCTCCTTTTTCTCTAGAGTTGCACAGTGTATTGAGAGCTATGCGTGGGTATTTTTGTGCCCATATAAAATTAGTGATCAAGGTTCTAATCGATTTAAAAAACTGATTGGGAATCGAGATGGGTAGTGTTTGAAGTAGGTATAGGAGTCGTGGCAAAATGTTCATCTTGATTATGTTAGTTCGACAGAACCAACCGAAACAAGGTCTTTGCCAGGATTGTAGATCTTCGGTAATAGATTTTAGAAGGGGAGGAAAGTTCTGGTCGAAGATATTGTCTAAGTTGGACGTGATGTGAACTCCTAAATATTTCAGTGATTTGGGAGCCCAGGAGAAATGGAAGCTCTCTTGGAGAAGTCTGGTTAGGGATGCTGGGGAGTAGATGGGCATTAGCTCGCATTTCGACAGGTTGGCTTGGAAGTTCGAAAATGTGCCATAGCTCTCCATTTCCTCAAGGATGTGCGGTATTGTAGTTAGGGGATTAGAAATGGTGAATAGAAGGTCATCCGCAAAAGCTGAGACCTTATATTCGTGATTTTCAATACGAATTCCCTGAATGCTTTCGTTTTCTCTGATCCCTTGTAAAAAGGGCTCTAGCACAAGGACAAACAATAGAGGGGACAGGGGGCAGCCCTGCCTCGTACCGTTTGTAATTGTAACCGGACTAGATAGTTGGCCATTGATACGAAGGCGTGCCGTAGGGACAGAATAGATGGTAGACAGCCATGTCTGCCAACGGTGACCGAAACCTAAGTGTCTCATTGTGTGTGTTAGTAGCGCCCAACTGACCCTATCAAACGCCTTTTCCGCGTCTATGGCCAGCAAGGCGCTGTGAATCTTGCGTTTTTGTGCCGAATGTATGAGGTTTATAATTTTCGTTGTATTATGTTTAGCCTCCCTACCTGGAATGAATCCTGCCTGATCTTGGTGTATAAGGAGTGGAAGGAAAGGTTTCAGTCGTGTGGCCAGGATTTTGGTTAGGATTTTTAGATCAATGTTAATTAGGGATATCGGCCTATAGTTACCGCAAAGTGTGTGGTCTTTGCCTGGTTTAGGTATTAAGGAAATATTAGCTTCCAACGCCGAAGAGGGCAAGGTAGACTCTAGATTTTTGATATTAAAAGCTGCCGTAAAGTGTTGAGCTAATGTTTGAGAGAGTATTTTATAGTATTTGCTCGTGTATCCGTCAGGTCCAGGGCATTTTCCCAGAGGGAGTGATTTAACCGTGGTTGTGAACTCCTCTATCGTGATGGGTCCATCGAGGAAGGTTGAGTCGTTTAGTGGAAGGGTTTTTTTGATCCTAGATTCTAGGAAATGGTGGAGGTCTGCTGGGGAAGGGGGTGCACGGTTAAGGTTATATAGGTTGGAATAGAATTTATGGAAGGAGTTTATTATGTCTGGCATGTGTTGCGACTTAGTACCGTTTTCCTGAACGATTTCTGCTATGAATGTGGTCTGTTTGGGTTGACGGAGAGTCTGCGCTAAAAGTTTGCCTGCTTTCCCTCCTTTAGTGTAGTAAGTGTGTTTTGTTAGAGACATTTTACGTTTGGCGTGGAGCTGTAAAAGTGTCTTCAGTTCAGACCTCGTTTTCAGTATGCTTTTATAGTCTTCTAGATCTTTCTGTCCTCGTTGGTGATTACTCTCAAGTGTCTTCAGTTCTCGTGTTAGTTGTGTAATTGTAAGCTCCCTTTTCTGTTTCAGTTTTGCCGCTATTTTAATCAGTTCCCCTCTAATAACTGCTTTGTGTGCTTCCCAAACTAAAGCTGGAGAGCTGTCTGGATGTGTATTCTCGGTGAAGTAATTAGCAACCGTTTGACGAAGTTGCGAAATCACTTCTGCGCTATTTAGTATCAGATCATTAAGCTTCCATTGCGATGTGGGGTTAAGTAAGGTTGGGATCGACAACTCTAGCGTCATGGGGGCATGGTCCGACCAAGTGATTGGCCCGTATGTAGCTGATTTGATTAGCGGCAAGAACCTATGTTGGAGAAAAATTATATCGATGCGGGAGTAGGTCCCTGTGGGTGGTGAATAAAAGGAGTAGTCTTTACGTGTGGGATGGAAGGCCCTCCATGTATCGTAGAGCTGGGCTTCAAAGAGTGTATTGTTGAGTTGTTTCCGGGGGTGAGACATGTGGGGATGCGCTTTGGCTGTGGAGTCTAGATCACCGTCTAGTGTAATATTCATGTCCCCCCCTAATATGAGTAATCCGTCTTGAAAGGAGGATAGTTTATGTAGTATCTTCTTCAGTACTGCATTTTGTTTCCTATTTGGTAAGTAAATATTAGCTAATGTTATCTGGGTGTCTCCCAATTTCCCTTTAACAAAGACATATCTCCCTGAGTCGTCTGACTGGTGGCTTTGATATGTAAAAGGGGTTAGTCTACTTACCAAAATCGCAACCCCCCGAGATTTAGAACCGGTAAAGTTACCGTAAAAAGTCGTCGGATAGTCTCTATTCCGTAGTGAAGGGGCTGAGTCTGCCCGGAAATGGGTTTCTTGGACAAATATTATGTCCGCTTTGTGTCTTTTGAAGTCAGATAAAGCTATAGTTCTTTTTTCGGGGGCATTTAGTCCTCTTGCGTTTTGTGTTAACAGCTTAATAGATGCCATGGTTGGCGACTCCCGAGAGGTGTGCAGGGAAAGGGCGGTATGGGTAGAGAGTAAGAGCGTGAAGCGAAGGTTTAGGTTACTGAGTGTGGGAATTGGCTTTGTCTACCCAGGCTGGGACGTTACGTGTATGGAGCGATCTCAACTTTGACTGTACTGAACAACTTGACTAACCTTTCCAACGATTCGGCTCTGTAATTGGGATTGTGTGGATGTACGGGTATATGAGTGACGATAAGCTGTAAATCTGCCGCTCACCAGAATAGGCTGTCCCTCTGTATTGCCCTAGTGAAGTTCTATATTGTGTACCTATCCTCCTCCTGATAGTGCTAGGAATTACTACCTATATGCTCCCAGTTAACTGCAATCCGTTGATGCTCCAGCGATTACAAAACTGAGTGTGATAAAAATAGAAAAATAGAAAAATTTAAGAATTAACTATAGGTACCGGGGGTTAGAGTCGTCAGACGACAATACGCAAGGTCCCTGCAATGGGGATATCGATGACCGTAAAAGGGGGGGGGGCCAGGGGCACGGTCCCTCTCGGGTCCCTGTTGAGATGTCCGAACACTATTGGCAGTGATGAATATGCCAATTGTTCGTCTGCTGCTCGTCACTCTGGGGGGAGGTGACAAAGTAGCTGGTTCTCTCCTCGTGCGCAGGAGGAACAGCTAAATCCTTGGGCGGGTGGTCGAGTGGAGGCCCTATATGGTGTGTTCCACTTATATAATGTGTGAATCGTTTAGGAGACTTATATGTTAGTGAGGTAAGAGTTAAACCCGTGTGTAGATACTCAGGTTTCTCACGGTTAATTCGCAGGACCCTGGGGGGAAAGGTAAGGTGAGGGGAGGGTGATGGGAGGGGGGGGGGGGGAGGGAGGGGCGGTTCTTAAGCCATCATGTACAGTCTGCCTTGTAAGTACCTGGCTATGACACATTCGGGAGCTCCACTGACAAGAGATATATGTGTCAGGTCATCAGTGGGTCCCCCAGCTTTGCAGAGGTGGCCGGAGGGGAGGACGGGGAAACACAGCACAAGTCATACATACAAACATTTGATTGAAGTATAAGCTATACATTCTAGATATCTCCCTGTTCAAACAGATTAGAGAGTTACTTTGTGTCTAGGGGATAGAGGATGGGGGGGGGGAGGGTTTAGGAGTGAGTACATGTAGTGCTGCTTGCTTAGCAGTGTGTACGCCTGTTAGAGGGGGGGGAGTGAGAAGGTGGAAGGGTGGGGGGCAGGGGGGCTGAGAGGCTATCATCCTCAGGTGTAGTCAACGAGGGATATTGCTACTCAGTCAGGCCTGCACAGGGCCCACAACTGTTGCCCCATCCCCCGGTATGGTAACTGTTCCTAGAGTGCGGTATGTAGGGGGTGAGCTTGTTGCGCTTGGGGAGTAGGTTTTGTAGTGCCTCCCAATCTTACGCTCAGCCTGCCCATTGTTTCCTGTTATATTTAAATGTGGTGACGAACAATTTCTTTTTTTATTTTTTTTTTTATTTTTGTGTCAGCCAAATTCAGAATGTATGATGAGACTTCAGGACAAAGGAGGGGGGGGGATTCTCTAATTTACAATCTGCATATCTTGTGCTATGTGGGGAAGTAGGGAGGCAGATGGGGAGTGAGGTGGTGCCCACCCAACTCGCTTATCCTGTAAGGCGATATGGCCCGGAACCTGATCACCGTGCAGTTTGGTGGCTTTAAGATATTTGGCGATATTTCACGAAAAGCACGCCAGCTAATCGCCTAGGAGGGTGATATTGAGGGTGGGTAAAGCTGGAGGCGACAGTGGTGGAGGGGGGGGAGGGAATCGAAGTGAATCAATTACATAAAGTACACAGAAATTTGGGCATCCGACAATCCCTAAGATCCAGGGACATACGGCAGATGAACCGGTAGCCCGAGGTTCCCCAGATCACAGGGTGTGTCGGGCACGGAGGCCACTACCAAACGTTTATAATGTGAACCATATATATATATATCATAGGGAGTCATAGGGAGATTTATAAGGCGTAGGGGGTAGGGGTATCTTGATGTGACCACTGCTCAATTACATACGACCTGGTTTGTAGTGTCTCGGATCAGCAGGTAGTTTCGGTGCTTGTGGAGTGAAAGGGGAGGGGGTTAGAGAAGGCAAAGCAATGTCCTGTGACTGGTGAGGAAACAGTTCTAGTACAAAGTGCGGGAAGCGTCGTCTCCCGTCCTCCCTCAGCAGGCCAGTATCAGGATGTATAGTCCAGAGGAGTACTTTGAGCAGGTAACTTCCTTACAGTGTAGGTTAAGGTGTAAAGGGGGAGCGGAAAGAGTTATAGGGGTCCAAGGCTTGCACTCGTGTCTTGAATTCACGGCCGAAACTCTTCCTAATTGTGGGGAGTGATTGGAGATAGGAGAAACTTCTTATTGGCGTCTGCTGTCCCGTTGACCCGCTGGGGAACGTCTGTTAGGTGAGAACAAGCGGTTATCTGGTCGGCGTTTTTTCGAGGGAGTGTTGCCTCGCTGGGACGGAGGTAAGATCAATTCGTCCGCGATCGAGGGGGGTACATTCCAATCCATAACTGCCGTGTCTGGTAAATCCAAACCTTTTAGAAAGGGTTTGACATCCGGGAAGGATGTTATAGAGAACAGAGTGCCTTTGTGTTGCACAAAAAGGGCAAAGGGAAATCCCCAGCGGTATCTGATAGAGTGTTGGCGAAGAAGTGCCGTGACAGGTCTCAGACATCTCCTGGCCTGAAGAGTATACCAGGTGAGATCAGGGTATATTTGGATCGGTGATCCGTGGAATAGGAGAGGCTGGGTGGTATCTCTCAGCTTCTTGATGATGTCGTCCTTAATGGAAAAATAATGAAGTCTGCAAACAATGTCCCTAGGAGCATCTTGAGCTAGCCCCCTCGGTCTGAGAGATCTGTGAGCCCTATCAAGTAGGATGGGGCTGTCGCTGGGCTTATTTAAGAGCAGGTTGAATAGTTCTGTGAGCACCAGGGCTAAGTCTTCATCTTGTTGTTCCGGCATGCCTCTCACCCTCAAGTTGTTACGACGGCCCCTGTTGTCCAGGTCGTCGACATATCTCTGGTAGCCGTTTAAAGCGATGCCTTGTGATTCTATCATACTAGTGAGGTTAGAGATTTGGGCTTGAGTGACATCTCTCTCTTCTTCCAGGTCTGAGATACGGGTATTCACCTGCTGTACCTCTGCCTCCACCGACTCCATCCTTGTTTGGAATGTTGCTTCCAGTCGGCTTAACATGGACGCCAGGTCGGATTTAGAAGGTAAGTTTTTTATTAATTCCCTTATGTCTGCGTCTTTTTTCGAGTCAAGGGTTTTAGTGGAGCGGTCAGAGCCCGAGGGGCTAGCGGGGTCCTGATCCGAGCTCATGTCCGACGCGGCCATTTTGTTTATTTCTCCGTCGGGCATAATTTCCAAATTGTCCTTGAAGTAGTGTGTTAATGTACCCGATTTTGAGGTAGGGGTCTTCCCCACTCTCTCCTGGGTATTGCCCTGTCTTTTGGGATTCCCCATATTGATTTAGAGTCTCCGATGCACGTGGATACACCAACAGGCCTAGAGGAGCTGTTTCAGAGCACGTCCATTCAGCTCCGCGGTCGGCCACGCCCCCTCTCTTTTTTTAAGGTATTGTCTTTTTGCTGATGATACTAACATTTGCAACAGCGTTGATGTTCCAGGAGGGATAAGTCAAATGGCAAATTATAATTTTTTTTAGTTTCATCAGATAATGGGACTGCTTTATGCCATTTCCAATTAGCATTGTCAAGTCCCACATCATCATATGTACCTTAACTCTCCTATTACAGCAGAAAGAATATATATATATGTAAAAAGAAAAAAGAACTAACCAAAAGGGGAAAAAAAAGAAAAAGGAAAAAACAAAAAAGAGGGAAAGGGGATAGTTCTGCCAGTTTACTTCTCATGTTAATTGCCCAAAAAGCCAGGGCTCCCATATCTTAAAGTAATATTCTCTCTTCCCCTGGGCAGCCCATTGGATTTCTTCCAGTTCCCTCTGGAATATTTCCACTCTTTGTACCCACTGTTTTTTAGTCAGGGCTCTGGGATTAAGCCAATATGTCGGGATCATGGCGTTAGCTTTGTTCAGTAAGTAACTCAGCAATATCTGTTTGTTTTTCTCTTTGAAGGAGGCTGGCCATTCCAACAGGATCTTAGATGGGGATATTTGTTCAAGTGTTGGTAGGATCTTATAAATATCACTCAGGACCTGGTGCCAAGAGCCTCTAATATGTTTGAACTCCTACCAGATATGCTCCATATTCCCCCCCCTCTCTCCGCATCTCCAGCAGCAATCAGTGGCTGATAGGCCATATTTATTAAGTCGGTCTGGAGTCTTATACCCTCTAGTTGCTCTTTAAAAAAATATAATTTTTCTAGCGGTAGTCACCTGTGCATTCATCCCCATTTTGAACACATATGACCAATCATCATTGGTCATATGAATGTTCAAACCTTGCGTCCATTTCAGTTGGAATGAAGGAACTATCTTATCCATAGCTCCTCTCTGAATTAAACTATATAAACTGGACAAGTACCGTTTTTTTCTATCCCAGGGCCGCAAAGCATCTCAAATTCTGTTTTATCTCTTGTCTGCCAATATGGTATCACTTTTTGGTTAAAAAAAACCTTTAGGTGAGTAATGCCCATTATATTTATTTAAGTGTTGTCATATTTTTCCAGGAAGGGAAATCTCTTTTCCTGGTGGATATTTCATCTATTAATAAACATATTATAGATGGATCTGCTTCTCCTGTTAACCTTCTTAATAGATAATTACCAGGCCCTTTCTGAAATTCCACGTTAGATGCTATAGGGAAAAATACAGGAAATCCCGGGGATAGCTCCCATTTGTCTTTAAGCCATCTTCAGGTCTTTGTAATGTGATTCGGCAAAATGATTTAGGTAAACTAGAAAAATGGCCAGAGTTGTGGCAGCTGACATTTAATGTGGATAAGTGCTAGATAATGCAGCTGGGACGTTAAAACCCCAAGGGCAGAGTATATAATATTTTATACCCTACTAACCTCAACATCTGAGGAAAGGGATTTAGGGGTGATTATTTCTGATGACTTAAAGGTAGGCAGACAATGTAATAGAGCAGCAGGAAATGCTAGCAGAATGCTTGGTTGTATAGGGAGAGGTATTAGCAGTAGAAAGAGTGAAGTGCTCATGCCATTGTACAGAACACTGGTGAGACCTCACTTGGAGTATTGTACATAGTACTGGAGACCGTATCTTCAGAAGGATATTGATACCTTAGAGAGGGTTCAGAGAAGGGCTACTAAACTGGTTCATGGATTGCGGGATAAAACTTACCAGGAAAGGTTAAAGGATCTTAACATGTATAGCTTGGAGGAAAGACGAGACAGGGGGGATATGATAGAAACATTTAAATACATAAAGGGAATCAACACAGTAAAGGAGGAGACTATATTTAAAAGAAGAAAAACTACCACAACAAGAGGACATAGTCTTAAATTAGAGGGACAAAGGTTTAAAAATAATATCAGGAAGTATTACTTTACTGAAAGGGTAGTGGATGCATGGAATAGCCTTCCAGCTGAAGTGGTAGAGGTTAACACAGTGAGGGAATTTAACCCCTTAAGGACACATGACATGTGTGACATGTCATGATTCCCTTTTATTCCAGAAGTTTGGTCCTTAAAGGGTTAAGCATCTGTGGGATAGGCATAAGGCTATCCTAGACTTAAGATAAGGCCATGGACTAATTAAAAGCATATTGAAATATTGGGCAGACTAGATAGGCCGAATTGGTTATTATCTGCTGTCACATTCTATGGTTCTATGTTTCAGTTATGATAAATGGTGCCAAGCTGGTAAAGATGTGTTTAAGAAGGTTCTACAGATCCTCACACCTTTTCAGTTATTGTTCTGAATACGAAATAGCTAGAACATGTGGGTTTAATTGGGATTTTTTCAGCTACAAAACACCGCTAGGCCTGGCTATGATGATGTGAACATAGGGCTAGCATGTTAGAGAGGGTCAAGGCAGAAAAAGTTGGTATAAAAACACTGTCTTAACTTTTCATGTAGGATTTATGTTTCATAAAAATGAGAAGTCATTTAGAAAAGGGTAAAGGTTTAAAGTTTAATATCTCAAATGCACAAATGCACCCAACATCGCCTGGTCTGCAGTGCCTTCCCACCACCGGTGTTATGATGTCATCCCCTACAAGGGTGTTACTAGCTTCAAAAAATATATTTGGAAACCAAATCAAATCTTGATGCACCTCGTCTTGTCCGTGGACCACATCCTTACTACATCTAGTCCCCCTGGAAAGCTCCTTCGGGTACTCTAGACTCTAGCATATCACGGGGGGTGCTTCCGAGTTTTCCTACTGAACTATAACTTAGTGTCTTGGACTCAGCCTTGATTTGCAGAGATGGAGCTTTGCGTTGTATATCTTGGGCATTCTCACAGCTTGCAATATGTCAGTTTACTCATAAACACATTTCCTTATGCTTGGTCTATTTTATGACAGTTTATATGGAGCAAATTTGTTTTAGGATGAAATTAATAGCTGTATAAAAACAGTTTATATTTTCCATCTGGGATCTCCTCTTTCTGGCCTCGCAATCCATGAGAAAAAATAAATATCAGAATGTGTAACATTTTACTTGTTCCAGTAAGGTGGGGGGAGGCAGGGGGGACTCGGGACTCTCCCCTTTGCTGCTCTTTCCAGAATATTCTATGGTATTATTTCACTTATGGGCAGATTCACAGGATACGTGGGCAGATTCACAGGATATATGGGCAGATTCAAAGGCTATGTGGGCAGCTTCACAGGATACGTGGGCAGATTCAGAGGGTACATGGGCAGATTCACAGGATATATGGGCAGATTCACAGGATATGTGGGTAGATTCAGAGGGTACATGGGCAGATTCACAGGATATATGGGCAGATTCACAGGATACATGGGCAGATTCAGAGGGTACATGGGCAGATTCACAGGATATGTGGGCAGATTCAGATGGTACATGGGCAGATTCACAGGATATATGGGCAGATTCACAGGATATGTTGGCAGATTCACAGGATACGTGGGCAGATTCAGAGGGTACACGGGCAGATTCACAGGATATATGGGCAGATTCACAGGATACGTGGGCAGATTCAGAGGGTACATGGGCAGATTCACAGGATACATGGGCAGATTCAGAGGGTACATGGGCAGATTCACAAGATATGTGGGCAGATTCAGATGGTACATGGGCAGATTCACAGGATATATGGGCAGATTCACAGCACCCGTGAGCAGATTCACAGGATACTTGGGCAGATTCACAGGATATGTGGGCAGATTCACAAGATACGTGGGCAAATTCACAGGATACGTGGGCAGATTCACAGCACACGTGGGCATATTTACAGGATACAGATTCAGAGAGCACACTGGAAAATTTGCAGTGTGCATGGGCAGAATAGGGGCATGCATGGTCTGAGTCATGCTGTCTTTACATCTAACTCTGATATCATTGCACATAAACCTTTATTTTTGTATACTTTAGTAGTAGATTATTTATATGACTACAGTTGATGTAGTGAAGGATATCCTCACTGTTACCGCTATTGGAATGCACACTGATAAACCACACCATTCAAACTACTGATGACCATGATGACCCCTGACCACAACCGAAAGCCCCTTCCATGGGGACGTGCGTGTCAGAACGGGACCATGGAGCAATTGAAGAAGGCTGATCAGTGTAGTTGCTGCAATCGGTGAGTGGTTTGAATCTTTATAAAGACAGCAATACAGCCACTACGGGCGCTTCTGCAGCTACAACTAAGTTAAACTGTTGTAGGGCTAACGACTCTCATTGAGAGAATTTGATTGGAGTTGTGCCTCACATGCACATTATCCTTCCATAGCGAAGCATTGGATTGGCTGAGATTACCAACCAAGATGGTCTCAGCCAAGGAGACAGAGAAACCCTTGCGGGGAGAGGGGGGAACACGTTCATAGGTAGGGGAACACTATAGCGTTTGGAATACATAGTACACAATACATGATATAGTGTTCCTTTCATAGCGCTCACAGTTCTTCCCTTTTAAAGCAACGTAGTCTTCTCTTTAGAATTGTAGAAGATGAATTTTGTATAAACATGAAGGTCTTAAGAAAGCTAGCTCCTCAAATTTTTGGAGGACATTTTAAATATATTTGATATTTTTTTATTTATTCATAATCATTTTTTTAACTTAACTCTGTACTTCCCCTAAACGTTCTCTTCAAATTGCCATACATTGTCACATCTTAAAGTGAAGACCCTGAGGAGTCAGCCAAGGACTAGACAGAACAGGGACATGTGAGAGTGATGGGAGTGTATAGAGGGAAATATTAGGGAGGCCTTAAGAAGGGTGGGTGGAGGTTTAGGGCTAAAGGGTGTGACAGTATATATTGGAGGGCATTTTGCAGGCCAAGCAGCCATGTTAATTATCAGTTGGTAACAGCTTCTTGCCCTCCCTCCCCTTGTGGTGTTTTGTTGGTTGTGTCTTGTTTGTTTGTCCCAGCATGGCGGGAAATGGCCCTTGTCAACCAGGGATTGGACCAGCGGTCCGTGGAAAACTATATGGTCGTGGCTGAACCCTCCCCTAACTGTAGGTACAGATATGGATAACAGACATACCCAGTGAGCCAATGATCGACTAGTGGCTAGTATTATGATAATGGAAGGTCCAAGAAAGGTCTTTGTGCTTGTCGGGACAAGGGGAGAGGGCAGTTGCCTAAGTAATTGTGTTTGGTTGGCAAGGTGGTACTCAGTGACCTTACTTATTTACTGATAAAGTTATATGTTACGTTAATGTGTTATAACGTTTATGTTGAAGATATATATATATTTATAATATTTACTAAAGCTGTGGTCTTTTTTCACCAAGTAAGTCTGTGGTTTGGTTATTTTGGGTAAATAAGGGGGAGTGGGGATTAGCCGAAGGGTTTCTAGTTATGGCCCATTCACAATACCCTCTTCCTACGCACATGTGTTTCGATGGTGAATGCATTATTTGTACTTAGATAATATCCGTTAACAGATTACTAGAAAGACAGAATAATTCAGAATGGCTTTGAAAAAAAAGGTGTTTTTTTTTTTATATAATCTCGGGGTCATCTTGTGTACCCAGAGAGGTCACCTGGACCAAGAGACTCGGCAGAATATTTTCTAATAAAGTCTAACTCTAGAAAATCATTTAGAAACCCACCAGCAAATCTACAAAGGAAGCATCTGAGTTCTGCAACGGACAGCAGACCAGTCACTTGTAAAAGAACATGCTGAGAAGTTTTTCTTGTCGAATACAGAAGAACTACTTAAGGGGAACAAATAGGTTGCAAAATGTGCCGTTGCCTTTTTTTTCCCAGTTCTCTTTCTCCTCCAGGGGTTTCAAATCCTCCTGCCTGCATCCCAGAGATACAATTAGAAAGGGAAGTTTAAGCAGGGGGAGCAGATGTGCTCTGTGGGTTTCCTGGCAGAGGGAAAGTTTTTTTCTTGCCAAAGGACGCAGATTTTTAGAGCCACAGCATGTCCAATATGTCTGGAAAGCAATGTGCACAAATCATTGCCAGTTTCATCAGAAAATGAAGAACCATGCCTGGTATATAATCCAAAGGAAGGCAACGAGGAATTCTTCCACCAGCGTAGCCTTTCGTGGATTAAGTGAATTGTGCTCGAAACAGGAGGTAAAATAAAATCTACAGTAATATCTGACATCTCTGGATACAATGTGTCATCATTGTGTCTACGGCTCAGTCAAGATCTAGCGGCAACAGGACACAAAGTTAGATTTACACATTACAAAAGCAATAGGGATCAATTTATCTGAGTCTTCCAGTCTGAAACATGGCAAATTTGGGCAAAAGCGTGTTCAAAAAGGGAATCCGTTCACAGTGAAATTGATGGGTTTTTTTTTACCTGTGATGAAATAGATGAAGTTTTATTTTTCCACTGGTTTTGTCATAATGTTTGCAGCTGGGTAAATTTGATAGATTACCCCAGAAGGCTTACGAGACAGACCATGAAAGGAACAGGTAATTAAACTGAGCCGCTCTCGTACAGTTATTCGAAATAACCCCAGTGATTGAGGACTGAGAGAGTTCGCAGGGCCTGCACACAGCTAAATTGCTTTTATTGTCCATGCAGTGATGCTCTGTATAACTAGGGCTTTGGGGCATTAGGAAATTTTTTAACATCTTCAAAAAAATGACAAAAAATAAAATAAAACATTGAGAAGTTTATTTTTAATGTCAAGTAACAGTAGCTTTCTCTTATTCTGTAGACAATTTTTGATCTACTCTGTTATCTATGATTCGAGGGTCTGGGACACCAACTGCAGTGATGACCGCATTAAGAGTGGTTGCTGGTTGGGGGTTAAAGGGACATCACTCCTAAAGCAGTTTAGCTTGCTGATGTGCTATATGTGTTAAGAGTGTGTCCTTTTATTTATTTTTTTAAATTTATTTTCACAATAGCTGTCACTTTTATAAATGAACTTGGTTACACCTCCCTGGCTTTTCAATCAGACAACAGATCCTGTTACTTACCTGGTTGTTTGGCTCAGTGGATATAAACTCAAGAGGCACAATTGCTCAGAGCATCTGCCTTTCAAAGACTTCTCATTGAGCTGCATTGAGAAGTCTGTGATTGGACAGCTACATAAAGTCTGGGTGGGGTTAGAAGGGGGGGGGGGGGCTTGCAAAGGCTGCTGATAGGAGATCATGGAGTTTAAGCTGGTTTCAGCTATAACTCCATTGAAATAATGCACAATTGAGTACATTCATGTTTTCTTCAGGGTATATCTACTAAATGGTGATTTTGATGTTTAGTGTATTTGGACAGTGGACAGTGTGACTTTAATGAAGGAGCTCATGACATACCCAATACAAATTTTGTATTATTTATCACTAATTAAAATCAGGTAGCATTGGATGGAAATTGATGTTCAGTTTCCGTTATGTGCTATCTGTGCTGGCGTCGTACAACATACTCATTACTGAGTTTCCATCTTTTTAGAGGTCGTGGAGGCCACACTTGTTATAATATCCGCAATATGATGTAGGATTTGTGAAATTCCCTCAATTTTCAGCATCCCTGTCATTAGCACCAATGCAATAATACCAAGCCATTAATCACTAGTAAGAGTCACACAATCGCTATATATTCATATCGCCAAAAGTTAAACTCCCTTCTGAGTGCCCTGAATTGTTTTTCAGATACAATCCAGGCTCCCTTTGTTTATGCGGAAGAATTTACAAAGATGGCGACTGGATTTGATCTGATATTTAAATAACAAAAACAATCTTAATGAACATCCAATTAATCTCCGTCTTCCTTGTAATGCTTCACAAAAGATGGCAATCCATTATTATCGGTCCCTCTGCATTCCTGTGTGTAATTTATTATGCTGATCCATGGCGCACTGTTTAATCAAATTAACTCTTTCCAATTTCTTTGCTGAGAAGTTTTTTTAATTACATATTTTTCAGCAAGCGAGGCAACAGGAAGGCAGCGAGGAGAGGGAAGCCGCCGCTGCGCAGATCATTACAAAGCCCGTTCCCTTCATCAATGGCAGAGATAGAGATTAGCGGCCCAGCTGAAATGTTGCAGGGTTTGCAAAAGGAAAAAAAGGGAGGACGTGTAACATGTGACCTTAAAAGACAGAATAGAAGCTTAGAAGAGGATGCAGCTATTCAGACACCTCAAAGCCAGAGCCAGGGCAGGAGCAGGCAGTTAAATCTCCTGGAAAAAAATAATAGATTAAGGGATTCTGAATGCACAGTGTGGAGGGCTTGTAAAAGCAGACACTTGGTAAATAGTTGGACCAGCAGCAGATAGTCTGCGAACCATCCCCTTGTTATCACCTACCTTAATAGCACGGGCAGCACTAATTGTACTGTGCTAGAGACAGGATTATGGGATGTTAAGGGTCTTTTAATACCTTATACCAGTATAATAATATATTAACAAATGAAATACAAGTCACATTTTAATTAAAGCCCCCTTTTCACTGTGTTTATAATTAACCCTTGTTTTTTTTAAGACTTACAGTATACATACAGTATACCCTGATATTTAGCTCACTGTTGGCAGGTGAGTTTACTCTCTATTGCTAAGCAGTGGCAATAGAAGCCTCTTTAAAAAAATATTGCGGTTTTGTTAAAACGATGTCCACTTTTTTTTTTTTGGTCGAAAGAGAGAAAATCATGGGGTTATGAGATAATTAGTTTTATATGAAAGCAGTGGAACTACTAACATTATTAAAATAATACACTTCGGGGAAAAAGCTTGAAAATGGTAATGGAGGAGGCTGAGACTGTCAGAACAGGTGTACTAATTATCCGAGCCGAAGACATGTCTACCCGTGTGACTGACAATCTACCTTACACAAACTCCCCCTTGGAGCAGCGATGCCATATAGTCTAGCTATTTGTTTTCTATTTTGAAAAGTATGTGATGAGCTGAAATAAAACAAACAAATGTTTAATTGTTCTGGTTGTCATATCGTTAGCAGCTCATTAGCTTGAGAAAGCCTCTTCTGCAGGCTGTGAAAACTAAACCGTGCGCAGAGACGAGGAGAGGAGAGGGTGGTCAGATTATTGTTTAAATAAAGAATCTTTAAGATTAGCGATTAAAATTAGCAGGTACATAACCATTGGCAGACCCTAACAAACAATGGCCTTATTCACCAAAACCATGAATTGTGGAGCTGACAAAGTAACTGCAAATTTTAGGTAAAATTGGAGTTCAATATAAAGTTCTTCAATTTAGTGAATATGCCACCCATGTTTAATTTCTTCTATATTGATGTATCATTATAGAAAGGCTCCATGCACCATAACTGTTAAAGCTAACTGGGGTGGTTAGGGTACCAGGAGTAACCTGGCGCCCCTTCTTTTGCAAGTAGTGAAACAGTTTTAGGAAATTTTAACTTCTTATCTGGGGTCTGTGGGGAGCTGCTCTGTGCCTCCACTAGTAATGCTGGGGACTTCAAAGTTCCTAATCAAGATCTTCCTTCGGTCAGGATAGCTACTTGGAACTTACGGGTCTTAGGGTGGAAGCGGTGAACGGTGCCTGACAGATCCTGATGCGCTGCAGCTATGAGACTGCCCCCATGATAGCGTCCAATTCTCTATTTGTCTCACTAGAAAGGGCCACTACCGATGGCTTGCGGATAATAAATCATGTTAGCATCTGGCAACGACCCATCCAAGCAATGTTTGCACTCCTGTGCTGTAAGAGCAGAGATTTCAGATAAATCTGGAAGGAATCTCCCAGGAACATTTAATTATTAATACAGTTTTTAAACCTTCATTAGCCCCCAGCCTTTTAGTCTAATGTTTCTTCTAAGTCTTGGAGTCCATGGAACTGCAAGCCATATCTTGGAATCCCTACCCACTAGATCTACATCGGCTTTAAGATGCGCCGGTGAGGTGTGTGTGTATAAGACATGACAGGAGTTCAACTGCGGTTGGCGAGTTTCGATTCAGTCGTGGTATTTTGCACAGTGCACTCATTCGTCACCTGTGATTCATCTTAATGGAATAATGAACTTAAGAGTCTTAACATACAAGAAAAGTTAATTAAGCACCGTTAAATATGAATAGATTTCAGAATCAATTTCCATTAACAAATTCAATGGGATTTTATAGGCCACACACGCTGGCATTTATTAAACCTTCTTGCCGCACTGGCAGCCATTATTGATACTTAATAACGTAAAAAGAGCAGGTTGGGGCCTTTAGTACACTTATACTATTAATATTTAAAGAGTGACTTCTGCTCCTCTTAGTTCTGTCCTTATTGTGTCAAGTCAAATTCGTTATAAATAACCCATGGTGACAGAGCTGGGGAATTATTGGCTACCTGGTATTAGAAGCTGCCACTTTGCATGTGGTCAGGTGGACATCACATGGGCGTTCATCTCTGACTCAATGTTAAACGTAAGAAAATGAAACTCTTGTTTATCTATGGGATTTATTTTCCTTAAACCCACTTTACAATACCGGTTTAGGAAACTAATGTCTGCATATTATTAAGATTGACTTTAACTCTTTATGGAAAAGTAAAATTTGTTTATCCAGTTTTAAAGAGTATTCTTGCAAAATCGCTTTCGTGTAAATAATTTAAATATTTAAATCTAAAAGTTTACCAAAGTCTTGTGAGCAGGGTGTGACGGACCACCTGACACCCTGACTGGGTACCTCCGCCAAGCTCGCTTCCTAGCTATCACCGGGACACCCGTTGTGCTTCAGCCTCTAGTTGCTGCAGCTTGACTGGGGTCTATCCAGAATTTCTCACCCTGAATCAGGGTCCTGTGCTACAGCTCCAAGTGATCACTTTCTCCTGCAGAGATTTAGTGAAGGGTGAAGCAGAACTGGTTTTATTGAGTGAACCACAGGTTTGTATAGGAGTAATCACAACTGGGAGTCATCACACAAAACAATACAAGTCACTCCTTGGAGTCTTGGTGTCTAGGACAGAATTAGGACAAGAGTCCAGAACTGAATGACCAGCCTGACACCAAGACCCATTGCAATAGCTATTGTATTATAAACTAATTTCTTCCCTTCTGTTTACCTTTTATACACACAGTCTCGTTAACACAATTATCTTGCATAGTACAAGAAAACACATATAATAATATACAACAGATGAAACTCTGCAACGATGGGACAACACCCTTCTGGGAAAACAACATGGAACAGGGGTGGGGGGAGGGAAGCGGAGAATAACTAATAAACAAATATATTACACACCCTGTTCCTATAATGGACACAGGGTGACAAAAACATTGGAGTAATCTGGGGACCTCCATAAAGTGATTGTGACTACCGTAACACAGGGGATCATTATGCCATGATTAAAGGAGCACGTTTTTGGTCTTGAACATGACGTTCAAGATGGCAAAAGCTAGAGGGCCACATGTTTGGATCATCTGTGGTTGGCATACGGAGTAACATCACATGAACTTCACCATGCCACAAATGATCTAATAGCCAAAACTGGCTTATTAGTCAATTTGAAAGGGTCAGTTGTTACTTAAAGTCTTCTTTTTGTCCTGGTATGGTAAGTTTTAGACTTTACACAGATTTTTCACTTATTTCCCCTAATCTAAATGCATTATGTTTTTTCACATTCCATTTTCTTGGCAGCACATACAGAGACTGGTAGGTTGCCCAGATTCATTTTACACTTGTATAAGGATAAAAGTATGGCTTGTAACCATGTACCGCAATATAAGAGTTAACGCTTTCATTGTCAGGTAGGAACGATGCAGTGCTCTAGCCATTGTGGCTCACAGTTGCACCGATACGCTAAATGCAATCCCACCATTCATTGCCGCTTATTATGATACTTATGCTGAAATAAATAGCATTTTTTTTCTATATTTTCTCTATTCAAATAGAAGGCTCTTTGTTCTTGCAGAACAGTGTCTGTTCTACCCTCTCCTTGAGGTTAAAGCATTTCTTTTAAGTGTAAATATAAAACTCGTTCTGAAAGAACAAGGCATTCTCCAGAAAGCGCCTCTGCCTGGAAGACTCCTCATTATCGATGAGTTGAACCTATTTTGAAACCTAAAACATGCCTTTGATGTGGTTTAAAAAACACGTACTGTCTTTTTCAGAAGAGATTAATGCACTTCTCATTGACGGTTCTGTTGCAATTTGTCTCCCATTTTTAGTGAATCTTCAAAATGGCTTAAAAAGGGGTGGGCGACGGGGGATAAGAGAACTAAACTGTTACCTCCATAGAGATGACTAATTTTTGGAGCAGTAAAACCTCGTATGAAAGAGCATGGGATGATTATTGACTAACATTATTTTGAGAACACGCTCCTTATTTCTGGTAGATCGAGATTTCCACCTTGAAGATTGTCCTAAATACCAGAGTTCTACTACAGAAGGTACTTCGTGATAACCTGCTTGTGAAGAAAACACTCAAATTCTTACAAAATGTGCCACTAATAATGTTTAGAATTGTACTGGCTATAATTCTTAATAAAGTGAAGGCTAAAGCTCTGGATTTATCAATACCTAAGAATGTGTGTAGGGTCCCCTAGTAGGTGCAAAGTGGAATTAAGGGGGCTTCTCATTGGCCAGGAGTGGAATAGAAACATTGTTAAGACATATGGCTATATGAACTCCCTCCATCCCCCCCACCCTAATAAAGCCACTCTGCTTTCTGTCTTCATTTTTGTATCCTGCGTTCTTCTGAAAGTTTTCTGTGGTGAATCTTCTCCATCATGGGCTGGACTTGGTGTGTTGTGGGGCCTCCTAGAAGAATCACGGATTCTTTCCAGAAGAGTTCTCCTCCCTAGACCTCCACAACCTACTATCTCTGCTGTATCTATCCCAACTACTCCTGCCTCTCATGTTTCTACTCTTATTGTTTTTTCACTTCCTCCTTCCTCTGTCCTGTTCCATGTCCCCCTCCTGTTCCTCCTGATCTTTTGTTTCTTCTCCACTCCATCTTCATGTTCCCTGCCCTCCCCTTACTGAGCCAGTTTCCTGCAAATTTGGCCTCATTTCCCTTCTCAACTATTTCAGCACTGGCTGCCTTGGCTCAGACAAATAGGCATTATTCTGCAATTCACCCACCTCCTTTCTTACTTGCCTCCTCACTTCTCCATTGCTTGACCTCCATCAGGCATCTGAATCCTTGGCACCCACGGTAGTTTCTGGGCCAATGGGGTCCAGAACCTTCCCCATTCTCATCCCTCTGCTCTTCAAGCAACTGAGGAACTTCTGAAGACCCCTCCCCCCCTCCGATGCTCATGCGTAGGCCCAACGTGATGCCTGCATGCACTTCTGGTTTGCAGATCTGCAATTCTCCCAGTTATGGTGGCCCCCTGTGGTCCTCCCGGCCTCCAGGCCAGCGTAAGAATCAGCATGTAGGTAAGGTAGGCAGTGTCCTTAGGCTGCAAAAGTCTAAAAAGAGCAGCTTGTGGCAAGTATTGATGATTAAATGCATCGCTATGAGGAAATTCTGATTTGTACATGCACAATAATCTCCCAATGCTTTCCTATGAAAAATTGGATTAGCTGAAATCATCAAGATTGATGATCTCAGCCATGGAGGCGGGCCAGCCACCGTGAGACAGGTTTGACGTGGGAGAAAAGGTGAGTAAAATCGAAGTAGGGCCAGTCACCTAAAATGCCACTTGACTACAAGGTCAGAAATACATGTTTTTGGTCAACCTCTAGTGTCAAACCTGTCCATTAGCAGGAAACACAACAGACAAGAGGTCACCCATTGAGACTGAAAGAAAAGAGTTTTTACTTGCAGTAGAGAAAATTGTTCTTTACAGTAATAAAAATAAACGTTTTAAATTCTCTGCCTAAAGAGGTTTTATTATTAAATTCTGTAGATATATATATATATATATATATATTTGTAGTCGGGGACATAAGCCGTGAAGTGTAATGATTATACCAGAATATGGAAGTCGGTTGTGGTGTGCCGAAACCGACGTATGGGGTAGGCCTGTAATAAAAGAGGGCCCACCCAAGAAAGGTTATAGAGGGTTGTGGTGGGAGGGATGAACCCAGCGATTCCAGTATAGGTTTGGCTGGGGCCTGAGCTTTTATAGCCGGGTAACCCCTCCCACAATTCCAGGCTACGCCTTACTATTTGTAGTCGGAGACATAAGCCGTGAAGTGTAATGATTATACCAGAATATGGAAGTCGGTTGTGGTGTGCCGAAACCGACGTATGGGGTAGGCCTGTAATAAAAGAGGGCAAAAAAGGTTGGAGTAAACAATTCACTTTATTATACATGATTACATAGCAAGACCTTTGAATGCAGACCTTAGTTCTATTTCTGGTTGTGGAATGTAAGTGGCGTAGACCGCCGACTTCCATCGGCCTAATCTTTTAATTATGTGAGAGGGTACATTGTGACTTGAGGCTGCTGAAGCAGCTCCAATTCTGAACGAGTGACCAGAAAACCCTGTAGGGTTGAGGCCGAGTCGGATGAACAAGGTTCTGACGTACTGAATGAACTTGGCAGTTGTTAAGGGGAAACCTTGTAATGATAGTAGTGGGGCGTTTTGACTGAGACCTGTGAGAGTAGCCAAGAAAGTGTCAAATACTACAACGGGGCACCACTGATTGCCGGTGGGATAGTAGCAGATCTTGGTAGGTGGGCCTATTTGATTGGTTTTAGTGTGACCTAGGGTGAGTATGTAGTGATCTGTGTGTTTCTGGAGATTTGTAATTTTGAGGGGTTGATTTTGACACGAACCACTATTGGTGGTGAACTCGTTTGGTCGTAAAACCCATAGAAAGCTAGGTAAGTCGCTGTCTTAATCACTAGGTTGGTATGGGTTTCAAAAGGTTTGGAGTCCAAGATATTGGAGAGTGCGCGAAACTTGGGACCGTCTATGGGAAGTCTGGCAGAGGTAGTGGGTGAGTCTAATCTCAGTATGCCTTTTAATATGTTTTTCACGGGGTAGGAAGACATGAAGGGTTTAGAACTAGGGTAGGCACTGATGATATGATGTTGTATACCCGAGAGATATAGTTTAATGGTGTTCAATGATAATTTTAGGTTAAGGTGGCAGAAATAAATAAATGCAATAATGGAATCTAGAGAATGAGTGTCAGTTATCTGATGTTGTGTCGTGAATTTGGTGTATATGGTAAAAGCTCGATTGTATGCACGAGATGTGTTTGTGGATAGGGCTGCTCCGGCTAGATATCTGCTGTGAGATAGCAGTCTATCTAGTCCAGGATGAGGTCTTGGAATGGAGGGGTGCTGACCGGTCTGGAGTTGGCTGTGGGGTGTGTCCTGAAGAAGACCTGTAAGTTAAATCGAGACAATGCATCAGCGGCTGTGTTGGTGTTTCCTGGAATGTGGATGCATGTGATGTGAAACTGTAGTGTTGCCGCTAACCAAGTTAGCCTTCGGATCAATTTCATGATGGTGAGTGAGGAGGATCTACCCTTGTTGATTATGTCACAGGCTGGTTTGTTGTCGGAAAAGCATTTTACTGCTTTCCCCCGCCATAAGTGTCCCCATACTCTGGCGGCTGCAACAATCGGGTAGATCTCGAATAGGGCAGATGTAGTGGGAAATGAGGGCAAACCTAGGGTTTCTACTGGCCATGAATCTCTGAACCAGTCATTGCGATAGATTGCTGCAAACCCAGTGTGAGCTGCTGCATCGGTCCAGATGACAGGTGAGGAATCTGATAAAGGAGTGATAAACATGGCTTTCCCATTCCAATGAGTTAGGAACCGTAGCCACATGAGTAGATCTGCCTTGGCGTGAGCATCTAGTGATAACGTGCTGGAGTCAGTATTGAGTAACGGGAGAAGGCACAACAATCTTGAGATGAACGCCCGGCCTTGAGGAATAATTTTCATGGCGAAGTTCAGCGTGCCCAATAAGGATTGTAGGTCTGACCTGGTACACGTGTCCTTCACCAGAAAATACTCTACCATTTCAATGATATGTTGCACCTTCTCCCGTGGTAGACTAGCCTGTAATGTGACGGTGTCTAGGTGAATACCCAAGAACGTAAGTTTTGTGGTAGGGCCTATTGTCTTTGATGGAGACAGTGGAACCCCCAACGTTGAAAATAGGGCCAAGGTCTTCTGGAGACTAACTGGTGAGGATTGAGGTGATTCTATCGTAAGGAAGTCATCCAGGTAGTGCAGAACTGCGGGACAGTGAGTGATATTGAGGAGTAGCCAGCATAGTGTGTCAGCAAATATGTCGAATAATTTCGGGCTACTTTTTGCTCCGAAGGTAAGGCGGGTGGCAAAGTAGTAATTGTTTTCCCATTTGATGCCGTGCACATGCCACAGGGATGGGTGGATTGGTAAGAGCTTAAAAGCGTTGGAAATATCGGTTTTCCCCAACCAGGCTCCCGCACCTGCCCTAAGAATGGATTGAATGGCATTGTCTACAGAGGTATATTGCAGGGAAAACTCTTCTGAAGGTATCAATGAATTGATGCTGGGGGTAGCTAAAGAATGAGGAGCGGACAAGTCGTAAATAAGTCTTTTTTTATTGTTGAACTTCCCAGTGGCGATACCTATAGGGTTGGTACGCCAGCTGGTGAACGGAGGGTGAGCGAAGGGGCCCATGATAAACCCGTTAGTCAGTTCGGTCTTGAGCAGTGACTGTGTGGAGATTGGGTCAAGGATAGCTGACTGTAAGTTGGGACATTCGAGAATACCTGTGGGAAGTGTGACTAGACCCGTGTGGAAACCCTCAGTGAAACCTTAAATGAGGAAGTTGACTAAGTGAAGGGAAGGGTGTGCCTGGAGGTAAAATTCCAGGTTGTCGATGCTAACTTCGGTTAGTCATTGTTTTGGGTACAGACGATTGGGGCACATAGTTTTTGCATGTGCCCTGAAGCAAATTGAGCAGACGTGCAGCAGTCTGCATGAGCTAAACACACAACTTCCTGAATTGAAGTTGTTGCAGATCTGTGCTTTCCCAAGGTATACTATGGGTCTACCCAGTTTGTCCTTCAATCCTCTGTGTTCTGCTGTGGCGGAAATAAAGGTAGCACGACTAGTGGTAGGAAGGTTAGGCTCGACTGGGCACAAGTTGGTGGAGTGGGAGATGGAGGCGCACAGGGCACAGGATGGAGGTTTTTGGCCAGCGAAATGGCGGCAAAAAAGTTCTGTATCCAGGTTACTCCAGTTGGTATGAGTGTTAAATTGAGTTAGGGATGCTGCCGCCTTGGCCGAAAAGGATTTATGATAATCATAGAAGGAAAAACCCCCATACTTATGCCCTAGGTCCACCAACTTGTGCATGTACAAGTCCAATTCCTCCCTACGGTGCGGGGATTTGGAACAGATTACGTCACGGTAGAGGCTGAAGGCAAGGACGAATTCAGGTATGGTGAGTTTCCGGTTGAGCCTGGGATCTCTGGCTTTTAGCACAACCGAAAGATCACCGTAGCAGTATGCCTTGTTTTCCACTATATCTTGTGATGCGATCAGCAGAGATACAAGGTTTACGTCCTTGCCTTCTAGAATGTCTTTGCGTATTGTCGGGGGTACAAAATGTGCAGGTGTGATGATGTGGGTGGATGTGCTTGGTATAGGGTTAAAGGGAGTGTCATTACCGTGAGGGAGGAGAGACGAAGTGAGGGTTGGTATGGGTGAGGTGACTGTCGTCATCCGCGGGGTTTCTAGCTTATCCAGCCTAGCGCTGATTGTGGTAATTGAGGCCAAGAGGGATGACATCAGACCCTTGATCTCGTTGTAGTTTTCCGAATGCAGAACTACTCCTGGTTGGGGAGTACACGTGTTAGATATGAAAAGTTTGTAAAGTTCGGCTTTGCGGGCTGTAGCTGGAAACGGGACCCCCATGCGACGTAATTCGGCTGCGAGCTTGGGGATGGTCCATGACCTGAGAGCGTATGGGCTGGCTGATTCTAGGTTTTCAGTGGGTGTGCTTGGGCCCGCCGGGGTTGCAGGTCTGGTTGGGGTTTCAGGTATGGCCAGCTCTTCTTCTTGGTCATGGGATTGAGACATACTAAAATTAAAAACAGGGTAAGAGACGGAGTTTGATAATGAGCGAAGTTGCCTGAGTCAACTGGTGCTAGCTATGCCCATAGGCGAAACATTAACTATTCTATAAGGAAGGTGAGGCCCTGCTAGTGCCAAGAGGCGAGAGAGGCTCTATCTATGCGGAGGGCCGGTTGGACGGGGACCACTTTAATGATGTGGCGGGAACGTTGGCCTCTCGGTGACTGTAACAAGAAAAAGGATTAAATTGGCTGTGACTGGTGAGGCCCTAACTAGTAACCAAGGGTGGTTTTCGTGAGGCTCTATCTATGCGTTGGGCCGAGGGGCGTATACCTCCGATGAGGATGGGTGTTGGCCTCCAGGAATCGTTTAATTTACAATATGTTAGCTAGGGGCCGTACTCTAAAATCACCAGTTGACCACCCTGTTTTTTTGGGGGGTTTTTTTGCGTCGGGGGGAGTAATAGTGGTGTGACCGTACCTATTTGTTTGACGTACGAGATTCGACGTAGAATTTGGAGGATATTTTTATTTTTTTATTTTTTGGAGTCTGTGGAATAAAACAGGTGGTTAAGGGCGGCTAAACTGGTTCGGGATTTGAACGTAAAATATATTGTTTTTTTTTGTTTTGTTTTTTTTTACCTGGTGATGATGTTAATAATGGTGCTGTCTAGATGATAGCTTGAACGCCAGTTGGGGTAATAATCTGAGGAAAAGCTAAAGTTATCTCTTGTATTCCCTTAGATATACATACAGGCTTAAGGACAAAGTGAAGCGTAAATTTATAAATCTAATACCTGCAGTAGGCTAGGGATGGGTGTCCGATGCTAGTTCCAAGTATCAGGGAAGGTGTTGAAAATGGATTTTTTTAGATGAACCAGAGATGAATCCTGAGGAGATGGCGTAAGGAGTTAAGTAATGAACCTCATATGAAGAACATGGCAATGGACAGGACAACCTCTTGTATGGGGTAGATTATTTCTTACCGTATGATCAAAGACGGAGTGTGTCTTTGACAGGTATATGTCTGATGAGGTTCAGGTGTTGCCATTAGACTGGGTAAAGTTTTAGAAAATACCTGTATAGGTGACAGGTAACGAATATAAGCGTAGGTAATGTTGGCAAATAAAACATGAGTGACAGAATTTATGGTATTCAGTGTATTGTCGCTTTTTTTTTTTTCCAACGGGAGAAATAGGAACAGACACTATTAAAAGCATAACATTGTGTAAAATATGTATTGCCGTCAGGGGTCGTTCTGAGCAGCCGATGTGTACCAGAAAACAGAAACATATAACATTTCAAAGAGCAGAAGTATATATACAATTGTGTTTTTTTTTTTTTTTTTTTCACCAGGGGGTGTCGTGAGCAGCCATGCGTATTATTAGTATAGAGGAAGGGAAAAAACATTTTTAAGTTCAGCCGGGTGGCCCGTTTACCGACCAGCGTTGGAGGGTAAGTGCCAGGGGGAGAATGTGCCTGTGGAGTGCGGTACCGAACGAAGCTTGGAGCGGTAAGGTAAGTATAAATAACAGTCCTTAGTGACAGGTGTGTAAAGCGTGAATGGACGCCAGGCGTCTGGCTGAGAGTGGTGTGGATGAGACTCACGGTTCTGGGACCCTGGAGTAGGTAAGTATGTTTCCTGCTCCTGAAAACCGCCGTGGGTATGGCTGAGGAGGATGGGAGTTCGCCGGAACCCTGACAGTAAGCTGGACTGGAGCGCTTGGTGCCGGGCACGGAGACCGCCGGGCTTGTACTGAACTGGGTTAGCAGGGGGCACTTCGACTGGAGCGGACCACGTGGGAGCGATATGCCGGTGAGTTTGAACCGGAAGTTCAAAGGTTCTGAATGAACCCAGCGATTCCAGTATAGGTTTGGCTGGGGCCTGAGCTTTTATAGCCGGGTAACCCCTCCCACAATTCCAGGCTACGCCTTACTATATATATTTTTTAAAGGCCTGGATATTTTGGGGTAAAACAGAAAATTAAAGGACATAATTCACAAAAGCTATGTGAAAAGATTATTAATCCAAAGAGAACTATTATTTCCATTATGGAATCAGGAAGGACTTTTCCCCCTTTTTGGGGCATAATTGGAATTTGCTTCAAATTGGGATAATCTGCTTTCCTTTGGATTAACAGATGGGTTTTAAAGGTTGAACTCGGTGGACTTGAGTGTTTTTTCAACCCAAATTACTATAAGTGCATAATATGCACGATATAAATCGAGGGAAAACCAACTTCATATTAAGGGTATTATTGCTAAATATAGGAAAACTAACCAAAATGTATTTAATCTGTGTTTACGTGATATGTCTGTGATATTAAATTAGACAGTTGTACAAGGCTGTATCATGTATTATTACATTATAAACGAGGGATAATGTAATGAATATTTTAAAGGACTGAATTAGCATACACATGGCAGAATTAGGGGACTATTCCAGAATTGAATTTAAATTTACAATTTGAGCGTTTACTGAAGGCAGCGTTTACATGCAATTTACCATCAGACTTTGGCAATCGGGGCAAATTTAAGATTATTGTAATAGAAAGAAACTTTCTAAAATACATGCAGCTCGTTGCTATAATGTTCTTGTATTATCATTTTTTTGTGCATATTACTCTTCATTCAGTGTTTTATCTGTTTATGTGAGTAACTTTTAGCTACAATTCTTGGCACTGAGCTGCTTTTTATATTTTGATTGATGCACGTTTATCAAAGTCAGAAAACGTATACTTTGGAAGTGACAAAGCCATCTCTTTTGAAGAACAATGTTCCCCATAATTAGCTCTTCATTAAAGCACATAATGTAAAATGTGAGTTTGAAGCTCTCAGAGCCAGATAAATCTGAAGAATTTGCTTTAAACCTCCAGCATCAGTGACTCGATGACCTAATATGATATGCCTGACCGGCCCAGAGTCAGGGAAGGCAAAGTCAAATACACCCCCATAACTAACCCCCGCCCCATGGTAGGTACACTAACCCATGCCCCATATTAGGTACACTAACCCCTGCCCCATGGTAGGTACCCTAACCCTGCCCCATGGTAGGTACACTAACCCCTGCCCCATGGTAGGTACACTAACCCCTGCCCCATGGTAGGTACACTAACCCCTGCCCCATGGTAGGTACCCTAACCCATGCCCCATATTAGGTACACTAACCCCTGCCCCATGGTAGGTACCCTAACCCTGCCCCATGGTAGGTACACTAACCCCTGCCCCATGGTAGGTACACTAACCCCTGCCCCATGGTAGGTACCCCCCTGCCCCATGGTAGGTACCCTATGCCCCATATTAGGTACACTAACCCCTGCCCCATGGTAGGTACCCTAACCCTGCCCCATGGTAGGTACACTAACCCCTGCCCCATGGTAGGTACACTAACCCATGCCTCATGGTAGGTACACTAACCCCTGCCCCATGGTAGGTACCCTAACCCATGCCGCATATTAGGTACACTAACCCCTGCCCCATGGTAGGTACCCTAACCCTGCCCCATGGTAGGTACACTAACCCCTGCCCCATGGTAGGTACACTAACCCATGCCCCATGTTAGGTACACTAACCTCTGCTTCATGATAGGTACACTAACCCCTGCCCCATGGTAGATACCCTAACCAGTGCCCCATGGTAGGTACACTAACCCCTGCCCCATATTAGGTACACTAACTCCTCCCTCATGATAGGAACATTAAGCCCCGCCCCATGGTAGGTGCACTAACTCCTGCCCCATGGTAGATACACTAACTCCTGCCCCATGATAGGTGCACTAACCCCTGCTCCATGGTAGGTACACCAACCTCAGCTCCATGATAGGTACACTAAACCATGCCACATGGTAGGCTACCTAACCCCTGCCACATGGTAGGCACACTAACCCCTGCCCCATGTTAGGTACACTAACCCCTGCCCCATGGTAGGTACATTAACACCTGCCCCATGGTAGCTACACTAACCCCTGCCCCATGGTAGGTACACTAATCCTTGCTCCATGAAAGGCACACTTACCCCTGCCCCATGTTAGGTACACTAACCCCTGCCCCATGGTAGGTACATTAACACCTGCCCCATGGTAGGTACACTAACCCCTGCCCCATGGTAGGTAGACTAACCCTATAGCCATAATAAGGAGGTCATCCCCTCCTTACCTGCCAGTCCAACATTATTTATATCTCCCCATTCCCATTTAACTCTCTTCTTCACCCTGCTGTTCCTCCGCCACCTACTAACTTGACCGCCTCAGACTTTGCAACTCACTTCACTGACAAGATCTCTACAATCAGAGAAGAGATATCTCATCTTTCTTCTTCCCTTTACAATACTTCCCCTAACTTCACTCCCTCTGCTGTTCTATGTTCATTCGCACCCGCTACATTGGAAAAGGTTTCTGCTCTGCTCCCTTCCTCACGCCCCACCACCTTCTTCTCTTTCTCCACCTCTCACTAAACTTCTCAATCTCTCTCTCCTCTGGTATATTTCCATTGCTCTTCAAACATGCAACTGTAACCCCAATTCTAAAGAAGCCCAATCTTGACCCTAACTCCCCATCCAACTATCGTCCTATCTTGCTACTGCCTTTTGCATCCAAGATCCTTGAAAGAATTGTGTATGCGAGATTGACAGACTTCCTCGAGTCCAACTCTCTTCCTCGAGTCCTAACTTTTAGGTTAACTTTTTTTTTTCATCATTTTATATCTTTTACATACACTTTTTTACATATAATTTTTATTTCAAACATTTATTATAATTTTATCCCATTCCATTTCTTATTACATATACTTTATTGCATCCTTCATTTTTATTTTTATTTTTTATTATAGCCCATTTTTTATTGATTCTCTTTTTCATATAGCCCTTAGTTGTTTGAATAAGATATTACTGCTTTTATTTTAATCTTTTATTTTATATTTCTCATTTGGTTTGTGTAGATATACTATCTCTCATCTACTTCAATGATCTTCCTACACTTCCCAGCCGGCTTCTCGGCATACACGTGACACAGGCGCGCCATTGGCTGCGCGGTGTCACGTGACCGCCGAAACCCGGAAGTCACTTGTTTTTACTTGCCGCACTTTATTGCCTACATTCCCCATCGTCCTTTGTGTTTTATTTCCCCATATGTGCTGTTGTTATTGGACGTATGCGGTCACATGACTGTTTTAAGTTAGGTTTTTCTTTCATTTTACTACATTGTAAAGTATTATTATTTACTATGTGTATATACATTAGTACCACTATATTGATGTGATTTTTAGTATTTTATTTTAAATTTGAAGTTCATTATACATACATGTATGTCTTTTATCATTTTATGCATAAATTATGACGTCATTTTGGCGCCAATTTTGAACTAAAAAGTTTATATAAACTAGTTTATACCAGGTCTCTGTTTCTATATGCCAGTTGAAAAAGCCCTGTGTGGCGAAACGCGTTTTGGCTATTTTTTATAGTATTTTATTATCTCATATTGTATTAATAAAGGATTATTGGCTAATACACATTTTTTCTTCTTGCCATATTCCTATTATTTTCTATTTTTTATTTATTTTATTCCTGGACCTGGTTTTTATTTCAAGCACCTCTTATCTGTGCCCAAGAATCCTAGGTGGGGATTATACCACCCACGTTATATCAGTGAGCAGTATTTTCCTGCTCACTTAAATGTGAGTATTTTATATATATTTTTCTATTCACGTCTATATCCAGTTATACAGTGAGCACTATTTTGTGTTACTCTCTACTTTCCCCGAGGATTTTCTCCACGTGCGCAAGCCTATACCCCATCAGTGGGGGATTTATACCACTGAATGTGAAGTAAACCTGAGCTAGTCCTAGCTCTCAAATAGGTGAGTGGGATACCTTATTACCTTGAATCCACACATACGAATTTTAAGTTATAGACTACACTATTGGAATCTCCCTCTGTTCTATTTTACATATCGTCATTTGGAACAAGAAACTCCTGACCACTTCTTCGTTTGGACCATTCTCCTTCACAACCCCTCAAGTGGTTTTTACCATTTTAAGCTTATCCAAGGACTTATTTATGTTCTTTTATAATATTGTATATGTAAGTATTTTATTATACAATTGTATATGTAAGTACTTTTTGTGTTGCTCTTGTATAGCTTTTTATACCATTATCCTTTTTACTTCTAGTTTATTTTTTTCACATTAGTTTTATTATAATTCTTAATAATTCTTGGCGCGACCTAATATGCTTTATCTTTTTGATTCTCCTCTTCCTTTGACGTACTGTGAGGGAACGTCTCACTTTAGGTTGCCGCCCATATTCATATATATCCTGCACTATTCTATTGAAACACCAAGCGCTGAACCAACCACCATTCACACAACTCTCTGCTAGACCCGCTTCAGTCTAGTTTCCGTGCTAAACACTCCATGGAAACGGGACTGACTGAAGTCAGTATCCAATGATCTACTCGCTGCAAAATCTCGTGGTCACTACTCTATCCCAATTCTCCTTGACCTGTCTGCGGCTTTTGACACTGTTGATCATCAACAGCTTCTTCTCATCCTCCGCAATATCGGTCTACAAGATATTGATCTCTCCTGGTGCTCCTCCTACCTCTCCCAGCTCTCTTTCAGTGTTTCTTTCTCTGGCTCTGCTTCTTCTGCTCAACTCCTCTCTGTTGGTGTCCCCCAAGGTTCAGTCCATGGTCCCCTACTGTTCTCCATCTATACTGCCTCCCTTGGTAAGCTCATTAGCTCCTTTGGCTTCCAATATCATTTCTACGCAGATGACACGCATTGGTAATTATTTGGATACATTGAATCTGAGGGGGCGATCGAAAATATTGAGAACATGTATTTGGGGAGTAAGATTCTAAAACTCATACCTTTGGGCTTATGTAATATCTCCCAATTCATGTCATATGGATTAGGGAGACCAACAGTGGCAGGATAATAAATCCTATGTCACACCATGGAGGGGTTTAGCATGTGGCAATTAGCCGCCATACTTTCTGGATGTACGAAAAAGCAATCCTTCTTTAATCCCGCCGAGCATTAAAGACTTTGTGTTACGTGTTAAGATTTAGGAAATGGTCTTCTCGTTGACTGACCTAAACTGAATTTCAATAACAGCTGACACAGTTTGTTAAAATCCCCAGCAAGCAAATAGTTAATTCATTCTATTTTCTGTGCATCAGGAAACACAAAGTACGAACAATCGCTTGATACAAGGTATTCTGTGCATGAAGTTCTCGGTGTGAGCTTCTCGTGTCTTGGCGTTACGCTGCATGAGGTCGTCAGGTCTGACACAGTAATTGTTTTCCTGTCTTTATGAACCATTAGAATATAGATTGGGTGTCATGCTCCATAAAGCACTGGAAGGACATATATTTGCATAGACATAATTGTAAAATATATATATATATATATAAAAAAAAAATATATATATATATACACAGTGTAGATTGGATTAGCCGTATTAGTCCAGTAGACATACTGCAATATGCTGGTATTTTGGCATTATATATATATATATATATATATATATATATATACATATATAAAATATACAGATATCACTTTTAATATACAACCAGGTAGCATTGCAAACTCAGTTGATTGCTATTAAAACATATATATCACTACAACTGGGTATCCTGTCATTTGTTAACCACAGATTACCAACGCAAGTAAACTGCCATATTATTTTGAATTAAGACCTCACACAAATTAAAAGACTGAGGAGGTTATAGACATAACTTACTGCTTAATCCGTGAGATCTAGCTTCCCATTATTAATGTAAAAACAGAAATATAAATTGTAGGAGAATCATTCTGTCTTATTGATAAGGACGGACCTGACTCCAAGCCGAGGGCAGACCGTAATGTGACAATGACGATCCGAGGGCAGGTCCTGATCCGAGTGGACCCCTCTACAATTCTTCCAGAGGGGTAGAACAGGGAGAATACATTACCCATTACCTGTCTGGGTGAGAGGGGAGAGTTTTAAAAAAGATAAGGTTGGGGAGCGACAAATGGCAGATTGAGGGAATTTAAATACAAGTGGAGAATGTGTAACAATATCGGAGAAAGGGGACGAGTTATGTGATGTTCGAAAGGCGGAGAATTAGAGCATAGAATATATGGAGGTGGTGACGTGGCCAGATATGGCGAGGGACGTTTAGTGTAAGTGACGAGGTTGGTCACAGGAATGGGCAGAGTGCATGTATGACAAGAGAACTATATTTTTATCTATTAGGTTTATTGTCGCCAAAGCTGGTCGTGCGGCCCCCTTCTCCCTGTGTTTGGGCCCAGGGTCTGTCCATGCTATCTGGTTGTATGTCTGTGACTGAATCTACATCGTCATTATCTGAGATCGTTCTTGTTATAGGGTTTAGCACTTGTGTAAGAGAGTCACAGCAATTACACTCCAAGTAATGTGTCTTTAAATCTACAATAAATGTTTAGAAATCAGTCTGTGTAAATAAGATACTTGAGCTCTTTCTTAAAGGACCACGCCACAGCACTTCAGCCACATGGCTACGTGGGATTATTGGCCAAGGTGATATTCAGGGGACAAAGCGACTCTGCGGCATGGACCGTAGATTAGAGGTAACTTAACTCCTTTTTGAGGGAAACATAAATAAAATATTCATACAACGTGTAATAACTGGTACTGAATAAAAATTGGCGGGACTTGAACGTGGCACCTTTTCATCTGTTTATATTAATCCTTACAACTACTACTGCCTATATCACGCAGGCCATTACTCATCACCCACTCTTTCTACCAGTAAATATAGTGCTCTATGCAGCTCCTTTTCTGAAATGAAAATGTCCTATTTCTGTGTTATATTGTGACCTTAAAATGCCACCCATCACGAAGCTCTCCAATCATCCGCCACTTCCAGAGAAAAGTTCGCGACCCATGCTATAATGCTTTATTCCCTCGGCTGATTTATGTCTGTTTTGTTTGATTCGCCAGGAGGGAGAGAATGAGACATTTTACAACTATTTTTTTTTTTTAATAAAGAAAACGGGACTAAAAACATGCAAGTGACAAAAAAGAAAAAAAAGGTCTCTGGCCCCTAATGCTACAAAAAGTATGGAAACAGCTCATCACATTTACATAGACCGTGGCGAAATCCCAAAACAGAAAGAAATAAAAGTGAGCGAGCACTTAGTCCAGTGGAGAGTGACAAAGTGTCTAGAACTGGATTTCTGACAGATTTACCAACTGCCTCGAATTTAACGGGCAACTTCCATCTTCACGGCTCCCTCTGGAATAATTTAAGTCCAGCCTGTGGCATTTTTTTCCGGTTTTGTTTGCAGACTGTATTTCCACGGGTTCTCTTATCTTTACAACTTCAAAAGAATAGACGTTGCACCCCTCGCCCCCTCCGCAGCTTCACAGACAGCATTAGAGAGGAATCATTTTGATTGCTCTCTCTATTATCTCTACAATATTTTTGTTCTCTGTAGTTGGCAGGTGTACAAGTCTGATAGATTTAGCTGAGTAGTCGAGCCATTAGCCTTTAAATTGGTGTTAGGGCACATCCGTCAGGACAAATGGCAACACATTAGCTGCCCCCAGCAATGGGAGAGGGGCTGCTCACTCTTTATTAAGAGATCAAAGTGTCACAGGATGAGTGGACTGGATTGTAGCACCTTGTAACCTGGGGATACATATATATTTTTTTTACCAGTGAAAGGATACTCCACCACCAGAGTGTACATTCAGGAAGAAAACAGAGAAATGCAAATTAATACTGCTCCCAGTGGAAGGCTATTCCGGGTATCTACTACCCTTTCTATATCACTGTTACTGCTTCCACTGGAAGGCTATTCCGGGTATCTACTACCCTTTCTATATCACTGTTACTGCTTCCACTGGAAGGCTATTCCATGCATCTACTACCCTTTCTATATCACTGTTACTGCTCCCACTGGAAGGCTATTCTATGCATCTACTACCCTTTCTATATCACTGTTACTCCTCCCACTGGAAGGATATTCCATGCATCTACTATCCTTTCTATATCACTGTTACTGCTCCCACTGGAAGGCTATTCCAGGTATCTACTACCCTTTCTATATCACTGTTACTGCTTCCACTGGAAGGCTATTCCAGGTATCTACTACCCTTTCTATATCACTGTTACTGATCCCACTGGAAGGCTATTCCGGGTATCTACTACACTTTCTATATCACTGTTACTGCTCCCACTGGAAGGTTATTCCGGGTATCTACTACCCTTTCTATATCATTGTTACTGCTCCAACTGGAAGGCTATTACGAGTATCTACTACCCTTTCAATATAATTGTTACTGCTCCCACTGGAAGGCTGTTCCGGGTATCTACTACCCTTTCTATATCATTGTTACTGCTCCCACTGGAAGGTTATTCCAGGTATCTACTACCCTTTCTATATCATTGTTACTGCTTCCACTGGAAGGCTATTCCAGGTATCTACTACCCTTTCTATATCACGGTTACTGCTTCCACTGGAAGGCTGTTCCAGGTATCTACTACCCTATCTATATCACTGTTACTGCTCCCACTGGAAAGGCTGCTCCAGGTATCTACTACCCTTTCTATATCACGGTTACTGCTCCCACTGGAAGGCTATTCCAAGTATCTACTACTCTTTCTATATCACTGTTACTGCTCCCAGTGGAAGGCTATTCCATGTATCTACTACCCTTTCTATATCACTGTTACTGCTTCCACTGGAAGGCTATTCCGGGTATCTACTACCCTTTCTATATCACTGTTACTGCTCCCACTGGAAGGCTATTCCAGGTATCTACTACCCTTTCTATATCACTGTTACTGCTCCCACTGGAAGGCTATTCCTGGTATCTACTACCCTTTCTATATCACTGTTACTGCTCCCACTGGAAAGCTATTCCAGGTATCTACCACCCTTTCTATATCACTGTTACTGCTCCCACTGGAAGGCTATTCCTGGTATCTACTACCCTTTCTATATCACTGTTAGTTTTTACATCTTTATTTGAAAGGCTGCTCTATGCGTGTAAACGTTTCCTTCTTTGCCCTTCCACTCCTACCATCTGGTTGTAAACCTGGTAAAATGAAATAGAACCTATGCTGTCTGGTTGACACACCATAACTATCTTGCCTGATTAAAACGCAGTCCATTTTGTGTTTTATGTTGTGTCAGGTCATTGCTGGTGAGATAGCGCAGTCCTCGCTGCTCCTTCTAATATATCTGTACTAGTCATTGATTCAATGATTCCTGCTCGGTCTACTTAGTCCTTCCAAGGTCAAAAAATGTATACTATTCAGTTGGATAATGATAATACTGCTGTCCCACAATATGCTTGGACTATGTCAACTTTCTAGATAAAGAATATAAAAGGATTGTCCTTAGATTTGCATTGTAAATACTTTTTTTGCCATATATGGCTCCAGTCTTGGCTCAGTAATGTGTGATGTCCTCAACACTTCACCTTGGGCACCTAATGCGGCATTATCTACTCAGGAACATGCAATGTATCTGCTGTGTGGATTCTGAAGGGTGGCTTTTCTCGAATGCCACGCAAAGCAATTAGAAATAAGATGTTATTGCCAAATGCTTTTTAATCTTCATATCCAGAAGGAATTGTGTTTGATTCTATATGTGATCATTGACCCATTTAATCAAACCACCCCCATACCTTTACCACACTCGAGACTGGTTCCAAAGCCGTAGGTGGCAGTAGAGGTTTTATCAAAACAATGTCATAATACATGAAAACCAGCACCAGCCATGATTAACATATACATATTTTTTTTAACTCATATCATAAAATATCTCTTGATTATTATTCCTTATTCTTCCTAGTTGATTTTTCAATGTATTTCACTCAATCAAACCAGTCTTATTCGATAGCTTCCTACTGAAAAGGCATAGATGAGGCATTTCATGCAAATTGACGTACTGTACCCATGATCCTCTGTGGCAGCGACATTGTGTTTGTGATTTCTGCAAATTGTGCACAAAATCTCCAATGAACTAAATGGGGATTAATTCTGTGTAAGTAAAGACATGGGTATTGTGTGAATATGTATGAATGGCCCCATGGGTGCCTTTTTAGATGGCTATAGTAATGTCAGTGTGCAGTTTAACAAAATTATAACAAAGAATAATAATGATTTACATTCTGGATTAAAGAATAATTGTATCTGGAATAGGACACGTCTCCGTTAAGCAGAAGTATCTGTAAGCTGGATAGATGGGTGGATACTCAGTCCTATAAACACTGAAAGAAGCGAGTGGCAGCTGCGTGTATAATTAAAGCAAAACGCTGGATGGGCGATATTTATGTAGCATGCAGAGTGAAAAGGGATGTAATGACAGCTTTCTGTACCAGATTCTTTCAGGTTGTGCATCATATTATCCGACCAATGACTGAATTATGTCAAAAATATTGTTGCATAAAAGATCGCAGCACCTTCACCGACTTGCTGTCAGCTATACTTAGAACATATTAAAGCCACAGCGCTGTGAAGGAGATAAAGCGATGATTGCTGAAATAGATTAACCATTTAACTGCTAGAGACTCTAATCAAACGTTACAGCAGCCTAGGGGGCACTGCAACCACAAATGATGGCCAGATCAGGACCAGTAAATGCAGTCTGAACCACTTAACTCTTTTCATTTAAGTTTTGCTTCATAGACAGAATAAAATAAATCTATAAAAAAAATTTTTTAAAAATTCTGGAAATGGCTTTTAGAAAAATGTATTTTTAAAGAAAAGCCAATTTCTTCTAAAACTGATCTATACAATCTAACTAGGTCATTGACAGTCACTACACTCAACTTATCCTCAATTAGGGGAGTCCCCCGTATAAATAATAATGTTAAAGAAAAACTATTCTCCGCTGGCTGTCCAATAACATTTTAAAATGCGTGGATCTCTCCATCACTCAATCCACATGAATCCATTGATAATGTCCTTTGAAACCTGAAACCAAGATCTGCTGCTTGGTTCTAAAGAGGTTAATCACGGCGCTGTGACTGTGTAAACATAGAAAATAGATTATATCGGGTATTGCAGTAAATTATATGGGGCAAGATAACACACAGAATCCATTGTAGGATATAGGGACACAATTTACTAAAAATATCCATAGTTGAGCTTTGGCTCATGAGAAAATTTCAAAAAAGTGTATCTGACGTTCAGATAAGGCATGCAATGGGGTATTCTGGGATATTAATCAATAATCCTGCATGGTCGCAATAATAAATAATACACATTCATAATAAATAGCTCTTAGATGTCACTTAGTACCTTTACACTGGTTTAAAATGATCAGATGTAATTCTAATTAATCAGTATACCTATGTTAATATTAATGCACTAGATCTATATTCAAACCATCGCTTGGCAAGAAGACGAGAACGGCCTCAGCTAATATTCCTCTCCTCGTAAAAAGAAAGTGTAGATGGGAGAGCCTTTACCCCTTTTATCCTGTCCCTGTATAAATAGCATTGTAACATGTTACAACGCAATGCAAACATAAATCTATCCAGTAAAGACGCTTGTACTATCACATTTGTTGTGCTGTTCTTTTGAATCCCTTCTAAAGGATTCTAAAAGCCATCTTTCTCTCTTCCCTCAATTCTCAGAAGTATTTGAAGGTCAAATTACAGAGCTGCATCCTAGCAAATAGGGAAAGAGAGGATGGTGGGAGGAAGGACTATGTGCGCACCTTGCGGTTTCATGACTTACATTGATGCCGTGACCTGAATAGTACAGGTTCTTGCGGTTAGCTAGACATTCGTACATACATTATACCCCATCCAGGTGGCTGGAAGCTACATTCCCACAAAGGCTGTTAGGCTCCTCAAAAAATACTTATAATCGCGCATATTTTACCAGCTGAATAGCAAAATGGAGGCGAAGTGCCTTAGTATGACCTTTCTCCATTGCAGCCAATCATTCGCTGTTTGATTGTCCATTATTCTTTAGTGAACAGACCCCAGGTTTTTCCCAGTCATAAGTCATTAGAATTATTATTTCACATCTTGTTTGTACTAAGTTTCAGTCAGTTAATCTGAACATTTAGAAATTTGTCAGCTTTAAATCAAAATACTAAAATCGGAACTACAGAGACATGTATTTTAGTTCCTATCATAGTAGCAAAAATGCCTTTAGTAATTAAAATCCTTTTCTAATTTCCCCAGCTATGTGTTTATTCAATAAATATTATCTTTTATTTCGTTGTCTAGTGTTAATGTTTACATTCGTACATTTACATTATAGAAAACCATTTTTTTTTGTTTTTTTGTGTTGGCGTCGCCGATAATCTTGGTGACGTTCTGAGGGATTGCTTGACAGCTGTTGCAAACACTGACCCCAGTCACATGCTTGTGTTTGTGCCCAGGAGATAAATCGTTGTATTTTTTGTGAGGGAGTAGTTAGCTAGCAAGCAAGTTTATATCAATTCGCTTACAGAGTTGGAAAAGGAATGGCTTCATATGAGATAAACAATATTTTGTAAAATTATTTATTTAAAAAAAAAAAATCCCAAACATACATTTAATGATGGTATTGTTATTTTAAGAGGGAATTTTTATCAGCGGATGGGCTCTAGATGTATTTAAAGGTGGGAAGGGGGGTTCTGCAGACTTTGAAATAATATAATATTTAGATAAAGTCTATACATGTGTATATTTAGATGCTTTTCAATATTTTTTTACAAATATAATGGCTCTGTTTTGCCTATATGTATAAAAGGCACACATGGGGCATTTAAATTAAGAGACATTTCCCATGATTCTCTCTATAGTTACATAGTTACATAGCTGAAAAGAGACTTGTGTCCATCAGGTTCAGCCTTCCTCACATATGTTTTTGCTGTTGAGCCAAAATAAGGCGAAAAACCTATAGTATGTTATTTTACATATCTTTTTTATTATGTTTATTTTTTATTTTACTGATGCCGTGACCTGAATAGTACAGGTTCTTGCGGTTAGCTAGACATTCGTACATACATTATACCCCATCCAGGTGGCTGGAAGCTACATTCCCACAAAGGCTGTTAGGCCCTGACTTTACTTATTGCTGTCTTTAAACCTTCTCCCATTTTCCTATTTAAAGTATTTACACTGTACCCTTCTATTACTTCTCCTCTTCCTCTGTGCCCCCTGTCTCGCTCTTCTCTGCATGTCCCCTTTAGTTTTTCTTTTCTCACAAAGAATGAGAAACAGTTGAGTCTCCAATAACGACTCCTACCGAATCCCTGAGGATTTTAAAGTGGGCCAAAAGAACCAAAAACTAAAAAAATTTATTTCTGAAAACTCCATAACATAGTCATTCATGACAATCCAGTTCTATTTTCCATTGGAGACATTTAAACAACATTATAATTGTTTGCATGTGGAGATTTACTGGAATCGGAGAAGCAGGTGTATACATTGTGAGAGATTTGGCAACCGTCCTTGTTTGGCATACAGAATCCTAAACATCATCACAGTATCTGTAAAAAAAGAATATCATTGCTAATTTTGGCAAATGTTATCAGTATGACTGAGCAATGAGGTAGAAGTCTGTAAACCATGTAAATTCTCCAGTTAGTCGTTCTGTGAAGCTGAGGCTGAACAAGATGGCAGCCTCTGCGTCTTGTGAACATTTGTTGGTGATATTATTCCCCTCGTTACATCTCTCAAGAAATCAGTGATTTATTGTCTTGTCTGTCATTTCAGTGAATCCTTCAATTGTAATTTAATACAATTAAAACTTCTGTCAGGAGACGCCATGAGAAGAACGATTGAAATGTATTTCTCTGCAGCCATTGTCACAAAATTCTCTTATGAATAAAATGAAAAATTCTACAACTGCATCTTCATTATTTGGCAACTCAGAACAATTTGTTAAAAGAAATGGAGTTTCTATATATTTATTTATTTATTTGTGGTCGGTAACATAAAAGGCGTGTAATAACTAATTAACGGAAAAAGTCGGTAGTGGTGTGCCGAAACCGATGTAAGTGTAGGCCTGTAATAAAAGAGGGCCCCGCTGGTAAAATACAAAGTTAAAGGAAGGGTGATGTGTGTGGGATGAGCTGAACGGCATGGCAAAGGTAGGCCGGGGGGTTTGGTTTGTTATACTGGGAATGCTAACACCTCCCCCAAATTCAGGCCTTTGTCCTTTAAACATATCTATATATTTCATTTTTCAAATAATGAGCCATGGATATTTCTAGCAAAGTCAATATCTCCTCCTCAACATTGCGTGGTATTGGCTGATGCTTTTTCCATTTAGAAGTTGCCTCCATGAATGTTCGTTTGAGCCATGATGTCATTGGCAATATCGTCATTTTCTCTTGGCTCTCAAGATGATTTGTTCAAAAAATTTCAGAAGAAGCCCACGTCATCCATTACCTGCTTGACTGAAAGTAAAGGGTGTTTTTTTGAATGAAAAAAGACAAGGCTGCTTTAACGGGATACAGTATTTTTAAATATGGCAGCTACTTGGTCACGCTGGCATTATACGCAAAAACAAAAAACCAACATAACCTCAGTTCACCTTTAATGGGATAGGATGCGTAGAGAAAGATGTGAACGGTTGAGGAAGCACAGAAGAGTGATGGACAGCATGAAAGAATGTGAAAGCATCCATTGATTTTTGACCTTCGAAGAGGATTATCAAGGAATGTAACACGATTTTTAGGACCCACCCTCGTGCTAGAATAGGGATTCCCTGAGCACTATCCTTCATAGGAAATATAGAGTTTTTTGTGTTTACTGTTTCTTCACTGTCTGCTCCTCAGTTTACAACACTTCAAAATTGAAATTCCCCCTAGGAGTTAGGAACAATTATATCAGGTAATACTCGTGGACCGCCAGCCAAGACAGACTCGTTATTAAATATTCATGCATCTAATTTCATGGCTTCTCTGTTCTATCCTGTGATTTTATGCCGGGAGGAAAATGATAAGCATGAACGCGGCCCAGGGGGCAAAGGAATGTTACGGAGGTCTCTCTAACTTTTCTGGAATAGTTCTCAAAAAAATTAAAAAATGTAGTCTGATGAATTGCAATGCAAATTACTCTGTGAACTGGGATTAAAAAAAAAATCTAGAATGTAAATTAAAAGTGCAGGTTTTTCTAAATAAGTCCTGTTAAATTAGAAGGTTTAAATTAGAAGGAAGGAATTACAGTGTTGTACTGTGGCATTTCACTGGTTAATTAGTGGTGAGAATATTTTTAAAGGTTCGTCAGGCCATCCTTAGGAAATTATTGCAATGTATTTTTAATTAAACCAACTTTTCACAAGTGTAACAGTTTGTAACCTTTGATCTGGAAGCCTTCTGAGGTACAATTAATGTATTATTACCGTCATTATGACCTCGTTAGTGGTAGCTGTTCTTGCCTTTTTTTTTCTCAGAAGAATTAAAAACAGAAAAAGCTCATAAGGATTTGAACCTGTGACCTTGAAAAGTTGCTGAGATATTAAAGGCAGCAGGCTGGCCGATAATAAATGTTCTTGATTACATGTATTGATCAGATGGAGGCCGCGTGGCTTGTTCCCAGGAAGGCAGATTTAAAGAAGGTTTTAAATATTTGTACAAAAGACTATTGAAGAGGGGCAGTAAAGTATATTTACTGTATTATATTGTAAAATAATATTTTCATAGTGTCAAGGTTATTTTGTTCTTTCAAGTAACACATTCTTTTTTCCATTTGCAGTAAAAAATAAATAAAATGATCTCAGATTCAGGGCTGGATATAGTGCTCTGATCATGAAATGACTGGGCGTTTGCAAAATATGTTGACATTATATTAATGGTAATAATAAAAAGGTTGAGTATTAAAAAAGTATTGATACATTGTTATTAAATGTTCTTTCAACATAACTACTTAATCTGACAGATGTAGTTGTGGTGCAAAAACACTGTGCCTGCAACCTCTCTTTTAAAAAAATTTCAATTCTAGAGGTAAATATTTTCTGTGTTTGTCCCACCTCCCTGGGCTGTCATTCAGGCTGCTGAAATACTCTCTTCCTGGCTGGCAATATCTGTTCTTGTTTTGTGCGATGTTTGCCTCTGGTGTCAGCACGAAGCACACAGCACACACTGCATTTTGACCCCAAACCTTGGATAGGCTGCCCAGGCTGGGTGAGTTACACATACTGTACCATAGCTCCTGTTGCTCAGATTTCCGATAATTTAAGGCTCTAATTCTCTGATAAAGGAGAAAAAAAAACATGAACTGGTTCCGGTTTTTGATCTCTACCTTCCTTAGGTGCGAATCATCAAAGTGAGTGAAAGAATTTGCATTCCCCTGACGAATTACAACTCTCATCATTCTCTGTGAGATTCTGGCTAAACAAGTTATGTGCAGAACAAATTCAATCAGTATTATCCAGTGGTTGGCTGAGTCTGACAAAATTGAAGTCCACAGTTACTTTCAGCAGCCCAATCTTCCTTAGATGAATCCATACATTCTGATGATTTCTGTACAATCCACCATTTCTCATAGCAAAGAGTTGATTCCAATTAGCCAAATTCATCATAGTCATGTTGTGCATGATGACGTCAAATATGAAAACGTTTAAAAATTAAGGGTTTTGCAGTGAAAGCACTTCTAGTGGCCGTCAGTCAGACAAATGCTCAAAATGTGTAAACGGCAATGTTTTATCTTGTTAAAGAAAATGTGCAGAATCTACGTACCAACACCACTACACTGTCATGCCTATCACAGGCTAACCAAGACAAGGGATTTTTACAAAAAAGGATATATCACCAGTTGTGCCTACGGTAAAATCTTCATGGTTAATGCTGGGAACAGAGAAGGAGGCAGGGAGACCCAGTAGACAGATACAGGATGACTTAGGGATAAAAAATTTAAAAAATCAGTTAAACCCCATTAAGGTTTGAAATAAAGGAATTGTGAAGGCTGGCGTGTTCCTTCAAGTTTACATTTTTAAGTATATCATCAATATTATCTGTTTCTCTGAAACGAAATACCATACAATATATAAATATATTCATTAGATTTTATTTTCTGTGTGAAAAAAAAATATTTTTACTTGTCAGTAAATACTTGTTCAGTGATAGTATTTTTAAACTCTATCCGAATATGCCATTCTTTTCTTCCTTCATGATCTCCTTCTCGTAAAATACAGGTATGTAGTTTTTCAGCACTTGACAAATCTTGACAAAGAGTTAAGGCAAGCTCCACTTTCTTTGTTAAGAATATTTTTCTCATGCCACTCACCTCTCTGTCTTTATCCACACGATACTCCCTTTACGGAGAGTATGGGAAAAGGAGGGCAAAGACAATCTGTCAGTGGCAAGATTCTGAAAATGGCGACATGTGTAAAAGAGCCACAATCAAAGATTTCAAAAAGGTAAAAGCAGGGGCCTCTATTAAAACAATGATTTGGACAGGCAAGTAATGGGTCAGGGGATGACAGATCTGCTTTAAGGAGAGTTTGGGCAAACCTTGGTTCGATTTCATCGTGTTATTATGTATAATGGCCCAATTCCAGCTAGTGGAACATGTTGTATGTCCTACCAGGGACATATCTAATGGTGATCCCTGGGTGAACTACAATGGTTTTGGGCAAAACAGTGATGAAACGATGCAGTGAAATTATACATAATAGGTGACTTTTTGAGTTAGTGCCTTGTTGGTTTTTCATGTCCACCATTTATTAATGTGAGCTTGGCTTTACTCTTTGATAAAAAGAAATCTGTTCTATTTTAATGTACTCTATAATTCTCCATCTTTGCTTTTGGAAGAATTGAGGGAAATTGTGGTTGACAATTTACTGTAGTATCTTAAAATTACTGCATTTCGCAAAGTGCATGGATGTAATGCAAACGCATATCTGTACATGGTTTGCACCGTACATCCGGCACCGTAATTGTTTTTTTGTTTGTTTTTGTTTACAATTGTACATTTACTGCTGTTGTCTAATGGAGAAGTGGTATACTACTCCCTTCTGTTATATTTGTTTTTATTATTATTATCGTGTTTATTGTTCTGTTGAAAGGGAACACACGTAATGTGTATTTCTGCTGTCTACCTAAATAAAAAATAAAACCTCCTATAGATTATTACATAATATCGTTCTTCCTTTTCTCCACATATATTGTCTTATACAGATTTAAATTATGCTAGGTACATTTGATAGTAGGAAGGTATCACACGTATAGGCATTAAACGTAACATATTCAAAGTTTGCTTAATTGATATGTGTCATATGAGCTTATAAGTGACCACCTTCTCATTTAAACCAGGTTCTCTGCACTAAAAGGAATGAAACATTTAGCTATGAAGAAAGTTTAACAAATTTAAACATCTTTTGTTTAGAACAACTTCAGATGGGATATGATAATATTATACAAATATATTCTGGGCCAATACAAACCATTGTGTGGAAATCTATTCACAAACCGGACTTTACATAGGACATGAGGTCATGCGTTTAGACTGGAAGAAAGAAGATTTCGTCTAAGGCAAAGGAAAGGTTTTTTTTTACTGTAAGAACAATAAGGATGCTAAATTATCTGCCTGAAGAAGTGATTTTATCTGAGTCCGTACACATGTTCAAATAGCAACTAGATGCATACTTGCAAAAACAGAATATTCAATGATATAATTTTTCAACAGTAGGATAATAGCTTCTTGATCCAAGGATAAATCTGATTGCCATTCTGAGGTGAAGAAAGATATCTCTCAAAGTTTGTTGCAAAATTAGAAAGGCTTCAAACTGTGTTGTGTTTCGTTTTGTTTTTTACCTTTTTTGTATATTCTGCAAAAAACAGATGTGATGAGAGCTAAACTTGATGGACACAGTCTCTTTTCAGCTTATGTAACTCACTATGTAACATTGCCCTCTTGCATGCTTGTGGTTTTTTTTCTCCCTGTATAATTGCACAGAACGGCGAGTTAAAATATTTTTTTTCTGCATATTTTTATATTTCGTTTAGCCAGGTTCTAGTTTGTTAACACATTTGAGCAGTCATTACATTTACTAGCAGCTCACCACAAAGTTAATAAATTACTATTACTCCTTAATTCCTTAAAAACATTAACTACATGTCAACATTTAGTTCTTATGCTATATATTAGTACATTTTGCTCTTTGTTTCTGGGAATTATAGTGGCGATTCATACGTATTTTAGAAAAGTATTTTCACTAGGGGATGGATAATTGATAATTTCGAGTTAATTACTCGAAGAGAACGTCAAACCTTCTAAAAAATGGCGTCTAAAGTTGGACTATAGGCTGCATATTCTACCACCAAGGGATTCATTAAACCAGAAGCATCTGCATTGTGAGTTAATTTGTGAAGAAGAAGAGCATTGTCATTCCACACCTACCCAAAGCCAGACTGAGTACCTACCTCCCCAGGGTCGCCTTCTACATCCTGAGCCCCATAATCTCCTCTAATGGGATTGTTTTTGCCTCATTACATAGAGGATTGTTACTCAGTCCCTTCCCTTCCCTGGCATTCCCCTAAAGAAATTCCTGCTTGTATATTTAATAAAACAACCTGATTGTGTCTATATCTTCCTTATTCATATGAAATATTTATACAGATGTTGTGCATCTCCTGAGCGTCAACCTGCTTACATCTGTTACAGAGTCAGTTTTACTTCCCTGGGGAGGGGGAGAATGAGAGACCCATGTCCGAGTTGTGGCACTGGTGTCAGTGGACTGAGTTTATGTGAGGCTACCTTACTCTTTCCAAAAGGTTCTGGAAATATATTATCCCCATTATGACAAATGCATAAAAACTATCACTACCCCTAGCCAACCATTGTACTGTAAAATGAGCCAGATATTACCCAAGTATTCCTAGCACAGATTTCAATCTGAAACCCTATTATAGATAAAAGATAATGTCCCTCTTGTCGTCAGAGACTGTCTGCTGTTAAATCACATATTGTATCAAAGTATTCAATTATACTTTAACATTTTGCAAAAGTTTAAAATAGACCTTTGTCACAAGGCAGTTACGCCAACAATGGACTACCATGAATATTCAGTAACGCTCGAAAGGGACACTCATAGAATCATAACTAGTTTAGCGTCTTGTGATGATTATAGAACTGGATTTAAGACACCATACCCTGCTTTTCTGTCACATCATTTTGGAGAGGTATGACAATATAGTCAATGTACACCGATAACTGAACCCTCCTGCAACCACACTAAAAAAGGTTAAACTACACAAGCCCATCTGTCCTTGGACAGCAGTGATGGCTTGTTGTATTTTTGTCCCTTTAAGCTCACTTTGTACCACAGATCATATTTAGAAACCGTCACATACATATGTGAAAAATATTTCAATTTTACACTTATTTTACAGTAAGTTACCAAACAATTATTTTCTCTTTCTTACAATTAAATTAGTAACAATTAAAAAGACTAGGAACAGAAAGGCTGCAGGGATACATAATTCTATTTACAACCAGACTGGCCACTGCAAATCAGACATATGCCAGATGAGTTTCAATGGTCACGGGCTGTTAGCCAACTATCAGGTTTATCCCTTACTGATCCAGTAAAATCACTTCTTATACATATATCCTAGAAGCTGCGGAGTTACATGTCAGTCACCTGTAGTTTTTTGGAATGCTGAGAGTTAACAATCTCACTTGTTTGGATCCTAGGTTCTGATTGGCTGCGGTAGTCTCATGCTCCACAAAGACCTGATTTAATCAGTAACTGTAACTGAGAGTTTGAAAATTGGTAATGTGACTTTCCCCTTTCATACACACATACACACACAATCACTATCTCAGCGAGTTATTACAAAACAGAACTTACTGTCGCTTGATTCTGTGAACATTATTTATCTGTTGGTAGCAATGTTTTAACCTAATTTATAGGAAAGGGATTTCATGTGCCAGGTGCAAGTCACTCTATGTGTGTGATGCGAGGGAGTTTATGGGGGAGAGAATTCTGTCAAATTAGCAGAACTATGGGCTGGGGTAAATGCTTGCTGACACAGAAAATAAACAAGTCTCCAGCATGGATCAGTCATTAACTCACCGTGTGCCGGTATAGGTGAGCATTGTACCGCCCCAGTATTCAATGTGTTAAAGAGCAGGTATTTCTCTCTAATAATGGTGACGTTTCCCATCTTCCTCTCCTGGATTAATCATTTTGGGAGACAGTTGTCTGCTGATTTATTTATAGTCTCTGTGCTTCCTAATTGGACAGCTTCTTTAGACACCGCGCTGCCTTCCTTCAAATAACAATGTGACGACGTGAGAATGTAGCTGTATCTCTTCCCATCATGCCAGTCCTCATTAAGAAAGTTATCTCCGTGATATTTTCAGGAAGAGAAGTCGGCAGGAACGTCCCATGGTTCCTTAGCTAATGCGGAGTGAGCTGATACATGTTATTTTGTTTTTCTCTTTTTTTTTATTAATTTTCCTTTTTCCCCGTTACAATTACCCCTGCTGTCCAATAATCTCTATACCATTCTTTTTCTCAGATAATCTCCGGTGGGTTTTCTTTAGTCGATGCCAGCAGAGCTGAGTATATTTTTGTAAATTTTGGGAAACTTGCAGAATTTTAAAGAGTTATGCCAAGTCTGGGATCTGTATGGGCAGCGTAAACTAAGTTTAACCCCCTTGCTGCCAGTTTGTCAGCCACCTCTGTCAGTGTCATTGGGATGTCATTAGCCAGCACAGAACTAGATTTCAAAAAGGGTTCAAAATCATTGCCTAGAATTTATAGACCTGTGAGCTTAACGTCTGTGGATGGGGAAGTATTTGAAAGGTTACTAAGGGATAATATCCAAGAATTTCTTGAGAAGAACGTGGTTATCAGCAAAAATCAGCATGGGTTTATAAAGCACAGGTCATGTCAAACAAACTTGATTGCATTTTACGAGGAAGTATAGATCAGGGTGTTGCAGTGGATGTGATCTACAAAGAGTTGCTATTAATGGTACATTTTTAAAAGTAGTAAGTGGTGTCCCTAAGGGTTCTGTTCTGGGACCACTTCCATTTAACATATTTATAAATTATTTTGAAATAGGCATTAAAAGCCATATTTCAGTGTTTGCAGATGACACAATACTCTGTAAAGTAATACAATCTGAGCAAGATATTACTTTGCTGCAAAAGGATTTGGATAGACTGGGGGACTGGCAGATCAAATGGCACTCAATGGCAGATGAAATTTAATGTAGAAAAATGCAAGGTTATGCACTTCAGGGTAAAGCATGCATTAGCAGCTTACACTCTAAATGGTAGTGATATGAAGATTATAGTAGCGTAGTGTACTAATAATCTTAATTATAATAATGACAGGAGGCGAATATTTTGCATTAACTTTCTTTACTAACTCCATAGCAGCAAAGACAGAACACGTGAAATAAAGAACCAATCAGAACACAGCCACACTGTATATAAGTGAAAGTATATACAAAGCACTTCCTCTTGACAAATGCAACATCACAAGTCCATAACCAAATGGATAACTTTGATAGATGGCCACTCTCTCAAGAACCAAAGCACTACGTCCACATCCCATAGATGCTGATATTTGGGAACTGGAGGACATCTGAGTTTGATGCATGCACTCCTGAAAGAGTTCAGGCCACTAAGGACAGTTGTCCATTGGGTCGTCTGGCAGAATAATCGGATCCTCACAAGACATGTCGAGGAGGTCTGGGAACCTGGGTTGGCTCGGCCATAATGGTGTCAGAAGGAGAATCCTCACTTCTCAGCTCCATATTTGGTGGAGTACTCTCACAATCATTGCGAATGGGGGGAAAGCGTAAGCCCCTTGTCTTGGCCAGTGTTGGGTGAAGGCGTCAACCGCTGTGCATTCTGGGTCCGGGAGCCAGCTGTGAAATACTGGTAGTGGATGGTTGTTGCGTGAGGCAAACAGGTCAAGCAAGAGTGGACCTCTCCGGTCGTTAAGGCATGCAAATATCTAAGGGTTTAATTGCCAGTCTCTCCAGTGTCGGGAGTACCAATCTACTCTAGCCTTAAATTTGAAATTCGCTTTGAATTCTGTCTTTAGTAAATAACCCTGTATGGGGTTTGCCTAAACCTTGGTCCTCAAGGAGTTAAAGTCGGAATGTCCAATAGATTAGGAGTTTTACATGTCGAGTAAGGTGCACAGCTGCTATTGGACGATCGCTGTGTGTACAGCCAAGACTATGTGTTGGATGATCATATGGGGTTTTAAAAGGTTCATTCAACCCTGCCTGGTTAAACAGTGCAAGGCTGTCTAAGGATAATTTACTTAACAGTGAGTTACTGTAAAATAAAAACTGAATTGCAAAACACAGCCTAAAATCGAAAATCTATGACAAATCAGTACTTTTTGGCAAAAATAGCATTTAATGTTTAGCTAGTGAATAGTCCTCTCGTTTTCCTGTAGTTTGCTCTTTGTAATCATTTTATGTCATTATTAGTGGATATTTCAATACATTTAACCTGATTAAGTAACTGCTTGTATTTAGCATAAGGATTTATAAAATGAAAATGGAAAAAAAAAACTATACATTTTCTGGCACGACGCTCATTAGATTGACGATTGAAATAGACTTTTAGAAACTATCGTCCATTATACAGCGTTCACAATATTGGGGATTAAAGAAAAGAAGTATTTAATTAGACTTAGCTGGGCAGCCAGCATTACACAGTTTTAGGTTTTATTCATAGATATAATTTTTTAATTAGAAAAGGGATTTTTAATTTTTTTTTAAATGTATTAGTTTTGAGAAGTTATAAATTAGAGAGAGTATATTGAGTTTGGTGTTTATACATAACGGTAATATAACCCATTGTGTGGCGCTATGGTACCCAGGAGTGAGCAGCCCAGTAAGGAAACAGTTACACACGTGGCTGAATTGAGTATTACTCCTGTCTGTGAAACCTACAGGAAACGATTTTTCTTTTTGCCACTTGCTTTTTAACTGTTTCAGCTTTAGGTTGTTCACCTCCGGGACAACACAGGTCACTGCATTCCAGTTTTAATGATTAAATCACACATCACGTGCTTTTTTGGATCTGCATAAGGGAATTATCTCAAATATATTTTAAACTTAAATTCAAATTATGAATACACAAAATATATATTTTTTAAAATACACAATTTCCCCCTCCTCATTTGTTTCTTTATGAATATGTTTGTTGTACATATTGAGACATTGTATTTTTTTTTTGCATCTTTAAACATATATTTTGTAGTTCTGTGCTTTGTATCTTAATTCAAGAATTAAATGACACACTATTGTTCTTACAATGTCATACTGTGTCCCATTCATGTTTTTTCCAGGGTGGACATATTCTAGCCTTTAATCATAAGATGCATAGAGCCATAACTCGAGGATAGGGGTAAAGAACCTTTGCCACTCCAGATGTTGTGGAGATCTCCGACGAGGCTCTTACAGCCGCCATTGCAATGGCCACCTCACACTAAAACACTGACAGATTTTCATGCGGTGATTATTTGTAAATTTACTGTGTCTTGTATACACAACATTAATTAATTATTGCTTTAAACAGATTTATAGACAAAAAAAATATCCCTTTAACATTATAGAGCAATACGGTAATATTTTATTTTAAATACCATCTTTTATAATAATTTACATATCTGGCAATAGCCAAATAAAAAACAAACAAACAAGAAAAACAAACAACTGGGCCTGAATATTTCATCAACCGATTGTCAGCATTGGGAATCTGTTACATTAAATCGCAGGTGACAACATCTCTTAGTTCCTTTAATAACTTATTCATAGCGCACAACAGTGTTTCTCAAACAGTCCCGAGAGGCCCCAAATCTGTGGAGTAAAATACACCAAGTGAGATACAATTATTGATAAATCAAGGGCAGTGATTTCTGCTACCTAAGATGTTCCATAGGGATTAAAATCCCTGAAACCATGTGCCATGTATGGAAATGTCACAATGTCACCTGCCAAAGTCAGATATGGAACCGCTAACAACCACAGTTTCATCAAGCTCAAATAAGTGGTTATAAAATGCAATTAAAGTAGTTTTGAGTTATAACAACACCTGTGGGCTGATGTTTATTTTTGGAGAACAGCCCAATTAGCGTGACAGTGTCCCCTTAAAGGATGAAAGAACGTGTACAGGTCTACTGTAAAAAACAATGTCCTCTATAGCAGTGTTCTGCAATCTTTTAGCACCCGGGTATCGGCAAAAGGAGGAGAAATATTTACCGGACCGGCGTTAGCCAGAAATAAAACTCAATGGTATGTGTGAGGGGTGCTGTGTGTGTGTGTGAGGGGTGCAATGTGTATGTGTGTGAGGGGTTCGGTGTGTGTGTGTGTGTGGGGTGCAGTTTGTATGTGTGTGTGTGAGGGGTGCAGTTTGTGTGTGTGTGTATGGGTGGCAGTGTGTGTGTATAGGAGCAGTGTGTATATAGGGGCAGTGTGTGTGTGTATAGGCAGCAGTATGTGTATAGGGGACACTGTGTGTATGGGGGAAGTGTGTGTGTATGGGGGCACTGTTTGTGTGTATGGGGCAGTGTGTGGGTATGGGGGCTGTGTATGTGTGTATGGGGCAGTGTGTGGGCATGGGACCCGTGTGTGTGTTTATGGGGGGTGTGTGTGTGTATGGGGGGCAGTGTGTGTGTATAGGGGAGAATGATTGTGGGTCTGTGGGGTTGGAGGGTAGATTAAAAAAATATAAATCTATATTTTTAATTAAAAGAAAAATTGTAATTTTGATATCCCCCCTTTCTGCTTACCTTTGACTGGGAGGGGGGACATTCCCTGCAATCGACGGTGGTCTGGTGGGGAAGCCCTGGTGGTTCCAGTGGTGAGAGTAAATTCTAGCAGCCTCAGAATTTAGGTTAGAGCTCCCCGGGTCCTCACTCCCTCCCCTGCCGGCTGCCAGCAGTACACTGCGAGCAGGCCGGAAATGGAAATCTCATTTAATACTGGATATAAAAATCAGTATCTTATATAGAAGTGATAGAGAGCTACGGTAAGAGTATGTGTAACAAAAAGTTATAGCAAAAACTATAACAATGTTGCAATATGAAAAAGTAGATATTTAGATCTAAATAGTTACTTTTTACATGTACTCTTACTGTACTCTTTACACTTCTATACAAGATACATTTATATCCATTTTAAATGACAGCGAGCAGCCATATTGATAAACAGAGGGTAGATCCTCCCGCATGTCCATACGCGTGGCATGCCATGAGTAGGGGCATGTCGCCTAAACAGCGAGCAGCAACTGGTTGCTCGCTGTCATTTAAAACTACTAGTGACTGGGCAGCTATTGATGCCCAGTTGCTAGTGCAATAAGTAGGGATCTGGCACAGGTCCCCCCATTTCCCCATCGTGGGGAACACAAATAACCAAAATGGGGGGAACATAGTGCCCCCCGCATTCCCACCTGTGACCTAATGTCTCCCCTGGTCCTAACCCATGAGCAGTGGGTGGGGAACCCAATTAATTAAAAGGGGAACCTAATGTCTCCCCTGGTCCTCACCCATGAGCAGCGGGTGGGGACCCCAATTAATTAAAAGGGGGACCTAATGTCCCTCCTGGCTCCTACCCATGAGCTTATAAAGCCTTTCCCCGCCCTGCAATTAGGCTCGGAGCGCCTAATCGCAGGGCGGCAGGTGGGGACCCTAAATAAATAAATAATGGGGGGACCTAATGTTCCCCCCAGGTCTTCACCCATGGCCGGCGGGTGGGGACCACAAATAATAAGGTGACAAGGGGTCCCCAAGCCCCTAGTCACTCCCCCCCAGTAAAAATACCCTACCTACCCCCCTCACCCTAATAATAGTGTGGGGGGGACAATAAACTAATACCCTGTACAATAAAATGTCAGACCATTAGATGTCTTCTTTCTTCTTTTTTTTCTTTCAAGTCTAAGACCCAAATTAGTGAGGATAGATTACCTACCCCAGTGGTAGCTTTTTCCATTTTGTACCATATTTCTTGAGTTGCCACATTGTTTTGAGAGAGCAATATGTGGAAAAGTCTGCTAGCCAGATAACATTGTAACATTTCTGGGCACCCCAATCCTCCATCTTGCCTTGACCTAGCCAAGTTTTTCATTTTATCCCTCCTGTCTTGCCGCCCCATACAAAATTTAAAAAGTATGAATGTAGTAAAGATAACCAGTTTTCTGGGAAGTTGAGAGGGATCATGCTCCATAAATTCAGCCATTTTGGTAAAATATATGTTTTTAGAACATTGATTCTACCCGACCAAGAGAAGCCCAATCCTTTCCAGTCCCTTAGGTTTTTATTGGTTTGTTTTAATAAGGGTTCTATTAGGTCTTTTAGATCTGAGATTATGGTTATGCCTACATAATTTAGCCTGTCCTTATTTTCAGGGAGCCTGATATTTTGTACAAGAAAGTTAATGAATCTTTTGTTCATATTTTTAGCGATGAATATTGATTTCTCTAGGTTCACTTTATATCCTGAGACTTTAGAGTATTTATTTATCTCCTTCAGTAACTCTGGGACCGAGATTTTTGGTTCTTCTAATGTTAATATGATATCGTCTGCATAGATATTTAGTTTTATTTGTCCTGACATGTTTGTAAAGCCTTTCATTTTTTTGTTTTGTCTTATTGAAATCGTTAGAGGTTCTAACACTATAATGTACAATAAAGGAGAAAGAGGGCATCCTTGTCTTTTCCTGTTTTTTTTATATTGAAGTTTTGTGATGTAAATCCTGACCCTGTGACCTTTGCTCATGGAGAGTTATAGAGAGTGGATATAGCTTGTAGTATTGAACCCGTAATTCAAAATTGTTTTAAGGTTGCAAACATGAAACCCCAACCAATCCTGTCAAACGCTTTCTCTGTGTCTATTGACAGTAACAGTAGAGGGGTTTCATTGTTGTCTTCTAATATATTTATAATTTTTCTTAGATTATTAATTGAGGACCTCCCTGGTATGAATCCTACTTGATCATTGTTGATTAATCGTGGTATAACTATTTTTAATCTTTTAGCAAGAATAGAAGATAAAATGTTAATGTCAGTATTGATTAGCGAAATAGGTCTATAATTGCCAATCAATTCTGGATCTTTATCTGTGTTTGGGATGGGGACAATATTCGCTCTCAACAACTTTCCAGGACAGCGTCCTTTTCTCATTATATAATTAAAAATATTAGAGAGTTCTCCTTTTAGTTTCTCTTTCATTCGTTTATAAAAATGTATTTGTAAAGCCATCTGGGCCTGGAGCAGTCTTTATTTTAAGCTTATCTATTGATTTACTGACCTCTACTTCTGTTATGCGTTGATTTATCAGTTGTTATTGGTCGGGTAGAATTTTTGGTATATGTATGTTTTGGAAAAATTTCTTAATCTCTTCTTCCTTGCCGTATATTTTTTTCTGGTAGGTTATATAGATCTCGATAAAACCTTTCAAACACTTTTCCTATTTTTTCTGGGGCTATTAAATAAATTTCTTTATCCTTTATTATATATATTACTCTTTTGTGTTTCTCTTTTTTGAGTTTGTTAGTCATTAGTGCTTCTGGCTTATTGCCCTTTAGATACCATTTGGATTGTAAGGATTCTAACTGTTTAACTGCTTTGTTCATTAACTGGATGTTTATCTGTTTTTCTATTTCTGCAATTTTCCTTGGTATTTTTGTAGAGGGTGTTTTTTATTCTGCTTTTTATAATCACTTAGTATTATATATAGCTTGAAAAGAGGCGGTATTCCTTTTTTATTTGCGTTGGCTGCCATTTTTATCATGTGACCTCTAACTACGTTTTTATAAGGGTACCAGACCGTGGTTTCTTGTGTGCCTTTGTTTTTATTTTCTAAAAAGAAGAGATTGGTTATTCTCTTAATCTCTTCAACATTATTATTTTTATGTAGTATATGGTCTTTTAAACGCCTGTCTTTGCGGAAAGTTTTAAAAATGTCTTTATATTCTAACATAATAGATCTGACCATGCTATGTCCTGTATCTCTATTCTTTTCACTAGATATAGCTTAGTCACGTTTCCCAAAAAACGGTCAATTCTAGAATAAGAGCTAAATGTTCTAGAATAGCCTGTATAATCTATATCAGAGGGATGAAATGTTCTCCGTATATCTCTCAAACTATAATTATTCAGTAAATTATGCATTCTATTATCACTTGCTTTCCTACTCTTTCAGTCATTCTGGCTCTTTCTATCTTTCTGAGGGCCTACGCAGTGGAAGTCCCCCATAATTAGTACCAACCCTTGTTAAATCTGCTCTATTTTCTTAAAGACTTTTGTAATAAAGTTTATTGTAGATTTGCTTGGTGTGTAGATGTTAGCTATTGTGAATAGCTTATTCTTTATTTCACATACTAAAATTACATATCGGCCTTCTGGGTCTAGTTCTTCATGTTTAATATTGAGGTAAACATTTTTTTCGTACGTGAATGCCACACCTCTTTTTTTTTTTTTTAAACGCACTTATAATGATGTATTTTTACTGAATTTTATCCAGTGGGTTTCTTGAAGGGCACAGATTTGTACCAATAATCTAAAATTATAGACCTTTTACATGGTGTTGATTCCGCGAGCATTTTTTAAAATTAACTTAAATTACAGTTTTCTGTCAGTTCTCAAGGCTCTCTCTCCCAAACATTACCGTGGATTTATTAAAAACAAGAAAACAATCTTTATTTGCGTTTACATAAAAATATGACGGGTTGTTTCAAAAAATTGGAATCAACCTAAGACATAAATTTTGTATGGCAAAAAAAAACCTCCATACAGTATCTCGAGTAATACAGAACATTACTTGGATATGGGTCCCACGTGTTGTATGGGAAAAGCATACTGAGGGTATACGATCTATGGAGGGCCAACCTTAACGCAAAAAAAACCTAAAGCAAATGGAAAGGATTAGGGACAAAAGAAGACCCCACTAATCTAAACCACACACACCTTTCAGCTCATTATTGACTCAATCATTATATGTGTTTCTACTCACTATTACTTTAGTAATAATATAAGTTTTGCACGATGAGGAAATAATCTAACCTCTATTGAATATTGTTTCTCCTTTTTCTTTTCTTCCTCTTTTTCTGTCCCCTTTCTGTTTCCCTCTTTTTGTTTTCCTCGTGTAGGTGTGTACCTTTCTGTGTCCCTATATCTTCCTTTTTCTCTTAATGTTTATTTAGTGTGCATTTTGTGTCATTTCGTTCTTAATTAATGTGGACCTTTTATATGAGGACAATTATACTTCACTTTGTGCATCGCTTAACTTGTTACCTGTGTACTTAATCCATTTCCTAATATATTTAGACTTTTCCCCCTATTCTTTGCTTGTATTTTCCAATATCCCCTTGTGCTTTTAGACAAAAAATAATAAATAAAAAGGGAAAAGGGCACTTGTTTATATATGTATTTTTATCCGTGGATCTTCTTATTTCATATATTCTTCTCTTTCGTCTTCCTTGCTTAAGGGGTTGTGTCGCTAGTGCCATTTCTTTTCCCCTTTTCTTCTTCCCTTCATTTCCTTTAGATAGTTGGAGCTTCGCTGTTTGTTGATGGGTGATTGGAACTACTTCCAATTTTGCTCGCGGTTAGCCAGTTTTTTAGATCGTCTGCTCGTTCAATAGGAGTAATCTTTCCTTTGTGTGATATTATAATGTTCGTGGAGAACCACCTTCGATATTTGATGTTATTGTTATCAGAATTGATGTTCTATCAGAAAAGGTTGTCTGGTTGGCCATGACAAGTCCTGAAATATTTTCAGGGTTTTGTATTCTTCTCCGCATTTATTACTTCTTGTAGCTCTCAGTATTTGCGTCTTAAGTTTAATAGAGGCGTATCAGTGCATCTCTTGGAAGGTGGTCTTGGACACCTTTAGGTTTATTCACTCTGTGGCATCTCTCCATCATAGGAATTCTGGCGTACCATTCCACATCCAGGTGCTTAATAAAATCTTCTATATATGGCTCCAGATATTTTGCAACTATTTATTCTGATACTGCTCTAATTCTTAAGTTGTTCCGTCTCAAGAATGTGAGAAAAAAAATACAATTCTTTGTATGCTTTGCTTCCAGGTCTACATTATTATTTGATTACAGAGTTATTAATTTGGTATCAGACAAATTGCTATTTGTTCAAATTTTGGACGATTGACAGTTTGTCTGAAATCCCTAACTTCAAAATGCTATAAGGACAAATCCTAAGACATACAAAGCAGACAATGGACAAACTGTTTAATTTGATTTGTGATTCAGAGTTCTGTCTGTGGTTCCACAAAAATTGATGATTAATGGCTGTGGGACATAAAAGCTGAGGTTCAGAATTTATAAGAATAAAGCTGTGTTAGAAAAATATACTCCATTCCCTCTGAATTAAACATGTATGTGTGAGTATTTGTTAATATTAGGCAGTGTTAATTAAGATACTTGTTTTTTGCTATTATGTACTCACAACCTAAATCTAATTACCCTCTTCCTTGTTAGTAGTAATGCAAAACATTTTAGTGCAATAATTCACACTAAACACTCAATTTAAATGATGCTGTTAGATGGCATCAATGAAATTATTTCACAGTTAAAAGTAAATTCCTTCCTGTCAATTATGGTCGTTATAGGAAGAAATAGAAATCAGTTAATATAGAAGAATGACAGTCTAGTATTGCAAAGTTCCAGCCATAGTTAGCAGCTTCTGTAAGAGTTATAGGCTGGAGGGGTGGCAATCCAGAAATAGATAGTAGGTAATGGAGGATATGAGGAGATTAGATACTGTAGATGGTGTGAGGTTCCAGCAATAGACAGCAGGTACTGGATTTGCTATGGAGTTTCGATATGGTAAATGGTGTAAGGTTCCAGCAATAGATCTCCTGGTACCCATCCACCAGCATGATGGACAAATCTGACATTAACCCCTAGGATCTCCTGGTAACTAACAATCAGAACCACAGACATAATATGACAGTAATACCCTAATATCTCCTGTACCTACCCATCAGCACAATGGACAGAGTCTGACAGTAACCCCTAGTATCTCCTGTACCTACCCATCAGCACCATGGACAGAGTCTGACAGTAACCCCTAGTATCTCCTGGTACCCACCCACCAGCATGATGGACAACGTCTGACAGTAACCCCTAGTATCTCCTGGTAACTAACAATCAGAACCACAGACAGAATCTGACAGTAATACCCTAATATCTCCTGTATCTACCCATCAGCACAATGGACAGAGTCTGACAGTAAACCATGATATCTCCTGGTACCTACCCATCAGCACCATGGACAGAGTCTGGCAGTAGCCCCTATTATGTCCTGGTGCCTACCCATCAGCCCCATGGACAGATATGCTTACCTGCTCAATTATAATGTGCAACTTGACATAACAATGAAAAAGTATGAGTGTGCTACCTGCTGCCTGGAGTTACAGCATAAGGACACTGTGCCAATTGCCCTCAGCCTGCTCAGCCATCTATATCGGCCATAGCCACCCTCCAATTAGCTTCTTCTCTTGATGGGAGGGTGGCTCAGCTGTCCTTTCATCCTTCCAATCAGCAGTTATAAAAAACATAATTTGCAATACAATGTATCTGCAATTATGCAATTTGAGTATACACATTTGCAGGGTATAAATGCATACCTTGGCAACCAAGTATACACATGTGCTGATCATCAGCAGTTTGTCTGAAATCCCAAACTCCAGAATGCTATATGGACAAATCAAAAAACATACAAAGCAGACAATGGACAAACCGTTTAATTGGATTTGTGATTCAGAGTTCTGTCTGTGGTTCCACAAAAAGAGATGATTTATAAGAATAAAGCAGCATTAGAAGAAAAAAAACTCCTTTCCCTCTGAATTAAACATGTATGTGTGATTATTTGTTAATATTAGGCAGTGTTAATTAAGATAATAGTTTTTTGCTATTATGTACTCACAACCTAAATTACCCTCTTCCTTGTTAGTAGTAATGCAAAACATTTTAGTGCAATAATTCACACTAAACACTCAATTTAAACGATGCTGTTAGATGGGATCAATAATATTATTTCACAGTTAAAAGTAGATTCCTTCCTGTCAATTATGGTCGTTATAGGAATAGTTAGAAATCAGTTAATATAGAAGAATGACAGTCTAGAATTGCAAACTTCCAGCCATAGTTAGCAGCTTCTGTAAGAGTTATAGGCTGGAGGGGTGGCAATCCAGAAATAGATAGTAGGTAATGGAGGATATGAGGAGATTAGATACTGTAGATGCTGTGAGGTCCCAGCAATAGACAGCAGGTACTGGATTTGCTATGGAGTTTAGATATGGTAAATTGTGTAAGGTTCCAGCAATAGATAGTAACTCCTGGTATTTCCTGGTACCCACCTTCCAGCATAATGGACAGAGTCTGGCAGTAACCCCTGGTATCTCCTGGTACCTACCTGTCAGCAAAATGGACAAAGTCTGACAGTAATCCCTGGTATCTACTGGTACCTACCCAACTGCATGATAGACAGAATCTGACAGTGACCCGTGGTATCTCCTGGTACCTACCCATCAGCACCATGGACAGAGTCTGACAGTAACTCCTAATATATCCTGGTACCTACCCATCAGCACCACAGACAGAATCTTACAGGATAACCTAGTTATCTCCTGGTACCTACCCATCAGCACCATGGATAGAGTTTGACAGTGACCCCTGATATCTCCTGGTACCTAACCATCAGCACCATGGACAGAGTCTGACAGTAACCCCTAGTATCTCCTGTACCTACCCATCAGCACCATGGATAGAGTTTGACAGTGACCCCTAATATCTCCTGTACCTACCCATCAGCACAATGGACAGAGTCTGACAGTAACCCCTAGTATCTCCTGTACCTACCCATCAGCACCATGGACAGAGTCTGACAGTAACCCCTAGTATCTCCTGGTACCCACCCACCAGCATGATGGACAACGTCTGACAGTAACCCCTAGTATCTCCTGGTAACTAACAATCAGAACCACAGACAGAATCTGACAGTAATACCCTAATATCTCCTGTATCTACCCATCAGCACAATGGACAGAGTCTGACAGTAAACCATGATATCTCCTGGTACCTACCCATCAGCACCATGGACAGAGTCTGGCAGTAGCCCCTATTATGTCCTGGTGCCTACCCATCAGCCCCATGGACAGATATGCTTACCTGCTCAATTATAATGTGCAACTTGGCATAACAATGAAAAAGTATGAGTGTGCTACCTGCTGCCTGGAGTTACAGCATAAGGACACTGTGCCAATTGCCCTCAGCCTGCTCAGCCATCTATATCGGCCATAGCCACCCTCCAATTAGCTTCTTCTCTTGATGGGAGGGTGGCTCAGCTGTCCTTTCATCCTTCCAATCAGCAGTTATAAAAAACATAATTTGCAATACAATGTATCTGCAATTATGCAATTTGAGTATACACATTTGCAGGGTATAAATGCATACCTTGGCAACCAAGTATACACATGTGCTGATCATCAGCAGTTTGTCTGAAATCCCAAACTCCAGAATGCTATATGGACAAATCACAAAACATACAAAGCAGACAATGGACAAACCGTTTAATTGGATTTGTGATTCAGAGTTCTGTCTGTGGTTCCACAAAAAGAGATGATTTATAAGAATAAAGCAGCATTAGAAGAAAAAAAACTCCTTTCCCTCTGAATTAAACATGTATGTGTGATTATTTGTTAATATTAGGCAGTGTTAATTAAGATAATAGTTTTTTGCTATTATGTACTCACAACCTAAATTACCCTCTTCCTTGTTAGTAGTAATGCAAAACATTTTAGTGCAATAATTCACACTAAACACTCAATTTAAACGATGCTGTTAGATGGGATCAATAATATTATTTCACAGTTAAAAGTAGATTCCTTCCTGTCAATTATGGTCGTTATAGGAATAGTTAGAAATCAGTTAATATAGAAGAATGACAGTCTAGAATTGCAAACTTCCAGCCATAGTTAGCAGCTTCTGTAAGAGTTATAGGCTGGAGGGGTGGCAATCCAGAAATAGATAGTAGGTAATGGAGGATATGAGGAGATTAGATACTGTAGATGCTGTGAGGTCCCAGCAATAGACAGCAGGTACTGGATTTGCTATGGAGTTTAGATATGGTAAATTGTGTAAGGTTCCAGCAATAGATAGTAACTCCTGGTATTTCCTGGTACCCACCCTCCAGCATAATGGACAGAGTCTGGCAGTAACCCCTGGTATCTCCTGGTACCTACCTGTCAGCAAAATGGACAAAGTCTGACAGTAATCCCTGGTATCTACTGGTACCTACCCAACTGCATGATAGACAGAATCTGACAGTGACCCGTGGTATCTCCTGGTACCTACCCATCAGCACCATGGACAGAGTCTGACAGTAACTCCTAATATATCCTGGTACCTACCCATCAGCACCACAGACAGAATCTTACAGGATAACCTAGTTATCTCCTGGTACCTACCCATCAGCACCATGGATAGAGTTTGACAGTGACCCCTGATATCTCCTGGTACCTAACCATCAGCACCATGGACAGAGTCTGACAGTAACCCCTAATATTATTTATTTATTTATAAAATATTTTACCAGGAAAGATACATTGAGATTTCTCTCATTTGTCCTGGGACATATTCCCTGGTACCTACCCATCAGCACCCCTGGTAGGATGATGGACAGTCTGACAGTAATCCCTGGTATCTCCTGGTACCTACCCATCAGATTGGTGGACAGAGTTTGACAGTGACCCCTGGTATCTCCTGGTGCCTAGCCATCAGCACCATGGACAGAGTCTGATAGTAACCCCTAATATTTCCTGGTACCTACCCATCAGCACCACGGACAGTCTGACAGGATATCCTAGTATCACCTGGTACCTACCCACCAGCATGACGTACAGAGTCTGATAGTAACCCCTAATATTTTCTGGTACCTACCCATCAGTACCACAGACTGTCTGACAGAATATCTTAGTATCTCCTGGTACCTACCCATCAGCATGAAGGACAGAGTCTGACAGGATCCCTGATTATCTCCTGGTACCTACCCATCACCATGATGGACAGAGTCTGACAGTAACCCCTAATATTTCCTGTAACATACCCATCAGCACCACAGACAGAGTCTGACAGGAACCCCTATTATAACCTGGTACCTACCCATCAGCACCATGGACAGAGTTTGACAGTAACCCCTAATATTTTCTGGTACCTACCCATCGACATGATGGACAGAGTTTGACAGTGACCCCTGGTATATCCTGGTACCATTAGCACCATGGACAAAGTCTGACAGTAACCCCTAATATTTCCTGGTATCTACCCATAAGCAACACGGACAGTCTGACAGGATATCCTAGTGTCTCCTGGTATCTACCCACCGGCATGATGGACAGAATCTGACAGTAACCCCTTATATTTTCTGGTACCTACCCATCAGTACCACGGACTGTCTGAAAGGATATCCTAGTATCTCCCGGTACCTACCCATCAGCATGATGGACAGAGTCTGACAGTAACCCCTAATATTTCCTGGTACATACCCATCAGCACCATGGACAGAGTCTAACAGTAACTCCTAATATTTCCTGGTGCCTACCCATCAGCATGAAGGACAGAGTCTAGTATCTCCTGGTACTACCCATCAGCACCATGGACAGAGTCTGACAGTAACCCCTAATATTTCCTGGTACCTACCCATCAGCACCACGGCCAGAGTCTGACAGGATCCCCTATTATCTCCTGGTACCTACCCATCAGCACCATGGACAGAGTATGACATAATTCCCTATTATCTCCTGGTACCTACCCATAAGCACCATGGACAGAGTCTGACAGTAACCCCTAATATTTCCTGGTATCTACCCATCAGCACCACGGCCAGAGTCTGACAGGATCCCCTATTATCTCCTGGTACCTACCCATCAGCACCATGGACAGAGTCTGATAGTAACCCCTAATATTTCCTTTAACCTACCCATCAGCACCATGGACAGAGTATGACAGAATCCCCTATTATCTCCTGGTACCTACCTATAAGCACCATGGACAGAGTCTGATAGTAACCCATAATATTTCCTGTAACCTACCCATCAGCACCATGGACAGAGTCTGACAGTAACACCTAATATTTCCTGGTACCTACCCATCAGCACCATGGACAGAGTCTGATAGTAACCCCTAATATTTCCTGGTACCTACCCATCAGCATGAAGGACAGAGTCTGACAGGATCCACGATTATCTCCTGGTACCTACCCATCACCATGATGGACAGAGTCTGACAGTAACCCCTAATATTTCCTGGTACCTACCCATCAGCACCATGGACAGAGTATGACAGAATCCCCTATTATCTCCTGGTACCTACCCATCAGCACCATGGACAGAGTCTTACAGTAACCCCTAATATTTCCTGGTACCTACCCATCAGCACCACGGCCAGAGTCTGACAGTAACCCCTTAAATCTCCTGGTACCTATTCATCAGCACCATGGACAGAGGCTGACAGTAACCCCTAATATTTCCTGGAAGCTATCCATCAGCACCACAGACAGAGTCTGACAGGATCCCCTATTATCGCCTGGTACCTACCCATCAGCACCATGGACAGAGTCTGACAGTATCCTCTATTATCTCCTGGTACCTACCCATCAGCACCAAGGCCAGAGTCTGACAGTAACCCCTAATATTTCCTGGTACCTACCCATCAGCATGATGGACAGAGTCTGACAGGATATCCTAATATCTCCTGGTACCTACCCATCACCATGATGGACAGAGTCTGACAGGATATCCTAATATCTCCTGGTACCTACCAAGCAGCATGATGGACAGAGTCTGACAGGATATCCTAATATATCCTGGTACCTACCCATCAGCATCACGGCCAGAGTCTGACAGTAACCCCTAATATTTCCTGGTACCTACCCATCAGCACGATGGACAGAATCTGACAGGATATCCTAATATCTCCTGGTACCTACCCATCAGCACGATGGACAGAGTCTGACAGTAACCTCTAATATTTCCTGGTACCTACCCATCAGCATGATGGACAGAGTCTGACAGTAACCCATAATATTTCCTGGCAGAACGTGCATCATATGAGCCTGTATTTTGTGCACTGTTCCAGACTAGCCATTCACACAGACTAGCTTAATGGAAGGACTGCACAGCACCATCTGCTGGCACAAAGTGTAAGTGCTGTAAATCTATGTCCTGTTAATGGCTGGAGATTGCTGACAGTCAGTTACTATAATAAATGGAAACATACATTTTTCTTTATTCATTATTGGACCTTTAAATTGCTACATGAATAGATGATTTGTATTGCAGTGTCAGCGCCGTATCCTGCAAATTCTGCGTGATTTTCTTCTCTTCCCTACTGCGTAAGAGCTATCAGCTTTGACACATTGTATGTATATTGTATTATGTATTTTGTAGTGCACATTTTTTCTAGTTTAATGTATATTGTAGTGTAATGTGTGGGTATATTGTAGTATAGTGTATGGCACTACTCCATATTAATTCTTCTTGACCTCTCTGCTGCCTTTGACACTTTTGACCAGGTTCTCCTGCTCCAAACTCTTCAATTACTCGGTCTCTGTGACTCTGTCCTCTTGTGGTTTTCCTCCTATCTCTCCCAACACTCATTCCGTGTCTCCTTTTCTAGTGATACCTCCTCCCCTTGTCCTGTCTCGATTGGAGTCCCCCAAGTCTCTGTCCTTGGTGCCCTTCTATTTTCTCTTTATACAGCCTCTCTTGGCAAACTTATTACCTAATTTGGATTCCAATAACACCTGTACACTGAAGACACCCAGTTATATCTCTCCTCCCCGGACCTCTTCCCTGCCATCCTGCAGCGTGTCACTGCTTGCCTTTCCTCCATCTCTGATTGGATGTCTTCCTGCTTTCTGAAACGTAGTCTGTCTAAAACTGAACTTCTTGTCTTTCCTCCTAATATTGATCCTCCTCTCTCGCTCTCCATTCAAGTTGGTAGTATGCACATCAGCCCATCCTTACAAGCGTGTTGCCTTGGTGTTATATTTAATTCTGGCCTTACCTTTGTGCCTCACATCCAGTATGTTGCCAAATCCTGTCAATTCCACCTTAAAAACATTGCCTGCATCTGCCCCTTTTTTACACTACTAAGGAGCTTGTCCATGCTCTAGTAATCTCTTGCATTGACTGTTGTAACTTTCTCCTAAGTGGTCTTCCAGAAGCCATACTACCCCGCTACAGCCTGTAATGAATGCTGCCGCCAGACTTATTTTCCTCTCCTTTCACTCCTCTCACACCTCTCTCCTCTGTCAGTCCTTAAATTTGCTTGAGAGGATTGTAAATTTGAACAGTGGAATCAAAATCCACACACATCATGACATTAGGGCCCACAAATAGAAATTGGGAGGCATAACACCCCTCTCTTTATTTAAAAATCTAATTAAAAGAAATGTAGGTCAAGGTGTATTTGCAGAAATAAAACTCATTGTATCCATGTAATAAGTGATGTTGACATTTACTCTTTCTTTTAAACCCCAAGATGTTAGAAATAGAAATCAATCAATACAGGAGAATTAGTTGTTTGCTTCGGCGAATCTCCTCTAGGGATCCACTAGCTGAACACGTTGATCCATTTAATTTAATTAGAGGATCATTGAGCTCCCTGAACTTGCTTAGTACATGGTTTATCCAGAAAGGAATATTGTCTCGCTGTTTCATTAGAGAATCTAAATATAGATTATAGTGTTACTGACGTCATTTCCTGGATTAAGCTTCATCGTAAAAATGCCTGAGAATAATCCATACATAAAATATAACAGTTACTACATGGCCCAATTTAAGGCTGTGACCTCTCTCCATGTGTAGTATATGAGACTTGTGAATGTTTGACTTGGCTGAACTATTTTTCCCAAAACAGAAAAAATTTTGGGACACCTAAATTTCATTCAAATGTTGGGTAGACTTGGCAGAATTTGGCAAAAACTGATTCAGGAACCGAATAAAATGAACCAAGAGCCAATCGGTGTGCTGCTAAATATATACATAATATAAATAAATATATATTGTGCAGTACACTGATAAGAGCATTTCCGTGCCATTTGGTCTGAGAAAAAGTAACCAATAGAGTAAAAAATAGAAACAGCAGTAAAAATGTATATTTATATATTTGTAGTATTAAATAAGGCTCATAGTTTACATTCAAACATTAGTCGGTGGCAAGCAGAAATCATTCCTGGCCAGTAGAAATTCAGCCCTGGTGCTTTAGCCATAGTCCCAGCTGACTTGCAATGGCGAATAACTTTTAGGCCGGCCTAGTAGTAATATTTTAAGCCCTGTATTAAATATATAATATATATATATATAGATTTATTTTGATACTGCTCCTCCTGTTGGTCACTTTTCACTTTATCTGTCAATAAAATTAGCATTTAGTAATTGTCCCCTACAAAGCAATCTTCTTCTGAGTCATCTCTTTTTTTGGCCCCATGGATGGAATTCAGAATCGCAGACCAAAGCTTGTGCATTCCAATTGGTTCATGATTAGGTTTTGGCTTAGAGTTCCGAGGATTTTACCTATCACCCGATCGACCCAAATTCAGACTAACCGCTGTTCGGACTGAAACCAATCTCTAAGTCTGTAATAAATGCAATGTTACATACACAGGGTTATTTGTAATCCATGACTGATAATCGCTTTTGATGTTGCATTGGTTCCTCACAGTATTGCCTCACACAAGTAGCGAATACTTACCACAACTGCTTTTCCTGACCAGCTGGACGTCTATGGTCCAACCCATCCAACCCAGTCCTCGAGATAATATCAAGTTACGTAAAAATCGACCAATAAAACAATATCAAGCTGTAATTATACCAGTATCACTTATTGCTCAGATTTCTGGAATGTTTATTCTGCAGTAATTTTAATTTGTCCAATTTTGGGCAGAATTGCCACGTTCCAGCAGAAGGTTTGCATTGTTTTTGTTTGTATGTTTACTTCAAGCTATTTATCGTGACATTTCTCAGATATTTTGTTTCTCCAGGAAGCAATCTTATTAAAGATTCTTCTGATGGAAGTAATGAGTAACTCTCTCCAACAGCTGGAAGAAGGATATTTACGGTTTAACCCCTTAGGGACCAAACTTCTGGAATAAAAGGGAATCATGACATGTCACACATGTCATGTGTCCTTAAGGGGTTAATTTTTTTGGAAGTGCTGATTTCCGATACAATGAAAAATATTCACTATTATCGCGCGTGATGGTTAATATTTCACTGTGTCATAACGAGCACTTACATACCAATATTGACCAATATTAGGAAATAATTTATCCGTCCATCAGTTCTATCAGTCTATCCATCTACTTCTTATCGTTATATTGTATACGCACAGGACAAGCCCTGCTTCTATGCACTCAGTCTAGAATTTTATTCAATTTACATTTTCTATTTTTTTCTCTTATTTTAATCACTTTTTGGACTATATATTTTTAAGTGATACTTATATTAAATGCGGTATAGATTATATAATTTGCTTATCTCGTACACCTCACTCAGGCTTTGGCACTGCACCCATTTGTATCTGGACTGATTTTCTAATGACATTTCAGAGTTGCTCTTTATCTAAAATCGAATTATGGGGACATAGTGTGTCCTCTGGTATATATAAATAAGGAATATGTGAGATATATTAAGTAAAGAGTGAATTAGCCTTTCAGAGCATTAATACACTTAGAGATAAATGTTAGTTTTACAATCAGGTTTAGAAAAATGCTCAGGGCTGAAAATAGCTGCCCGTAAAAAATCAGTTCCTACGGGTGGCGCTATAATCTCAGCTACAAACACCCCAGCCATTCTGTTAGAAGCTACAAGTCAGTAGATTACTTTTCTTCTGAGAAATCCCTCAAACTGATATAAAACGTCTTCATCCCACTAAGGCATGTTCTGCTGTGTAAAAAGGTTGGATCAATAGAAAGCATATTCATAAAAGTTGAATTAAAGAATAATAGAGGCAGCCATGATTGATCCTTTGAAAATTAAAACAATGTAACATTCTTTATTTCATACATTTTTAATCGGTCAGCAAAACTCATTGCAAACACACACAGAGTGTTACAATAATAGCAAACAGCTTTTTATTTACACAGAAATGTGAATACAGAATAACTTCCATTTCAACATTGGTTTAACAAAGGTGTATTTATTGTTTTCATATGCCAGTTTATAGTCTAGGAACAAATCTCAAACAATGTTTGTTTTTAACATGGTGTATCTGTATAATTTCAGTATAAGTAAAGGGTAATAACCAGTCCATTTTATCACATAAATCACTGCTGTACAGAGAGGGGTTAACGAACTTAACAGGGCCCTGAGGGAAATCACAAGTGAATATTTGTATTTATTTATTTATGTTTTTAATGTACGAAAAACATTAGAGATATGTTATCCTGAAGCATTTCTGTTATATTTACAGGGTAATTCAGTAAAGTAAGTTAGAATTGCTGGGAATTTAACGTGAATTCAAAATGAATTTCAAAATTTAGGCTGGAATAGATTCGAAAAATGTAATTCTGTATTGCGTTTGGCTATTTAATTCACTTTGAATTCCCAGCATTTCTCACTTAAGTTATACATAGTTACCGTATATACTCGAGTATAAGTCGACCCGAATATAAGTCGAGACCCCTAATTTTACCCAAAAAAACTGAGAAAACATTTTGTCTCGAGTATAAGACTAGGGTGGGAAATGCAGCAGCTACTGGTAAATTTCTAAATAAAATTATATCCCCCAAAAATTATATTAATTGAATATTTATTTACAGTGTGTGTATATAATGAATGCAGTGTGTGTGTATATAATGCAATGTGTGTGTGTGTGTATGAATGCAGTGTGTGTGTGTGCATGAATGCAGTGTGTGTGTGCATGAATGCAGTGTGTGTGTGTATGAATGCAGTGTGTGTGTGTGTATGAGTGCAGTGTGTGTGTGTGTATGAATGCAGTGTGTGTATGAATGCAGTGTGTGTGTGTGTGTGTGTGTATGAATGCAGTGTGTGTATGTGATGCAGAGTGTGTTTGTGTATGTAATGCAGAGCCTTGGTGGGGGGTGGGCATTTTATTTTTTAATTAATATTATTATTTTAATATATATTTTTTTATATTATTATTTTTTATTTTATTTTATTATTATTTAAATCTTAATTTATTTTCATTGCCCCTCCCTGCTTGATACATGGCCAGGGAGGGGGGCTCTCATTCACTGGTGGTCCAGTGGTGTGTACTATGCAGGAGGGGGGCTGCAGTGACCTGTAACTTACCTTTCCTGCAGCTCCTGTCAGCTCCCTTCATCTCTGTGCCGGTCAGCTCCCCTGTCAGCTCCCACTGTACGTCTTGCGAGAGCGGCGCGGAGCGTTGCCACGGTAACCCGTGGCAATGCTCTGACCCCGCGGCTCTTGCGAGATTTACAGTGGGAGCTGACAGGGGAGCTGACCAGACCGGAGGAGAGAGAAGGGAGCTGACAGGAGCTGCAGGAAAGGTAAGTTACAGCTCTCTGCCAGCCCCCAACTGGACCTCCGGGCTTGTAATGAGCCCGGCGGTCCTGGTCTGTATTATGGCAATGTAAGTTGCCATAATACAGACAGTGACTCGAGTATAAGACGAGGGGGGGTTTTTCAGCACAAAAAATGTGCCAAAAAACTCATCTTATACTCCAGTATATACGGTATTTAACTCCTAAATGGCAAAGAATTGAGCAGTGAGACTTCCGAGCCATGATCTATACACCAAAACTGCTCCATTAAGCTAAAGTTTTTTAGGTAATTTTGCTGTCCCTTTAATCACTGAGTATATCATGAACACAAATGTCGCAATCTGGGTTCAGGGTGTTTGGGGCATCGTCCATCTTTTATGGTGCTACTGAAAACAACCAAATTCCATTCTAACCACCAATCCACCCATCTAATTCTTCTCCTCTGTGCGTTTTGCGCAGTAATATTTTAAAGAACTAAAAGCGTACATTAACGCTATACGAAAAAAACGAGAAGAAGCATCTTCACTGTGCTCTGGCGTCCAATGTATTTAGAACGCATTAGGCAATGAATAACAGACCTTGTGCATTATTAATATCACTTATACATTTTACTATTGACACAGTAACAGCCATTATCGAGGAGAGAAGCGGATATTTGTGTGAATGGACAATATGATTCGCTTGGACAGTTTCATTTCTGAGAAAGTTCCAGATTTGAGGAAAATAACTCCTATAGCTTAACCCTTGAGAGGCTGGAATTAACCCTTCCTGCATTAGTGGAGCTTATTCAATGACAACGAATCCATCTTTTACTCTCCTTGATTAATAGAGACACTGACGGCAAAAAGACCTGGGCCCTCTGTCTCCCAGTCGCAGTGACATCGCATGTATATATACTTCATGAGAGGCTTTGCGGGATTGTTCTTGTTGTGGCATTCTATAAGAAGCTGTGATTACTTCATTTATATATAAGAAAACGTAAAAAGCCACATGCTCCACAGCATTTATTACCTTAAACTAGCTTCATTATAATGTCCATGATTGAAGGCGCTGCTTCTGGGTCTGTGGAATTATCGTCTTTTTTAGTAGAAATCTGGCAACTAAACCCTCGTTAATGCAAACACTGGGATAGGCTGCGCTTTTCATCTACTTCCTGGTCTGATAAAAGCTTACTACAGAAGCTGTAAAGATTTAGAGCAAATACATGAATTTCAAAACTGAATATAATAATTTTAATTATATATTCATTTAAAATGATCGTCTCCTCGAGCCAGGGCTGTCCCTTAAAGTGCGATGTACAAATAAAGGTGACTTTAGAATGTTCCATAAACCATGGAAATTGGTGAGAGAAGGCTTTGTAATTTATATTTCCAGATCTGTATTGTAGAGACGTTACATGTGAGAATTGCTCTGGATTCCTTTCAGTCCTCGGAGTACAGAAAATCCTGTGCAATAACGGAAGATGCACGGCGTGGTAACCGCGTCCTGAGCAATGCAACAACCTGCTTTAATAAGACTCGCTCAACGGAGGAATTACAGGAGGGCAGCAGGACCCACGGGCTCTGAGAAAGCGAGCCGATGTACTTGCAGAAGGGGAGAGGTTAAATATTGAATTCTATTTATCATTTTGGCAGAGAATACCAAAAAAAGAAAGTGAGAGGTGAAAAAAACCCATCATAAAAACCCAGTGGAATCGATGGAGTGCTGTAAGCTACGCAGTATTGATTTGTTTTTTTTTTCCCTCTCTCCTGAATCCAGTCAGATTCTTTAGCAAGAGAGCTATTTTCCTGACACATTAATTGACTGGGGCACATGCTGCACAGTAACTGGTACAGCTGTGGCTCTCTGACTGTTCTAAGCATTGAAATGTTTACAAATTCTATTCTTCCCTTTACCCCGAGTCTTCAAAGATGGAATAATGGCCTCACCAGCCATAGAGAGTTAACATTACTTAACTAATACTATCACAACAGGCTACTAGTTACACACAGCAGTTACAGGGTTGTGAGTAAAAGGAGCTGCACACATCACAATACATACGTTTTTTATAATAAAGTCCTTTATTTCAGTTTTTGTCAGGAAATCCAGTTTTCAGGGATGCTGTGTCCCTGTCCCTGAGGGTTACCCATGGCCACCTACTATACAATACTGGTAGGTACCTATCACACAGCACTAATGGAGCACAAAGCTCATAAAAGTATCTAAGTACCCATTAAAGAAATACATCTTAACCTCTCTCACGTCCCCGAAAATATGTGAACAAAGATAAACTGTAAAACAAGATATGTTCATAAATGTATTAATCAACCATCAAATCATGTATTTTGCCCTAGAAAGAAGTGAACTTAAAAAAAACTAAAAAGGCATTGTTCTAGATGTGAATTGATAAAGAAATGGTTTAAACTGAATACAATGCCCTGTGCACATGTTTATATTAATAGCACAATCTAGATTAATAACCATCTCTGCAGACCTGTATCAGATGACAAAGCAGCATACGATCGTTTTTGTTTTGTTTTTAGCTCTGCTACCAAAGTGGAACAGGTTTAAAAATATCACATTGTGGAAAGATTACCCCTGGTAACCTGCAGGATGAATGCTCGCTTCTGACAAGCACCACGTCTGCGGGCGCTCACATTGCAAATTTTCTCTGAACTAAACTCTATTCTCAATTTACATTAAAATTTCTCAAATCATCACAAACAAACTCCAAAACACGAACACGACACAAAACGGTGGTTTTCTACACAAAGGATTTAAAATAATATATTCTTAAAAAGTAGCCAAATAATACTTTCTGTATCAGCATCCAATCCATTTCAAATTTAAGAAAAATTTCCATCATTATGTTTTATCTTCTAAAGAGCACTAAACTCTCCCTTGGTAAAATGTACTTTATGGACTGACACAACCTCCGTCTCCAGCCAGATCCAATTCACTCGCCTTATTACAGAGAATCCTTAATACAATCTGAAGGCATTTGAGTGTCTATCTATAATGCATAAAGTTCTGGGAGTGAATTCATTTCTAAAATACTTTTGTAGGTGTTTGCATTGTGTATCATCCTTGTTTTGAGATCAGTAAAAGTTGGTAGAAAATGGATGGTAAATAATGAATGACTCTCGCAGATAACACATTTGCTTGCTTATAAATAATGATCTGAATCTATATTCATGTGCGATAATAAATTAGATGTTTTGTTTAGATTGCTTTTGGTTTGTTTTGCTTGGTTAGACTGGTACGACAATGAAATCCAGGTCACCTGATTATAATATCCCGTAACAAGGTGAGTGCCATTTAAACATGACCATTGCATGTAGTACTGTGTATTATTAATAGGAAATTAAGAAAATGATTAATACATCCATATACGTTACCTTGTAAGGTTATACCTATAGTCCCTCAGTGTAAAAGCTATATGGTTTCTATCCCCCACCCCTAGTCTTTTAATTGTCAGTGATCGAGGGTGTCAGCATTGCATGATCCAAACAGTTAGGGGGATTACCCGCTGTCCGTTGAATACTATGCAAACACAGCAGTTCACACTGGAGAGAAAAATTAATAAAACTCCCCAATATATTTTACACTGACAAGATAAGGTAATTACAGCTCTACAAATTAATGTATTTTACATTATTCTACAATATACACTGACCATGCACAACATTAAAACCACTGACAGGTGACTGAATAACATTGATTAAATGTCAAGGTGTGGGATATATTAGGCAGCAAGTTAACACTCATTTCATGAATTTCATGTGTTGGAAGCAGAAAAAATGGACAAGTGAAAAGATCTGAGTGGCTTTGACAAGGGTCAAATAGTGATATCTAGACGACTGGGTCAGAGCATCTGCAAAACAGCAAGTCTTGTGGGGTGTTCCCTGTGTGCAGTGGTTAGTACTTACCAAAATGGTGCAAGGAAGGGCAACCGGTGAGCGTTGATGTACATGGGGAGCAAAGGCTAGTCCATCTGGTTCCATCACACAGGAGAGTTACTGTATCTCAAATTGCTGAAAAATTCAATGTTGGTCAAAATATACAATGCATCTCAATATGGGGCTGCATAGCCGATGGGGAGGAACGGAGGAGGATCGGAGGCAGAGAGCCCAGCGCTGGAAAAAGGTAAGTTTTTACCCCTTTCCCCCTTCCAGAGCCGTATGTTTTCCTGGCACTATAGTGGTCCTTTAAACAAGAGGTTATTCATACATTTGAACCTGTTCTTATCTCGAATTTGTGGTTACTGTTAACTAAAAAATCTCCAAATATGTGAATGTTTCTCTTGAGCTTTTAATGTGATATTGTAATTGTTCCACATTGTGTGTCTTTATAACGGTATGTTTTTAATTAGAGAGTTGGAAATTGTTACAAGACAGCCAATGAGACAGTTGTAATCTTTTCACTCCATGAAATTATAACACTTTATCAACATATCACATGGGGAAAAGTACATTTCTCACTTATAAGGCATAGAACGAGAGCTACTTTTAGAAGTAACTTTTTTTTCCCGTCAAAAAGTAGCAGTGTTGGTACATCAAACCAAGTAATTTCAAAGGCATTGGTTCCACAATAGAAATGACATGTTTTTGTCCCATGGGATATTCGCTTTATGTTTAATACTGAAAAGAGATTTATAGTGGAATTGAATTAGTTTCTTTGTGCAACCACATAACTAAGTATTGTGTAAAATTCCAGTGTACCAAGAGAGCTGATTTAAAACTTCTAATCTATTTTTAATGTTTTTCATAAGATCATCCGGTTTCCGATTAAACAGAGTGAATGCTTGATTGGAACTCCATGTAAGACAAACTGGGCAAGGCTTAATAGAAGCTCCTCCTACTTGTGGGTAAACTCCACCCATTCCAAATAATTTTATTCCTACATAAAATGCGTTCTGCATGCACCTACTTTCCATCCTTGTCCAGCCCACAAAAATGCATTAATTGTTTAATCTATATAAAGAGGGAATGCCACCTATGATTTCCCATGATGCTTTACTCATCTGTGGTTACTCCTGGAATAGCCCAAATTAGTGTCTGTAAAGGTGCAGAATCTTCAGTATCAATTCCTGATCAGCTGGGTAAACCTAAATATTTAAAGCAGACTATACTGTCTGGGGCACCTAGTGTGATGTTGGTGGGTGATTTACCCAAAAATAATTATATACCAGTGTCCCCCAATAATAGGCAGGTTTTCTGCAGGAAAAGGCAAAAATAACGGTGCAAATAATAACGTACCATACAAATCAATGTTCACCTGAAATACATGTTTTAAAAAATGGCAAATGAATCTCCAACAATAAGAAATCAGCCATGTGCACTCTCGGGAGAATTTGTTCTTCTGTTCTTCTGACGTGTCCATCACCTATCGGGCTTCATAAATATTGTTTGGTGCTGAAGCAGATTTCGGCATATTCCAAAAAAAAAAAAAATAACAACAAGAAAGTTCACGGGAAAGAAAATGCAATTAAACATTGTATCCTTGATATAATTTGTATGGTAATAAGACATTTGATAATGGCATATTAATTAAAGGGTTGATTGCGAAGTTCAGGAGTACGTGGCTTGTTACTGCTGGAACTGGCCAACTCGGTTACTAAATGCAAGTTGTCAGCTCCAGGGAAAAGAAAGAGAACTTTGAGGATGCTGCCGCTGTCTGACAGCTCTGTGCACAGGTGCCGAGTACAGATTATTTACCGTCATTACAAATGATAAAAAAAGAAGATTTATCATCACGGCCAGGGGTAGATACGATATGGAACGCAGCCCTGGAATATTAAGAACACAGATACAAGGTCTGGGATTTATCATTTAATGCCTGTATTGATTATGCCGTAAACGTGATCATTGTCTTTCTTGATTGGTGATCCCAAAACAGCATCTGAGTATCAGACAGGATTCTAAACATACACCTGCTTAAATACACACCGGGGACTGACATTCTCCCAAAAGCAGAAATATAATGAACTTACTTACTTGGTACATTTTCTTATTAAACTTGCCCAAAACGGCTTTTAACTTGATGGTGTGTTATCACTAAACTGGGAAATGTGTAGAATTGACAGAGGGATTGTGAACTTTAGGCCAAAATAAGAGAAGTGGAGAAATAGCAGAACTGCGGAACTTTTAAAATTTAACCTGAAACTTGGAGTTCCTTCGTGAGTTTTACACATTTACAAGCACAGCGAAATTCGATATTGGGGCTGTAATCAGCTGTGAATATCTTATCATATAAGATATACAATATAATTGAATTAACATGTCCAGATTTCATATTTTAAATTCAAACCTCAAATAATTACTACTTTCCCAACTGTCTTAATCTCCTGTCCCCTGCATTGCTATTTTTTCTTTTAAATTTATTCCTATCTCATGGTTATTTGATGAGCAAGCTGGGGCTGTGAGTTTGAGCATTACAAATGTTTCAGGATTTACAGAGTTATTCATGAAAATTAGCAAATTGAATCCAAATGGTAAACTGGGGCTTAACCCCTTAAGGACACATGACATGTGTGCAATGTCATGATTCCCTTTTATTCCAGAAGTTTGGTCCTTAAGGGGTTAAAAAGCTTGGATCCTTGATCCCTCCCTACCCTTTCTCCCTTCTTTCCTACTATCCCCCACCTTTGGCACAGTACGAGCAAATGGGATATCATCATCATTAGGACAACCTCTATGCATGTACAGCTCCATAGTGGCATTAGCTGGGATGGAATTTGTGCATGTTTTGGCCTTAAGTCAATGCTTGAAGGCTACTCTTTATAAAAGACTTTGCCAGTGCACGGATCTCCTCTTGTGACTCTGTGTCCCTGTGGCTGTTGTTCTGCAGTTCCATGCATTGTTCCAGTCTTCCTTCTATTTGATGTTTCTGCTATATTTCGTCTCCCACCTCATGCTTACCTCTTATTTACCAGTCATGATCTGGAAGTCCCAACTTACTGCTATTAGTTCAAGCTCTTGTCCTATGGTTAAAAAAAGGCAAGCTGGTGTATTAATTACATAGTTACATAGTTACATAGCTGAAAAGAGACTTGTGTCCATCAAGTTCAGCCTTCCTCACATTTGTTTTTGCTGTTGATCCAAAGGAAGGCAAAACAATTGTCTGAAACGCTTCCAAATCTACAACAAACTAAGAAAAATCCTGCTTAATCCCAGAATGGCAGTCAGATATCTCCTTGGATCAAGAAGCGATTACCTTACTAATTAAAAAGTATTGATCCAATCACTGTTTAAACATATGCATAGACTCTGATGAAACCACCATTCAGGCAGAAAATTTCACATCCTTATTGTTCTTACTGTAAAAAACCTTTTCCTTTGCCTTAGACGAAATCTCCTTTCTTTCAGTCTTAGTGTGTGACTTTGTGTGCTATGTATAGTCCTGTTTGTGAATAGGTCTCCAGACAATGTTTTGTATTGGACATGAATATATTTGTATAATGCTATCATATCCGCTCTGAGGCAACGCTTTACAAACTAAAGTTAAATGTGTTAACCTTTCTTCATAACTAAAATGTTCAATTCCTTTTATTAATTTTGCAGCCCACCTCTGCACTTTTTTTAGTGGCATAATATCCTTCTTTAGAACATGTGCCCAAAATTGCACAGCATATTCAAAATGTGGTCATACCAGAGGCAAATTATACTTTCTTTTTTTGTAAATTTCTTTCTATTAAGAACATTTTCCATCGATAGAAAAAGAGTGGTGAGACATGCAGGTCTCCAACATGACATAGTGAAAGCACAGTGAGGTGAGTTGCGCAGATCTCCAACAATGTTTAAAGAGAAAAGAAACGCAGATCTGGGCAACATATTAAAAAGGTCAAAAACACAGAATTGAAAACATCAGAGTGTCATCGTCCTTGGCATGCTAATTGTAGGGGTTTTAAAGTCAGCTGAGTCAGTGGATAAAACTCATTGCGACCAAATGAGCATGTATGTCTGGGATCGTCCGACAGCATGGAAAAGCAGCACTTCCGTGGAGTGGAGGTCCTCCATGCGGCTAAACCAATGGTCGAGTGGAAGCAGTGCTTCCTTCCTCCAAAAAAGTGGTATTAAACTCTTGGCCACATTAATGATCCTAATAATCAGAGATTTTTTTTTGTATGTGGAGGAGTGAAGTCTGGTGTATTGCAACAGGATAGGGACCAGTTTTAGTGGGGGTGGGTCATCAGAAAACACCCGAATAATCAAGTGTATGGATCTCCAATACTGGTGACAAAGGACAGTCACACTACAAGTGAAGGAGAGTCACCAGCTCCATTTTACATTTTTCAGGACCTGTCATCCAGAAAAGACCCAATGGCATGTAACAACTGGGGCGCTATGTAGCAATGGGCTGGCAGTTTAGAAGCTGATTCCAGTATCCCACCAGATATCGCGCAATGTTGTGTTAAGTCACAGATCTTCTGCCACTGTATGGGGCTGAAGGTTTCACCTAGTGCTTCCTCCCTCAATCCCATAAAGCCAGGGGGTGGAAATTTTAATTGTGTCTGTAGCATATGAATTTGATATACCCTTTGCAATTTGGTCCCTATCGGTGCAGGTGTACTCAAATTACATAAGGTCTCTAAGGGATAGAGGTGAGGAATTCCAGTAGTTGTCAGTAATGGAATTGGGGCACAAAGGTCATGGTACCCTCACCCTGCATCTCTCTTATATGTGTGCTCTTTCCATCTTTCATCGTGTCTAACTTGAGTGAGTTGTTCCCTCAGCAGCCTCTTGACGGCTATTGTCTCCATCAGTGGTGGAAAAGCTGGGTCAAAATTATACTTTCATCCCGATAATTAATGCCTCTATATGCACATGGCAATACACTAATGGCCTTAGCAATTGCCGATTAACATTGCCTAGTTTGTTGTCTATAACAATTCCCAAATCCTTCTCGTGTGTGGTTATCCCTAAGTCACTACCATTTAGGGTGTAAGTTGCTTGTGCATTCTTTACCCTGAAGTACATAGCTTTGCATTTTTCTGTATTACATTTTTTCTGCCATTTGAGTGGCTAGTCTCCCAATCTATCTGAATCCCTCTGCAGCAAAGCAATATCCTGCTCACATTGTATTATTTTACAGAGTTTTGTGTCATCTGTAAGCACTGAAACATAACTTTCAATGTCTATTTCAAGATCATTTATAAATATGTTAAATAGAAGCAGTCCGAGAACAGAACCCTGAGGGACACCACTTAAAACTTTTGTCCAGCCTGAAAATTTACCATTAATGACAACTCTCGGAATTCTATCTTTAAGTCAAAGTTCTATTCAAGAACACAAGATTTCATAAATAGACCAATTTCTTTTAGTTTGAACACTAACCTATTGTGAGAATATATCAACCTAGATCTATACTTCTACTTACTTCTTCGTAGAACCTACATCTTCGTAGTTTACACTCTGTTCCAAATTATTATGCAAATTATTTTTTTCTCATTTACCTAAATAATTGATGTAAATAACAGTCAGCATAAATCTCATGTTATCAACTATTAAGAGTACAATTCAAATTTTATTGAACAGACCTCCTAATGATAACAGTATTTCTTTTTAAACATAAAAAACGTACAATGCACTGTTCCAAATTATTGCGCACAGTAAATTTCAAAACACTTTATAGGTTGTAAAGAACTGAAAATTGTAAACTTTTTAAACATTTTAAACATTTTAACTTTTAACATTTTAACATTTTAACTTTTTAAACATTTTAACAGGTCACGTTACATTTTAACATAGCACCCCTTATTTGATAGCAGCTTCACAAGTCTTGCATCCATTGAACTTGTGAGTTTTTGGATAGTTTCTGCTTGAATTTGTTTGCAAGATGTCAGAATAGCCTTCCAGAGCTACTGTTTGGATGTAAGCTACCTCCCACCCTCATAGATCTTTTGCTTGAGGATGCTCCAATGGTTAGACATAGAAACATAGAATGTGACGGCAGATAAGAACCATTCTGCCCATCTAGTCTGCCCAATTGTCTAAATACTTTCATTAGTCCCTAGCCTTATCTTATAGTTAGGATAGCCTTATGCCTATCCCACGCATGCTTAAACTCCTTTATTGTGTTAACCTCTACCACTTCAGCTGGAAGGCTATTCCATGCATCCACTACCCTCTCAGTAAAGTAATACTTCCGGATATTATTTTTAAACCTTTGTCCTTCTAATTTAAGACTATGTCCACTTGTTGTGGTAGTTTTTCTTCTTTTAAATATAGTCTCCTCCTTTACTTTGTTGATTCCCTTTATATATTTATATGTTTCTATCTTATCCCCCCTGTCTCGTCTTTCCTCCAAGCTATACATGTTAAGATCCTTTAACCTTTCCTGGTAAGTTTTATCCCGCAATCCATGAACCAGTTTAGTAGCCCTTCTCTGAACCCTCTCTAAGGTATCAATATCCTTCTGAAGATACGGTCTCCAGTACTGTGTACAGTACTCCAAGTGAGGTTTCACCAGTGTTCTGTACAATGGCATGAGCACTTCCCTCTTTCTACTGCTAATACCTCTCCCTATACAACCAAGCATTCTGCTAGCATTTCCTGCTGCTCTATTACATTGGTTCTCAATAGGATTGAGGTCAGGGGAGGATGGAGGCCACAACATGACTTTCTCTCCTTTTATCCCCATTGCAGCCATTGATGCAGAGGTATTCTTTGCAGCATGAGATGGTGCATTGTCATGCATGAAGATGATTTTATTACGGAAAGCATAGTTCTTCCTTCTGTATCAGGGAAGAAAGTGGTCAGTCAGAAACTCCACATACTTTGCAGAGGTCATCTTTACACCTTCGGGGACCCTAAAGGGGCCGATCAGCTCTCTTCCCATGATTCCGGCTCTAAACATGACTCCACCACCGCCTTGTTGACGTCGCAGCCTTGTTGGAACAGGGTGGCCGTCCACCAACCATCCACTACTCCACCCATCTGGACCATCCAGGGTTGCACAGCACTCATCAGTGAACAGGACTGTTTGAAAATTAGTCTTCATGTATTTTTCTGCCCAATGCAGCCATTTCTGCTTGTGAGTATTGGTTAGTGGTGGCCAAATAGAAGGTTTCTGCACAGTTGCAAGACTCTGGAGGACTCTACACCTTGATGTCCGTGGGACTCCAGACGCACCAGCAGCTTCAAATATCTGTTTGCTGCTATGTAATGTTTTTTTAGCAGCTGTTCTCTTGATCCGATGCATGGATCTGGCAGAAATCTTCCTCAATGTGCCTTTATCTGCACGAACCCGTCTGTGCTCTGAATCAGCCACAAATCTCTTAATAGTGCGATGATCATGCTTAAGTTTTCGTGAAATATCTAATGTTTTCATACCTCGTCCAAGGCATTGAACTATTTCACTCTTTTTTGGCAGCAGAGAGATCCTTTTTCTTCCCCATATTGCATGAAAATGGTGCTTTGCTTAATAATGTGGAACACCCTCCTTTAGAAGTTTTTCCTTAAATTGGGCTCACCTGGCAATCTAATTATCACAGGTGTCCGAGATTGTTTTCAGTGATCAAAAGAGCCCTGAGACACAATGCCAACCATGAGTTAAAATGAAAAACAAAATATTTCATCTTTGTGACACTTAAATAGAATTTCCATAATAATTTGGAACAAGGTGTAGTTTGTCATGATCTATGTTTCATAAAACCATGCTGATAACAATGCTTTTATCAATGAATTCATGAATATTATCTCTTAATAAAGAAGTTATGCTCGCAGGTCTATAAGTTACAGACAAAAATTTTAAACCACATCTGCCATCCTTCAATCTTCCAGTACAATTTCTTAAAGAAACGAATCTTGAACGAGAGGTTCACTTATTTACACAGCTCCTTCAGTACTCGGGGGTGAATACCATCATGTCCCAGAGTTCTTGTTTAGATTAACTTTCTTTAGCTGCCTTAGCACGTTGTCTTAAGTCATCCAATTACAATTTTTCTGCAAGTTTTTTTTTTTGCAGCAATCATTTGCATGCCTCTTGCCATAGGACCCTATTTAAAATACTGGGGAAAAAGGGAAAAGGGATTTCAAAATAATTAACTAGCATGCCCATCTCTGTTTTCAGTGTACCTACACTTTCCTTTTTTGTTTTTAGAATTTATGTACTTGAAAATTTTTGGAGTAGGTTTTGCTCTCGTTGGCTATCGATTTTTTATTTTCTTGTTTAATCACTCAAAGTGTCTTTCTGCATGTATTATTGGCTTTATTATATCTTTTATAGGATGCCTTTGATTTGTCCAATTTAAATGCTTTAAATGCCCTTTTCTTATTTGTAATCTCTTGGTTTATTTTCTCACTAAGCCACATTGGTTTAAGATTGTTTCTTTAATATTTATTACCCAATGGTACATACTGAGAAATTTGCCTTTCTAATATTTGTTTGAAGATATTCCATTTATGGAATACTATGTTTTTCACTAAAGAGATTATGTCAGTCAATTTATTGTAAAGTTGCCCTTATCTTATTGAAGTTGGCCTTTTTAAAGTAATATGTTTTAGTATACCCCAAGTGCTTTATTGAGTTTATTTCAAAGGACACTATATTGTGATCAATATTTCCCAATCCCTTCCCTGCTTGAATGTTGGTCAAAAGATCAACGTTGTTTTTTAGAACCAAGTCCAGAGAAGCGTCCTTTCTAGTTGGTGCTTGTACAAGCTGTGACATGAAGGTATCTATTAACACGTTCAAAAACCTGATTCCCCTTGCTGAACTACTAGTCCCTCTATCCCAATTTATGTCCATATCATTTAAATCTTCAATAATTAACGTGTTACCCAGATGTGCAGTTTCCCAATTTGCTCTAACAGCAGTTCTTCCTCATCATAATTAGCATTATGCGGTTTATATCATATCCCATTGTACAGCCATGTGGAATTTACTGGCGCTATATAAATAATAAAAAATTAATAACATCCTAACCAATAATTGATTTCCCTTATTTTCCCCCAAGCAGATATTTACTCATAAAGCTTCCACATTTTCCTCGTCACATTCCACTTGCTTAAGATTTGGCTTTAACTCATGGTTGATGTACAAACATACCGCACCATCCTTCCTGTTTTTTCTATCCTTCCTCAATAATGTGTGCCATTTACGTTAACTGCCTTGTCATGTGTCTCATCCCACCATGTTTCTGTGTATTAAGTCATATTGCTTACTGTAGATCTCCCATTTTGTTACTTAGGCTCCTTGCATTAGTAAGCATACATTTAATATTATTATGAGTCACTTGTACTTTGTGTGAATTTTTATTACTATTACATACCCTTTCTGTTCTGATATTGCCCTTCCCTCATCTCCTCCCCCCTTGTGCTGAGCTAAAGCCCATCTCCTTTCTGTCCTATCTCCATGTTGTAGATTTCTGTGAATGTGTTGTTTCCTAAATATATTACGTTTCTGTAGCCTTAAAGCGGTCATCTTACAAGGCTACAGATTACTTTTGCAAATGTAGATCAGTGCTGCGAGATGCAACCCTGTTATATTCTGCATATAGTGGACAAAGACATGTCTAACAATTAGCCGAACACCCAGGCTGCCTTGCCAAGCCAAACATAAAATAAAGTTGTGCACAAGAAAACAAAAATTAAGCAAATAGCTTTATTGGCAACGTTAATGAAGGGGAGACATAATTTTGTTAGCATTAGATGTGCACTGAATGTTGCCTGTAATTGCAATGTGTATTTTTATAGCGGCAAAGTAATCAGCAATTACTGCTGTCTTGTATTTCAGCCCAAACAGGTCTGCTTTTTTTGGGAGATGGCAATAAATAAAAGAAGCAATTTCGATTGCACGGATAACAGACATCTAAACCAGCAAAGCACCGGGAAGATAGATATCTAAACTTAATCGGAGAGACAGACAGCCTTGTCTAGCATTGGCAATGGAGGGAGAGAGACAGGGTGCGGTAGTTACAGTGAAAAAGAACCCCATCTGCTCAGATAATTCCAAATAAACACTACTTTCTTTCTCGGCACAGAAATACATTTCATATAAACACCCTCAAACCTGCCTTTTCATTACAGTGTGAATTACTGCATTTTTGCTGTAAGTGCTGAGGTTTCGTATGAAAGGAAGAATCATATGCATTATGGGAAATAGATTTAAAGTTGCTGCCGTTAGTGTTTCCAACAAATTGCCATCAACATCTATATTTAAGTGTCACCGATCCAGTGTAAATAAATTCTACTAAATTATTAAAGAAGCAAAAAAAATGCAGTGGATGTTTTGTGGGTGACACCTGCAATAAAAGACTAAGAATAAGTCGATATTTGAAGGAAATGATCAGAAAAACATGTTAGTTTGGAGATAGTTAATTAAATAGAGTAGCCTGGCCTTGGTTCAGTGGTGGTCCCAACAAGAGAGGGGAACTTTAGTGATTTAAAGAGTTTTTAGAGAAAAAACAGGCGCTTCATAATTCATTTTTTTCACCCATTTCCGAAGGCATTATAAAGACAGTGTATCAAAAAACTACTGCGTTTCTCATTTTTAAACTATAATAAATACTTGACTGAATGTTGATTCATTGCAGGTTTTAGAAGAGATCTCATCCACTTCTAGGATTGTCAACGCCACTAGATCGAGACCAAGAAAAGAATACTGAAAGACATCTCAACCAGAACATCACTCATCATGGACACATAGAAAAAGGGGTCAAGAGCGCAGGTCTGGTCAAGAAGGGATACAATGTTGCAGGTTTGGGGAAGGTCTTATAACAATATTGGAATACTCTGACTTAAATGCAATATGGTGTACCCGAATCACCATATTTATTTCCTGAGAGAGGTGATTTTAAGTAGCCTTGTAAAAGTGTGTGCGCTGTTCCCTAATCTGTATCTTGAATATAATATGGTCTTTATGGCAGCACCAATACTTTGAAAAGCATGTTCTGGGATTGTCCCTAATTCCCCTTTTTTTGTGTGGAGATTTACCAGTCAGAGAAGACAAAGTTGAGGGGATGTGTTGAATTGGTGTTTGTTTTTTTGCTTGGTTTGTTTTCCTTTTTACATTTTTTCACAGTAGATGGTATACCTTGAAAGCACAGTCAAAATATACCGGAGGAGGAGAGTCAGCTTGGGGAGGCTCATTCTGCTAAGGGTTGATGGAAGTAGACAGACTGTGTTGGACTCATTGAGGCACTGCCTGTTCAGTAAATCTACCAATGGTTGGCAGATTGTTAATAATACTAAAGCTGGCATGGTTGTCAAAGCTTTCAATAAAAGCTGTGGTCATTGCCCTTATCCACATAGTTACAAATCTATGTGTTACTTGGGTAAAGGTGGTGTTCGGGGGTCAGAGGTCAGAAAAACTGGATAAACATAGAGAATGGCAGGGAAAAGCCAGCTTTACACAGTTTGGACCTGATAAGTATACCAATATCAATAAGTCAAGTTACATAGATGCAGTGCCAATGAAACAGCCGGCACATCAACGCTTTAAGTTATACTGCATACATACTATACAAACTAAACATCTTTGTTAAAGTGATTACTGCAGAGAAGACAATGAAGACAAATAATATACAGGAACTGGCCAGTCTTCTGTAGCCATTCCTTGGCCATCCTTCACATGAATGGTAGGATTGGAAACTATGTGCCTCTCCATGACGTCACACAAATGTTCAGAGGAGGCAAATACCTTCGATATTGTTAATAGAATTAATGGACAATACTGGAGGAAATGAAAAGAATTTGATATCTCCATTAACTTGCACGTATGGTTTCCACACTTTTTAAAATTTACTAGAATACAGGGTGCCGTTCTGAAACAACGAAACAAAGCAGAACAAAAATAATAATAAAAACACAGCAAAGAAGGAGGAAATGGATGGAAAAAAAAAGAAGAAAATGGGTGGGTATTTGTTTGCCAGAAATACACCCTGGCATTGTCAAAATAAATAAATAGTAAATGCCGACACATATTCTCACGAGTTGTAGAGAATTTGGGGGCCAGCTTCATTAACTATATATATATTTAAAGATTTGTTAAGATCATTTAATGACATTTGTTAGTCATTAGTTAAATAGCAATTCTTGATTAATTGGTGCTTCTCGGTAATTGTAATTGTTTTTGCATTACCTCAATCCATGCATTTGCAGGGGAGACTGCGCTGTGCGTCCAATATAACTTGATCAAATGGTCGGAGATGAACTGCAATCTACACAGCTATTACTGTACTTACTGACCTCCACTAATGAGTTGTTGTTTTAAATCAGAGCTATTGGTTGTATTTATTCGATGTGGTATTTTATTTTTCCGAATTAGGACTGAGTTTAAGTCAAGGCGGCAGACAGGGCAAATATTGCGTACCTAATATCTACCTGCCCTGAACTCAACTCCTGCCCCTAACCCCTCCTTTTAAGGAACAAATCAGCTAACTGGCACATGCTCAGACACAATCACTGACACATACATTGTCATACTTACTGACACACACACTGACACACTCACTGACACTTACATTGTCATACTTACTGACACACTCACTGACTCACTGACACATACATTGTCATACTTACTGACACACTCACAGACTCACTGACATACATTGTCATACTTACTGACACACTCACTGACACACATTGTCATACTTACTCACACACTCAATGACACATACATTGTCATACATACCGACACACTCACTGAGACACTGACACACTCATTGACACTTACATTGTCATACTGACTGATATACTTACACACTCACTGACATACATTGTCATACTTACTGACACACTCACTGACACACACATTGTCATACTTACTGACACACTCATTGTTCCTCACTCACATACTAATACACTCACTGTTACTCACTCACATACTGGCACACTCACACATTGTTCTAAATTATTATGCAAATTCTATTTAAGTGTCACAGAGATGAAATATTTTGTTTTTCAGTTTAACTCGTGGATGGCATTGTGTCTCAGGGCTCTTTTGATCACTGAAAACAATCTTGGACACCTGTGATTAGATTGCCAGGTGAGCCCAATTTAAGGAAAAACTACTAAAGGAAGGTGTTCCACATTATTAAGCAGGGCACCATTTCCATGCAATATGGGGAAGAAAAAGGATCTCTCTGCTGCCAAAAAGAGTGAAATAGTTCAATGCCTTGGACTAGGTATGAAAACATTAGATATTTCATGAAAACTTAAGTGTGATCATTGCACTATTAAGAGATTTGTGGCTGATTCAGAGCACAGATGGGTTCGTGCAGATAAAGGCACATTGAGGAAGATTTCTGCCAGATCCATGCATTGGATCAAGAGAGCAGCTGCTAAAATACCATTACATAGCAGCAAACAGATGTTTAAAGCTGCTGGTGCCTCTGAAGTCCCACGGACATCAAGGTGCAGAGTCCTCCAGAGTCTTGCAACGTGCATAAACCTTCTATTCGGCCACCACTAACCAATGCTCACAAGCAGAAATGGCTGCATTGGGCAGAAAAATACATGAAGACTAATATTCAAACAGTCCTGTTCACTGATGAGTGCCGTGCAACCCTGGATGGTCCAGATGGATAGAGAAGTGGAGGGTTGGTGGATGGCCACCCTGTTCCAACAAGGCTGCGACGTCAACAAGGCGGTAGTGTAGTCATGTTTTGGGCCAGAATCATGGGAAGAGAGCTGTTCAGCCCCTTTAGGGTACCCGAAGGTGTAAAGTATGTGGAGTTTCTGACTGACCACTTTCTTCCCTGGTACAGAAGGAAGAACTATGCTTTCCGTAATAAAATCATCTTCATGCATGACAATGCACCATCTCATGCTGCAAAGAATACCTCTGCATCAATGGCTGCTATGGGGATAAAAGGAGAGAAAGTCATGTTGTGGCCTCCATCTTCCCCTGACCTCAATCCTATTGGGAACCTTTGGAACATCCTCAAGCAAAAGATCTATGAGGGTGGGAGCAGTTTATATGCAAACAGCAGCTCTGGGAGGCTATTCTGACATCTTGCAAACAAATTCAAGCAGAAACTGTCCAAAAACTCACAAGTTCAATGGCTGCAAGACTTATGAAGCTGCTATCAAATAAGGGGTCCTATGTTAAAATGTAACGTGACCTGTTAAAATGTTTAAAAAGTTAAAATGTTGTTATAAGTTTGATTGAAATAGCTTTTGATTTCAGTAAATATGCTGCAAACACAACAAATAACTATTTTCAGTTCTTTACAACCTATAAAGTGTTTTGAAACTTACTGTGCGTAATAATTTGGAACAGTGCATTGTAAGTTTTTTATGTTTAAAAAAAATACTGTTATCATAAGGAGGTTTGTTCAATAAAAATTGAATTGTACTCTTAATAGTTGATAAATGAGAATTATGCTGACTGTTATTTACATCAATTATTTAGGTAAATGAGAAAAATATAATTTGCATAATCATTTGGAACAGGGTGTATTGTTAGACTTATTAACACACTCAATGACTCACAGTCTGACACATTCACACACTCACTGACATTCACACTGTCAAACTCATTGACACTTGCTGACACGCACACATTCCCATTACCATTTTGACTACCTGTACCTTTAACCACTAGAGATTTAACATAAACCTACATTTCTGCTTCCCATATTTGGCCCATCTCACCTTTAAAATGTTGAACGTCATCCTTATAGAGGACAAAAATAAGGGTCAAATAAAGCGTTCTTCCGAAGCATTCTTGGTTGATCCAGTCAAATTCACAGAATTCACAGCAGCTGTCGGCCCCTGGCCAGCCATAGATACATTGCTCAGCACTCACACCTCTTAATAGTACTCTGAGCAGTCATTTCAAAAGCGTTTACATCACGAGTATCATTGGCATGATCTTTTATTTCCGCCTGACTTTGGCCATTCCTAAACCTCTACTTCCAGCCGTAGCCTTGCGGCTTGTTCCTGACCACGGGTGTAAGCCTCCTGCCAAAAATGGACACAAGGAGTACTTTGATGCTTTGCAAAAGTTACGATTTCATTGTCTTTACTTCTCTGAGATGTCAACAAGCAGTTTAATATGTTAATAGTCATTTATTGTACAAAAGGAAGGTGGATAAGTTCATCCACATTTCAAGTTGTTTCTTTGAATAATAAAGGTTAAATATGATTCTGAACATTTGCTTTGTACCAACATATTAAATAAAAAAATGGGTTCCTGCTGACGCCAGTAAATGGAGTACCATATTCCCTATGGGTGAGCAAGAACAGAATCCCGTAATCCTTTTAAGAATCATCTTGCGTTTTCTCAAAAATATTGAAGTGGAGTTGCCAAGGTAGTCTCACTGGGGAGACAAATTCTAAATCTAAGCTGCCCTCTGGGTAGAGAGACATTTTCTAGGAAAGGAAATTACTTTATTTGAGATGGGACCACATTGACTAACACCTCCCAAAGGCTCTTCGTAAACCACAATCCATGGAGAAATAACACTGTCTGCCAACATACTTAACCTCTTCGTCTTGCCCTCCGTTTTGACTCTTTTCAGTTTGTTACAGAGGTTTTAATTTGATAATTACATGGAACACAGAGGTACAGCTTTATTTCTTTATTTTTTGTTTGTTAATTAGAAATGTACTTTGGGATTTTTCATTAGTTTTTCATTTTTTTGTTGCTTCGCATTGTTTTGAAGAATCATCTGTGATATATCGGCAAGTAAAATGCTGATACATTTCCATAGTAGATGAGGAATATTTACTAGCTAGCGAATATTCTTTAATATCTGACTGTTACTCTAATGAGAGTAAAATGTCAATTTATAGTATAATTGTGACATCATTTTATAAGACTGTCCATAATACCACATCCTGTCTAAAACAGGAACCTAAAGGGTTATTTACTAAAGTCAGAATTCAAAGTGAATTTTTAATTTTAGGTCGCATTAACCAAACTGAAAGCATAGCTGACTTAGAGTATTTCTTTAGCCAATTTTTCTGTGAGTTTGCCACAAATTTTTGGAGAGGCCTGTTTGCTTGCATCCTACCCTGTGACTATGGGCCCTGCAATATACCTTGCCCAATATACTTTAAAAGGCTCCATTCATGTAATGTAAGTATTTTTGTACTCCATAAAGAGAGGCTGACCGCTGGCCCTAATTCCCTGGAACTGTTTTGGGCATGAAGCCATGCTTGCGGATGGTCAAAAAGAGACTTCCATGAAACTTTTGAACCCTTGCTCTTATCTGGGTGATTTTTGGATATGTTGTTCACCCAGATCAGGGCTATTCGGGATGTAACATTTTTGGGGGTATGTTATGTTTTGGGGTACTTTTTGAACTTTGTCAAAATGTGTTTTTTTCTGCCTGGAGATAATTGAGTTACTTACAGGACTTTACTCTATTATCTACCAAGAAGAGGGAAGGGATTGTGTGCTGTACATGGGCGTGTCACAGACGGTATGTTTGTTCTGATTGGTTTGTGTCCTTTGTGTTCCTGTTCCCCATCTGGTCCAGGGGGTGTTCCTCTGGCCTGGAGAATTGTATAAAAGCCAACCTGAACCATTGAAGATCAGATCATCTCGCACCTTCATGACGTTTCAGCTCATGTTTGGGGTATTGGAGAACTACACTCTGGGGATTTCTATAATCACTATACTCCCCTGAGTATAATCACTAAGGTCTCCTAAGAGCTGTTCCTGCTACGTTCTCTGGACTAAGAGAGGTCTACCCACTGGAAGCTGGATCCTGGTCTTAGGTCCAGGGTGGGTAGGAGACGGTGAGACCCCAAGCTGTGACAGTTCGTGGGGTTTACGGTAGTTATGGTGCTCCAGCGCAGTGGTTATGGTACTCACAAATACTAGGATGCAGCGATTGACAGAGGTACCCGGTCGGGGTGCAGGCAGTCCATCACACCAGTAAACTAACCATTTTAATGACTGCTATACAAAACATATTGGATGTCTTCTTTGATTGAAATTATAGAATGTTACTCAAATGGGCAGTAGAACCAAATAATTCCTGAAACATAGTGTCCCAAGCTTGGAAAGATATCTACCCCATGGTTAAGGAACGGTCACGTTATTAGATTAGCTGCACCATGGATGTATTTAATCCTTATTTCTCCAGCCGCCATATTTATTTTAAAAGAGAACTGTTGATATGAAATCTATTAAAAGCACAAGCAGACGTATTGTGTGCTGGGATCCATTCTGTGTTACCTCAATAGAGTGTTTGTCGTGTTGGGCAAACTTGGGCACGCTTGGCTTGGGTAGTGGAGACAGTCCCACATCCTCAGACGGTGGAGAAGGACCCATATCTCAATTTTTATGGTTAATACTCTAGCTTTGTGTATCCATGCATTATCAGAACCTGTCTTAATTTCTTTTGTTGTTCATTTTAGTCAGTGTTTCCAAAGCACTTGTCAGCTTCTCCACTTTTTGGGATTGTTCCTTATGCAACATTTGTGTTTTTATGAGCTTATTAAGTAACATGTGGTCTAACTAATACACAAGGGGTTGTGCGTTTTTGCTCAGCTGTGGACATTGGTAATTTACAGGAATTTCATGTTTATGGATTTCATGACATATCTGTTAGGTCATATCACCCTTAGAACCTGGACATGACCTGCCTCCGATCACTGAGCAGAAAGATACTGCGCCAATTAACTGTCCGATGACGAGAGTGGCTTGTCAATATCCAGAGCTTGAGCTGCATACGCTCAGCAAACTGTGGCTTTATTACGTCTTTAGTTGTGAACTCTGACAGCTCCCACGGGCATCATTTAATCTACTCCACGTCTGTGAGATATTTTAATTGTAAGAACAGGCAGCTCCTAATATCACTTCCCTTTTTGACTGGTTCAGGTGTCATTAGGCTTCATGATCTGTTTTTATTGAACATAATTTTGTTTTCCTAAAACCTATCTCAGTTTGGTGTAGGTTTCTCACACTAACACATGGAATACACTGACATGTAAGTTGGGTAGCTCTCACGGGCTTACAGGATTTAACCCTTAAGACACTACTTTACTCTGTGCATCCTTTTCAACACAGGGGTTTGTGCAATAGACTAATGTGACAGATTCATCTGTATTGCTGGTTCGTCTGTTTCCCTTTGTTCGCTGAATTGCCTGTTCATATAACCCCGTTCGTGTAATTTGCAAACTACCGATTGAAACTACCGAACGAACGACCACCCAGGAGAGGAGTGTGCTGCTGGTTAACCTCTTGGCCCCAATTAGAACGTTGTGGTTAACCGCAGACACCTCTCCATTCCATTCGTACGGGTGGTCGTCGTTCGCATGTCGACCACGAGGCAGCGGCCATTTTGGGACATACGAACACATAGCGGTGTTCGGTACAAACTGTATGGAACTAAAAACGGACACTTAAACTACCGAACACCGCTGGAAGCTGCTGCCTACCTTCCATTTCGACAAGGCATGCGAACGTCGGTCGTTCGGGAGTTTTTATTCATTCGTATGGACTTTCACCCAGACAGCCATCCCATGGAGTCATTCGTATACCGAAGAACTGGTGAAAGACTTTGACTCCATGGCGATTCGACTAGATACATCAGATCTGAGCGCTATTCGGTGAAAACATGCACTCAGATCCAGGCTGTCTGGGGATACGTTACACGAACTATATGCATTCGGTATTTCTGCAGTTATGTATTTTAATGTATTTTTATTATTGTAAGTTAAAATGGCGATTGTCTCTACCTTGGGAGATAATTAGGTTTCTTCCTAATTATCTCCGAGGTAGAGAAGACGGAATTATGGGCAAGATGGGAAGGGCTATTATTGAAGCCACTGCGATTGGCTACTGTATAATATATTTTACAGTCTTCCACAAGGTCCCCTCGGGGAGTGTCCACCTTGTGGAGACCTGCATAAATACCGGGCAGGTAGCCCCCATTAAACAGATCTTCATTTGACCCTCAACACGGAGCTTGGTCTCGTTTGTGGGGGAATTATTACTGGGACAGCGCTTTCGTTATTTTTAGCTGTGGAAGGCGTTCGACTGTTTTGCTGATCGGGAGTTGCCGTGTTCGTGGACTTCGTTCGGGAGTTTGGCGGTCGGCTGGATTTAAACTGCATTTCTGGAGAAGGGGATTATTGACTAAACGGCGGCTTCATTTACCCGACGGTACGTGTCGTAACAATTGGTGGCAAGCGACGGGATGAATCCTACAGCCCAGAAGGCCAGCTACACATCCCAGGTTGGAAATGCAGTATGAAGAGTTAAGGCGTGCTACCCTTAAAGATATATTAGAACGCAGAGGACGATCAGCGAGTAATCTCAAGAAAAGAGAGATTATTGCTATACTATTGGAAATGGATGCAGCACAGGGAACGGGAAGAGCTGATGTGCCTGGCATACTGGAGTTAACACCCGAGGAGATACAGTTTAACCGGGCAGTTCAGATCAGGCTGGCACATTTTGGCCCCAACCCCGCAGCAGATATTGTGGTGCAAGTGCAAGCAGCAGTAGCAGCACAACAGGCGCTTCAAGGAAGAGGCGCTGCAGCAGCTGAGGTACCGTACAATAATAATGGAAGGAGAAAAGTACCTTTTGCTGCATTTCGGAACTTTGTAGAAGCCGAAGGAGAAATTGATGGGTTCCTGGCTGATTTTGAAAGGCAATGTGCCTTACACCAGGTACCCGCAGGAGAATGGGTCCCCATCCTCTCTGGGATTTATCCAGCCGGGCCAGTGAGGCGTTTCGGGCCATCCCAGAGGAGGAACTTACCAGCTACAGGGCAGTGAAAGATGCCCTTTTGGCCAGATACGCTGTGACCCCTGAGGCATACCGGCGGCGATTCCGGGACACTAACAAGCAGGCTGGTGATTCTTATGTTGAGTGGGCATGCCGAGTACACCGCACCGCAGCCCACTGGATGGCAGGGTGCCAAGCGGTAACTGGGGAAGAAGTGCTGCAAGTATTTTTGTTGGAGCACTGTTTTGACCGCTTACCTGCAGGAGTCAGAGAGTGGGTTAGGGACCGCAAACCCGCTACCTTACCCGAAGCTGCTCGTCTGGCTGATGAGTACACTGACGCCAGGAAACTGGACCAGACAGCAGCCAAGGTCCCTACCCGAGTGGAGTACAAACCAGCAGCCCCTCCAACCTCTGCAGTGTATCAACACCCAGCACAACGCACCCCCACCATGCCAACAGCAAACAATTATGTTCAGACAGCCCGGTTCAACGCCCGGGATTACTCACAGCCTATACGTTGCTATGGGTGTAAGCAGTTGGGGCACAAGCGACCCGAGTGCCCATTGAACAATTCCAGCCAAGCCCAGTCGTGGAGAAGACCAGCCGGCGGGAATCAGCAGCCACCCCAACCTTCCGCTCACTGTCTGGAGCAGGAGGAATTTTGGGGTATACTACATGAGGCGGATCCAGTACAAGCAGCGCAGCAGGATAACCGTCAACAGCACAGGCAGACCGTTAAACTAAATGGCAAAGCAGTAACTGGTCTGAGAGACACCGGAGCCACTATGACTTTGCTCCAAAAGAACCTTGTTTCCGAACATCAGCACACTGGAGATACTGTGGCAGTGAGGGTGGCGGGAGGTGCAGTGTTCCGTTTACCGGTTGCCCGGGTTCACTTGGATTGGGGGGTGGGCTCTGGACACGTGAATGTGGGGGTCATGAAAGACTTACCGGCCGATGTTTTGCTTGGGAATGACTTGGCCCCTTTGGTGTCCGCTTATGCTCCAATGGGACCTGCCGCTATCAACCCAGTGACTACCCGTGCCCAGACCCGTGCTGCTGGAACCAGCCCACCTGCTGCTGAGACCCAGGTAAGAACCGAGTCCCCGACTGGTACCCTAGAACAGACTTTTATTAGCTGGGATTCCCCAGAGGAGTTTGGGAGGGAAACTCAGACAGATTCGACCCTCCAGAAGTATAGGGACAGAGCAGATACTGGAGAGGAAGGATTAGATGGGGAACGGTATGAGTGGGTGGGGGACAGGTTGTATAGGATCCCCAAGCTTTCCCCGAAGAGTGTTGCCCCTCCGCCGAATCGACAGCTGGTGGTGCCCGCAAAATACCGGCAGGAGATTCTGCGGATAGGGCATGATGTTCCCCTAGCTGGACATCTAGGTTCCCGCCGCACAGCCTATAGGATCATGCAGAACTTTTTTTGGCCAAACTTTAATCAGGCTGTTCGGACATACTGCAGTACGTGTGACACATGTCAACGGATAGGAAAGCGGGGGGACCACCCAAGAGCTAGACTTATGTCTATGCCTATCATTGGGGAGCCCTTTGCCCGCATAGCCGTTGACATTGTGGGTCCACTGGCCAGGGCTAGTCCATCCGGTAAGAAATATATTCTCACCGTGGTGGATTATGCCACTCGCTATCCAGAGGCAGTAGCGCTGTCTAATATAGAGGCAGAGACAGTTGCTGATGCCCTGGTTAGGATTTTTACCAGAGTCGGGTTCCCTCAAGAGATTCTCTCTGACCAGGGAACCCAATTCACCGCTGTGCTCACCCAGCAACTGTGGAAGGTGTGCGGTATTAAACCGCTGCTTAGCTCACCTTACCATCCACAGACTAACGGTCTCTGCGAGCGATTTAATGGCACCCTCAAACAGATGCTGAGGACCTTTTCTGACACTTGCAGAGACTGGGAGCGATTCCTGCCTCATCTGTTGTTTGCCTACAGAGAGGTGCCTCAGGAATCTACTGGGTTCTCCCCCTTTGAGTTGCTATATGGGAGAAGGGTCCGCGGACCCCTAGATCTCATTAGAGGCCACTGGGAGGGGGAGACAGAGCAGGAAGGGACCCCCATAGTACCGTATGTTCTGGAACTCCGGGACCGCATGGAGAAACTGTCCCTAATGGTAAGGGAGAATCTCCAGGTGGCTCAGGGGAGACAGAAGAGGTGGTACGATCGGGGTGCCCGACAGCGAGTCTTCCAGGTTGGACAGAAAGTGTTAGTACTCAAACCTGTGAAGGCGAACAAGATGCAGGCATCTTGGCAGGGCCCGTATAAGGTGTTAGCACAGATATGTGATACTACCTACCTTATAGCCAGCTGTTCAGATGAAAGGATCCAGCGATCCTTCCATGTGAACATGCTAAAGGAGTATCAGGAGAGACCAGAGAATGTCGCTGCAGTATGTGCCCCTGCTGCAGATGATACAGAGAGTTTACCCTTACCAGATCTGTTAGAGAGGGACCCCCAGACGGATCTTACTAGCCTAGTACAGCTAGGGGACAGATTGAGCACTACCGAGAAGGGCCAGGCAAGACAGCTTCTGTGGGAAAAGCAGGCGACCTTCTCCCAAGAACCTGGTTACACTACCCTAGCTGTACACAAGGTAGAAACCCCTGGACAGAACCCCCTGCGACAACCCCCTTACCGTATCCCTGAAGCAGTCCGGGAAGGAATGCGGAAGGAGATACAGGAGATGACCCAGCTGGGGGTCATCGAACACTCCGATAGCCCTTGGGCCTCGCCTGTAGTCCTGGTGCCCAAGAAGGATGGGACCACCCGGTTCTGTGTGGACTACAGGCGTCTCAATGAGCGGACCACCACTGACGCCTACCCGATGCCCCGGGTAGACGAATTGTTAGATCGCATTGCCAGGGGACGCTATCTGACCACCATAGACCTGTGCAAAGGCTACTGGCAGATTCCCCTGGCCGAGGATGCTATCCCCAAGTCGGCCTTCGTCACCCCATTTGGCCTGTACCAATTTAAGGTCATGCCATTTGGGATGAAGAATGCCCCGGCTACCTTCCAGCGTATGGTGGATAGACTTCTTGATGGATTCCAGGAATTTGCTTGTGCATACCTGGATGACATTGCGATCTACAGTGAGTCCTGGGAAGAACACCTAGTACATGTAGGGGTAGTACTGGACAAGATTCGGGCCGCTGGCCTGACATTGAAGCCAGAGAAGTGCCATTTAGGCATGGCTGAAGTGCAGTACCTGGGTCACAGAGTAGGGTGTGGGAGCCAGAGGCCAGAGCCAGCCAAGATAGAGGCAGTTGCTAACTGGCCCACACCTATCACCAAGACCCAGGTGTTAGCCTTCCTAGGGACAGCAGGGTACTATAGACGCTTTGTCCCCGACTACAGCACTATTGCTAAACCCCTGACTGACCTGACAAAGAAAAATCTTCCTAAGCAGGTCCTGTGGTCTCCAGCTTGTGAAGCTGCGTTCCAAGCACTCAAACAAGCTCTTGTGAATGCCCCTGTCCTGGCTGCCCCAGTCCCTAACAAACGTTTTCTCGTCCATACAGATGCTTCCATGTATGGACTGGGGGCTGTGCTGAGCCAGGTCGGGGAAGATGGAGGAGAGCACCCTGTCGCATATCTCAGCAGAAAGCTGTTACCCAGAGAAGTGAGTTATGCGGCAGTGGAGAAGGAGTGTTTGGCCCTGGTGTGGGCATTGAAAAAGTTAAGCCCGTATTTATATGGACAGGAATTTTCCCTGGTGACGGACCACAATCCCCTTGTCTGGCTTAACCGGGTCTCAGGAGACAATGGCAGACTGCTGAGGTGGAGTTTAGCACTACAACCATATAACTTCACCATCAGTTATCGACCCGGTAAGCAGAATGGGAATGCAGATGGATTGTCCAGGCAAACCGACATCCTCACCCCATCTTAGTCCGGTCATCCCCACGTTGACCCGCTAAAGGGTCAAGCCGGGTCTGCCGGAGTGTCCCACAAGGGGGGAGCCGTGTGACAGATTCATCTGTATTGCTGGTTCGTCTGTTTCCCTTTGTTCGCTGAATTGCCTGTTCATATAACCCCGTTCGTGTAATTTGCAAACTACCGATTGAAACTACCGAACGAACGACCACCCAGGAGAGGAGTGTGCTGCTGGTTAACCTCTTGGCCCCAATTAGAACGTTGTGGTTAACCGCAGACACCTCTCCATTCCATTCGTACGGGTGGTCGTCGTTCGCATGTCGACCACGAGGCAGCGGCCATTTTGGGACATACGAACACATAGCGGTGTTCGGTACAAACTGTATGGAACTAAAAACGGACACTTAAACTACCGAACACCGCTGGAAGCTGCTGGCTACCTTCCATTTCGACAAGGCATGCGAACGTCGGTCGTTCGGGAGTTTTTATTCATTCGTATGGACTTTCACCCAGACAGCCATCCCATGGAGTCATTCGTATACCGAAGAACTGGTGAAAGACTTTGACTCCATGGCGATTCGACTAGATACATCAGATCTGAGCGCTATTCGGTGAAAACATGCACTCAGATCCAGGCTGTCTGGGGATACGTTACACGAACTATATGCATTCGGTATTTCTGCAGTTATGTATTTTAATGTATTTTTATTATTGTAAGTTAAAATGGCGATTGTCTCTACCTTGGGAGATAATTAGGTTTCTTCCTAATTATCTCCGAGGTAGAGAAGACGGAATTATGGGCAAGATGGGAAGGGCTATTATTGAAGCCACTGCGATTGGCTACTGTATAATATATTTTACAGTCTTCCACAAGGTCCCCTCGGGGAGTGTCCACCTTGTGGAGACCTGCATAAATACCGGGCAGGTAGCCCCCATTAAACAGATCTTCATTTGACCCTCAACACGGAGCTTGGTCTCGTTTGTGGGGGAATTATTACTGGGACAGCGCTTTCGTTATTTTTAGCTGTGGAAGGCGTTCGACTGTTTTGCTGATCGGGAGTTGCCGTGTTCGTGGACTTCGTTCGGGAGTTTGGCGGTCGGCTGGATTTAAACTGCATTTCTGGAGAAGGGGATTATTGACTAAACGGCGGCTTCATTTACCCGACGGTACGTGTCGTAACAACTAATACCGCCGTGGACATTTAAGTGAGCTCCTTCGAATGCCGTCAAATTAAATAGCATTTTTCCAAGTCGAAATGTTTAAAGTGAATGGTTTTCAGGTGCCATAAATATAAGGAGTCTGCAGTTTGTCTGCAGTTTTTCCACTTACTGGGCTTCCAATGTGTAAATCACACATCCATTGTGTGGTATCACAAACACAAACTGCAATAAAATGGAAAATTAAGTCATAAATTGCTATTGCATGCATGCCTTTTGGTTAATTGCTATTACATGCAATGCCTTCAGCTGAGCCTTGTAAAAATGGAGATTCAACAGCGCCTTCCTTTAAATCTTTCTTTACAAGATGACAATTTATTTTGCTGCTTTTGTAAGCCCGGCAACATGAAGTCAAGTGTATTTTCACTTTCTAGAACTGAATAACAGAGGATCTTAATTTTGAATGTGATGTAACAATTTTCTTTCAAGTGAATCATCTTTGTCTACACAAACTAGGTCTAGATTTTCTGTAATGTTTAACAATGCTATTCAGTCTATACTGTCAGGCTTTTTGTGATTCAGTGTGTCTTCCCCCCTGGCTGCTTTGTGTCACAGTTATCGCTATCTGAAATGCAGATTAAGGAACTGCGCACACATAAAAATACAGATTCACATTTTTCAAGGCTACTTAAAATCACCTATCTCAGCAAACAAATATGGAGATTCAGTTCCAACATATGGCCATATTGTGTTAAGCCCAACACTGCTTCACAGTAATATTGGTGAGCCCGACACTAATTCCAATGTAGGAGACAAATTAAATAGTGCTAATGCTAAATAAACTGAAGTGTATTTTTATAATCTGTTCTAAGAGCATTATGAATATATGCAACTCAAAATTATTGTGATAAAAACACAATTCAGTAAGATGTAGTGTCAAAACTAAACAATTAAAGTGCTTTAGTGTATATACTCACAATGCATATCATATAACTGCTCTATACCAAATAAAATTATAATTACAATGATGTCACTATCCAAAACCTCCTCCTTTCCTGTGGTCGCCTCCAAAGTGGCATCTGAATCTGTGGGGGCAGCAGAGTGCTCAATCCAAAAGTAATCTGGTCTGGACTCCAAACAAACATAGAAAAAAAGGGAATTGGGGGCACACTTGGAACATCTTCTGTACATGTAAAACAAAACACCCCGACCACTGTAAGCAGGGCCAGTGTAAGGATTTCTGCCGCCCTAGGCATGGATCCATTTTGCTGACCCCTCATGTAACTCACTCACTGACAGACACACACGCTGACACACATACACTCACTGACACACACACACACAGAAACTCACTGACAGACATACACTCACTCACTGACAGCCACACACACAGACATACACTCACACACACACTCACTGACAGACACACACTCATTCGGACAAAAAAAAAAAGAATAAATATTGCAATGCCTTTTGCTGTAATATAATAGTGTTTGCTTCCTTCTTGAAACATATTGAATAGATGATAATAATAAAAAGAGAAATTGCATGATTGTTTAGAAAATAAGCAGTATAGCCAACCTATAATAATATACCAATGTAAAATTAAACACAATATAAAAGGGAATATTGTAAGTTCATCTACATATAAGTTTTAAAAAAACAGGGATGGTCTATTTATTTGGATATGTTATAATAAAGATAAAAAGGAATATTTAAAAATAATACCGAATGGTCACATGTGATGTGACCTCATTGTATAGTATCATTCCACATGGCATTTTAGCAAATACTTTTTAGAAAAATCGAATTTTAAGAAGGAACAAATACATTTTATTTTAGAAGGGATTTTACTCATTTTAACCAATAATTATTTTTGGTTTGAGAATACATTTTATCTCCAGGTCTGTGGCACAGCAATGGGCACCATGATCGCCCCCTGTTACGCCAACCTTTTTATGGCGTTTTGGGAAGAAACATTCGTGTTACAGGGTAACCGATGGGGGAGGAGCTTGGTGTCCTATTGCCGGTTCATAGATGATATCTTTTTTATATGGACCGACACCACAGAGGAACTTCAGGATTTTATTTCATATTTAAATACCAATGATTACGGAATTAATTTAACCAGTCACGACAGCGAATTGGAAATTGAGTTTTTACATCTACACATTAGTATCCATGAGTCAACAATAATAACCAAAAATAATTTTAAGCTTGTCGATGCAAACAGTTATATTGAAAAAACAAGTTGTCATTATAATCCTTGGCTTAACAATGCCCCTAACAGTCAATTTTTAGGAATTCAACGGAATTGCAAATTAGAATCTGACTACCTCGAACAGGCCAACTATATTAAAAAACAATTTATTGAAAAAGGGTATGATAAAACAATTTTAGAGAAAGAAGTAGAGGAGATAGGAAAATTACAAAGAAAAAAATCTCATATAATATAAGCAAAAGACAACAACAACTGAGATGAATGAAATCCCCTTCATCTGTAATTTTAATGGACACAATGGACGGATACAAAGAATCATTAAAAACCACTGGCATTTGTTAAAGGATGACCCCGTTTTAAATAAGATTTTACCATCAAAACCAAAAATAATATATGGAGGAGCTAAGAATTTTAAAAGTATTTTAGTTAAAAGTCATTTAACACATAAAATGCCCAAACACTTTATTCAAGAATTAAAAGGACTTTATGGATGCGTCATGTGCCTCCCTTGTATAACAACAAAAAGTAAAAAGAGACATCTAAAGGATATAGAAAATATAATTTAAAAAAAACATACATTATTAATGGCCATTCAAAGGGAATTCTATACATTTTAAGATGCCCATGCAACTTACTTTACGTAGGCAGGACTATTCGACCACTAAAAGTTAGGAAAAAAAAATGGCTTTGAAACTCACAGTGTGTCACTACATTTTAAACAAGTCCATAATCAAAATCCTGAGAGCTTGTTTTTCTGTGCAATAAAAGAAGTAAAAAGGGACTGAAAAGGGGGGAATTATATTAAAATATTAGGATAGGAAGAAATTAGTTTTATCTTTCATTTTAAGACTCTTATCCCTTACGGTCTGAACTCTGACTTTGAAGTTTGTCATTTTTAGAAAAATAAAACTCAAATTTTTATACTTTCAATATATACAATTAAGAATTATTTTTAAGTATTCCTTTTTATCTTTATTATAACATATCAAAATAAATAGACCATCCCTGTTTTTTAAAACTTATTTTTTAGATGAACTTACAATATTCCCTTTTATATTGTGTTTAATTTTACATTGGTATATTATTATAGGTTGGCTATACTGCTTATTTTCTAAACAATCATGCAATTTCTCTTTTTATTATTATCATCTATTCAATATGTTTCAAGAAGGAAGCAAACACTATTATATTACAGCAAAAGGCATTGTAATATTTATTCATTTTTTTATATGTATAAATGTGTCAGTCACCATTGCTTTTATTACTAACAATGCCCACTATATAATATATATAATACTTTTTTCTATAAACAACTTATATATTGGTTTATAAAAGAATGTTAACATATGAATGTTACATTTACACATGCATTCTCTTTTAATTGCTTTTAATACATGCAATTACGGACTCTCTTAATGTCATATGCCTTGAAAGATCGCATTCTCAATGAACTAACACTATGGAACGCATGGATGTGTTCCAACATATATATACCACGTGACGAATGCGTTCCACAGCTGGAACGCAAAACCCGGAAGCGGAAGTAAAAACTTAATTGAATGTCAGCCGAGGACGGAAGGATGGAAATAATACCACTAATTGAGAGCTATTTAAAAAGGACCCACGAACAAGACACACCAGCAACTGAGGAAGCCTCCAAATGAGGCGAAACGCGTTTTGCACTTAAAAAGACTTTATCCAAGGACTTACCTTCGAAATTGTAAGGTTTTTTATTTATTTATTTTATCTATTTATATTTATTGGGCACTTTTCAATAAAGCACTTTATATCTACACTGAATATTGTGAGGACATCCTATTGCTTGAGACCTCCTATCAGTTCAAAGAAGGGAGTGGGTCCCTCCAAAACCCACCAAGCTGGAAACCTGAGCCTAATATAGTGGCTCTTTGTTTGTGAGTGTTTTTCCACCTACTACTGCACCTTACCATTCATAATTGGCTATTGCACAATCCAGGAATATTTTAACTCCAAAAGACAGATACTCCACCTTGTATTGTACGTAGAGTTCCTACACTGGTCATTAGATATGCTGATATCAGCCAAGAATCTCCAGTGAGACAGGAAGGGGTATTTTATAAACCCTTTCACATTTAACCCTTTATAGGGCTTCTACACATACAATAAACATTGCTGGTATCAGACAAAATGTAAACATCTCTAATGAGACAGGAAGGGGTGTTTTATAAACCCCTACATACTTAGCCCTGAATAGGGCTATAACACATACAAATCACCTTGCTGGTATCTGCTAAAAGGCAAATTTCTCTGATGAGACAGGAAGGGGTGCTGCCCCTACATACTTATAAACTCTTAATAAGACAAACGTGGGGAGGCTGGCAGCAATGTAACATAGCTGTGTTATACAAACATCATATACAAACACAAAGATAAAGCACCGCGCTTACAGCAGCAGTAGCTTAGTATCCAACAGCTTAAAATACATAATAAAACCAAAGAGAACGTTACCTGCACTCTGGCCTAAATCCCTTTAATGTACATTTAAACAAAATGGAGGCTCTTTAGTTTTATTCCAATGGCCATTTGAATATATAAGCTCACCTGCCACGTCAAGGCAAGCCTCAATAGGTGAGTCCTACACTAGCCATTAGATATGCCAACATCAGCCAAGAATTTCCAGTAAGACAGGAAGGGGTATTTTATAAACCCTTTCACATTTAACCCTTTATAGGTATCAGACAAAGTGTAAACATCTCTAATGAGACATGAAGGGGTGTTTTATAAACCCCTACATAACTTTCATTATTAGTTGCATTTGAGACATGTTTTAGGTTTACCGTATAGATTTTTGCTAAACGATTTTCGTGCATGTTTTGCTTGTATTGAGCGATTTATCTCAGTGTTATGAAATGCAGTGGTTTTTCGCCTGAAGACGATCTGAAACAGAAAGGTCACTTGGCGGGTCAGAGTGGAAGATTAGATGAAAATCACTGGAATAAATTGAAATATTGGTGGTAAATTGAAGCACATCGGTGGGCACAGTGTCACGAGATTACAAGAGTAAACTATATCCATTCAATAGAAGGTTTGAAAACACTGTAAATGGCGGAGAAATATCTCTGTTCTGCCCATTAGATTAAATCGATGGCTAGAGGGCTATGCCAAGTTGGAATTCAGCAGCAGATAACACGGGGGAGATTCATCAAAGTGTACTAAAGAGGTATTTTTGGAAGGGAGCAAAATCTGTTCCAATTCATTAATATTTTTTTTAATTAGTCAAAAGAGTATGACATTTTGGTTTATTTAATTTTTTTCACCTTCACAATGATGTTTCACTAATAATACTGAGTGAATATTCCGGTCTGCTACTCAACAGTAAAATATAAACTAACTGGTATAAATCATGTTCTGACTTTTTCACTTGTATTTCATGTGTATCTATCTGATTTAGGTTCTGATAGTTTGTATTATAATTTTGCAGAAGAATAAATGCCAGTTGTATTGGAGAAAACCCTTTTTTTATTATTTATTTTTATTTCGGGAGTAATGTACAATAACTACTGATGACCAGACAAGCTAAAGGTCAGAACTGGTGGCACACATTTGGGCATAATAAACAGGCTCTAGGTCCAGACAGGAAATACAGATGCTGAAACAATAAACATTAACATCAATGTTGCATGCTGCACGCATTGCTTTTTTTCCCAGTGAGATCAACGCTGCATGCTGCAGGCAATGTTTCTACCCAGTGAGATCAACGTTGCATGCTGCAGGCAAAGCTTCTATCGGTAAGATCAACGTTGCATGCTGCACGCATGGCTTCGATCAATGAGATCAACGCTGCATGCTGCAGGCAATGTTTCTAGCCGGTGAGATCAGCGTTGCATTCTGCAGGAAAAGCTTCTATGCAGTGAGATCAACATTGCATGCTGCACGCATGGCTTCTATCAATGAGATCAACGCTGCATGCTGCAGTCAATGTTTCTACCCAGTGAGATCAACGTTGCATGCTGCAGGCAAGGCTTTTTTCCCCAGTGAGATCAACATTGCATGCTGCAGGCAATGCTTCTATGCAGTGAGATCAACATTGCATGCTGCACGCACGGCTTCTATCAATAAAATCAACGTTGCATGCGGCAGTCAATGTTTCTACCCAGTGAGATCAATGTTGCATGCTGCAGGTAAGGCTTCTACCCGGTGATATTAATGTTGCATATCACAGGCACTGCTTCTAGCCAGTGAGATCAATGTTGTGTGCTGCAGGTAATGCTTCTATCCAGTGAGATCAACATTGCATGCTGCAAGCAATGATCTACACAGTGAGATCAACCTTGCATGCTGCAGGCATAGCTTTTATCTGTAAGATTAATGTTGCATGCTGCAGGCAATGCTTCTATCTAGAGAGATCGACGTTGCATGCTGCAGTCAAAGCTTCTATACAATGAGATCAATCATGCTGCAGGCACTGCGTCTATCCAGTGAGATCAATCTTGCATGCTGCAGGAATGCATCAGATAATGCAGTGAGATCAATGTTGCATGCTGCAGACAATGCTTCTATCCAGTGACATCAATGTTGCATGTTGCAGGCAATGCTTCTATCCAGTGAGATCAACATTGCATACTGCAAATGTCTTATTTTAAATAGTATTAGGATAGAGAAGGGCTGTATCAAGCATTTCTCAGGTCAGGTGTGACAGAGATCGGATAAAGAAATGGCAATGCACAATGTCACACAAATTATGCAAGAATTGTCACAATAGTCATGCAGGCAGGAGACATCATGAATGTAGAATGCGGTGTCAGACATAATGTCATTAATGTTCAATGATGGCACAGTGATGCAGGTAAGGAGGATAATCCACAGGTACCGAAATAAACAGATCTATGTGGCATGAGAGGGTAATGAGGCAATCAACATGTCTCACCGAGGATATATAACGGAATTTAGTTTACTAACCCCACAAAATACACTAAATATACAAAAAAATACTTTGTACCACATTTTCTTTAAATCTTATATACGTACGGTAAATATAAGAAGATGTCATCACGTTTCTATTTTCAGTACATAATAACTTTACAGAAAGTGATGTTTACTGAAAGATTTATTTGCCCAAAATCTAACCTCAATAGACATAACTCTTGCAGATCATCATATAACTACGTTAAGTAGAAGGAGGTGAGAATCTGGGAGCTCGAGGTGTGTGATGGAGACTGCATGCCTCTTATCGTCACATATGCTCTGGGGCCCTGTCACCTTCCATGAGAATCTTACACAGCGATTGCCATTTAGATGTACATGCCTGAATACCACTGATAATGACATGTCCCCTCTCGGCATTTAAAAAGCTGACCGCTCCTAATAAGCCACACAGAGTGAAGAGGAATAGGTGTCTCTCCAAGGACTTACAATGCACTCTCCAAACATAAAAGCTGGCATTGTATGGGTTATTAATGAAACGGGAGGAGAAAATAACACTTTTTGTGATTAATTTAAAAGAAAGATGTCACTATAATGAGCAATTGTCTGTTACAACATATAAAACATATTGCAGTTTTCCGACTATGTATATATAGGTGTATGAAAGGGGTTATGTATTATCTAACAATACCATAAATAGGAATTGGGATTAAAATTCAGTTTTAAAGACATTTATTAGAGATGTGAGCCCTTTATCAAGTCCTGAGTATCGCTGGCTGGCTAAAAATACAAATACATTTACAGAGGAGAAAGAAAGAGAAAAAGAAAGGGAGAGAAAAAGAAGGAGCCAAATATAGAAAGAAAAAAGAAAGAGAGAGAGAGAAAAAAGGAAGAGAGAGAGAGAGAGGAAAAGAGAGAGAGAGAAGAGAGAGGAAAAAAGGGAGAGAGAGAGAGAAAAGGAAGAGAGAGAGAGAGAGAGGAAAAGAGAGAGAAAAGGGAGAGAGAGAGAGAAAGAAGAGAGTGAGAGTGAAAAAAAAGAAAAATAGAGAGAGAGAAAGAGAGGAAGAAAAAAAAGAGGGAGAAAAGAAAACGATGAAGAAGAGAGAGAAAGAAAGAAAGAAAGAAAGAAAGAAAGAAGAGAAAAAAGGAAAGACAGGAAGAAGAGAGAGAAAGACGAAATAGATAAATGGCGAGAGAAAGAAAAGAGAGAAAGACAGGAAGGAAGGAAGGAAGGAAGGAAGGAAGGAAAGAAACCTTGCTCCATTTTTGTCCTATGACAATCCACGAACTTGCTGTAGATGGTTTCATTCCGAATGCGAGTAAATGTGTTTATTTTAAAGTTTTTACAGATATTCTTGATACTATTATTGTTTGTTATTACTGTTAGATTCCGACTCGTGACTCTAGCTACCGGCAGTTGATTCTAGATTCTTAATCTTGTTTTTCAGGTTTTGTCACCAGGCCCGCGTTGAGAATACCCCTATGGATTTCAGACATGTGATGAGCATTAATATGTCATTTTATTCCCGGTACATGTCATTGGCGTTCTCCTTTCAGGTGTGCGCACTTTGCTCCAAATTCTGTTCTGTCATTACTTAGAACACGCTATATGTAAATGGAAATTCTGGGTAAAGTTTTAAAAATAGACAAATCAGCAGAAAAATTTCATTGATTTCCATAATGATTGCTACACAACTTCTCCCTATATATAACCCCCATATTTTGTAACAATATGCCAGTGTGCAACCAACCATTTCACTGCCAAGACCTCAGAGAAGCCACCATCATAGAGCTAACTGCAGCGCTTTTCTGAGTAACGAACGCACTTCACACATTCACCAGCAGACACCTCATCCTCTTATTCCTTTACCTTCTCCTCCAGAGAACAATGACACACAAAGGACGTTTAAAGAGCAACGTGAGCAGGATGAAATCCACCTGAAACGGGTGTCTATTGATAAAAGTGTAAAGAATTTAACGACGAGAGACACCACATTCCTTGTGACGTTGACTAGATTTCATTTTAGGTCAGGTCTCAAGGATATCCATTTGAATCTTCAAAATAAAGTCTTTAATCGCAAGCTGACATGGACAGATGAATAGCTATGGTAAAATGTAATAAAACATTAAAGAGAAAATGATGAGGTTAATATAAGCAACATTGATTTAACTAGGATGATATAGAGGTATTGTCGGTTTTATAGGTCTCCCAGATGTCTATTAGAAGCTGGGTAAATGTGGGGCCGGAGTCTTCTCCATCCGCAGCTCTGTTCTTAGGATTTCCTATTTCATGCTTGGCTAATTCAATTTGCTCGCTGGGCCTCAGAACTGGCTGCCCCATATAGGAGCAGTCAACGAGAACAAGCTACTACTGCTTTTCTTAAATTTGGAAGTGAAAATGTGTTTGTTTTGTAGGTTTTTGTTTTGTGTTACACTGCATTGTGTCTTCCTGGCAGGGACGATGACCTGGAGTTTTTTTTTTTAAATTCAACCTGGACTTATACTTAATGGAATCCTGTCCTATTTCCACTAATAATATGTAACCATTAGAACTTGTTACAGGTTGAAGGGTTATCCCTTGGAGGAGAAGAGAGGGACAAACAAGTGTAATGTCTCAGAAAGGTCAATAGCCAGACAGCATCGCAATTCATGATGTTCCTATATTGTTAAATGTAAGCGACTTTGATGTTTTATACAGTCCGTACATCCGGGGTGAGGGGGAGGGTGGGGGGGATCTAGTAAAAAAAAAATCATTTTCTTGTGAAAGGGTGTATACCCCCCCTGCTAAGTTTGGAGTATTCATGTTGCTGAGGCAGATTGACCCTTATTTTCAAAATTCTATAATTCACTAAAAATAGATTATCAAATCTAAAACAAATATGTTTACACTTCAGAGGACCAGAGCCATAAAAAGACTTGCTGGTTATTCACCAAAGTTAGAATTCACAGTGAAATGTTTCCAGTCTGGCTATTTTCCTCCTGAATTTGAAATCCACTATAATCAATTAACCTCATCTTAGAAATACATTACAATGACATAGTAATCCCATTAATTGATATGCACCGTTAATGGAATTCAGAGTCATGAATCAAAATGAACCATCCATTAGTTTTAGTGCATTTTGTTAGTTTCGTAATTCGGCTCCGTTTTGGCTCGGCCTCTGCGATTTTAAATGATCACCAGCTTTGGACGACTTGCAGATGGTAGCGGAACGAACCTCCAAAACCATTGGCACTCCAGATGTTGTGAACTACTTCCCCTATAATGCTCTTACTCCCATAATAATGGCAAAGCATCGTAGGAGGTGTAGTCCAAAACATCTGGAGTGCCGAAGGTTGCCTATGCTGCCTCTAGTTTAATCCAAAGGATGTGCACGTGGTAACATATTACACTATATGGGTGGTTAATACAGTAACGTTGGAAGCAGGGCTCTATAGTGAACAGTCAATAAGGAAGCTGGTAGGATTGTTCTCCTTATTAGCCCTCTTTTATTATATTTATAATGTGTATAAACTATTCCTATATTAGCCTTCTGATCAGCAACCCATCATGCGGCCCCTGACCGCCCATGGCTGCCATAGTAGAAAATGTGCTGATATGGAGTCTAGCTAAGGCTTGATAAGGGAAGCTTGTGCTAATTAATTAGATTAGAAACTCCTAATAAGAACAAATGCAGAGTGAGAGCAAATTTAGAGAATATAGCAAAATATTATTAAACTGTTTCCTCATTAACACCGTGTGTTCTGTAACAAGGCTTTCCGATGAGAGGGTGGTCCATACCACACGTTGAACAGCTAAAGCCAATTATTCTGAGGATGGAAAGCAACGAGGAATGCTATTTATCATGATGGAGATTGAATGTGTTTCACCCAGTAAAGAACGGTAACTACCTTGTTATTGATTTACCGGAGCTCGGGGTGCACTCTGGACTGATATCACGATCAGAGCTTATGTTTATAGATTCATCGTGGGGAGCAATCAACAGGAAGATTCCATTGGTTCCCACAGTGATTGCCCCACTTTTAGCACTTCCACTCATGTCTGCCTAGCAAAAATGGGATTGGGTGAATCTACCCCTTTAGACAATATTGTCTAACAAGGCAGGAGAACACTCGAACATCAGAAAGATACATTTGTATATGTAACATTAGGTTCTTATTCGTGAATTAAACCATTGTTTCCAAAAAGTTACCTCTGTCCTTGATCTTATCTTTCACTCAGCAAAACCGTGTTGCTCTCCAGACATTCTTCAGTAATTTGCCCACCTCTGCTGGGAGGCAGTTCCATGACATCATTGTCACATCTGACAATCTAGCAATGTTGATACATTGCTGCCTTATTTTGTTACTCATTAATGAGCCTTAAAATCTCAAAATCCTAATTTGAAACCCTTCTGGAAGTGTCAAGGTTAATGCTCAGATTTGCTGTTTGTCACGTTGCTCTTTGCTGGGTTTGACTCGATGCTAGCTGGATCAGAGGATCTGGTAACACTGTTGCCATCGAGAGACTATTAAAGGTAAAGTGACCAATATGAAACTTAACTGAACTAATCAACACGTGTCGTCAGAAAGAGCAAACAAAGCGGCCATTGACCCAGACACTTACTTCATGCCAGCCTCACGGCTTTCTTATGCCTCTCTATGTTACTATAGGGAGACACACAGTCAGTGTACATTTAATCAAACTGTAATAGAACGTTCCCCGAATACACTGCAGAAATAACAAAAACCCTCTTCTGATCCAGTAATATCTGGAGAATATGTTTTGTTTTTCTGACTTGTGAGTTGCAAAGCACAAACTAATCACATATTCACTAAAATTGCACATGGTGAAGAACATTGTTGCCAACGAACCACTTAGTTAAAAAAAAAAAAAAAAAAAAAAATTTCAGGACGAGTGAATTTCGGTAAATAATTGTCAGTTTGGATCATCAGAATTTCAGTAACGAAAAATTATTTGGAAAACAAACCAAATGAACCAAAATGGGCCAATCAGTTTTCTGGAAAATATGTAAATAATATAAAAAATATGCATATATTCTGCCGTATACTTCTAGTCGCTATGGTGGCCTGGCCAGGCTTCTGTTAATGGCTCCATTATTGGTGGACTACGGCCCTGACATATCGTTCACTGTATTATTGTCTGATCGGCACATTTACTCTAGCCGATATCCCGACAGCTATTGCCCACCATGATAATAACCAGGCTTATAAATTACCTGAACTGGAGAAGTTTTCTAACTTAATTGCTGTAGGTCTACAATTGACAGTTTTTTTTGACAGATTTCCATAAATTCACAACTTTGTGGCCTCGATCATAACCGTGTGATAATTATGTAAATTTTCAGCTGCTAACGAGCTGTTAATGATGCTGACGTAATCACAATCACCCCTTTCTAACGTTTTTGAACAATACTTTTAGGATTTTCAGTTAAGCACGAGAGGGCTTTGTGTTAATTAATGTAAATTGTGTTAATTTTTCTTAAGCTTTCCATTCACTATAGATACAATTTATTGACACGTTAACAGAGTCATTAATCCTTATCAAAAATACATAAATTAGAGACAGCAATTTTTAACCAATTAACGATTACCCCAAAAACGATCAGACTTACCATGGGTTCACTAGTGAACCCTATTAAATTAAAAAAACACTACATGAATGTCACCAAGTTTATAGAAATGCCTGTTGAATGATCAGTTAATTCAAACAAAGTACAAACAAGCATTGTTACATTGATATAATTTAGAGAAATTGATAACAAATACAAATAAATCCATCATGTCTACTTTGAATGAGCTTAAAGGAGCATACATAGGTATCAATGTCAATATAAAACCCAATACGCTAATGCAACACACATCACTACTTACTATCACTTGTGCACTATAAAAAGGCTAAATGAATTGTACCCACAAAATCGGCATTTGTTTGTCCTCACGATCTCACCATATTGATCCTGGAATGGAGCGATTAATGATGAAGACAGAAGTCAAGCCCATCTTTAAGTTGTTAAGAATTCCTAACGTCAGTGACATTCCCGGAACAGATATTGCAAATTGTCACAAAAATTACACAATACCAAAGGAAGTCCAGAAAACATTATCAAACAAGAGGGGGATTGTGGTCAAGTTCTCTGTGGATAAAGCCCTGCATTTCTTTATCACCAATATCCACATCTCAAGGATTTTACTGAAATGAAGAACTGATCTTAATTAATAACAGAAAATGGATGAATTAAACGTGAATGATGCTGTCATGGTGTGTGTTATACACTGAGCCACAGGGAAGGGTACAGCAGGTGTATATCATTAGATAGGCACATCTCCTCTTTACATGCTCACTCCTCCTCTTTAAGAAAATAAAATTGGCATTGCAACATCCACTTTTGGGTTTATTAGAGAGGGAAGTTTTTCATTTCTGGAATCCATAGCTTAATAAAAAAAAAAAAAACAGGCCCTTCAGTTATTTGCTAATGAAAAGAGATACAGGAGTTCTTATCTTAAAATAGTTAATGCCGTCTTAAGTATTAAATATCGCTTATTATTCTGGATTGCAGCTGTTGTGCTTTGACCACCGCACCGAGGCAGCAGTAAAGGACGGAGAATTCCCATGCACGTAGCAGGCAATTTGCAAAAATCAGAGCTGACTTCTCAAGTCAGATGTAAACACGAGGAATCCTCCTTCCTTCAAAGAGCACAGCATGGGCATCAGCGCTGTAATGTCAGGCGCGTGGATCTTCGTTTGCTGAATCACAAGCACATAACAAAATAAATAAGAACACACTTACTTTTTGGGTTTGTGATGACCCCCCATCTTGAACATGTTCCATGCCCACTGCGTTCTGAAGAGGCTACATGTGTACACTGTCAGCATGATATGCGCACGTTATGAGAAGAAATATATATATCAGTATTACATACTGCGAGGGTTATAATCTCACACTTACAGAAACTATGGAGGAACTAGTGTGATGGAAACACCAAAACAAGTAAAAGGAAATATAGCGATGTTTTAAACTGCCTGAAAAAAAGCCACAATGTATGTTGTTATAATACAAAGAGGCCTTTAAATAAAACAACCATTGGGCATTTAGACCACAGCAGCACTGTTTTCAGGGTCCGAGACCGGAATTGGATTTAAAGATTAAAACGTTTTAATCATGTCTGTCTGTCTATGATATATATAAATTGCAGAACTTCCTTAATCGATTCGTAACCTCTTAACTACTGAGCAGTTTTTGTTTGAAATTTTTTTAGCAGAATATTTATTTGAAGGGAAGGATGCATCGTTAGCACGTTAACAGATAATAATTACACAGCAATGTCCTGCAAAGATTGCTTTGCAGACAAACTTAAAACTTTACATTATTTAAATTTACTCAATGTGCTTAAGACATCTAAGAAAGGATGTGAAAATCCAAATCTCCAAAGCATTTTGAAAAGGAAAGGCCATAATAATCGGTCAAATGCCTTTTCGGCATCGAGCTATACTAAGAGGGTGGGAATGCATCTATGGTTAGCTATCCAGATAAGATCAAAGGTTCGCCTGTGATACCGTATGCGTGTCAAGGAATGAATCCTACTTGATGCAGGTGGACCAACTTGGGTAGGCTGGTGTTGAGTCTCTCCACCATATTTTTCGTGAATAATTTCACATTCAATAGTGATATAGGTCGAAAGTGGCCAGGTTCAGTGTGAGATTTAATGGGCTTGGGAAAGGGAGAAATATTTGCCTGGAGCATGTCTTGTGGTAGAGGTTCCCCATTCAGCATGGAATTGAACAGGTCACCCAGATGTTGGTATAGAGTTGTTGAGAAGGTTTTGTAATATAAACTTGTGATCCCATCTGGGCCTGAGCTTTTGTTTGAGAGACTTAAAGGTTGTTGCTATTTCTTCTGGCGTTATTGGGGCCCCCAGTAGTACTGCTGCCCCAATAAGGTGAGAGAGGGCAGGGGTGTGGTATTTAAAGGACCACTCTAGGCACCCAGACCACTTCAGCTTAATGAGGTGGTCTGGGTGCCAGGTCCAGCTAGGGTTAACCCATTTTTTCATAAACATAGCAGTTTCATAGAAACTGCTATGTTTATGAATGGGTTAAGCCTTCCCCTATTTCCTCTAGTGGCTGTCTCATTGACAGCCACTAGAGGCTCTTGTGTGCTTCTCACTGTGATTTTCCCAGTGAGAGCACACCAGCGTCCATAGGAAAGCATTATGAATGCTTTCCTATGTGACCGGCGGAATGCACACGCAGCTCTTGCAGCGCATGCGCATTCAGCCGCATGGGAGGAGAAGAGGAGGATCGGAGGAGGAGAGCTCCCCGCCCAGCGCTGGAAAAAGGTAAGTTTTAACCCCTTTCCCCCTTCCAGAGCCGGGCGGGAGTGGGACCCTGAGGGTAGGGGCACCCTCAGGGCACTATAATGCCAGGAAAACGAGTATGTTTTCCTGGCACTATAGTGGTCCTTTAAGTATGTCTTTATTAGTTGTTGTGAGGTGTATTTGATGACATGTGTGGTTAGTTCTTTTGAAGGTTTGACCTTATGGCATGTTTCTATAGTTTGCAATTCTATGAGTGTCTGTGTGAGTGTGGCCATAATTTTTTTTTTGTGCAAAGCTAGTTATTTTCCCCCTGAGAAAAGTCAGGGTTTTAATAAGTGTGCGGTATTCTGTAATCTCTTTTTGAAAGAAGCTTTTAATGAGGGGATTATGAAGGAGTGTAAGGTTGGGGCGCCAGGACCATGAATGTGTAGCATGTGGTACGATTATATTTAAGGTGACAGACCATGACAGACCATGATATAGAGCCAACTGTAGTGGACCTTAACATTGGCATGAGGGAAGGGGAGATAAAGGAATATATTGATTCGAGAATAAGATTGATGTGGATGGGAGTGAAATGTGTAGTCCTGTGTTGTTGGGTGTTCTGCTCTTCATACATCACTCCAGTTAAGCTGGAGATAAGGCTGAGAGTAGTCTGTCAGATCTTGCCTTTGGTGGTTGGTTGCGTATGTAGGGGTTTGATAGGTATGTAGTGGTTTATAAAAATACCCCTCTCTGTCTCATTAGAGATATCTTTGCCCATGGGAAAGCATTGGATTGGCTAAAAATCTGCAATTCTGATGATGTCACCAAGGGGCGGAACCAGTGCCGGCGGAACCACGCGGGTAATAAGGTGAGTTTTATTAACTTTAAAGGGGGCTGAGTGGGGGCAAGCCACCTAAATGGTGGGTTTTGCACTATAGGGTTAGGAATACATGTTTGTGTTCCTGACCCTATAGCGATCCTTTAGGGCCTAAAATTTTTTCTCCAGTTCATTTGCAGAATGCAATTTAATTTCCTCTGTCACCTCATGGGGTAACCTTTGGCGGTCTCTCTTTATAAGAGGGTATTGAGGGGTAGGGTACTGTTGAGTTACTAGGGACTTGGGGACTCCTAGTCACGGGGGAAGGGAATTAATTTTATTGGCCCTCACCCCCCCTCCAATGGGGGCATGGGGGACCTATGCCAGGTCCCCTCATTGTTGGAATAGTGACTGGGCAGCAATAACTGAGCAGTTGCTAGTCTTTTCTTATGACATGCCACTAATCACAGCATGGTTTTAAGGGCAGGGGAGAGGATTTAACCTCCTTTACACTAAAATGGGGGTCATATTGACCACCATAGGGTAAGGAGGGATTTAGGAATTTAGGAGTTAGTTCTGCTCCCCGCCACTTCTATTTTTAAATATTGCAAGCAGGGAGCCGTTAGCCTGTATCTCCCTCCTTGTAATTAACTATACGAATAAACAAAGAACAAATAGCAAGGACAAAAATGTGATCTTTGATTTATTAGTTAAAATTTCTATTTGTTCATTTGACTTTTGGACGAATGGATGAATAGCTGAAATTCTGATGAAAATGTGATAGTCCGATAATGAATATCCAAGTCTGTTAATTATATTTCTCCTTGTTTCAAGGGTGTATCACAAACAAGTGAATGAGTTGTAAACACATTAACACCTACCACAAACTGATTACACAAGCTAGTCATAATGAATTCATTCCACTTAATTGGTGCTATTCTGAGCAGAAACTTGGGAATCTAGAACTGTGACATCACTGTGACATCATAACCAAACAGTGGTGCTTCATGTTTCCTATAAACATAGTTACAAGTGGAATTGTTATTAAAAGGAAAAGCTCACTTTTAGTATTAATGTAACTTTTACCATAGTGATCATTAATACTTTGCATTACTGTTAATCTAATAATGCTGCCATTGTGTAGGGTCCATGGATTTTAAAATACGGAAACACACAGCCGCTGCTGCCACTTACATCTTTCCCCTCTTAAATGATTGGCCTTTCATTGGAGCACTGCCTCAAACAGGATGCACTTTTCACATGACACCAACATAGCTTTGTTGCCAGTACATTGGCATCACAAAGTAGTAATGTATGTCACTCTGTTTCTGTAATGTTGGTCAGTGGCAGAACTGTCTTATCTGTGTTATCTGTGTGTGTATGTTATATGTGTGTGTGTTATGTGTGTGTATTTTATGTGTGACTGTGTATCTGGGTGTCAATGTGTGCCCCTGGTTATGTGTGGGTCTGTGCATCTGTATGTGTGTGAGTGTTTGTATCTGTATGAGTGCCATTGTATGCATCTGTGTATCATTGTGTATGTCTTTGTATGAGCATGTGTGTCAGTGTGTGTGCCTGTGTATTTATATGTGTATAAGTGTGCCTATGTATCTGCATGTGTGCATCAGTGTGTGTGTGTATTTGTATGTGTGTTAGTGTGTGTATCTGTATGTGTGTCAGGATGTGTCTTTGAAGCTGCATGTCCCTACCTGTGTATCTGTATGTTTATCAGTGTGTGTATCTATGTGTCTGTGTATCTGCAAGTGTGTCTGTGTATCTGTATGTGTCAGTGTGTGTCTGCATATGTGTGTGTGAGAGAGAGACAGTTTATATGTGAATACATCTCAGCATTTAAACACTAACACAAAATTACACCCCTGCATTCAAATGTCAATATTACATACAAGTAAACCACTGGATAAAAATGGCAACAGTAGATAAAAACACACAACACAACAGTACACACAAACACACCTCTTCATTCACACACACATACTCCATACAAAAACATGCTTACATTCAAAAATACAAACACTGCTCATCGCTAAGTACAACCCTGCAGGTTGGCAAATGGTAGATTCATCAGCTGGCAATGCATTGTGGGTGTTGTATGACAGACAGGGGTCTACCTTTTTTCCATCCTTGAGATAGGGGAGCCCCAAAAACATTCTTGCACCAGGGCCCTCTCTACTTTAGTTCTGCCACTGCAGCTGGTAAAGTGCAAAGCTTGCTCACCAAACAAATAATCACAGCAACTACACAGTAGAGTGTAAGTCCAGCCCACGGTAGCCATACCAGTTGATACCAATGAAAGGGTAGTGGGGATTGGCTGCACTTAGCTGCACTCTCAGTCTATCCAAAGTGCTCATTGCTGCTCAGGTTAAGAGAAGCACTATGAGACAGTCAGATCCTGAGAGTTTCTGTGAGACAGTTAGTCAGATAGTTACTGCGATACAGTCAGACAGTTAGTGACGTCACTGCGATACAGTGAGGTAGATAGAGATTTTGTGTTGGAGAAGTAAATTCTCTACAATTTCCAGGTTAGTGAATAAATCCTGATGGGTTTAGAAAACACAAAACTTTGAGGAGCATCCTAATTTATTACTTTTCTAAGAAAGAAAAAAACAGTCCATCTCCTTTCTTGACATTCCACAAATTAAATTGTCTTGTTGCTAGTGTCATTTTTTGTTAGATTGCAGTGTCAGATTATCTCATCCCCAATTCTTGTGATGCCAAATTGGAAGGCGACATGTCACACCTTTAACACCTCAAAGTGCCTGCCACAGGGGTATCCTCACGGGATAAAGGTGTTAATTCTAACAAGGCCAGAATCTCGCTCGATTTACCCAGGGACCGTAACTCTGAAATGAGTGTAATTGCTTGACTGACCCTTACAAAATCTACTGAGATGAGAAAGAGCTGAGAAATTTGACTTCTCCATTAGAAACCTTGCGCTTTCTAAATCTTTCTGTGGTCCTCTGCCATTTATCATAAATAATAAAATGTGCCAGATTTTCAGTGTCAGACAAATGGTCCAGGGCATCTATTACTGAGTAACAGTACACAGAGGAGAGGGTGTGAAAATGGCGTGCTACAAATGATAGCTTAACACGTTAGCTTTAAAGTGTGATAAGTCCAACATGTTATTTAAACAGGCCTTTGGAAAAGAACATTCAGAATTAGAAAAATGATCAAAGTTACGGTTGTGCACATTCCATCCTAGTTTTTTGGAAAATCTCCGACAAGGCTGCATTTTAGATACCATTCCCTACAAGACAGATATCGACCTGAGTAACAGCTGATCTCTGTGAATGCATCTGACTGGAGAATATGTTTTGATTTTACTCTATTAAATAGAACTTTGAAAATCACCCCTGACTTGTGCTAACTATTTAAATTTATAGTAAAGATTTAGAAAATGGCACCACAATGCAGATCAATCAAGGCACAGCCAGGGCACAAATTGCAAATGAGGAGGAGTAACAGAAACATTGTTTCATTTCTCATCCTCTCTGTATGATTTCGCTGTGCTAACTTCTGGGTCAAAGGGTGACGTTTGTTACAATGTTTCACCAGGTGCTAAAATGGAGGCACCCCGTTCAGGATAGAGACACGCGGATTTCTATGTTTACTTTATTTTTCACGCCTCAAAAAGTACATATTTGTTAAATCTGATTAAAAATACTATCAACATTTGGGAAGTGACTGTTCCCATTTAAGGCCATCCCTGGACACACCATTAACCTGTCCGTTGGATGTCAGTTCTTATATTTTTTCGAATGTTGGAACTGTAATGATTATTGACTTGGGCGTTTGCATTCTGTAGAATTGTAATCCGGGCAAAAATTGGCTCACTTGGCAATAAGTCCAAATTCCAAATGGCACAATGGGAAAATAAAGTAATCGCACGATGAACAACATTCTTCCATGCACAATGTATTCTTTAGTTCATTCTTATGAATTCATTAAATTTGTACCCATGTATGGGATTACCATAGGTAATGCTACCGAATTAGGGAGATGTTGTGTTTAGTAGATGTCTCCCTAGTGTGATATTCTTATGTGGAGTTGCTATATTTAAGGATATCAAATTGGAAAGCTACATACTAAACAGCTCCGTAATTTGTTACCGCTTAAATAGGCAATTCCACATAAAGTAATACAGAACATATATGTCAGTGAGTCTCTGTGTGTGTGTGAGTCTGTCTGTCAGTGAGTGTATGTCTGCCAGGGAGTGTCTGTGTGTGTGTGTGTGTTTGTGTCTGTCTGTCAGTGAGTGAGTGTATGTATGTCAGTGAGTGTCTATGTGTGTGTTTGTCAGCGAGTGAGTGTATGTATGTATGTCGGTGAGTGTCTGTGTGTGTGTGTGTGTGTGTGTGTGTGTCAGTGTGTGTTTGTGTGTCTGTCAATGAGTATAAGTCTGTCAGTGAGTGAGTGTATGTCTGTCAGTGAGTTTCTGTGTGTGTGGGTCAGTGAGTGAGTGTGTGTCTGTCAGTGAGTGTCTGTCAGTGAGTGAGTGACATGAGGGGGTGGCAAAATGGATCTTTGCCTAGGGTGGCAGAAATCCTTGCACCGGCCCTGATAAGGGCGACGGGGGTGAACCGTTTCTAAGGCCAAGAAGGGCCGCTAGGGGTTGACCCACTGTCAGGGTAGAAAGGGGCAAATAAGGAGTGACTCACAGGCAGGGAGGGATGACTCATGAAGCGAGTGGCCTCTGTGTTAGTATCTGAGCCAGCTGGGCAGATGTGTTTTAACTATATACTCTGTGGGCTGTCCCTGCTTATCCAAGTGGCTTTTGTCACACTGGCAATAGCTGCCAGGTTATACTACTCGGTAGAGTCAATAAAGTAATACAATACAAAGACACAAGCATCGTAAGGCATGCACACTCTATGCTAAATGAGTAAGGACCGTGCAGAGAGTACTGACACATACACACACACACACACACACAAATATATAAATATGTCTGAGAATGCTGAATCAGTTTGCAGAACGAACTTCAAACATTTTAGTTCTTGACTGGCTTTATTGGTGTAATATCCCTGATGTTGAAATATATATTTTCCCTCTGTAACGGCGTTAAAGAGAAAGAAATGTTACCAAGTGGGTGATTTCCAATAAAGCATTATCTATTTGGCACGGTCTGGTCTCCTTTTAGCTCTGGATTGAGAATAGTCCTCTCAGGGTTCGTCACTAATCAGTGAATTGTCAGGAATTCTAAATAAAATTGGCCAAAGCATGGTTAACCTGGAGAATGTTTCCAATGTATCTATTTTAGCCCAACATGTGAAATTCACTGTAAATCCATTCTGAATTCCGAGAGTCCACATGCCATAATACTAATATGAATCAAACTGTCAATGTTTAAACTGTCTGCATTATCATTAGCACCAGATAATGTGACAAACCGCTCAGAATCAAAATGGCTGATCGTGATCCACTGTGGGCTTCCTTTAGTATAAAGCCTGCATCACCAGGAATAGAGGGTCTTACTAAGGGAGCGATAGGTTGCAGGACCCCTATCAGCTATTATACTATAAGTCACCCCTCTCCCTCTCAGAGAGACCTGCAGTGTCAGTGAGACCCAAGGTTCTGTGGAGTTCTTGTTGCCACTTGGCAGGTCGCCCCAAACACACACACACACTGGTTGGATTTATGCAATTATCTAATGATATGGTAAGAGACAGAATTTTAAACAATAAACATTGGGTGGAATTGGCCATAACATTTACCCTTGGACTAAAGCCCTTTGTCTCTTTGAAACTAGCAACTCCCTGGAGTGTGATATTATTATTATTATTATTATTATTATTATTATTATTATTATTATGTTATTATTTATATAGCACCAACAAATTCCGCAGCGCTTTACAATGGGTGGACGAACAGACATGTAGTTGTAACCAGACAAGTTGGACACACAGGAACAGAGGGGTTGAGGGCCCTGCTCAATGAGCTTACATGCGAGGGCGAAGAAGAGAGTTAGATGTGTGAAACAGTCATTTGTGTTTCGCGGGAGAGTGTGGTTATGAGGGTATTGAAGTAATTTACTTTTGCAGAGGAAAGAGCCAAGCTGTATGAGCGCAGCATAAATTTATAGTGGAGAAAGTCAGAAGCACAGTGAGACTTTCTCGAACAGCGTTTATCGGTTTTGGAGCATTTTTGGAGGTATCGAGTCAGCTTGGTGTGCCAAGGTTGTTGTTGGGGACGCTTGCTGCGTTTAAATGACGTCTAGTTGAGAGGAGAGGGTGAAATTGTAAAAAGAGGTTGCAGAGCTCGGACAGGTGAGGTTTGAGATAGGTAAAAGGAGAGTTTCTAGATTAGTGGATAAATATACCACCTGTCTTAGGATTCTAGATTGTTCGTAAAGTAGCGAGCTCCGTGTTAGTGCAGTAATTCATATCTGTTCGTGGGGAGATTAGAAGTAGTAACATCTTGTTAATATAAAAACATTTTCTGTCTCTTTAATGTGAGATGAACTTGTTTTTAAGCTGCAGATTCGATGAAACATCTTCCAGCTGCGTTCTTTAGTAATCAGGTACATCAGATGTAATTTCCGTTTTAATGAGAGAACTTAATGGCACTTCACAGAGAATTCACAATCCCCACAGATTTCTTCTTTAACCTGATCTTAAAAGAACTGTTATGTTGGTCCAATATAAGTTCCCATTGACTAAAACCCATTGCCTTTTCCCAATTACTGCTACTTAATAATACATCATAGCAGGCAGAACACACAAAGAATCTGTCACCCGAACACAAAGCATTGGAATCCTGTTTACTTTTAAATTGCCGCCCCTTCCATTCTCACAAAGCAATTTCAATGTTTGTTTTGTCACCTTCTGCCAAGGTTTAGAAATGGTTATAGAGAAATTTGCCATTGGAATTTTATTAATAATTGCAAATAAAATAAATTGCAGTCCAGCATTTTGCTAAAGTGACCCAATGCTTAAAATGGACCTATGAGTCTTTAGGTAGATTTCTTTTGTCTTTCATTCTGCCCGTCCCTGACCCCAGGGAGATGGACAGCTGACGGACTGTGACTTACTGCCAAATTCTGCTAAATCCATCACGGTTTGTGGTCTTTGGGTGATATTTCACCTGAAAGACGCTTTCGTCTCACACCTCAATGCCTCTGTCGATGGATTGGAAGCATTATTGATTTGAAGACTGAGTGAGGATGAGGTGTTTGGATTTGTACATATAGCTCAGTGTACATTTCTCTGCTGTGAAGATTGATTGAATTGATACAAGTTTTCTTTACAAGCAGTTACACTTTGAGTGTCCGTGATTACCTTATAATGTCTGCTTGTAGTGTTTACGTCCCACCTTATTCCAGATGTGATTTGCAGAAAGAAAGCAGGCTCTCAGCAATGAGTATGTTTCAAGTTTCTAGTCATGTCTCGTTTTGCGTCATGAATCCTCAGAGGGTTGAATTCTAAGTAGGCTGTTTCTGAAACACGTCTCAATATTTACATCTGTTTATTGAGGTGCAAAACGCATTGTCACTTTAATTTTCACTCTTTGTAACATGGTGTGATATTCCTACTGAGAAATTTACACTTACTATCTGCTGATGCATTGAAGCGAAAGCAGTAAGGCGCATTAACGCTCAACGAATCTAAGACATGCTTCATTCCATTACTTTCTGAAAGGCCCAGCAAACAGTTTGAGCGCAGCGCCGTGTTCCACAGCAAATTTGGGGCTAAATGATGTTTATCAGAGACGGAGATGTTTGTCAGTTGTACCTGTATCTGTCTTGGCCTCGTTCAGGCAAATTATGAGATGATATTTATAAACTCTCTCTATGGAGGCCAGGCGTTTCTTCTCCAGTAAATCCTCCGGTAAAAGGATTTTTAAATATAGTGTTTATTATTGAGAATGTTTGGCCAAATAGCCGAAGTAAAAACTGAGCTGAACTTTCCATTTGAACTATTTTGTCCTAAATCTTGAAATTCACTTTGATTTCACTTTGAATCACTGGCAATTCATTATTTAATGGATAGCCTGCTAGAGAGGGCTGCCCAGCAGGTCCTGTCATCATATCATATAAGGGAGATTTTACGGTACGGAGGTTGGTGATATTTTTACATGAAGCTTAATTTGTTGAAGAATTTTATAGTTGTGATGTGAAAATAGAGAGAATTCACTGGATGGTTTAGTAAGGGCACGTTTACAGAATAACACAGGTAATAATGGCTACTTTATAAAGAAAAGTATATATCCAGGGGAGCTCTGTGAGATACCAAGACTGTATCCAAGGAATCTCCATGAGATACCAAGACTATATCCAGAGGAGCTCTGTGAGATACCAAGACTATATCCAGAGGAGCTCTGTGAGATACCAAGACTATATCCACAGGAGCTCTGTGAGATACCAAGACTAAATCCAAGGGAGCTCTGTGAGATACCAATACTATATCCAGGGGAGCTCTGTGAGATACCAACACTATATCCAGGGGAGCTCTGTGAGATACCAAGAAAATATCCAGGGGAACTCTGTTAGATACCAAGACTATATTTAGGGGAGATCTGTGAAATTCAGAGACCATATCCCTTGGCAGCATACAGTGTCTGATGATGGCAGCCTTGGAAGTATGTTGGCACAGTACTGCAGGAGTGAGACTCTTTACTAGCCCGGCAATGTATGGTTTACTACTCCAGCGATGTATAGTTTACTAGCCAAGCGCTGTATGGTTTACCAGCCCAGCCTTGTATGGTTTACCAGCCCAGCTCTGGGAGGTTTACTATCCCAGCACTGTATGGTTTACTAGCCCAGCGCTGTATGGTTTTCTAGCCCAGTGCTGTATTATTTTACTAGCCCACTGCTGTATTGTTTTACTAGCCCAGCGCTGTATGGTTTACTAGCCCAGTGCTGAATGGTTTACTAACCAAGCGCTGTGTGGTTTACTAGCCCAGCACTGTATTGTTTACTAGCCCAGCGTTTTATGGTTTACTAGCCCATTGTTGTATGGTTTACCCTCCCAGCGCTGTATGGCTTACTAGCCCAGTGCTTTATGGTTTACTAGCAAAGCACTATATGGTTTACTAGCCCAGTGTTCTATGGTTTAGTAGCCCAGCACTGTATGGTTTACTAGCCCAGCACTGTATGGTTTACTAGCCCAGTGCTGTATGGTTAGCTAGCCCAATGTTGTATTATTTATTAGCCCAGCACTATATGGTTTACTAGCCCAGCGCTGTATGGTTTGCTAGCCCAGCGTTGTATGGTTTACTAGTCCAGTAACCCCATTACACTCACAATCATGTTATACACAATGCAATAACAATAAACCACTGGCACAACACATTAACCATAAACCACCAACACACAAATAACCATAAACCACCGAAACACATGGTTTGTACATGGGCATTTGGCCCCATCCTGTACTGACCCACTGGAATATTGGGAGATTGCAGGCTAATTTGGTATGGTATGTATGTAGGATATGGAGGTGTTTTCAGGTGGCTGTAGGGTGTTATAAGACGTGTTTCACAGCTAGCAGAATCGATCAGAGTACTACTGGAACAGAAAGGACATTTGGAACAGAACCCAGCATGACGGTAAAGCATAGTACAGGTATTATAGATCACAGAATACCACTGAAACAAAACAACTAGAACAGAACACTGTTGGATTACAATACAACCTACAAATGGAATCAAACACAACAGGATAGAATTATACTACTGGGACACACATAGTGGTTTGTTGAGAAGAGGTATTAACACGTTCCACAATAGATGGATTTATTGTTATCACATCATACTGTTTGCTGAAATGTCCCTTTTGTTAATAAACTTGGATGGAGTTAACTTGAATGGAGTCTGCTCACAACTCATTGACTCAGCCCAACCAGCAGGTTCTCCTTAGACATGGGAGAGATTGGTGGCAACCCATGGATCTCAGCATCTAATCCCATCAGAGAAGACCACCGCACCACCTGAGAATCTTCAAGGTTAAAACAGCTCTGTATAGCGCTTGGAAACCTATAAGATGTTTGGCTAGAGACCTGATTTAACCTCTATGGCAGGGACTTCTTAAAATTGTATCAGCTGGGATTTGTGTAAACATGATGCCAAAGTCTAACAGGTGAAACAAATCAATCTGAATTCAGAGGAAGTATTAAATAGTCAATTATATGAGAGCTCATTACAAACAGTATTATGGAGACTGTATGAATATTGCAGGGCTCTGCCGTTGAAGAATTGTTTCACCTTGCGTGAGGACACATCCTGTCCTTTTTCCATATCAACATCTCTGGAACCAAAGTCCTGTCTCATTGGGGAATGTTCTTACCTGAAAGGCAGGCGTTGATGAAGAGAACAAATTGGGCTTATTTCCTGCCGGGTTTATCTACAGATGTAAAGATCACACATAATTCTAACACGTGGCACCATAACAGAAGGAGAACTTTATTTAATATATAAATCACTGCAGATCTCATCTGGTGATATGCAGATGAAATTATTCTTAATTATTTCTATTAGTGCTGCAGGAATTTATGAAAATGCATGGAAATTATATTATATTCATAGAAATAACCCCATTATACTCAGTGGCGTCACAAGGATGTGCGGGGAGTGCAGACCACACCAGGGTGTGCATCACAGGGGCGGGGTTGTCACCAGGGCCGGCGCGTCCTTTAGGGCGCACCGACTTTGGGAGAGCAGGGTACGAGTGACCCGGCAGAAGGGAAGCACATAGCGCTCCCTCCTGCCAGTCACTCTGAGTAGCATGGCCGGGTGTGCATTTCCTATCAGTCCGGCCAGGTACAGGAAACATAAGCTTGTGTACCACAGTCTGCGCCGCCCACCACGCTACATAGGGTAGGAGGCACACAAGGGAAGGGGAGATACCACCAGGGGAGGGGGAAATACCACCGGGGGGGAGAGCGGACCTACCACCACGGGGGGAGAGGGGAGATACCACCAGGAGAGGGGAGGACAGGGGAGAGACCACTAGGGAAAAGGGGGGGGGGAGGGGGAGAGACCACTAAGGTACAGGGGAAGGGAGGAGAACTCTAAGGGAAAAGGGGGCAGGGGAGAGCACTAAGGGACAGGGGAGCAGGGGAGATCACCAAGGAACAGGGAAGCAGGGGAGAGCACTAAGGAACAAGAGGGGAGGGAAGTTTACTAAGGGACACACAGACACACAGAGGGGCTCAAGAGGTAAATGCACAGAAGGACCTGGGGGTGGGAGGAGAAAGACACACAGAGGGGTGGGAGGAGAAAGACACACAGAGGGGCCACAAACCCTCTATTTCACACTACACACATACACAATGCATCCTTACACATACACAGAAACACATGATGCATCCTTACACACACACACACACACCAAAGCATACAGTGAATCCTACACACACACCATGCTTCTCTTTCACACTCTGCCTTACACACAATGCATCCATTACACACACACAATGCATCACATACACACACACCCACAAGGCAACCCTTTCACACACAATGCATCCGTTACATACAAAAACACACAATGCATTCCTTATACACAAACACACACTGCTTTCTGTCCCTTACACACAAACACACTGCATCCCCTATACACACAAACACACTACATCCCATACACAAACTGGTATTCCTATACACTACTGTGAAGGAATAGCCCCATTACTTGTTTTGGCTTATTTCGTGGGATTTATATCGGCTTTATATTGTTAGTTTCCACTGGTTTCCACCTTTCCACCAGGACCACTACAGGACCTAATTAGAACTTGGAACATTAGGTCTCGGGTACGAAAACCGCAAAGGAAATAATAAATAGGAATGCCCTATCTTGTCTCCCGAACGCAGGCAGCGGGACTTGGTCGTCGAGTGCCTGGAACAAAGGGAAGCATTCTACAATTGAAAGATTTCAGATAACTTATGTGGTTTTCCTACAAAATCCTGCGAATGGAGACTGGCCATTGCCACAATTTTCCTGGAACTATTTTGGGCTTCAAAACTTCCCCACATTGGCGATTAAAAACTACCAAACCGATCTGAGTGATTTTTGGAAATGATGGTCACTGAGATCAGGGATGTGACTTTTGCAGGGTTTCCATGTATTTGGGGGGTACTTTTGAGGTGTGTACATTTTTTAATACTTTTCTGTACCTGGAGATAATTGAGTTTGTACAGTTCCTGACTCAATTATCTCTCAGGCAAAAAGGAGTAGGCATACTCACGGTCAGGCCGTGGGGGCCCAGACAATGAGCTGTGTATGGGGTCTCAGAAAATGGAGCTGCTTCCTATTTGTTGATTTTTGTAAGCAAAGTTACAAACAGCCTCCAGAGAGCCTGTTCTACACTTAAGCAGTGGAGTCAGATTGCAGCCTGAGCACATCATCAACCTCTTGACCTCATCTGGTGGTAAGTAGCCTCACTAATCTCTAATTTACATTAAAGATACACTAAAGTCACCAGAACTGCTACAGCTTGATTTCACGCCTTGCCCTTAAACAAAAGCCGGGGCCCAGACGGCTTTACGGCCAAATATTACAAGTTATATGCTAACATACTAGCTGACCCCTTCACACAAGCCTTTAATGCACTGTCTGATACTCAACCATTACCATCCTGCACACATAATGCTATTACCAAAATCAGGGAAATCAGGGAAAAATCTTACAAATTGTGGCAGCTTCCGACCAATATCCCTGATCAACATAGATCTGAAACTATTTACAAAAATCTTGGCAATAAGACTGCGCCCCCTACTCCAGAACTTGGTCCATCCAGACCAATCGGGCTTCGTGCCTGCACGTGAGGCCAAACACAACACCACTAAAATGCTAAACATCATACATCGGTCACAGATTTGCCCACACCAAAGCCCTCTGCTATCTGGCGATGCCGAAAAGGCTTTTGGTAGGGTAGATTGGTCACTTCTAAAACACACTATACATACCATGGGTTTCGGGGCTAACTGGATGAGGTGGCTGGTAGCCATTTAATCTAATCCCACAGCCAAACTAAAAATAAACGGTAAACTTTCGGAGCCGGTGATAATTCGGAATTCCCCTCTCCTTTTGATCTTAACGATGGAACCGTTCCTCCAAGGGATCCGTGACAGAGAGGAAATTCAAGGTTTTCGGATAGGACAGCATGAGTTCAAGGTCTCGGCCTTCGCCGATGATCTTTTATTCACACTGACATCACCCACCACATCGTTGGCCCCTTTACTGGAGGAAATACAACTGTATCATAAGGTATCCAACTTCCAAGTTAACCTCTCCAAAAGTGAGAAACTTCCCCTCAAGATGGATAGCCCATCTCAAAACTTGTTAAAGAACCTATTCCCCTTTGACTGGGCAAAGAATGACATCAAGTACCCAGGGATTCACCTACCAAATGATCTCAGTAAAACATACAACCTTAATTTGGAGCCTCTTCTCCACACAATAGACCCCAATTTGGCTGGCTGTGTCGAATAAATATTATAAAAATGAATACCCTACCAAAGATCATATACCTTCTTCTTCCCATACACCCCATATCCTTCTTTGTCAAAATTAAACAAGCATTCACTAAATTTATTTGGGCCCACAAACATCCCAGACTATCTTTTGATCTACTAACACGACTGAAAACACAGGGGGGACTTGGTTTGCCCAACATAGGTCTTATGTGGTGATTATATTAACCAGAATATACGAATGGACCAATCCGACACCACAGACACAATGGGTGCAATTGGAAGACTCATTCTTTCTGATAGCCCTACACATGATCCCTTGGCACAAGACAGGAACCACGTTCCTCCGCTCAAGTCAAACTCCTCATCCAACTATAACCCCAACTCTCCACATGTGGAACATCATAAAAAAAAGTGCCATCCATAGCCCCATTCCCTTCTCCATCATACCCATTGACAGGTAACCCCCTATTCCCACCAGGTGTACCCATACACTCATATGATTTTTTAAAAGTTCCAGGCACAATACCTTACCTTAGGTTGATGTCGGTTCTGGACGGTCTTCTAGTTAAGCCTCTCGACGATCTGATGACAACAACCCAACCTTCCTCCAAACTTACAAATAAGCCCAACTATTCCACTTCCTACATTCCACAGAGAACTTTCTCAAAGGCGCACACACATTCTCAAACTTTGAAACATACTGCACCTCCCGCATCCTCAAGAGCAAACACCTTTCTATATTATACAAATTATTGCAAGGGACAGTTACCTCACTTCACCACCTCTTGGGCCCAGGAGCTGAATATCACCATATCACAGAGAGAATGGAAACTGGTATTTAAACAGATTCATACATCAACAGTCTGTAATAACACACAAGAAAGTCACTATAAGAGGATATCACGATGGCACTACTCACCATCTAAATTACACAGCCTTTTTCCAACTACTGTAGATATCTGTTGGAGATGTAATCAACATGGGGGCACCTCTGCCCACATTTGGTGGTTATGCCCCAATATCCAAGCTTACTGGTCAATGATAGGATCAACGATTGAAGCTATAGTGGGAATCTGCATGAATCTTACCCCGAAAGCCGCCTTATTCCTACTACATCAGACCCCAGGTCCCAACCCTTAAAGCACCCTAATATCTCACTTATTGTCAGCAGCAAACCTTCTCATTCCATTAAAATGGAAGAACGCTTTATCCCCCTCACCTAGGGCATGAATACAAAGGGTTGAAGCGGTTAGGCTAATGGAAGAGATTAACGCCTCCTTATCCCATAAATACCATTATTACACAGCCACTTGGGAACCATGGTTGAAGTTTCTGGTGGACAACCGAGGAAAGTAACAAACTCATGTCGGCCACTTGTCAACATGCCTTTCTCATGGGCTTGTGTGGTGCCCTGTTCTGCCATGGTTACTGCAATAAGGCAGCGTATTGCAGAATACGTTAATTCATTCTCTGTGCATACCAGTGTTGTACAATATTTTCCATTGTTTTGTACTGCCCGATTCTATATGTTATTTTGTTATTACAAAATAAAAATAAAATAAATTGAAAAAAGAATAAATAGGGATCATGTACCTTTGACGTGATAAAATATTAGAATCTCTCAGTGTAAACTTTTTGGTTTGGTATTCCTGAGCCCAGAACTTAGTGATTTAAACATGCTATCAAATAATAGTGCAGTATTTACAAAGGAATTGACTTTACAGGACATGCAAAAGTGAAGAAGAGAAACAAACAATATAATAATATCGAATTTGTGCAATTCAAAGGTCAAAGTTGAAGCCATGTGAAAAGAAGTCTCTAAAACATGGGCCCACCAACAGAGCTCTCAGTTTAGCTTGTCCTCATGCATGGATTTCTGATGTTAGAAAGTATTATTCAATAACGTAATTATTTATTAAAATTTCAATTGTATTAAAATATGAATGGAAAAATGTTGAATAAAATAGCTTATTAGGAAATATTACCTAAGCTAGGTTTACTTAAATCATTACTATTATAGACTAATGATTCAATTCACTAGAATTCCAAAATTATTGAATGACAATCTGAAGTGAGAATTCAAAGAGAATCAAAGTTTAGGCCTAAATAGCAAAAAACTAAATCACAAGGACGTTGAATATTGCTGGTCCTCATATCATCCTACTGAACGTGACTTAATAATCATTCACACTATATACTATCAATCTTTATTATTTATGATAAACAGCCATTTTTCTACCAATAAAGTGAATGCAGTTTTCTTTGCCTTACACAAGGAATCGAGTGACCGGTGTAAACTATAAAATTATACATTTAGTTTAAAGAAAAAGAATGTCAGAAATACAATATATCAGTGATAAACAGGAGAATATAACTTTTGAACTGAATTCTCTTATCGGAGATAATTCTCTTACTCTCCTTAACAAATAGCAGTTCCTCATTGAAGTCTATGGGGAAATAGACAGTCGGTTAGTAGAATAAACCATTGCTCTAGTCTAGTACAATAATCTACAGCAATATGTGAATTCTATTTTTGTGGAAATTCTTTGAAGGATTCAACGCAAACCTGATGCAAAATATAAATTGTCACATATCCATTTGATATTTACAGGGATCACAGTGTAAAAATAGTGTTTACAATAAAAGATGTAATTCATGAAAATAAATAAATAAATAAATAAACCACCAAAACACAAATATCCATAAATCGGGGGGCGGAGGCAAGCTGCCCAGACGCCATTTCTGGGAGCTCTGTTTCTAACTCTCTCAATCTCGCCAAAATCTCAACTCACGAACACAATCTAAGCTCTCAAAAGCCCTCACCCGACTCAGGGGCTCATCCTGCAGTATACACCTATGCCTGCTGACATTTACTGTTAAGACTTGTTTATATTTACCCCCCCACACCCCCCCAAAAAAATAGTGCTTTTTTACAACCTGTCATAGTGCTGTATACTTGTATATCTAGCCTATCCATGCTGTTGTGGCATTATAGACATATCTGTCATACTCGCACATCAAAATAAAGAATTTAAAAAAAAATAACCATAAATCACAGAAACACAAATAACCATAAATCACCACCACAACACCATAAACCACCAACACAACACATTAACCATAAACAGGCACAAACCATTTACTATAAACCACCAACATACAGTAATTACCATAAATGGACTGTAGCGGAGCGGCAATATTAAATCCCACGAACTCTGCTGGTAAAGAAGGTAATCCACAGTCAAGCGCTGAAAAGTAAGGCAATATCCCAAATCCCCCAGTAACCGGACGAAACACAGTTCTGGGAGTCAACTGAGGTCTTTATTCACAGCTCCAGTATTTATGCAAGTCCCCATGCAAGGGGTTTCCCTACTGACATTGCAGGGGTAATACAGTAGGGGACTACATGGGGGACTTCACATTCTGGGCATTTCTCCCATCAGGCACTGCTGCACGAGAGGGATACTCCCACTGGAATATACCGTTAAGTGATCTATCCCTCCGTGCAGCAGAACCGATAATTCACTTTTAAATACATAACTTTTGTAATACTTAGTCTATTTAAACGAATGGACGTTCGGTAGATAGCTGGGGTCTGAGTGCACAGTTCGTGAGAATACCGCTCAGATCCCAGCTAAAACAACCGAACGCCGCATGAAATACACTTTGCCATTGAGTTCGCCCCAAAGTACCGAACACCGATGGGGAACCCTAATGGCGAAAGACCGGAGCTCCCGAACGGCCTGGAAGTCCAGCGGTGTTCGCGCCGTCGAGTAGCCTTTTCAGTTCCATGCGCTCGACGACCAAATACCGCTAGGGAGACAAAGGATCCAAGATGGCTGACCGCCGCGTGGTCGGTAGACGAACGACGGCCACCTAGGAGAGCCTCTAATTACCGATTGCAACATAGTTGCAATCGGTTAACAAGCGCCACACGTCCCTTAGTGTGTGGGCTATTAAACGATAGTTCATTCGGTTCACGAACAGCCCGCAAAGGCGCTGTTCGTGAAACGAAATACAGTAAGGCTATCTGGTTTTGGCAGATAGCTGACAAGATCAATGAAACATACAGTGAAGGAAGTCAATTACAGCCAGGCACAATAAAGACATAGGCAACTTTTCCCCACATATTGTCCAAGATATTCCCAGTGGCTAGTTTTGCCACATGGACACACGCAAATAATCATAAACCACCAAAACAAAGCAAATACCATAAACCACAACAAACATAATAGCCATAACCCACCAACACAAAACAATAACAACCAGAAACCACTGTCACAGAGCAAAAACCATAAACCACCATCGCAACATAATACCCATAAACCACAGACTCACGGCAATTATCATAAACCACAGACTCACGGCAATTATCACAAACCACAGACTCACGGCAATTATCATAAACCACAGACTCACGGCAATTATCATAAACCACAGACTCACGGCAATTATCACAAACCACAGACTCACGGCAATTATCATAAACCACAGACTCACGGCAATTATCACAAACCACAGACTCACGGCAATTATCATAAACCACAGACTCACGGCAATTATCATAAACCACAGACTCACGGCAATTATCATAAAACACAGACACACGGCAATTATCATAAACCACACGCTGCAAAAAACGATAAACTGAACATGAGCATTTACCATGAGTCACACACTAAAATAATCATAAACCACTAGCACAACTCAATATCCATAAACTGCTCATCAACAGCAATAACTATAAACAACACACTGAAATAAACATCATCTGTCCAGACACAGAGCAATATACATAAAACACTAACATACAACAATAACTATAAACAACACACTGAAATAAACATCATCTGTCCAGACACAGAGCAATATTCATAAAACACTAACATACAGCAATATCTATAAACCAACCACACAAATCTATAACCAGAAAACACACACACAGCAACAACATAATTCACAGATACACAGAAATGACAATAAAATCAACCACACTCAGAAATAACTGTAAGCCACCCATGCACTATAATCACCCTAACCCCACACTGCCATATCTATAAACTGCCAAAACACTGCAATAACTATAAACCACACACTGCAATAGCTGTAAACCACACACTGCTATAACTATAAACCACACACTGCAATAGCTGTAAACCACACACTGCAATAACTATAAACCCCACACTGCAATAGCTATAAACCACACACTGCAATAACTATAAACCACACACTGCAATAGCTATAAACCACACACTGCAATAACTATAAACCACACACTGCAATAACTATAAACCACACACTGCAATAACACTCTACCTCCCACACACTGTTATAACTATAAACCCCACACTGCTATAACTATAAACCCCACACTGCAATATAAACCCCACACTGCAATAATAAACCACACACTGCAATAGCTATAAACCACACACTGCAATAACTATAAACCACACACTGCAATAACTATAAACCACACACTGCAATAACACTCTACCTCCCACACACTGTTATAACTATAAACCCCACACTGCTATAACTATAAACCCCACACTGCAATAGCTATAAACCACACACTGCAATAACTATAAACCACACACTGCAATAGCTATAAACCACACACTGCAATAACTATAAACCACACACTGCAATATCTATAAACCCCACACTGCTATAGCTGTAAACCACACACTGCAATAGCTATAAACCACACACTGCAATAACTATAAACCACACACACTGCAATAACACTCTACCTCCCACACACTGTTATAACTATAAACCCCACACTGCTATAACTATAAACCCCACACTGCTATAACTATAAACCACACACAAATAAATGTGAGTATTTTTGCGTATTGCAATACATTATCTAAACAATGCATTACGAATGCAGAGATCCCATTAAGCGGGCAATATCCCTTTAAGATAATGATATAAAGGGAATCAGGACCAGCTGGCTGAACCATTTCTGCACTTGCAGGTCTATTATTTTTATTGAGATAGAAACGTATTGCAGCCAGTTCCAATATCTACGAATCTCCAATACAGGAGGAACGGCAGTAAACTACACAGGGATTGCCGGGAGCTCATAAACGTTCTGAGCCTGCCTCACCCTGAACTGATTTCAGTTCACTTAGACACATCCTGAATGAATGGGGAAACTATTGCAGAACGCCATCAGCCCACCATGAGTGATACAGAGTAATATCTTTCATTAATAGGACGTCTTTATAAAATTATGGATGGATTCAACAATCTGACAGTTTCCATCATGTGGACTGCTCAACACTCTCAGCCAGCACGAGCCAACAGCTTCACCACTTTCCACTGAAACATGTTGTAACAAGACAAAATCCCATAACTGCAAGTTTGTGGTAAATCTATTGGACTATTCCAGAATTTTTAAGTTCTAAAACGTGTTCCAATCATCACTAAAGTTTGACTGTCTGTTGAAGTTAATCACACAATGGCAATGGTGAAACTTCTCAAAGCAGAAAAGGCCCTGTTTTTTTCCAGCCACCTTCAAGGTCAAATAAATGGCAGACACATCACATAAACCATAAATTCTGATCATTTCCACCTATCTTATTGGTCCACACAACATTATCTACATTAGGCAAAAAATTTAGTTTGGTTCGGAAATTTGGGTAAGTAAAAAAATTTGTCTGGGCATTCGGACCAATGACATTCGGTTTGGTTCGGCACTTCTGAACTGCTGAACGTCGTCACTTCGGAAGTTCAGCGCTTTAGAAGTTTGGCACTTCCGACATTCATAAGCATCCGCATGGCATGAAATTTGTAAGAATGTACATTCGGAACGAAACAAATTGCACATGTCTACTTTATATATCCTGTATAATAATTGGCTAAGGATGTTTGTCTGATGCAGTCATGCGCAGTAGAGACTGCGCGAGACTGCATGGGACAAACATCCCATGACAGGCGGCGAGGGAGCAGAGTACTCGCTTGTCCTTCAGGGTTCCCTGGCAGCTGCGATGTGACGCATACAGGATATGACATCATTGCACAAAAGGAATTAGCTTATTGGTAAAGATTCCTGTCATCATCCACGTAATTTTTTCCTCCCTCTCTCTTGTTTTGGCACCTTTCAGAAATCCGAATCACTTCGGCACTTCCCAACTACCAAACCTCATTACTTCGGCTTTTCGGACATTTGTAAGCATCCGAATGTCCAAACGGCATGAAATTTGTATGAATGTACATAAGGAACGAAACAAATCGCACACGTCTAATTTACATATCGTTTAGACCCTGTGTATCTACATTTCATGTTTCCCAGTGCACGCAGGCTTTTAATGGCAGAAATAAGGAGGGAAGCATTTTTACTATATGTCTAAAAATAAACGTAAACAGCCTTTGTAATTTGTGGAGAATGGCTTTCTGCACTGACCCGACAAAATGTTAATATGTATAACAGATTATGTTCCACCACGGCTCAGACACATATCTAAATAAGAGGGCAGTCTGCTTTAATCAGATTGTCACCATATTGTTTATAATGTTTTATAACGAGGGCATTACGATGGACTTTATGAGGCTGATGTAATTTCTACCGTGGGAACGTGTGGCTTTGAACAATAAAGGCTTAGGCAATTTGTGCTGCAAAGAAAATTACACAAGGTCATCTACACACTGCGAGAGTACATTCTAAAATTGATCACTTGGCATCCAATCAGGGCTAAGGCCAATAACAGTGCAGAGATCACATGACACGACTAACACCATCCACTAAATTAACCTGCGAGGGAATTACCAATCTTGGGTCCCCCGATAGAATGGAATAAAAAGCAGCGGTACCATGACTTCGACAGAGCCAGCAACAGCAGCCGTAAACAGTGTGGACATTACCTTGTATGCCCAATGGATCAACGCTCCGAACAGCACATCCTGGTAGTGATATTGTGTCTAATCTGCGGTAATATTTTACATTCCAGAGCGTGTGGTCAGTGTGTGTAATAGTGTGTCCATTTTTAAGAAGTATTCGGATCAATACGCTGCTGACCTTTTTATTCAGTGGAAAAAATTAAATTGTCCTTTATTTGAGAAAATCATGCTTCTTATTAAAGGACAATAATCTGCAATTTTAGTTTACATTTTGTATGAAAATAAAGAGTTCAAAATAAGACTCTGTTTGTGGTAACAGAATCGTCTATTTGACAGCACTTTCCATATTATCATTTCTGTGGGAGCAATATCTTCTTACTCCAAAAAGCCCACAATGTTCTGGTGAGTTACAATTAAAACAAAATCCTATTCCTTGTAAATTAATATAAAAAAAGAGATACAAATGCAGATATATTGCCAGCCTAACACTGCATCATAAATAAAAGAGGAGGGGAAATAAGAAGGATAGACCAAAAAACTGAAGATGTTTCACAGCTAATCCTTGCTTCCTCATCAGTTCTCGTCACCCCTGCTGGTGAGCAAAGGTACTGCAGTTCACTTTGGTGAAACTATCTTCATGGTTTGGACCAAGCAAACTCCAGGATTGAACCTGTGGCACATATATCAATTTGGCTTCTATTTGTGTCTTATAAACTTGGGTCATTGTCTTTAAGCCAAAGAAAATTATAAAAGTATAACTGTACTTAGGTTATGAGCCAGGACACATCAGCATCAGATATTATACGTGATCAAATGGTGGAAAATCAGTGGGGGGCATTTAATTAGCATTCAATGTGCCTTTGGATACACTGGGATATTGATTTGGAGTCCAATATATGATTTGTTGGTTATTTGAAAGAGAAATAAGAAATGTATGGGTTATAGATTTTTTGTGCCGATCTGACGCTATTAATGTGTAAAAGTAATCATTTTTCAAAACAATAAAAGAATTCACAGTAATAGCTGGTTTACCCTAAAATGCAGAGATTATCAGAAAAGTGTGCTATTTATAGTTTAACTTAGATCTTTTTTAGCATATTCTAGTTTTTGAAACATATCTGAGGAAGAGATTCTTCACAGCTAGACCATTATGGCTATCCAGCTGTACCCCAAACCAGAGTTATCGGGGAGTAATCAGCCCCCCATATCCCAACCATATTCCCAACAACCCTAGCCTATTATTCATCCTTCTTTTACCCCCTCACTACTTTCACACATCAATCTAATACAACCCAAGACAGCGTAAATCATAACAGTATAAGCAATGGTATAAATCCATATTATTCTGTTTTCAAAGTATTTGTGAAACTCCAATTAAAACATTAAAGAAAAACAATATATATATATATTTATTTTGTTACCCGAACAATATGAGACATGTCTAAACACGTCTGGCAGTCAAACACGATAAGCCAGAGCTGTGCTTTGAAAGACACATTAAAATTCTGAGTCAGTTTTGGGGAGAATATTAGAAAACGGAGATAGATTTACTTTTTGTGCCTAGATGGTCTGGGCTGGGAGAACGAGACGGCCGCAGCAGGATTAGATTCCAACGCTACTAGACAAAGCTGGATTTGGGTGGGAATGTTATAACACAACATTAGGTTCTGGTGAGGAAAATTGTGGCACTGTGTCTACTAATACGGACAGTGCACGAGTAACGTAGCCTATTTGAAGATATAGTGTGGGGAGGTTTATTTTTATATATTTTTTTTTTTCAAAAAGCCGAGGCAGGTTTTGCTGAGAACATTGGCTGTCTGAGGTGTGTATTTCGAAAAGAACTCTGCTGACGCAGGCTTTATAATATCGAGTCAGGTTTATGTGGGAACATTTTCTAAGTGAGGGAGTTTTTTTGCCAGGGGATATTTCAAGACGGAGTCGTTCAGCTACGGGACACGAGCGCAGTGAGAGAGAGATGGAGATCTACATAGCTCCTTAATGATGCGAATCATCCCATACTGTACAGATAATAAATTTAATGGAGAGAGGATGCGGAAATAGAATCCCAGGGCAAATACTAAGCAGCCTCATAACATTCTTCTTTGTGTGCGTTTTGGCGGGTCCAATCGTGCAGCGCAGACATAACTGATGGGAGTCAAACGCATTAAGAATCCACAGGCTCACTCTGTACTCTACAATACATTGAAGACAGCTAATTTAGTGATTAATAACACAACCCAGGTAGTCAGAATAGCATTAAAACAACATATTTGCTGCCATTTTTAGCCAAGTAGGGCTCGTTTAGTGAAAGTTCAGGTAGGGGTTACTATGGGCGCTGGTTATAATGCATCGAGAGGTCTGATAGCCTCAAAAATAAACAATAATGATCAGTTTTCCATCAGACTTCCTCAGTGTGTATTATTATGATGCAATACACTTATACACCGGATTTAGCTAACGCCAGATAATGCATCTGAAACACAGGTGATTATTTGACAGTGATATTAAAGGGGCAATCTAACAACCCACTGCAGCCCACTGTAGCATGTATATGATAACATGGAGCAGCGCTAAATAACAGTTTAAATATTTCTGTATTCAATTAGAGAAGCCATGTAAAGATATATTTAGCTAAAGAGAGAATATGAAACATAACATAACAGTTAATAGTCCTTATCAGTAAGTTTGTAAGTATGTATACAGAAGAATGTTCTGGCGCTAGACCTCTCAGACATGCTTAGTTTGTACTAAGAGGATTTGCGACGTAACCTATCGACGTTGCATTGGGCCATCAGATCCTAGTGTCTTGCAACTGCAGTATTTATTTATTTATTTTTCACATTTTAAAAGCACTATATGCGTGAATGTTAAACTCAGCCCGGCCCATCGTTCCACTTTAACTCTGATATTTATCTGACATACTGCAATATCACATTAGTGACAACATTAAGTTGCAAAATGTGCTTGCCATCATTAACTCCTGTTGTGTTTTTAGAGTCCTAGACAACCTTTTTTAGATGCGTCAGAAACATGAAATCATTGAGATCGCTAACAGAAACTTTGTGAACGGTCGTGAGGTCCCCTCCAAATTTCAGTGAGGAACAATGTAAAAAAAAGCAGTTTCTTCCATTTTTAAGAAGTATTCGGCTCAATACGCTGCTGACCTTTTTATTCAGTGGAAAAAATTAAATTGTCCTTTATTTGAGAAAATCACTAGCGTAATGATTGCATAAACCACACTTACCTGCAGGATGTCTTTAGATAGAAAAAAAAATCACATGCTATTATGATCTCATATGAAGCCTTATTAATAAGTCTATTATGGACCTGTGAAGTTAGTCTGTGCGCTAACATACGCAGCAAACAACCTGGGGTTTATATTGTCGATATTTAATTTTTTATTTGGTTCTGTGGTTTCCTGTGTATAAATGTGATAACTACGTATCATGCAAGTACTGATCAATAGACTGCGTCTTGGTGTATTTGCGAAGTACATAATGCACTAAACATTTTGGGGTTTATCTACTAAACAGTTGGTTGACTACAACCAAATAACAAGGAAACTGCCAAACTAAAGCTTAAATGAATTATGTCAATCTAAATGTATTTACCATTAACTCTCCACAAATTACTATTTAGTGAATAATTCCCAGAGTAAAATTAAACCATTCATTATTGTAAATTTTTACACAGTGTACTGATCTAACGCCAACCCCTACCAGCCCAGCCCTCACCAGTCACCATACGGATATAATGGTGACACATATGAATAGGTGAATGACCAAGGATTATTTCATGGGACAGATACATGGTAAAAAAAACCTAGCTGACGACCAGACAAACCACTCACAGAATTTGGAAAACAAAGGGGGGAAAAAATAAGTCATATGTTGGCTGCAGCAAAAAGTATGCTGACGTTCATGAGAGTATTGTGAGCTGACTATCAGAACAGATCTGTGAGGTCAACCGACGTGGCAAATTTCTACCAATTTCAGATTTAGCACCAAATTTGTTCACGCAATTCTCCAGTAGAGTGTGGCCTGCCTCGCTCTGAACTGTGTCATATCACACTGGAAAGTCCCAATATCGGTATTCCACATTTTAGCTATAGTGTCCCACGGCTGGAGACACTACAGAAAAATACCAACAAATGACATCTCGAGAGACAGTCATTATACAATTTACCTCTGTGTGCGGCCAGTGTAAGCATTTCTACTGTCATTAGAGAGCTTCCCCTCCACAGCACACCTCCAACGCCATTACAGATCACTGATTCACCTTCAATCAACCTTTCCTTCCAGTCTTTTATCACTTGATGTCAAACACTATAGACAGGATTATTTACTAAAGTAAAATCAAAGTACATTTCAAGTTTAAGGCCATTGCAGCAGAGCTGGAACCATAGTTGAATTTTTCCATCTTGGCTATTTTGGCCTTAAATTCACATTGAATTCTCACTAGTGAATAACCCTGTGTCTTCATTGTCCTTATTGTGGAGAACCCATCCCTTGGCTGTGAGCGCAGTAACTGTGTCTTGCCTCATTACACCATGTCTTCCGGGGACTGATTTCTATTACCTGATTTTATCAAATATTCCAGTTTTCATAGTGCGAACATGTCTAGGAAGAGAATTTAACTGATCTACGGACAGCTTGAAAGGAACACGTAGAGCACGAAAAAATGTGAACTGAATTTTAATTCAATGCTTTACCCAAAAGAGTTTCAGTGTCTGAGAATTTAAACTCTGTGATATTGAGTCACAGCTTTTCGGCAGCTGTACAAATAATGACTGCTTTTATCACTTACCCGCAGTTATCTGTGAGACTCACCATTCTGGATCTGGAAAAGTGGACATATCAAAAGTAGTGATGTCCCGAACGGTTTGCCGAACGGTTCGCGAACGGTTCGCCATGAACGGTTCGCCACAGACTCATCATTGAGTAAACTTTGACCCTGTACCTCACAGTCAGCAGACACATTCCAGCCAATCAGCAGCAGACCCTCCCTCCCAGACCCTCCCACCTCCTGGACAGCTCACTAAGAATGCAGCTTCACAATGAATGTAAAATGGATGCTGTCTAGGAGGTGGGAGGGTATGGGAGGGTCTGCTGCTGATTGGCTGGAATGTGTCTGCTGACTGTGAGGTACAGGGTCAAAGAGTCCGCCGCGAACCGTTCGTGGCGAACCATTCGCGAACCGTTCGGCGAACCATTCGCGAACCGTTCGGCGAACTGTTCGGGACATCACTAATCACTAGGTTAGTAGATACACTAGATTATTAGATACGCTAGATTATTAGATACGCTAGACTGTTAGATACACTAGATTATTAGCTACACTCGATTATTAGATATGATAGATTATTAGATACGCTAGATTATTAGATATGATAGATTATCAGATACGCTAGATTATTAGGTTGTTAGATTTTTAGATACACTTGATTATTAGCTAGGTTAGATTATTAGATACAACATATTATTATATTCTAGATTATTAGCTATGCTAGATTATCAAATACACTAGATTATTAGATATGATAGATTATCAGCAGGGCCGGACTGGGAGAAAAATTCGGCCCGGGCATTTTTTTAACACAGCGGCCCACTAAAAAGGGGGCGGGGCAGAGGAGGTGTGTTTTGTCATCACCAATGACAAACACGCCTCCTCTCAAAGTGAGCATGTTGGTTCAATGCTCTTCCAGGGCAGACCATGCGCAGAGCTCTGCTGAAGAGCTCTAGCATGAGAAAAAAGTCCTGTATTTGTTCTGCACAGTGCAAGCAAATTTAATAACATGCTTGCACTGTGTTTCCTTGCAACTTGTCTCTGGTGTCTCTATAAATGGATACCAGGAGACAAAAGGCCAGGAAAGAGTATTGTGCATGTGTTTGGAGCCTGCTTGTGGTATTGCGTGTGTGTAGAGTGAGCTGGTCGTGGTGTGGTATTGTGTAATAAGGTCGGTTTTAGTCGTGTTGTGTTTGTGGTGTAATGTGATGCATATGTGGCTCAGGAACCCCCTCCCGCACGGCTCTGGAAAGGGGTTAAAACTTACCTTTTTCCAGCGCCGGGCGGGGAGCTCTCCTCCTCCGATCCGCCCCGTCGGCTGAATGCGCACGCGCGGCAAGAGCTGCGCGCGCATTCAGCCGGTCGCATAGGAAAGCATTTATAATGCTTTCCTATGGACGCTTGCGTGCTCTCACTGTGATTTTCACAGTGAAAAGCACGCAAGCGCCTCTAGCGGCTGTCAATGAGACAGCTGCTAGAGGCTTTGGGGGAAGGCTTAACCATTGATAAACATAGCAGTTTCTCTGAAACTGCTATGTTTATAAAACAATGGGTTAACCCTAGAAGGACCTGGCACCAAGACCACTTCATTAAGCTGAAGTGGTCTGGGTGGCTAGAGTGGTCCTTTAAGAGTGTAGTGTGTGTATGTATATGTATGTATGTGTGTGTGTGTGTGTGTGTGTGTGTGTGTGTGTGTGTATGTATATATATATATATTTATATATTTGGAAGTATTGTGTATGTGTGTGGTGCAGTGTGTTGGGGGGGTTCTGTGTGTGTGTGAGGGTGCGGTGTATGTGTGTGTGTGAGGGTGCGATGTGTGTGAGAGTGCCGTGTGTGTGTGTGATGTGTGTGAGAGTGCCGTGTGTGAGTGATGGGTGTGAGAGTGCTGTGTGAGATGGGTGTGAGAGAGTGCTCTGTGAGAGTGCTGTGAGAGAGTGCTGGTGTGTGTGAGAGTGCTGTGTGTGATGGGTGTGAGAGTGCTGTGTGTGTGTGAGTGCTCTGTGAGAGTGCGCTGTGTGTGATGGTGTGAGAGTGCTGGGTGTGAGAGTGCTGTGTGTGATGGGTAAGAGAGTGCTGGGTGTGAGTGCTGTGTGTGATAGTGCTGTGTGTGATAGTGCTGTGTGTGATAGTGCTGTGTGTGATAGTGCTGTGTGTGATGGGTGTGAGAGTGCTGTGTGAGAGAGTGCTGTGTGTGATGGGTGTGAGAGTGCTGTGTGAGAGAGTGCTGTGTGTAATGTGTGTGAGAGTGCTGTGTGTGATGGGTGAGAGTGCTGTGTGTGATGGGTGAGAGTGCTGTGTGTGAGAGTGCTGTGTGTAATGTGTGTGAGAGTGCTGTGTGTGATGGGTGAGAGTGCTGTGGGAGAGAGTGCTGTGTGTGATGGGTGTGAGAGTGCTGTATAAATGTTATTGTGTGTGTGTGTAGGGGGGGGTAAATAAAAAAATAAAAAAAACAGGCATTATTCCCCCTCCCCCCCCTTCTTACCTTTAGCCTGGAAGGGAGGGGGGGGACCGGCACGCTGGGACTGGGAGGGGGGGTCCGGCACGCGGTGTTCCCTGGTGGTCCTCGTGGGTGAGTGAACTCTAGCCTGTGAGGCTAGAGTTCACTCTCGCGAGATCCGGTTGTTGCCATGGCAACGCGCCGGATCTCGCGAGAGGAACCCGGCGGAGCTGCAAGTTAGAGCTCCGCCGGGTCCTCTCTCCAGCCTGGCTGGCTGTCTCCCTCCCTCCCCGCCGGCGGCCGCATGTGGGCCGGTCAGGGAGATCCTTGATCTCCCCACCGGCCCGTCGTGACAAACAGCGGGGCCGGCGCTAGGAGAGTGCCGGCCCTGCATAGACCGGCAGGGGAGATCCTGGGACCTCCCCTGCCGGCCTCGGCCCATGGCCACCGCGGCCCACCGGGCATTTGCCCGGTGTGCCCGATGGCCAGTCCGGGCCTGATTATCAGATACGCTAGATTATTAGATACGCTAGATTATTAGATTTGATAGATTATTAGTATGTTAGATTATTAGATATGATATATTATCAGATACGCTAGTTTATTAGATACGCTAGATTATTAGTATGTTAGATTATTAGATATGGAAGTTTATCAGATACACTAGATTATTAGATACACTAGATTATTAGATATGCTAGATTATTAGATATGCTAGATTATTAGATACAATTGTTTATCAGATACACTAGATTATTAGATACACTAGATTATTAGATATGATGGATTATTAGATACTATAGTTTATCAAATACACTAGATTATTAGATATGCTATATTATAAAATACAATAGATTATAAAATACGCTAGATTATTTGTATGTTAGATTATTAGATATACTTGATTATTAGCTAGGCTAGATTATTAGATACAACATATTATTCTATTCTAGATTATTAGCTACGCTAGATTATCAAATACGATAGATTATTAGATATACTAGATTATCAGATACACTAGATTGTTAGATATGTTAGATTATCACATATGCTAGATTATTAGTATGTTAGTTTATTAGATACAACATATTATTATATTCTAGATTATTAGCTACGCTATATTATTACATACGTTAGATTATCAGATACACTAGATTATCAAATATGCTAGATTATTAGATACGCTAGATTATTAGATATACTAGATTATTAGCTATGATAGATTATCAAATATGCTAGAGCACAGTAGAGCACAGGGCAGCACTGTGCACAGCATCCTGTGATTCAGTATCTCCTCCCTCTGCAGACACTGAACTTTCCTCATAGAGATTCATTGATTAAATTCATCTCTATGAGGAGATACTGATTGACCAGGGCTGTGTTTGAATCATGCTGGCTCTGCCCCTGATCTGCCTCTTTGTCAGTCTCAGCCAATCCTATGGGGAAGCACTGTGATTGGATCAGGCTACCACATGTCAGCAGACTGCTTGTTTTTCTGAGTCTAACAGCATGCAGATTTACAGCTTTAGGCTTGAATACAGTAAGATTTTGCTATATTTATGGAGGCATGAGGGGCCCAGGGGGGCTAGATGGTGGTGTTAACACTATAGGGTCAGGAATACATGTTTGTGTTCCTGACCCTATAGTGATCCTTTAAGTAAATGCAATAAAAAAGTAAATTTGTAAGGAATTTTTGTTGGTAAAGATAAAAAAAGAAAAAAATCCCTTTCTACATTTTAATGTCTTTGTTAAATACAAATAGAGAAAATATTTCCAATCTGTTACTTTGGTATAATTTTACAATTCATCCAGTCACTGTTCAATGAATAAAGACCTTCGTGTTTGTACTACATAGGGAATACACATTACCCCAAGTCTGGTGGGAACACCCTTTACACGGGCCCAGAACACGGGGCTGTGAATAGCTGTGCAGCTGTTTGATGTCACGCATGGGATATATTAGACAGACTGCCTTTGCTTGTGTGAAGCTCCGTCTAATGAGCAAAGCTTGCTCCGTGATATGTGCGTAGAGTGGCTGCTGGTGGGGGCATGAGCTTCACATATAAAATTAGGTTACAGGCTCAAACCACAGGCGAAGTCTCTCACACACTTCTGTAATTCTCTTCTTAATTTACATAGGGCAAACATTGTTTACACAAAGGAGGCTTAATTAGAATCCTGTGCGCTCCTTTAGTGGGGTCTTCGTTATCTCCCTGTGAAATTAATTGGTTATTCATACCGTGCTGAATTCACCTCTTCACTGTTCTAGAATGACACATTTCACATATTTAACCCTTTCACAGTCTCGCACTGTAACAACATTAAAGACAGTGCTTATCTCAGCATACTTTAAATTGTTTATAGTGGTCGCTTATAATCCAACATCCTTAAAGCGTTAGGGCAAAGATACTGTAAATCCCAACTCATTCTGCCAGGTTAAGGGTAATAGTCCACAGCAGCACAGCCCTAACCATAACTGACTGAATAAGTCCACCAATAGCTATCCATACTTCCCCTAAATTGAACCAACCCTCCTCTCTACCTAACAGCAGCATTACAAACATTCTGCAATCTCATGGAAACAATACATCGACAGCTTATCAGGCCTGAACACTGTCCACAAAACACAAACACTTAATTCCTGATGCTTTATTGTCCCGGTCCCTGGTTATTTATGTTCCCCTCCCTGGTTATATATGTCTGATAAAAATAATACAATAAAGGTTTTTAGTAACCTCTCCTCCTCAGTCGTTGAGATGGCATGGTCAGTAGCCCACTCATAGAGGATTATTGGAGACCTGATGCGCTTGCGCCCATCCAACTGCCCCATAGCAAAGCATTGCATTCCCTTTTTCTATGAGTTCCTGTGTCACATGACTGAGTTTCAGTATAACAGCCACTGGAGCTGTGTTGAACTCTGACTTTAGTGACCCTTTGAAATAACCCTAACTTTCAAATTCATTTCATATAAAATATTCTACAGGCTGAATTAGGGGGAAATCTTGGGGTATCTCTCGTACTTGTTCCAACCAGCCTGAGATTCGTAGGAGGTTCACTTCTGTGGCTAACAGGACACTCCAGGCACCATAACCACCGTTGGAGAATGTAGAGGTTATGCTGCTTTGAATGTTTCTTTAAGAACAAACAAATGCTTTAAATTCACCAGATTTTTTAACTGTTTCCGCAAATGGATGATAACGAGGACATAAGGCTGTCACTGCATTAGGCAGAGCAAGGGCTGAGATACTCACATTACATGATCTTTGTCTACTGAAAGAGCTTGATTAAACAAATTGCTGCAATCATTTCTAATTATACATCAAAGCGCTAAACCGCTAATCAATGAGATTCACAAGAATATATATATATATATATATATACACAATCCAAGGGCCGAACACTCCTTTTTAAGTAACAAATACCTTGGTGCAAAAAAACTCCAGAATCCCCTCCATCTGGCAAGAAAAGGTGCACTCAAGGATTTGTATTGAAATCCTTTTTTGCTGTTTTGCTGTTTATTCAGCTAGTGCTTTATACAATCGTGTTTCAGTCTACCTACCTACCTACTTACCTACCTACCTGTCTATCACGTAAGGTCAGGTGAAGTGTAACACTTCCTGTACAAGAGTTATAACACTGTCATTAAATGGCTCAGATGTATCTAACGCACGTGAATGAAAGGTATTTACCAATGTGACTGATGTTTGGGCATTTTGTGGATTATAGAGAACATCCAGTGATTTACAGTTTGGAATTTTCTAGAACAGTCGAATTCAATGTGCACAGAACATGCCGTCAGCACTCATTACCCGCTCCATTAAATCTCATTGTTTTCTTCTGGAATGAGTTACCATATGAAAGATCAGCTATTGGGATTTTTCAATAAGACAGAAATGTGGAGAACTGACTGGAGAAGTAAATTCTAGGCCAAAGTAATCTGACTGGAAGCATAAGTTATAAAATACATCCAGCTGGGTTATTTCATCCTAACATTGGTGTTTCTCCAGAGTTTCCAGTATCAGACTTTGCCGAGCGTTTCAGAGAGGGCTTGAAATGACTGAATTCCAGAATACGGGTTAAAGGTGACACGTACAGCTTAAATAGAAGCAAGGCGCCAAAATTAAACCAATTAACCTCCTTGTGAAAACCCATTAAGCTAACCAAAGTCCATGTGGCTTCAAGCCGAACTTTGACTTTAGAAGGTGAGTAATTGCCAAGTATTTCAACCATCGTAACCCTTCTATGCCTGCAGTCCACTCTCAGCCAACGCTTCAGCACCATTTATAAAAAGCGGACCATTAATAAACCTCGCCGTCTACTCCTTGAAAATGTTATTTCACTAAACTACAAATGTAATCCTACTTCTGCATCTGTAACAAAGAGTCACAGTAAATGATTACAAAAATAAGTTACAAAGGAAAGAAAAGGCAGCGAGCGTATACTCAGTAAAACGGCGCTCTGGTCTGAACGTCTGATTAATACAGCAGTAGCTATGGTCTGAGAGCATCACAGTTACACCATTAAAATTGGCGGATGATTACACTATTCATGAAGAAATGCTTATTGCCATTATGGATTTGATGCACAAATCGCTTCTGCTGTCCTTTAGTATGCCGTGTAAGGAATAATGAGTCTCATTGAAGGGAATATAAAAGGAGATGGCATTTAGGAGACGTGTTATTATGTATGAATCCTGAGCAAACATTCTTACAAACTTCAACCACATCTTGGTGGCAATCGAGGGGTTATCTGCCGTTTCTTTACTTCGCCACTTCTGCATCTTTTTCTAAACAAGGGTAATTAGCTGTTGGCGGGTGGTGTGCAGTAATTAACATTCTCTCAATTTTGTCTCTCTGCTTCGGCTTTTTGTGGGGCATAATTGGGCTCAGCTTTCTCTTTCTTTGGATAATTGGGTTCTCCCGGCGTGGAAATTGCTTTGCCTATTCTAAATTTAACTGTCCGGCTTTGTACTCCCTGTGCATGAGTCTGCCATCCGTTCACAGTGCTTCCGTGCTCATAATGTTTATGTAAAACTCTTTGTGTGTGGTTTATTGGTAACTCATAGCCGTGGAGATAAGGTGAATAGAATACTTGGGAAAATAACGTGCTAATATACAAAATAATATCAGCCCATCAGTTAAAGAGTCATTTTATTTATTGTATGCATGTTCTGTTGTTTTGTCTTTCTGTCTTCCTTACAAATATCCATTAAAAGGTGTTTTGCATATGTATATACAAACCGATTTATCTGTCAACCCCACTTTATTATTATTATTATTATCGCCATTTATATAGCGCCAACATATTCCGTAGCGCTTTACAATATTATGAGAGGGGGGATTTAACTATAAATAGGACAATTACAAGAAAACTTACAGGAACGATAGGTTGAAGAGGACCCTGCTCAAACGGGCTTAGAGTCTATAGGAGGTGGGGTATAAAACACAATTGGACAGGAATTTGCAATATAAAATAAATATAAATAAAACACACCCAAACTTGGCACTAATTTTTGGTTGGCGCACCCTATACTTTTGCTTTGGTTTTTCTTCTGATTGTTTAAAGGTTTTTAGAGGATCCCTTTGTAGGTAGTGCTGCCTTGCCATTTTAGATTAATTATTAGACCCTGTTCCACCTGTATAGTTGTTTTTACCCCACCCAATAATCTCACAGCACCTCCATCGGCCTATAGATACAGCAATATCCATAGGTTTTCCATGACCATACGCTCCATAATCAGTAGATTGACGGCTATTACGTATCTTCTTCGATTGCACTAGCAGAGGTTATACCTCCACCTGTGACAAAACAAAAGAGAATAAACAAAGACAATGAGGAACGCAACCAAGAAGAGAAGTTCTTAAAATGGATGGTCCCAGACATTTAGCTTTCCGTTTAATTTGCAGACAATAAACAATAACATACAAGCATGTAAATTCTTCTTCATTTTTTTTTTTTTTAACAATTACGACCTGAAATCCCAGTCTATTAATAAAAATTACTTTGACTTCACCTGCTGTGGCAGGGGTGGGGCTGTACTGAGTGGGAGTGTGGCCATGGGCAGAGCTGTTCTTAACGTGAGTTAGGGTGCAGCCAGGTGCGGGGCTGCGCCGAGTGTGAGCTAGGGTGCGGCCAGGGGTGGGGCTGCTCTGAGTGTGAGTTAGGGTGCGGCCATGGGTAATCCTGCTCTGAGTGTGAGTGGGGAGCTGGGCAGTGGTAGGGCTGTTCTGAGTGTGAGTTGGAGTCTGGGCATGGGCGAGGCTTTCTGAGTGTAAGTAAGAGTGTGAACACATTACTGGGAGTTTTATTGCTGTGGAGCTCTGTTATGCACTCAGACACTTTACTGGGAGTATTATTGCTGCGTAGCTCTGTTATACACTCAGACACATTACTGGGAGTAATATTGCTGTGGAGATCTGTTATACACTCAGACACATTACTGGGAGTAATATTGCTGTGGAGATCTGTTATACACTCAGACACATTACTGGGAGTATTATTGCTGTGGAGATCTGTTATACACTCAGACACATTACTGGGAGTATTATTGCTGTGGAGCTCTGTTATACACTCATATATTACTGAGAGTATTATTGCTGTGGAGCTCTGTTATACACTCATATATTACTGGGAGTATTATTGCTGTTGAGCTCTGTTATACACTCAGACCAACAATATGGAGCTCCTAGAAAAGAGGTACAGAGGGATTTGGGCCCAAAATAGAGACTGCCTCTCCTAAACAGGAAAACTTGGGTAGTATGTAATAAGTATCTGACATTATCAGAAGCAAACCCACACAACACAGCCCAACTCAATCAAGTCATTGGTGAATGGCCATTGGTCATCCTTCTATAGGTCCCATTGCCTGGCTGTAAGTCCCTCATTACAATTACTGATAGGCTCCTGATCTCTATCCACCCAATCGCTAACAGTAGCTGTACAAATAGTGCAGGTAGTACCAATAGCACAAATAGTACAAATCGTGTAAATATGCAAAAGCACAAACAGTACAAATCAAGCAAATAGTACAAATAGTACAAATCGTGCAAATAGTGCAAATGGCACAAATAGAACAAATGGTGCAAATAGTGCAAATGGTGCAAATAGCACAAATCGTACAAACTGTGCAAAAGCACAAATAGTACAAATCGTACAAATAGTACAAATAGAGAAAATAGTACAAGTTGTGCAAATAGTACAAATAGCACAAATAGTACAAATCGTGCAAATAGTACAAATAGTACAAATAGTGCAAATAGCACAAATCGTGCAAATAGTGCAAATGGTACAAATCGTGCAAATAGAGCCAATAGTACAAATTGTGCAAATAGTACAAATAGCACAAATAGTGCAAATAGGGCAAATAGTGCAAATCGTTCAAATAGTACAAATAGCACAAATAGTGCAAATAGCCCAAATAGAGCTATTTGTACAAATAGAGCAAATAGTACAAATAGTGCACATAACACAAATAGTGCAAATAGCGCAAATAGAGCAAATAGTGCAAATAGTACAAATAGCACAAACAGTGCAAATCGTGCAAATCGTACAAATCGTACAAATAGTACAAATAGCACAAATAGTGCAAATAGCCCAAATAGTACAAATCATGCAGATAGTAAAACTAATACAAGTAGTACAAATCGTGCAAATAGTACAAATATGCAAATAGTACAAATCATGCATATAGTACAAATTGTGCAAATAGTACAAATAGTACAAATAGTACAAATTATGCAAATAGTACAGATAGTGCAAATAGTACAAGTAGCACAAATAGCAAAAAATCATGCAAATAGTACAAATAGTACAAACAGTGCAAATAGTGCAAAAGCACAAATAGTACAAATTGTACAAATAGTACAAATAGTGCAAATAGCCCAATTAGTACAAATCATGCAAATAGTAAAAATAATACAAGTAGTACAAATCGTGCAACTAGTACAAATCATGCAAATAGTACAAATTGTGCGTAGTACAAATAGCACAAATAGTACAAATCATGCAAATAGTACAAATAGTACAAATCGTGCAAATAGTACTAATAGTACAAATCGTGGAAATAGTACAAATAGTACAAATCGTACAAATAGTTCAAATAGTGCAAATAGTGCAAATAGTACAAATCGTGCAAATAGTGCAAATAGTACAAATCGTGCAAATAGTACAAATCATACAAATAGTACAAATAATACAAATCGTGCAAATAGTACAAATAGCATATGTTACAAATTAATTAAAGGTAACTTGATAAAACATGTTATTATCTAACCCATTGTACCAGCGTTCCTGCTCCGGAACAGATCACATTACTTGTAATCATATTTCCTTGATTGGTGTTCTCTCACCTCAATCTCATTTCTTAAGGTTTCGTTTGGCCCTGTTTACCTGGTTTATTTTCCAGTTCTGGTTTATTTGCTGGTTCTGGTTTATGTATGAACTGGTTTAATTGGGCTGAAAGCAGTTTAATGTGCTGATATCCCGCTGTAAAGCTTGTGACGTTGTTGCTGTTTACGTTACACAATTGACCATTGTCTCGGTTTAGTATATCGGTGTTTAGTATATCGATGTTTAGTATATCGATGTTTAGTATATCAGTGTTTAGTATATCGATGTTTAGTATATCGATGTTTAGTATATCAGTGTTTAGTATATCGGTGTTTAGTATATCAGTGTTTAGTATATCGGTGGTTAGTATATCAGTGTTTAGTATATCGGTGTTTAGTATATCAGTGTTTAGTATATCAGTGTGTTTAGTATATCGGTGTATATCAGTGTTTAGTATATCGGTGTTTAGTATATCAGTGTTTAGTATATCAGTGTTTAGTATATCGGTGGTTAGTATATCGGTGTTTAGTATATCGATGTTTAGTATATCAGTGTTTAGTATATCAGTGTTTAGTATATCAGTGTTTAGTATATCGGTGTTTAGTATATCAGTGTTTAGTATATCAGTGTTTAGTATATCGGTGGTTAGTATATCAGTGTTTAGTATATCAGTGTTTTCCAAGCCAATCGCACAGAACAAAACACAAAACAAATGGATGAAAAAACAAAATGAAAAAATGCGTACACAGTAAATGTGATAAACAGCCATTAATTACCACGTGAATTAACGACCAGTAAGAAGTCTCTTCGTTGGTGTAGTTTTACAAAATAAGTAAATAATGTTATTGCAGTTATAATGAAATGAAAATACAGGTTATGCCACTGTTATTTGATGAAAGAGAAATGCCAATAGGTTGGAGGGAAATTATAGATACATATACAACCAACTGCCTCGTTATTAGGAACACCTGCTTATTAACACAATAAATAAATATTAAACCACGTGGCTGCGGCTCTGACGGGGTCCAACCCACAGATTTAGTGTAGTTATTGTTTGACTAAAGATTAGACTTGAGAAGTTAGATGTAATAGTATCAATGATTTGCCAGAATTGGCCATTTTTAATCACAAGCTGACAATTTGGCGATGGAATTGGATTCTCATCTCAGCATTTCCTATGGGAACTGCATTGTTCAAGACTGGGACTATCCTATTATCTTTAAATTCATTGCATACTTAATACGCAAACATTTGAACTTACTTTTGAAGTTGGAAGCAAATTATCAAACTTTATAACTTCTGCAGTGAGCTCTGTACAAACTGGAGGGCACCTTAGCCAATCGGGACGCTCTCATACATTTTAGGAGAGTAATAGGTAAATGGCATGATCTACAGCATAGAGGGGGTTTATGTATCAAAGCTTTCCCATTCTACTGGGGAAACTGCTTAAACACAACTCCCAGAATCCCATTCTGTGCAGCCTCTCTGGAGAGGGAAGTAGGTTCCAGCAATATGTGAGTGTAATTTATCAAACAATGTAATTCTACATTTCATAATTGCACAACTATATTCACAACTTGGAACCACGTTACCACATCGGTCAATCTCTTGTTGGGTTGGTTTTTTTAACACGCCATGCTGTGCAAGTGATATTTACAGCGTAAATGTTTAATTCAGTGTTACAGTTGCCCCAGGCTAGCTGAGGTTTGGACCGTAGAAAGGATGCTCCTAGCGCTCACCAAGGACCATCAGCATTGCACCAGACACCATATGCAGCCCCATGAACCGCCGCAGCTTGGTTGGGGTGTCGCCGTCTCCTACCCACCCTACAACAAGGCTCTAGGCTCCAGTGGGTGAACCTCTCTTCCTTCTGAGAGTGAAGCAGGAACAGGAACAAGCTCTTACAAGAGTAGGTGAGACTAAGGGAGTATGAAGAGCATGGGAATCCCTGTAGTGATTATAGCTGTCCCCTCCAAACGCGAGTCGAGGCTGCGAGTTGAGGGTCAAGTAGAACTGGTTTAATGAGCACAAAGGCATTTCTTATAAACAGTTTTCCCCACAAGGTTACCACCCACGTGTGGAGCACAGGACACAAAGTCACAACAGCCAATCAACACAGTATTGTACAGTTAGACACTCTCAGCTAATGTATACAAACCCTCTCCTCTGCCTGTGATACAATTACCAAACACAATGAACTAACTCAATAACCACAGACAGAAAATATACAGTTTTACCCAAAGTCCAGAAACACCCCAAAACAACAACATATCCCCACAAATTCCCTTAATAGCCCTGATCTGGGTGAACAACATATCCAAAAATCCACCCAAATAGACTTTTTAAATAGCAATACACCCCAGGAGCCATAGTCACAGGGCAGGAGGCTGGCAACCAGGCTCCTCCAAAAGCCAGTGGCAAAGTGTAGTTTGTAACATTCACTATTTATCACAGTAGCGCAATAACATGAACTATAATTTAGAAAGAATGCTCGTTATTGCAATTATTTTGACACATTTATTTTTATAAAAAATTTTTTTAAATGGTTGCTGTTTAGCCTATACTCCTTTTTATCTGCAGGGATGAAGGTTTGTCTTTGTATGATGGAGAAAGCAATAATATCTTCTATAAGATCACTTTCTATATTTCTACTGTTCCTTCACTCTGACAGACTGAACGCTACAGGACATTGTACTAATGAACCAAATAGCAGAGAAGCCGGATCTGATGGAACAATGAAGCAGTTTAATACATAGTTATAGCCAAGGCTGATCAATTTAGTGAATAATTTAGGAGCCAGAGAGGCAATATTAGAAGCCAGCTTGAAAACACTTAGTAGTGAGAACAGAACATGTATATGGTGATGCGTGAGAAAGACTCCGAGTTGGACAATGAGTTACTGGTAATATTTCGGCATTAATCAAACAGTGAAATTTATAGGAAGCTTGTGATATTGTTAGTGATAATTTGTTTGTCTGTGATATTGATATTGTGATGTTGGTTACACAGTTACATGACAGATGACATCACAGAGAAGAATCCATTTGATTACTGTCACAAACTTACCTTGACCCAGCACCCACAGTGCTTCTCTACTCTCCTCCGGCCACGCTGGCTGAACGCACCGCATGGCTGCATTGCCTTAGTCCTCGGGTCGCGCTTCACAATTATAATACTTACCTTCGGTCCCTTGCCTTCGGGATGAACTACAACATCTAAAATAAAAAAATAGCCATGACGTCATTACCTTAAAGGGACCATGTCATCTAGGCGACCAAATGCTTTTTGGGCTCGCAGAGATGACGTGGACCAATGGGAACTCTTTTGAGCCAATTTAAGGCTTGTTTAGGCCTCCATTCTTTGCCCTATCGTGGTTTCTGTTTGGATCCTCGTTTAGTGCTCTTGGTGATACCCTTGTGATTTCCTGTGTTTGACCTCATCTTCGTATTTGACTTGTGATTTCTGGCATCCAGACCCTGGCTTCGTATTTGATTCGTGATTTCTGGTATCCTGACCTTGGCTTTGTATTTGACTCGTGATTTCTGGTATCCTGACCCCGGCTTTGTCTTGACTCTGGGTATTTCTGGTATTCCTGTCCTTGATTCATCTTGACCCTGTTTCTTGTTGTATTAATAAGTTAAGTCCAACCATTCTTAGGCTCGGTAATATGCCTTTCGGATCCACCTTCTGTGGGTGGGTTTTGTGGGTATGACTCCTGTGACAATTACATAGTTAAATGACAAATGACATCACAATGAGGAATCTTGCTAATTGCATAGATACATGATAGAAGACATCACAGAGAAGAATCTGGTTGATTACATAGTTACATGACAGATAACATCACAGAGAGAAATCCAGTTGAATACATAGTTACATGACAGATGACATCACAGAGAGAAATCTGGTTGATTACATATTTACATGACAGATGACATCACAGAGAGAAATCCAGTTGATTACATAGTTACATGACAGATGACATCACAGAGAGAAATCCAGTTGATTACATAGTTACATGACAGATGACATCACAGAGAGAAATCCAGTTGATTACATAGTTACATGACAGATGACATCACAGAGGAGAATCCAGATGATTATATAGTTACCTGACAGATGACATCACAGAGATGAATGCGGTTAATTACATAGCTATTTGACAGATGACATCACAGAGAGGAATCCAGTTGATTACATAGTTACATGACAGATGACATCACAGGGGAGAATCCAGATGATTATATAGTTACCTGACAGATGACATCAAAGAGATGAATGCGGTTAATTACATAGCTATTTGACAGATGACATCACAGAGAGGAATCCAGTTGATTACATAGTTACATGACAGATGACATCAAAGAGATGAATGCGGTTAATTACATAGTTACATGACAGATGAGATCACAGAGGAGAATCCAGTTGATGACATAGTTACCTGACAGATGACATCACAGAGATGAATGCGGTTAATTACATAGCTATTTGACAGATGACATCACAGAGGAGAATCCAGTTGATGACATAGTTACCTAACAGATGACATCACAGAGATGAATGCGGTTAATTACATAGTTACATGACAGATGACATCACATCGAGGAATCCTATTGATGACATAGTACAACAGACCCCAGAACTTATATTCAGAGCTAGCATTGAAAGAGTTAACAGGTGGATTCTTTACCATAATGTACATTTAAAGGACCTTTAAAATAGGTAATAGTAACATCCCCAAGACGTACTTGAGAACCAGAGTATAGCTGAATGTACCGTTCCTGGTTACATACTTTGTTCTTATTTGTATTGGAAAAATAGATTGTTCCAAAATTTGCAATTCCCTTCTCAATTTAGAACAATTTTAAGTTATATTAACAAAAAGGTTTTTGCTTTTTGTTGTTGTTTTTTACCAAGAAGAAATGTTACATAGAATCTCACTGTCACATACATCCCATTAAAATGATACCTTTACAAAGAACCTCTGAATCACTCGACAGATACTGATCAAACAATGAGGATTTGGCAACACGATCTCTTGTCGGGGTAACCCATGGGGGGAACCTCACCAGAAGGAGTTCTAGATGACAGTTTTGTGCAATTAGAAAGCGCATACATTTTACAGAGATCCAGAGAGCAGCTCATTCAATCAATGCTACAAACCAGCAAACCTCAATGCAATCAAACCAACAATTTGAAATCGCAGGGGACAGATACCTTAAATCAAGCCCAGGAAATATTAACCAGCGGTTTCTGAGATTAAGCTCTGTGCCAAGAGGAAAGGAGAAAGGAAACACCAGCGTTGTGCTAAATGATCTGCTTGGACTTGTATGAAGTTTGTGTCAACGTGTTCTGTATTGTTTTTTGTTTGTTCTGCTGATGGCGAATGGAACTGCCTGTGCCATCAGCGAGACGTTCTGAACTGCAGGTGTGTAGGAAGAAACCTGGCCCATAACTTAGAAAGGGAATCGTTTAACTATTTCAGGGATAATCACCAATGGGAGAATTCAATGTGAATTTCAAATTTAAGGTCAAAATAGCTAAACTTGAAGAATTCTCTAAATCTGATTGAAATTCATTTGAAATTTTCATTTTAGTCAATAACCCTGAAATAGTTCATTTATTCCCTTTTTAAGTTTAAGGCCAGTTTACTCCTACACACCTGTAGTTCATAACGTCTTGCTGACAAGATTAACCCTTTGCATACTCTGGGGTAAGCTACGCCTTACATATACATACTCTGCACCTAATGGGTTATTGTGGGCGATCTGTCATGTTTGTTGTTTCACTTTATTTTTATAGCCCAGTTATAGAAGATTGATTGGCAGCTCACAAACGATACAATATAGAAGGAGGAAAATAAAAAGGACCAGTGAAAATCTTCACAGAGAAGGCAGGGGATCTGGCACAAGGGGGCTGCGTCCTTCAATATAAATGGGGCCTACAGGCCATGATCAGAACCGAACGGCAGAGCGAGCTGCAGGAGCCGAGGCCATTACTGAATGCCAGGTCATAGCTGGAAGGAGATGTAGAAAGGGAACGTGGAATAGCAGAGCAATTTAATGAGCTAGCTCCCCACGGCCAGGCAAGTGGCCGAGCTTGTTATGTTCCCTGCACGTTTAGTTATCTGTATGAAGAGACCTTTGTGCAGCCATGTTGTCGGGTAGGAGGGTGCGGTATATGTAAAATGACATCCTGGGTGATTTCATCCACAGCAAATGAGAGGAGCAGTAACCTCGTTGTAGCCAGACTGGCTTTGAAGCGTTGCCTCTTTGGGAGATTCCCAGAGCTAGTTACTCACAATCTTAAGAATGACACTTTATTCTTGTCACCTCTGACCTGTTCAAAACGGCCACCTCTCCCGAGCCCAGACCCGTGACTGCAATTAAATTCTATTTGTGTTAATAGTTTACATGCACAAGGCTCAGACTTCGGGAAAAATATCTGCAGGAAAAACAACATTTTATGTGTATGTGTGTTTGTCAGTGTACGTGTGTGTGTTCTTTCAGTGTATGTGTCTGTCTGTCAGTGAGTGTGTCTGTCAGTGAGTGTGTTTCAAATCAGTGAGATTGTATCTGTCATTGAGAATGTGTCAGTGATTGTCTCTGTCAGAGATTGTGTATATCTGTCAGTCAGTGTATGTGTGTGTGTCAATCAATGTATGTGTATCTGTCAGTGTATTTGTGTGTGTCAGTGTATATGTATCTGACATGTATGTGTGTGTTTGTGTCTGTCAGTGAGTGTGTGTGTTTTAAATCAGTGAGAGTGTGTGTCAGTGTGTCTGTCAGTGTTTGTGTTTGTCAGTGAGTGTGTTTAAATCAGTGAGATTGTGTGTCTGCCTGTCAGTTTGTATCTGTGTGCGTATGAGTCCGTGTGTATATGTGTTTGTGTATGAGTGTGTGTGTATCTGTATGTATATGTTACCTATAAAGCACTGAACAACTCTAGCCCCTGTTATATCTCTTCACAGATCCATAGGTATGCCTCTTCTCGGTCTCTCCGCTCTGCCCGTGACCTTCTCCTGTCCTCTGCTCGCAACCGTACGGCCTACTCACACTTGCAGGACTTCTCATGGACGACTTCTTTTCTTTGGAATAACCTGCCTACCGCCATCGGACTCTACTCTAGTCTTCAATCATTTTTAAAAAAGTGCCTCAAAAACCATCTCTTTAGGAAAGCTTATGGCCACCCAGAGTAACCTCTACCTCACATACCCGTCTCTTGCTCTCTCCTAAAGGGCAGCACTCTACTATCTCCTCCAGGTCTGCCTCACTCCACCTTGTTTGATTGCTATCGCCTGTCCTATTGTGTTTTATACCCCACCTCCTCTAGACTGTAAGATTGCTTGAGCAGGGTCCTCATCAACCTAATGTTGCCGCTATATACATACCAATAATGACAATAATATGTGTCATTGTGTGTATCTGTGTGTGTTTCAGTGTGCTCTTCCAGTTCGTTCTCCTGAGTTAAAGGACCACTATAGTGCCAGGAAAACATACTCGTTTTCCTGGCACTATAGTGCCCTGAGGGTGCCCCCACCCTCAGGGTCACCTTCCCGCCCGGCTCTGGAAAGGGGAAAAGGGGTTAAACTTACCTTTTTCCAGCGCTGGGCGGAGAGCTCTCTGTCTCCTCTCATCCTCTGATCCGCCCCGTCGGCTGAATGCGCACGCGCGGCAAGAGCTGCGCGCGCATTCAGCCAGTCACATAGGAAAGCATTCTCAATGCTTTCCTATGGACGCTGGCGTGCTCTCACTGTGAAAATCACAGTGAGAACCACGCAAGCGCCTCTAGTGGCTGTCAATGAGACAGCCACTAGAGGGAATGGGGGAAGGCTTAACCCATTGATAAACATAGCAGTTTCTCTGAAACTGCTATGTTTATGAAAAAATGGGTTAACCCTAGAAGGACCTGGCACCCAGACCACTTCATTAAGCTGAAGTGGTCTGGGTGCCTAGAGTGGTCCTTTAAGCCGTGCAAGAGCTGATCATTCTCAGCCAATCAGTTAGGACCTGCACTGTTGGGCTGAGCTAAAACACAGAGACTAAAAGTGGAGTGGAGGCTGGAGGGGAGTCGTTAAGTAGCGCCTGGCAGACTACAGATAAGTGAAATTGTTCTAAACTGGTTTAAAACAACAAGAATAAAATTGATGCATAAACAATTATTAAGTGTATGTTTATACAATGGACGTAAGATTCTGTAAGAATAAAAACAGAAAATTATTTTAAATATTAGATTCTGTAAACCTGAAAAATGAAAATAACAGACATATAGTGTATTAATGTAAAACATGATTTCTCCAAACAATTCCCCTCACAGGGCAGGAGTGGCCATTCAAACAGCTGGTCACCAGGAGGATTAAGCCCTTCAGACCTTTGGATACAAAAGAATAGAATCAGACGTTCCACAAGGACCACAGGATCGCTAGACATCCGTGTAGAGAAAACCCAATTTCAAGTGGCGATACTAAATGTGGTGACATCAGCGTCCGGCAGCCTGAGGAGAAAATCCATTAAAAGCCAAGTTGGAAGTCTCCACTGATACTTTGTAGCGGGCAAGCTGTTTTATATAGTTACATTTGTTCTATAATAGAAACTAACCACGGACATTTACAGACTTGGCAGAGGACATTTTATCACTGTATGAGATGATTTTAATGTTATTTTATGTGAAATAAAGCATTTGAATCCAGAATTTTGGCGAACCTGTGGTCATCGTGGAAGATTTAATTGTATTCTCCTGGATCCAGTGGTTTCAAGGGCTTGATCCTCTCATTGCCCGGCTGTTTGAGTGGCCACTCCTGCCTTGTGAGTTTATTCATTAAATGGTTTAACTACTTAGAATTGGGGGGGATGGTGTGGAAACACTGTGCTCCTGGGATCATAACCTCTACTGTGACCATCAGTGGTTATGGTGTGTTTGGAGTGTTCATTTTGCCCTGCATGCATTTATACAGCCACACACAATAACTACACCCACAGATTTAAGCACAATATAGAAAAGGAGTAGAGGCACAGGTAACTGCAATATCAAAAGAATTGAAAATACAAACAGTTTCTCCAGAGCTGCAGCTCCTCCCACTGTAGTTCCAGTAGTGTAAACAAAATAAACATGGGAAAGTGATGAGATTGTTGCACAGTCGTTATTCGGCATGTGCCCACCTCTAACTTTAATAACACTCAGACACCAATAAATTCTGCTGGAGTATAAAGTACACAGCTTTATTAATTAATATAAATATATAAATTAACAATTTAGGGTCATTGTCAACAGTACTCCATTCGTTCCGCTCTCTCCTGTACCATACCCCCGACAATGACCCTATCAAAGAACAAACATTAGCATAACCAATAATACATAACATGTAACTCACGGCCTACCAAAAGGCCCCACCTCCATTTGCCTCACTGCAGGGGTGTACCCAGACACCCGTACACCCCTTGGTTCGTAGCCACCGATGGGCTAGAACCTACCTCCACACTTTTAACTCCAGCCTACTCCAGCCTACTCCAGCCTAGACCTTGGCCTACCAATTTCCTAATCCACCAAACTTCCTGTTTAGCCAAGGTCTTTTCCTGCCACTGTGACCAAACGGGAACTACCTCATACTCATAGGGTGGGTGGGTGGGACAATTTACAGGTAAGTAAGGCTCAAGTTAAAATGGCCATTCACTAAAATGGCCGCTATTTAACTCCCACTTTACCCCCCTCTCCCTCCATTACCACAGGTCAGCCCCCTCACCTAAACTTCACCTGCCTACTCCTGGCTCTGTCAAGGCCCACTCCTCTCTGCGTTGCTCCGTGGTTTCAGGTCTGTGCTTCCAATTGTAGTGTGCATCTATGTGCTGCCAAGTCTTTATTTGAAGGACATAGAAGTCAGGCAAACGTTTCGGGCGCACGCTCTTTTTCAATGCAAATGTCCTACATTACAAGCACTAATACACGCATACATACAAATTTGCGTATGTAGTTATCAGATAATATGTTTTTATTTCTGCAAAGTCCAGCTAAAAATTAATTAATCTCTCTCTGCAGGGGGAGCAATGGGCGCCTTCTAATTCTGTGCCTAAAGGCACCCGACATGTAAATCTGGCATGAGAGAGGGAGGCCTCTGAAAATATTTGCTGAGGTTTGGAGGTTTAGAAACAATTTTAAAGCAATACCCAAGTGTCCTTCCTCCCTGTGAGATCGAAGGCTTATTTCAGCTGCAGACGGGGATTTGTCACAGAAAGAAATGGGAGATGCAAAAAGATTTAAGAAAAAAAAATCTTCACCAGTTCCTCTGCTTGCTTTTCCCATTATCCCACTGCAGCGCGCCGGCCCATGGTTATTAAACGTAGGATTTATTACATCTGACAGCTTTTTATGATTGTTTTCACATAGCTGGATTTTAATATATAAAAAAAATGAAAAATCTATTATGGTGCAGAAATTCTGAAGATTTAGAGGAATACATGCCCAGTGAGTGATGCCAACTCTTTCTATGGCATTTCAGACATTGGTGATCTGCTTCCAAGACCAAAATTCTGGTCATGCCATGCTCCGGTAGTATCGGTGCTCTGCCACCCAGTGGCGAAAGCTATAACTGCATGGGGCACAGCAGAAGTGATTGGGTGGATGAAGCATGGCCCCAGGGAACATGCATTGCTTTCATTTTTGAAGGGATGAGCAGGGAGGGAGCTGCTGCTACAGTCTTCCTCACCCTTTTGTATAATTAACACGTCTCTCTATCTCTCAGGTCTTTTTTGATTTTTTTTGTCACCAATTCCCCTTTGATCTCTGTTCTAATTAATTTAAGATAACAATTAGGAGAGAAAATGCCAGTATAAGACAGAACGTTTATACCCATTGCAGAGCCTTTTATTCCCATTCTCATATCATGCTTGCTGCCGGAGGGACAGGCCTGTCCCCTGCTTGTACACAATATGTTGTATCATTGCTGGAAGGATAAACAAATGCCACCTACTCTTCGAGAGACCTCCGGCAAGAGAGAGATGGGGAGATATTGAAACTGCAAAGATAAGGTTTCATCACATCTTTAATAAATATTTGAATCTATTGCCCACTACACGGAGAGCACTACGAAACATTTGAAACACAGTTACCACATCTTACGTGTTTGCTGCGAGCACAGTTATTTCCTATAATTATCACATATAGAGGATTCTAGTGGGTTGCAATAATATGTGACTGAACTGTTTAAAGAGCTAACTAAGCATTTTCAAACTATAATTGCATCTATATTTTCTCCATAGGTTTAATTAGTGTATTAAAATTATACTTTGATAATTAAGTCTTGATGAGGTTGATGTTCTACTTCGGCTGATTCTGCCTCCATTGTTATCTGAAAAATATGCTCAGAACAATGCACAAAGACAAAGATCAACTTGGTAAATTCTAAAAATATTCAAAATGTACAATCGATAAAAAATGTTACAATCTCAACCCAAACATAGTCTGAGAAAGCTGAATGCGGGTTATGGGATATATTGTGCCAGGAGGACTTTGGTCAATGATTGCATATATATATATGGATATATGAATATACACATATATAACATTTGTGTTCCAACCAATGGCTAAGGGAATAGATGGTGACAAGTCAAGACTGGTCCTCAGCCAAACCAGGCAATGCCACGTAAGCTAAACTTGCTTTGGGACAAGGTTGACTTCCAGTCCATCCCTTCTGAATACTAATCCAAACAACATGCGGCAGCTCTTCAATGACCTTAATAATTGGTCGAGCCAACTCTGGCGCCACAGGGAGCTTGTGGGTAATGGTAAAATCTCCAGTAATAAAAAGGAGCAAAACATTCCAAAGAGGAATACAACGTGGGGTGAAGAGGGATCATTTTGGTGCATTACAGAAAGGTGGAAGAAATTCTCCAAAGTATAAGGGATGGAGTAACAGTTTTATACATGAGAAAATGGCGCATGTGCACAAAACTGGATAAAACGTGAAAGTGAATGCGACAATTTGTATTTGCAACCCTCAGTGTATTCTGAGATTAGTTATGATCTCTTTGGCTTTCAGCCTTTCTTTCTCTGATTTAGCAAACTGAATCACCCTTTACTACTGATTTATGTAGCTCTATTTTAGATGGGAATCACCTGACTTATAATTAATATCCTGTTTCTTTCTAATACTTCAGAATAAAAGTAGCTTAATATTTCAATCAATTAATCAATCAATCAATCAATCAATCATATCTATGTAACTTAAATCTTCCTGGAGAAAAATGTCACCTAGACTAAGAGTTTTGTTAAAGGGATAATCTAAACAACTTTAATCTTAATTAAGCAGTTTTAGTGTATAGGTCATGCCCGTGAAGACTCACTGCTTAATTCTCTGTCATTCAGGAGTTAAATCATTTTTGTTTCTGTTTATGCAGCCCTAGCCACACCTCCCCTGCTGTGACTAACGCAGCCTGCATGAAATTTTTTTTTAAATTTTCAATCAGATGTTAACTTGCTATAGAAGTTTTTATCTCCTGCTCAGTAAATGGAACATAGTTATAGTGTCTACAGTGCCCCTTTAATAGTTTAAAAGTATAACATCACTCATCAATAACTACAGACATGAGTGTAATAACATTTTAAGTATTATATATATATATTTGTTTTAAATAAATAAAACTAAAGCCCTAACCACGTTTTTGGTTTTTATTTTTAATTGCATTACAAGTTTATAAAATCGTAGAACTGTCATATTATAATGTTTAACTTTGCTGACATCTTGTTCACTTGCTCTGTTGAAGTTAAATGATTAATATACGGACTTGGATCAGGCGTTCACCAAATGCCGCAGTGTTTACGATCTAAATCAAGCATTGGATATGTAATTAATCTAGAAAAGACATCAGTGAAATTCTGTATGGGGGAAATAATAAAAATATTGGTGCGAATAAAATCAAAAATTTTTGGGGCTTCCCCACCAATTTTAGGCCGGTAAAGTGTACACCTTTTATATAGAGTTTAGCAGAAGGTCAGAAACTAAAAACCTGGGGGAGATTTCTCAAAGTGTGGCTGTCACTTTAACATTAAACTTTATGAGAAAATTCTCAAATTTAGTTAGTAAATCGGTTCCATATTTAGCGCTGTCCGAGGTAACCTCCCCCTCCCCCCCCGATGAACACTTGCCTTGCTTAGTATCTGTAACTTGTTTGCTCTCTTTCCCCCAGATCGTGGCTTTATTGAAATACTCCTTATTTTGTCATTAAGAAGCTGTGTTAGTAAGATCATATTTTTCTGATCTGAAGAGCTGCAGGGACACTGTGTTATGTACAAAGTAAATGTGAGAATCTGTTTAACACAAGCAAGGAAAACACACTAATAACTGTAACATTGGTTTAAACAGAGTGCCAAGAATCGCATCGCGGCTTGGGGTCTAAATCCTCTTTCTAATGATGGAAGCGAGCATGTTTTTTGCTAAAGAGATTAGTTAGGATGGGCTTTTTGAATTCCAAGTTACTTGCAGAATGCAGATAGCCACAAAGTTCCATTTCCCTTACTGATCTAGTCCGCTGGTGTCTGCATAGACCAGTGTGAGCCCCTTGCTTTCACTATAAGTGGAGAGAGGGTGTTTTCGAGTAACGAAGGCTGGCACTGATTGTTAGAGATCTAACCTGCTCAGCATGGCCAGACTCAGTTCTCTCTGATCATTGCTAAATAAAAGATGTGTTGTTTGCTTTATTTTGTCTAAAGAAACTTTAATGATTTTCCCAGCTCTATCGACATTGTGAGTGATGAGAATTTTTATATATGACAGTCAGGGGCCAGTCGAGCACAGTCTTAATCCCTTCAGTGCAAAAGGAAGTCTACAACAGATTGTGGCTTCTCATCTCCAAAATTGAAGGGCTCAAGCGCTTGTCCTGGCCGCTGTGCTTAAATTTAATGCCAAAATAAATTACATCGCATTTGTAGGCACAATGAATTCTTGGCTTGCAGAGAATACTAAAAAAACACGACCGCAAAACTGATCATCTACACCATCAGATATCTCATGTTTGCAGGATGTGGGGGCCAATCTGCGTCCTAGTCTTAGCATCCATCTGGACAGAACATCTCAGACAACAAAATGCTATAAATAGGAGATTGGTCCGCAAGAGTCCTGTTACCGACCAACGTTAATGACACGACACAGACAACACTTACAAAAATACTTGACTAAATCCAAGAGCTTGGTCTCAGATACAGTGCCTTGCAGAAGTAGTCACCCCCCTTGGCATTTTTTTGTGTTTTGTTGCCTCACATCCTGGAATTAACATGGATTGTTTGAGGATTTGCATCATTTAATTTTGCAGAACATGCCCACAACTTTGAAGATTTATTTTTTTATTATTGTGAAGCAAACAACAAATAGGACAAAATAACAGAAAAAGTCAATGTGCAGAACTATTCACACCCCTAAAGTCAATACTTTGTAGAGCCACCTTTTGCAGCAATCACAGCTCCAAGTCGCTTTGGATAAGTCTCTATGAGCTTGCCACATCTTACCACTGGGATTTTTGCCCATTCCTCCTTGCAAAGCTGCTCCAGCTCCTTCAAGTTGGATGGTTTCTGCTTGTGAACAGCAATCTTTAAGTCTGACCACAGATTTTCTATTGAATTGAGGTCTGGGCTTTGACTAGGCCATTCCAACACATTTACATGTTTCCCCTTAAACCACTCAAGTGTTGCTTTAGCAGTGTGTTTGGGGTCATTGTCCTGCTGGATGGTGAACCTCCGTCCTAGACTCAAATCACGCACAGAGTGGTACAGGTTTCGCTCAAGAATATCCCTGTATTTAGCACCATCCATCTTTCCCTCTACTCTGACCAGTTTCCCAGTCCCGGCTATTGAAAAACATCCCCACAGCATGATGCTGCCACCACCATGTTTCTCTGTGGGCATGGTGGTCTTTGGGTGATGTGATGTGTTGAGTTTGCGCCAGACATAGCATTTTCTTTGATGGACAAAAAGTAAAATTTTAGTATTATCAGACCAGAGCACCTTCCTCCATACATTTTGGAAGTCTCCCATATGCCTTTTCACAAACTCAAAACGTGTCATTTTGTTTTTTGCTAAAATAATGGCTTTCTTCTGGCCACTCTGCCAAAAAAGCCCAACTCTATGGAGCGTACGGCTTACTGACGACCTATGTACAGATACTCCAGTATCTGCTGTGGTGCTCTGTAGCTCCTCCTGGGGTTACCTTAGGTCTCTGTGCTGCCTCTCTGACTAATGCCCTCCTTGCCCGGTCCGTGAGTTTTGGTAGGCGGCCGTCTCTTGGCAGGTTTACTGTTGTGCCATGTTCTTTCCATTTGGTTATGATAGATTTGATGGTGCTCCTGGGAATCATTAAAGATTTGGATATTTTTTTTAAAAACCTAACCCTGACTTGTACTTCTCAACAACATTGTCCCTTACTTGTTTGGAGAGTTCCTTGGTCTTCATGGCAGTGTTTTGCTTAGGTGTTGCAGCCTCTGGGGCCTTTCAAAAAAGGTGTGTATATGTAATGACAGATCATGTGACCAGGGCCACCATCAGGGGGTGACAACCATAACCTTAGGGCCACCTGATGGGCCCCATATCTTCAGGGGCCCGGTCAGCGCTGTGGCCGTGGTATAGCGCGACCGGGCCCCTTTAAAAAAAGTAAAAAATGCTGCCGCAGCTCAAGTGCTGCTGGGAGGAAGTGCTGCGTGGGAGGAGCCCGCGCCCGGCAATGAAGAGGGAGAGCCAGACGACTCCCAGTCCCATCAGCCCCAGCCACCCTCCTGCAAAGACAAGGTAAGAGACAGGAGGGTGGCTGGAAAATGAGCTGTGTGTGTATGTGAATGTATGTCTGTATGTATGTCTGTGTGTATGTATGTATGTCTGTCTGTATGTATGGATGTCTGTCTGTATGCATGCCTGTATGTCTGTATGCATGTCATTATGTGTGTATGAATATCAGTGTATGTATGTCTGCATGTCATTATGAATGTGTGTATGTATGGATGTCAATGTCTGTATGAATGTATGTATGCCAGTATGAATGTATGTCTGTCTGTATGTCTGTATGTATGTATGTATGTATGTCTGTATGTTTGTATGTCTGTATGCATGTCTGTATGTCTGTGTGTATGAATGTATGTATGCCAGTATGAATGTATGTCTGTATGCCATTATGAATGTGTGTGTGTGTGTGTATGTATGGATGTTAGTGTCTGTATGAATGAATCTATGCCAGTATGAATGTAAGTCTGTATGTATGTCTGTATGCATGTCTGTATGCCTGTATGCATGTCTGTATGCCTGTATGCATGTCATTATGTGTGTATGAATGTCAGTGTATGTATGTCTGCATGTCATTATGAATGTGTGTATGTCTGTCTGTCTGTATGAATGTATGTATGCCAATATGAATGTCTGTCTGTATGTCATTATGAATGTGTCTGTATATCCTTATGCATGTGTGTCTGTATGTTAGTATGTGTCTGTCACTATGTACGCCTGTGTGTCTGTATATGTGTGTGTGACGAGACCAATCTCGCCACATTGCATTGGAGAAGCCAGGTTGCTCGCCTGTTGCCTTGGGATTATGGCCCCATGTTAAAAGGCTTGATTTTCCCCTGCAAAGACAAGAAAGCCGGGTCATTTGGTGCTTGCTATGCAGATAGCTATGCCATGGAGCCCATTCGTATAATGAAAGACTATGGGAAAGACTTTGGCTCCATGGCAATTGAACTGTATGTGTGTGCTCTGAGCGCCATTCAGTAATAATGTGCGCTCAGACCTCAGCTATCTGGGCATATGTCGCATGTCTGTATTTTATGTCATAAATGTAACCTTTTGTATTTTATTGTATTTCACTGTCTTTTTGCTGCCATGTGTTCAATGGAGTTTTGCCTCTGTCTTTGGAGATAATTGGATTACTTCACAATTATCTCCAGGATAGAAGACTCTGTGGAACTGGTTTTGGGCAGAAAAGCCATGCTTCCTGTGGTCACAAAGGACTACGATCTATCTTTTGAACCACTGGACCAATTTGTATGATTTTGATGTATGTTTGTATTTGGAGTATGCTGATTCTGAAATGTAAGTTTTATGTGAATGTGATGCATACTTTTCAAGTTATGAATAATGTGGAAAAATTGTATTTCTCTGCTTGTGCTAAATTACATTACCCATTGTGTAAGGTAATTGAATCACAGGCAGAGGGGAGGGTTTTGTGTGGGAGTGTCTGAGTGTATTGTATGTGTTTATTGGTTGTGTTCCAAAACCCTGTGGGTGGTACTAATGTGTAAGAATGTGTTCATAAGAACAATAAACCCACAGCTCTGACAGTTCACTGCTTGACCCTCAACACAGAGCTTTGTCTCGTTCTTGGGGGGATTTATTGTATGCTGTTCCAGTTTGACTGCTAGGAGTGTAAACCTATTCGTATGGTTTTTCCTATTCGGCTGTTTACAGCATTCATATGGTTTCCTGTTCGGCGGATTGGTGTTCTGCAGTAGCTGTGCCTGTGTCTCTGGAAGGGGAAGATATTCTAAACGGCGGTTTTACCCTTTTATGCCCTGGGGTGCTGTTACAATTGGTGGCAAGCGGCGGGATCATTCCCACAGACAACAGGACAGCTACGGCGACACCATTCCGTGGCTTTACAATTTGAGGGCAACGCATGTCTGAGTACAGCGACCCTGACAGCAACAGCATGGAACCAGCAGTGTCATACGAGGAGGAGGACCTGGATGGCCGGGATGCATTAAGGAAAGGCATCTGGTACCAGGCCCTGGATAATGTACAATACCAGCAGGGCGAGAGTCTCCCCAGTGAAGAGCAGCGGTTGCAGAAGCAAGTGGCCCTGCGGATGCCCTTCCTGGGAGAGCAGCCCCTGGATGAATGGGTGAAGGAATTGGAGCACCGGGTATGGCAGGAGATTTGGCTGGAAGATGCCTACCAGGCGCTCTGGTGGTATGGGGCACAGTACCTGCCCTGGACAGCCGAGCATGACAAGCCAGAGGGAGAGGAGTTTGATGGTCCTGGCTTGTTATGGGAGGCTTTTTCAGAGCCTGAATTTGGGAGCCCTACACAAGCCCGGTTCAGTGATCTCTTGCAGTGGAGGGAGAGCAGGTATGACTGGGATGACACTCACGACATTGAGCAAGACCTGGTCCACCTAGCAACCCTGGAGTGGGAACTGAGCAGGACTACCGAGATCTCTTCCACTCCATTGAAAAAGCTCAGTAGGACAGCAAGGTGACAGATCCAGTTCCAGACCCATTCAGCTGGGAAGACATTGTTGAGTTTTACTGGGAAGAACCCCATGTGGCGGGTGGAGATGGGACCGAGGTCTCTCCACCGATATTGCAGGGAATTGGGAGCCCGAGCTCCATTCCCCAGCAGGAGATATTGCAGGGAATTAGGAGCCCGAGTTCCATTCCCCAGCGGCAGGCTGAGTTACAGGGGGCAGAGACAGTTGGTCCTGTCCCCCAGCGGCAGTGTACCTTGCAGGGAGAGGAGAGCAGTGCCCTCCCTCCCCAGCGGCAGGGTGAGCTACAGGGATGCTGGGCAGTCGGCTCAGATCCCCATCGGCAGTGTGAATTAGAGGAAATTGGGAGCCTGGTCTCCATTCCCCAGCGGCAGGCTGAGTTACAGGGGGCAGAGACAGTTGGTCCTGTCCCCCAGCGGCAGTGTACCTTGCAGGGAGAGGAGAGCAGCGTCCTCCCTCCCCAGCGGCAGGGTGAGCTACAGGGATGCTGGGCAGTCGGCTCAGATCCCCAGCAGCAGTGTGAATTGCAGGGAATTGGGAGCCCAGTCTCCATTCCCCAGCGGCAGGCTGAGTTACAGGGGACAGAGATAGTTGCTCCTGTCCCCAAGCAGCAGAATGAATTGCAGGGAATTGGGAGCCCAGTCTCCATTCCCCAGCGGCAGAATGATTTATTGGGAATTGGGAGCCCAGTCTCCATTCCCCAGTGGCAGAATGATTTATTGGGAATTGGGAGCCCAGTCTCCATTCCCCAGCGGCAGAATGATTTATTGGGAATTGGGAGCCCAGTCTCCATTCCCCAGCGGCAGAGTGTCCTACCGGGAATAGAGAGCACAGTCTCCTTTCCCCAGCAGCAGGACTCTGTAATGGGAGCAGAGACAGTCGGTCTCCCTCCCCCGCGGCTGGAAGTATATACGGGAGAGGAGCTTGTTACCCCCTCTCCCCAGCGGCAGCTTAATGTACCCGGGGGAGACAGTAAGCCCCACAACTGTGCAGATGGGACCGTGGTCTCTGCACATACAGCACAGGGGGTAGGGATGGTCGGTTCTGCCCCCCAGCGACAGGGCTGTGTAGCCAAAGGGGAGACAGTCGGTCTCCAGCAGCAGAGCTGTGTGTCCAAAGGGGAGACAGTCGGTCTCCAGCAGCAGGACTGTGTATCTAAAGGGGAGACAGTCGGTCTCCCCCTCCAACAACCAGGCTACCCTCCCAGTAGCGCTGGCAACAGGGCAGAGTGCCGCTGGTCTCTGCCCACGCAGCAACCCACCAAGTCAGCGTACCCGTACCCAGCACAGCCGTGGTGAGGCACCTGGGCATGGACAAGCTTCCCCTTTACCCAGGTGTAGTAACCATTTATTGTGGGTGGGCTGTGCTGTTGATTATTTGTTGTGGGTGGGCTGCTGGACTAACAAGGGCACTGACCGGCAGGAGGTCAGATACCCTGTTAGTCTGTTTGGAAAAGGGGAGAGATGTGACGAGACCAATCTCGCCACATTGCATTGGAGAAGCCGGGTTGCTCGCCTGTTGCTTTGGGATTATGGCCCCATGTTAAAAGGCTTGATTTTCCCCTGCAAAGACAAGAAAGCCGGGTCATTTGGTGCTTGCCCTGTTTGAGCAGTGATACCCCAGATAGCTATGCCATGGAGCCCATTCGTATAATGAAAGACTATGGGAAAGACTTTGGCTCCATGGCAATTGAACTATATGTGTGTGCTCTGAGCGCCATTCAGTAATAATGTGCACTCAGACCTAAGCTATCTGGGCATATGTTGCATGTCTGTATTTTATGTCATAAATGTAACCTTGTGTATTTTATTTTATTGTATTTTACTGTCTTTTTGCTGCCATGTGTTCAATGGAGTTTTGCCTCTGTCTTTGGAGATAATTTGATTACTTCACAATTATCTCCAGGATAGAAGACTCTGTGGAACTGGTTTTGGGCAGAAAAGCCATGCTTCCTGTGGTCACAAAGGACTACGATCTATCTTTTGAACCACTTGACCAATTTGTATGATTTTGATGTATGTTTGTATTTGGAGTATGCTGATTCTGAAATGTACGTTTTATGTGAATGTGATGCATACTTTTCAAGTTATGAATAATGTGGAAAATTTTTATTTCTCTGCTTGTGCTAAATTACATTACCCATTGTGTAAGGTAACTGAATCACAGGCAGAGGGGAGGATTTTGTGTGGGAGTGTCTGAGTGTATTGTATGTGTTTATTGGTTGCGTTCCAAAACCCTGTGGGTCGTACTAATGTGTAAGAATGTGTTCATAAGAACAATAAACCCACAGCTCTGACTGTTCACTGCTTGACCCTCAACATGGAGCTTTGTCTCGTTCTTGGGGGGGATTTATTGTATGCTGTTCCAGTTTGACTGCTAGGGGTGTAAGACTATTCGTATGGTTTTTCCTATTCGGCTGTTTACAGCATTCATATGGTTTCCTGTTCGGCAGATTGGTGTTCTGCAGTAGCTGTGCCTGTGTCTCTGGAAGGGAAGATCTACTAAACGGCGGTTTAACCCTTTTTTGCTGAGGGTGCCGTTACAGTGTGTATGTCTCAGTATGTGTGTGTCAGTATGTATGCCTATATGCGTATCAGTATGTGTGTCTGTTAGTATGTATCAGTGTGTGTGTGTGTGTGTATCTGTGTCCTTTTGTATTAGTGAATGTGTTTGTGTCTGTGTGTGTATTCCTGTGGGCGGGATTTGGAGGTGGTCTCTGTGGGCAGTTTTGAAGGCGCTGAGCTCAGTTAGGGGCCCCAAAATTTCTGGTGGCGGCACTGCATGTGACACTTAGATTGCACACAGGTGAACATCATTTCACTAATTATGTGACTTCTGAAGGTAATTGGTTGCACCAGAGCATTTTATGGGCTTCATAACAAAGGGGGTGAATACATACGCACATGCCAATTTTCTGTTTTCTATTTCTAAAAAATAGTTTTCTGTATATATTTTTCTCATTTCACTTCACCAACTTAGACTATTGTGTTCTTAGCTATCACATAAAATGCAGATTAATAAAACATTGAACTTAAGACTGTAATGTAACAAAATAGATAAAAACTCAAGGAGGGTGAATACTTTTGCAAGGCACTGTACATCTCTAAGACCGTGATAACTGCTATGTACACTCACAATCAATATTTATTTAGAATAGTGCCAGAGTGCTAGTTACAAAAACTTATGAAGAGCAGATATATTTTGGAGGCCTAGCCTACACGTTTGAATCTCCCAGGTGCCATGCCATCAAAAGTCTCCAGCGCCCCTGGACCTTCCCTCTTCTGCGTTAGATATCTCAATAATAAATTCCATCCAAAGACGGACATGTAACCCAACTTAGGAATCCTGACCTGGACTCTTACCAATGGGTGGCACAAGGGGACTCCATTTAAAACCAGTAAAACCTGTTGCATGTTATATACTAAATAAAAACTCCAGGTGATTAAAGTAACACTATACTGACAAGAATACCAGCATGTATTCCTATCACTATTGCTGTAAAAGTGATGTTTAGGAGACTGGCCCACTGTCAGGAAATTAAAAGGTGAATTTACTCATCATTTTTCCAGCACTGCATGGGTCATTCACATACTGCCCCCCTGGCTAATATCATAAAACCTGATGATCTCAGCCAATGCAATGCTATTGCATTCTAAAGGAAACAAAAAAAGAGAAAAGGCACTCACCCCAAAATGGTAGGGCTTCCTGGTACATCTAAAGTCATGTAACTGGACAGCCAAATAAGTCATACGTGGAAATCAGCACTATACTATGACACTTACAATAGCTCAGTGATAATTAACAGTTACCCTGTGGAAGGCTAAGCCTATCTCGTCATATCTATTTTGAATCAATGGGACAGTGGAGACTATAAGGCTTTACTGACACCAGCCTATCTTCTCCATAACATATCCCCTTGAGCATCAATTCCTTGTATAGGAAAGCTAGACTAGGTATGAGAGGAGCGATCCAAGATACAAAGTATCTGCATCGCATAATCCATGTAGAGATACAGAGTAGCACATGCTGGATTAAACTCTATTCAAGGGAATAGTGTAATCTATCCATTAGTCCTCAGTCTCCCTATATGAGATAGGAACCAATTCCATATTGTACTCAGCTCGAGAATAGAAAATCTCAGTATGATGGATAGAGCATGGCTAGAAAATAGGGCCTCCCCCTCTCCCTTAAAGTCTAACAGGATAAGCAAAGAACGAAAGAGGGAAAGAATAATTCAGAGTGAAAAGTGCATCTTGTGCAATACAGGGAGTGCAGAATTATTAGGCAAGTTGTATTTTTGAGGATTAATTTTATTATTGAACAACAACCATGTTCTCAATGAACCCAAAAAAATCATTAATATCAAAGCTGAATATTTTTGGAAGTAGTTTTTAGTTTGTTTTTAGTTATAGCTATGTTAGGGGGATATCTGTGTGTGCAGGTGACTATTACTGTGCATAATTATTAAGCAACTTAACAAAAAACAAATATATACCCATTTCAATTATTTATTATTACCAGTGAAACCAATATAACATCTCAACATTCACAAAAATACATTTCTGACATTCAAAAACAAAACAAAAACAAATCAGTGACCAATATAGCCACCTTTCTTTGCAAGGACACTCAAAAGCCTGCCATCCGTGGATTCTGTCAGTGTTTTGATCTGTTCACCATCAACATTGCGTGCAGCAGCAACCACAGCCTCCCAGACACTGTTCAGAGAGGTGTACTGTTTTCCCTCCTTGTAAATCTCACATTTGATGGACCACAGGTTCTCAATGGGGTTCAGATCAGGTGAACAAGGAGGCCATGTCATTAGATTTTTTCTTTTATACCCTTTCTTGCCAGCCACGCTGTGGAGTACTTGGACGCGTGTGATGGAGCATTGTCCTGCATGAAAATCATGTTTTTCTTGAAGGATGCAGACTTCTTCCTGTACCACTGCTTGAAGAAGGTGTCTTCAGGGAACTGGCAGTAGGACTGGGAGTTGAGCTTGACTCCATCCTCAACCCGAAAAGGCCCCACAAGCTCATCTTTGATGATACCAGCCCAAACCAGTACTCCACCTCCACCTTGCTGGCGTCTGAGTCGGACTGGAGCTCTCTGCCCTTTACCAATCCAGCCACGGGCCCATCCATCTGGCCCATCAAGACTCACTCTCATTTCATCAGTCCATAAAACCTTAGAAAAATCAGTCTTGAGATATTTCTTGGCCCAGTCTTGACGTTTCAGCTTGTGTGTCTTGTTCAGTGGTGGTCGTCTTTCAGCCTTTCTTACCTTGGCCATGTCTCTGAGTATTGCACACCTTGTGCTTTTGGGCACCCCAGTGATGTTGCAGCTCTGAAATATGGCCAAACTGGTGGCAAGTGGCATCGTGGCAGCTGCACGCTTGACTTTTCTCAGTTCATGGGCAGTTATTTTGCGCCTTGGTTTTTCCACATGCTTCTTGCGACCCTGTTGACTATTTTGAATGAAACGCTTGATTGTTCGATGATCACGCTTCAGAAGCTTTGCAATTTTAAGAGTGCTGCATCCCTCTGCAAGATATCTCACTATTTTTGACTTTTCTGAGCCTGTCAAGTCCTTCTTTTGACCCATTTTGCCAAAGGAAAGGAAGTTGCCTAATAATTATGCACACCTGATATAGGGTGTTGATGTCATTAGACCACACCCCTTCTCATTACAGAGATGCACATCACCTAATATGCTTAATTGGTAGTAGGCTTTCGAGCCTATACAGCTTGGAGTAAGACAACATGCATAAAGAGGATGATGTGGTCAAAATACTCATTTGCCTAATAATTCTGCACTCCCTGTAAAGTGCATGGTGCTGGGTGTGAAGAACTGAAACGCCCGATACGAGTGAAACAATGTACCTTCGCCATGGACCAAGTGCAGAATGAAAAATCTCCCATAGGAAAGGAGGGTACTCCATGTGGGGGTAAATGTGAAGACAGCCAATAAAAAGAGGGGAATCCAGTGGGCGTAGTCATCATTATCACCTGTAAGGTATTCCCCTTCCTTCCAAAATTAGAGTGCACCTATCTTCAATTAGCCATAGGCTAGGAGTTGCTTTTAGGCCAATGAGTCCGTCCCTTTAATCGCTCCCCACAGAGATTACAACGCCCACTCCAGGGATGTCCTGTGCAGCACTTTAATCAGGAAGCATCTCTAGTGCCCACTCATCAGAGGTGTTCCTAGGCTGTATGTAAACATTGCCTTTTCTCAGAAAAGGCAGTGATTACAGAAAAAAGCCTGCTGGGACAGGCTATACACACCATAACAACTATAATAAGCTGTAGTTGTTCTTGTGACAATAATGTCCCTTTAAATTCAGTTTTTCATTCACCCCCAATCTCTGCTGATTGATAAGAAAGCAAAGTCAGATTTTTTTGGGGTTCGAAAAGCTGATTACAATGTCCATATTAACTATTAGAACCCTGAAAATACAGAGCTAACAAACCTTTTCATGAGTCGCTTACTTATTATTTTTACTAAATGTAAATGTGTGTTAAGTGAGAGGTGGGGAATTTGTCCCAATTCTTATCAGAAGCCAAAGTAGAATCTGTGAGACTGCAGCTATGAAACTCTGCAGACATCAAATGCAAAACGTAATTTGTCTTTCCATTCTCCAGTAGAAGAGATGCTTCCTTTACCGACATGTTTTGTTTTATACTGAATGTAATCTTCTATTATTTGTTTAGGGTACGCGCTCCTCTTACACATTAGATTGGGTCTGGCTGATGAATTCTAGCTTTTTCTACTTTATTTTTACAAAGAATGAATATGAGATAGGATATATTAAAAGTCCATTTTCTGCTGGAATGATGTGCAGAGCTATATCGGTCTAGGCACTAATCTATTGAGATGTATTGATTTTTTATTGGTCAGCACATATGGCAGCCTACAATTGGAATACTGTCAGTAAGAGGAGTTAGGTAAATTGAATAAAAATGATAAAATGCGAGATTTGGTATAAATGGGCAAAGACAGACCTACCGTTACCAGGAGTTACTTTATTTGTTTATTTTATTATCAGAAATATGAGTTCTTTTGAATTTAAAACCCATGAGAAATGAATAGATAACTGAAGATTTCATGAGCCTGTTACTGACATCATTGAAATGTCTATAACTTTCCCTGGTGACTCTGGAGATGGATCTCTAACAATATTTTATTAATGTCAAATCATCAGAACAAAATATTTCTTGCCTAGTTTTAGCTCGTCAGTCAGGTAGGTGACCTGTTCATACAGAACTGTACAAATGACAAGTGGCCATCAACTGCGACTTGAAGAAATGAGATTTCGCCTACATCACAGTAATGTTATTACAGTAAGATCACTAAGTATATGTAATTCTCGGCTTAGAGAGATTGTTCTATCACATTCTTTAGGTATCTTTAAATAAGGTCTGGACGCTGTCTTTTGATGAAGAAGGATATTCAGGGCAACAGTGGCTAATATAGGATTCCAGAGAGAAATCTGAAGTCTGTCGTTTTGGAATCAAAAATATTTTTATTCTTTCTTTGTGACATAATTCAAATCAATAGAATTAGCTCTTTTTGTCTTCTTTTAGATAAGCACAGATGGAGTCCAAATGTCCTGCTGCCTCTTCCCCAAATCCTAAAGGTTTAGAATTAAAAGCCCCTAGTAGCGGAGAGCTGATTTCCCACAGCTTAACTCCACTGATGTATTAAAATAATTCAGGAACAAGTAATAAATCCAAATAGGGTAAAAGGCACAATCAGCAAGGCAATCCAATAATATCCCATCACCTTTCCCAATCACTGGACGACACACAGGATCAGGAGTAGAACTGAGGTTTAATGACACAATTCCTGCTTGTATTAGATTTTCCCATGCAAGGGAGGCACCCAACATAATCAGTACAGTAGCCAATCACATAGACGTTACCATCCACACATCTCCTCCCCTTAGCTTAACAGTTAACATAATTATAATGTACCAACTTTTCCCCCAATTCTTGGATGTACCCCAAATATGGTAGGTACACCTTTAAATGATCTAGGTGAGGAACATATCCAAAAATCACCGAGATCAGAGCAGGGGTTTGGGAGTTACGAGGCCGCAAAGATTTGACCGACCGCATGGGCAAAGTAGCCAAAAATAATTCCATGAATCTTGGCCCTCCGGTCGCTCTCCGTTCGCGCATAAAAAGTCCCGAAAGGCTATGCCATCTATGGCTGAGTCTGCATTCGGATGAATCCCCTAGTTCGTGGGATTCATCCTACCGAATGCCAGGCCGTTCGGGTGTTTCGATCGGTACTTTCAGCCGTCCTGGAGGTCTCAGCGGTGTTTGGTTAGCCGAGTGGCCGCTGCCATGTGTTCGGCTGCCGAAATGGCGGCCACCCAAGGGATATAGCAGAGCGTTCAGCTGTTTGAAGCAGGGGAATGTAACAAGCAGACAAGGAGGTAAATTACAGCCACACTTTACACCAGGGTGGTCCGGTTGTTCGGCAGTTTGGTTCGTATGGTGAATACAGCGATTCACATGCAGACTTGTAGCTCTTTTCTACCGAACACTTTGAAGAATTCTAACAGGTAATTCTATACAGTCGGTATTGGAAACTCTTAAGTTCTAACAACAAATATTATGCAAGGTGATGTATGGGACAGCCTCAGGGGTTCCACTACACCCCTGACTTAAATAATGACTGAAAAGATGAGGAAATTTAATAATAAACAAATATATTTGGTGTGCTTCATGTGTTAGTACATGGGAATTTGCACACATTAAAACAATTTATCAGATGGAAATGGAAGCCAAGAATGCAGTTTAAATTTGAAGGTTAACATTTATTTATTATTTATTTATTTAGCAAAAGCTGAAATACTTACATCATGTATATAAAGCAAGGTAAGTCGTTTTAATACACATGGCATTGTTCCTCTTCTTGTGATAACCTTCCGATAACATTGCACTCTGTCGTATCATCATATCACATCATTACTAGTAAATGCATTTTTAAGCTTTCAACAGATTTTACAGCACATTACATTTCAATAAGGAAACGCTGTGACAATGTTCATTTCGTATTAAGGTGTTATGACCCAAATGTGTACTCAAAAGCTTGTATTCTAATCCTCGCCTAACAGACAGACAGCTCAGTATAGACAAACAAACAGCTCAATATAGACAGACAGCTCAGTACAGGCAAACAGCTCAGTATAGAAAAACAGACAGCTCAGTATAGACAAACAGACACCCCAGTATAAACCAACAGACAGCTCATTACAAACAGCTCAGTATAGACAGACAAAAAGCTATGTATAGTCACACAGACAGCTCAGTATAGACAAACAAACAGCTCAGTATAGACAAACAGACAGCTATGTATAGTCACACAGACAGCTCAGTATAGACAGACAACTATGTATAGACAGACAGCTAAGTATAGATAAACAGGCAATGCAGTATACACAAACAGCTCAGTACAGACAAACAGACAGCTAAGTACAGAAAAACAGACAGCTCAGTGTAGACAGGCATCTCTGCATAGACAAACAGACAGTAAAGACAAACCAATACAAACAGAATAGAGGACTCTGCAGTGAGCTTAGATCTAGCATTTACGAGCCATGACTCGCGAATTTGCAATCTTGTATCACTAGAATCTGATTGCAGCAGTGAGCAGGCATTACATCTTTGTAATTACAGAAGCAATGACACACCCCAAACCATGGCATTACATAAAAGCCTATGTAACTAACTCGCACTGCAGTCCTAAGGAAACAGACACACAAATTCTCAGGACACAGAACTCATTTCAATGCATTTCATCCTGCAAATATTGCTTGGAGGAAAAACCTGTTATGCATCTTGATTTGTGGGTAGACCCAGACCTCTCATTTGGACGTCAAATTGATAACTGATCATTGTTATAAATTGGTGCTTTCCTCCTTTACAAATGTTAAACAAATACCACGGTAAAGAAATGAATGAATTATGCAACAAATGCTAATACCAGATATTGATTACTGCGATGTAGAATATACATCTATGCTACAAATCTATCTGGGTGAACTCAATATACTCTAGTTAATTCATTAAGCTGCTCTGTCTTTTAATGTAATTACAGTATCAGCCACTGTGATGCGTGAAATGATCCAGACCTTTCAACAGTGGAAAAACGAAAGGGATTTAAACAGGAAAGGGAAGATTCAAATTGCCAATATTATTGGGGCATAACCTCCACAATATTTATATTAAAAGTATTAGTGAAACTAGTATGAATAGCTAGCAACAAATTTATAGCAGATCCGAAAAATAAAAATAAAAGCTTTTATTCAGAAAAAAACAGAAAAGGGCGAATAAACCGTATGGAATACAATACATTCTTAATATTACGCAAACATTTTTCTAAAGAAATTGGTATGAATATAAAACTTAACTTTTAATAAATATTAAAATGAAAACAATGTGAAAGTAAAATATTTAATTCATGGTATAATTTGCGTGTTGAATTTAATTGATCTATTTATCCACATTAAAAAAAAGATAATTAGTTGTTAATGGTGAGTTCACACTTCAAAACTAAAATAGCAACCCATCTCTGTACCATTACTATTATTTATTATGTTATTATTTATATAGCGCCAACAAATTCCGCAGCGCTTTACAGTGGGTGGACGAACAGGTATGTAGTTGTAACCAGACAAGTTGGACACACAGGAACAGAGGGGTTGAGGGCCCTGCTCAATGAGCTTACATGCTAGAGTGAGTGGGGTATAGTGACACAGTAACAGAGGGGTTGAGGGTCCTGCTCAATGAGCTTACATGCTAGAGGGAGTGGGGTATAGTGACACAGTAACAGAGGGGTTGAGGGTCCTGCTCAATGAGCTTACATGCTAGAGGGAGTGGGGTATAGTGACACAGTAACAGAGGGATCGAGGGCCTGCTCAGTGAGTTTACATGTTAGAGGGAGTGGGGTATAGTGACACAGTAACAGAGGGGTTGAGGGTCCTGCTCTGTGAGTTTACATGCTAGAGGGAGTGGGGTATAGTGACACAGTAACAGAGGGGTTGAGGGCCTGCTCAGTGAGGTTACATGCTAGAGGGAGTGGGGTAAAATGACACAAAAAGGTAAGGAAGCTACAATGCAGCTATACCCAATGACACACCTGCTGCCAATTAATTGTGTTAAAGGTTGGCATAAAATCCTCACCATCTGGACATGTCTGGAGCAAGTTAGGAAGAAAAAGTATATATAAAAGCTGAATGTACTAAACAAAAATCTAATTAACAATGGTACAGAGATCCTTCAGGAGTAAATTAATAAATAGTGACTGAATCATCGCTCCCAATAGTGATTGGTTGTAAATTACTAGCTGGGAGTTAAACGTTGGATCACGGTAAAAAACGATAGTGGGGGTTTAGGTTGTTACTGAGCCAAATGGGGCATTGTGTAACTATTGTTAGCAAAAGTTAAACTGAGATAAGTTCATAGGAAAACCAAACGTTGTGGGAAAATATTGTAACTTCAAGCACTCACTCTAAACAGCAGAAACCCAATAGCGGAGGTGGTGAATACTGCAGTAAGAGCAAGCCAGTCCGTCAATGTATAAAACATCCAAACACAATAGTAGAAGATATTGTAACTAACATGTCCACTCCAAGTGATCGCAGACTATGGCAGTTAAAGAAACGGTAACTAAAATAATAATGTGTAAAAACAGGCGCTGATAAAAAATAATTACTAAACCTCAAATTATTGTACACGAACCAACACAGAATAAAAGCCAATATCCTTATATACTACATTAAAATCCACAAGCAAAACAATATAAAAGAAATAGTAAACAAAAGTATAAATATACTTAGTAAGAGTGTTCCACTTTAAATGTCCTTGGGCTGCAAGATACAATTAAAACAAATCCAGTGCAGAGCGTCTGCATGCTTTGATTCAGGACACTCAAACAAACACTTTAAGTATTAAACTCACAGTATCAGAGTGGAATACGAGGTCAATGAGTAAATATGAATTCCAAAATAAAAAAGGAATTGTTTGAGAACTCATTCTGGAGAAATTCTTGATGTCATTCACTGCTAGGGCCAACCTGGGTTTGGAATTCTTGTAGAGCAGATTTGGTAAAATACAGACGATAGCAATTATAGAGAACAACCTATAGATCGGTAATCTATTTACCGATTTATCCCAATATCTACCAAATTATTTTCTCTGAATGGACCTTGACACAATTGGATAATTATAACACTAATGAACACAAGAGATTTGTCCACATGACTATACATTATAGGTACATAAAAAAAATAAAATATATATATATAATGTGTCAAAGATGAGAGCACTCAATGGATTTCCAAGTCAAAATAGTGTATTCAAAATGTTGCTAATGTGGATCAACGTTGAGACAAACAGGTCTTTATCAAGATATAAATATATAAAGACAGTTGTGCTCATAAGTTTGCATACCCTAGGAGAATTGGTAATATATGTACCATTTCTAAAGAAAACATGAGTGAGCAGGCAAAACATATTTTTTTTATTTCGTATGGGATTTATATTCAACTGTAGGTTATAACAGAATGGCACAATCATAAATCAAAACATGACAACAAAGAAAATAAATGAAATGACTTGTGTTCAAATATCTGCATACCCTTAGTTCTTAATACTGTGTATTTCCCCCTTTAGCATCAATGACAGTGTGCAGTCTATTGTAATAGTTGTCTACGGGGCCCCTAATTCTTGCAGGTGGCATAGCTGCCCATTCGTCTTGGCAAAATGCCTCCAGGTCATGCAATGTACCACACATTTGAGATCTCCCCAGAGTGGATTGAGGATATTAAGGCCAGGAGACTGTGATGGCGCACCAGAACCTTCACCTTTTTCTGGTGTAACCTCATGAGGGTTAACTTGGCCTTGTGCTTAGGGTCATTAGTAGTGTGTGTGGAACTACACTCACTCCCATAAATCTGAGCCAAGGTGCTTGCTGAGCCGGAATCAAACACCAGATTTCAAAAAATTTATAGAGTAATAGAGGTCCAGGCACTACTTGGTTCAAGACAGGTACTTTATAACGAACCACAACAGCAACGTTTCAACCCCAAAGGTCTTTGTCAAGCTTAGGGTCATTGACATGATGGAAAGTCCAAAATTGTCTGCCAGTATTATCGGATAACAACTGCATTCATCTTGCCATCAATTTTAACAATATTCCTTGTGTCTTTAGAGCTCACACACCCACAAAACATCAGTGAGCAACCACCATGCCTCACAGTGCGGATGGTATTCTTTTCACTATAGGTCTTGGTGACCACTCTCCAAACATAGCACTTATGGTAGTGACCATAAAGCTCAATTTTAGTCTTGTCACTCTAAATTACAGTGTGCCAGAAGCTGTAAGGAGTGTCAGGGTGTTGTCGGGCATATTGTAATCAGGATTTGTGTGTCATTGGCGCAGTAAAGGATTCTTTCTGGCAACTCGACCATGCAGCAAATTTTTGTTCAAGTACCATTGTATTGTGCTCCTTGAAACAGAGCAGCCTGTATTTCTCCTGGGGTAACCTGTGGGGTTTTCTTTGTATCCTGAACAATTCTTCTGGCAGTTCTGGCTGAAATCTTTCTTGATCACCGAATTCTCCACTTCTTAATAAGTGATTGAAAAGTACTGATTGGCATTTACAAGGATTTGGAAATCTTTTTTTATCCTTTTACATCTTTTTAAAGTTCCATTTCCTTGTTACGCTGGTCTTTTAACAATTATTTTCTGCTCCCCATGGCTCTGTATCTAGCCTGCTCAGTGCATCCATGTGAGAGCTAACAAACTCATTGACTATTTATTCACAGACACTAATTGCAATTTAAAATGCCACAGGTGTGGAAATTTAACCTTTAACTGCCATTTTAACCTGTGTGTGTCACCTTATGTTTCTATAATGAGGCACAACATTCAAGGGTATGTAAACCTTTGATCAGGGCCATTTCGGTGATTTCTGTTTTCACTATAATTTAAAAAGGAGCCAAGCAACTATGTGATAATAAATGGCTTCATATGATCACTATCCTTCAATAAAATAATTTTTTTTCATGATCAGTCATTTTTTCAGAATCAATGCCAAAATTTCTCAATTTCTGCCAGGGTATGCAAACTTTCGAGCTCAACTGTATATATAAAGTGTAAATTGGAAGAGCCATATTAGTCCAGCAGCCAAGATGCCAAGATCCCAGAGTATTGCGGTATGCAATGATATCTTTTTTATTGGACTAACATAATATTTAAAAGACAAGCTTTCGAGAGTTTTCCTCTCAGTTTTACTTTCTAAAGGAAAACTCTGGACAGCTTGTCTTTGAAATATTATGTTAGACTAATAAAAAAGGCATCATTGCATACTGCAATACTCTGGTATTTTGACATTATATATATACTATTTGAATGAGCATTTTTCAGAACTAACACAGATTAATAAAAGAATACTGATTGCACTGCAGATGGACCTACGAGAATGACTACAATAATTCTCACACTCTTGCTTTAATTGTAACTATTGTTAGAATCATCCAATCCACGGCTGTACCTGGTAGCCATGTATCCTGTATTCATACTGGCCATATATTACACACCCACTCAGACAAAGTAGGCATTACTACCTGCACAGGTAACCTGTTAGAAAATATTAAAACATTATTTTTTTTTTATATTTACTGTACTCTTATTTTATGGACAATTTCTGAATAATAATTTTGGATCTTATTTACTAAACCAGGAATTTAGAGAACTGACAAGGGAAATATTCTGCAGTGCTTTACTGTCCCCTTGTCATTTTTTTAATGTGTTAAAGTAACGTATATTGTGTAATTATTCATTTTCAATTATTCCAGGAATTTTTCTAGAGAGCTAAGTCTTAGAAAGTGCAGTCGCCATGCAAACCAATAATTTGTTAACGTGGATCACTCCATTTTTTGTTACAGTTAGCCCTTCCATTTTTCTTCATATGACCCGCTGCATTTTATTTATTTTCTGTGAGAATGATGTTTGACTAAAGTTTATTAATTCATTCTGGCTCATATTAATCTCAGTAAATGTCAGTAATCTTGTTGATGAATTTACCTAGACGACCTAAAAATTTAAAGACGCTTCTAATTCCCCAGAATCCCGAAGAAATAGTACTTTTGGAGTGGAGCGTACTGATTGTAACTTCAATAATGTTCCCAGTATTATCAGAAAGCCGTCTTATTTAGCTGTAAAGATAGCCGAAGAGGGATGGTTAAAGGAACATCATTTGCCAGGTTAGGGGATAGAGTCGTATCCATTTTTCTCCAAGCAATATTTCCTTTTGTATATCACCCTTCCTGTCATGGTGATGGATGGAGGCCCATGTTATCTTTGCTGGAACAATCCATCCATCACTGACTGTTCACCAAGGGAGGGTCTGCACCGGGTGGCTCCTTCTCACCCAGGACACAAGAAATATCTTTGAATACTTAATGGGTTGCACAGCAGATTGCTGTGTTTGTACTGGGCCGTAGAATGACTGAGGCCCGCAGAGCCCCAATCCTTACTAAAGCCAGAACTGGCACCTTGCTAAAATGTACCGGCTGCTTGCAAATACAATGAGATTTATTCATTAAATAATTGCAGTGAAAACCAAAATTCTGGCAAAAATAGCCACACTGCAACTAGAGCTAAGTAGACAAAATGTTTAACAAATCAGCTTTTATTGTCTTTTTTTTTTGTATTTGAAATTCTCTCCAATTTACTGATTAGTGGGTAAACCCCAAACGGCACACGTTCATTAAGCCCTAGGGCGCAGTAATCCCTACAGACCCCGCGGTCGCACAGGCCATGCCATATTGACATCATATACTTAACAGACAGACTTTGTTATAATAGCATCGACAGACGTTGGTCTCGAGTGGGCTAAATAGCGATTTCTGGAAAATGTTGAAATAAACTGGAAAATTTAGGTCAAAACAGCCAACCTGCAAAAATAGCTGAGTCGGGCAATGTGTAACCTATATTGTCTGATTCACCACAATCTCCTTTCAGTGAATGAGGCTTTCTTCACTTACCGGCTACGCTATGCAGGTCACACTATTAACTCTTGCAATGCCTCAGCTGTACGCTCTCCCATATAACATATTATAATAAAGGCCTAGACAAATGGTGATTACAACCCCTAGCATCCCCAGACAGGATAGTGGGAGTCTGAGTTCCAGCTGTAGAGTCAATGTATCTCTGAACTTTTTGTTATACTCAGACAGGCTGCAGGTGTATAGGCATGTTCCTACGGCCTTGGCTCTCAATTAATAAGGACATATTCCAGCTTCCTGTACTCACCTGGTAATTAATTCCCAATCCCCCTTAGTTATCCTGCAGGTGCTGATCACTCGCACTGCGATATCACTCCAGAATAATGTATAGCTCTGTCCCCATTCTAGCCGACGTACACAAAGATGGTAGAAACCTATTTATTTTCATACCTGGGAGTTATTTTCACTGTTTGTGTCGGTATAAAGGAAATAAGTAGAGCACGCTAAGCCTTATCTCCTGCGCATTTACAATGGGCTACATGGCAAATCCTCTATTTTGTGCGGTCCCTCATTAGAAAATATCAGGCAATCAGTGCAGACATCACTCACACATATCGAACGCGAGATTATACCGGAGATGACAGTCTCAGTTTTACTATGTTCACTCCTGATCCCACCATGGGCAGGAGGTGACAGGGCTTGGATGTGTATTCCCCGAGCTGGCCAAAGCCCAGGGCAGTATTCTATCCTTGGAATGGTGCTAATTCCTCCGTGTCCAAACGTCCTCCAAAATAACTGTCCTGTGCTCTGAAACTGGGGCACGGAGCGCCAAGTAACAATGAGGATACGAGAAGAGAATATGAGCACAGAGAGACTATCTAATATAGGTCAAATGCTAACATTATGGAAGCAGTTACACAGTTCTTATATTATCTCTCAAGTGTAGACGTTTAGCAAAGACCTGTCCAGCCTCGCACCTGTACGGGCCTTCAGAAATGTCATTTCTTCATGGGTTATTCTTAATTAGAATGCAAATAAATCAAACTGAAAATGCCTTGTTTTTCCCCATAATGTCCTATTTTAGGTCTACTATTATCCTTGCCTTTTTTAAATTAAGGTTTAAGTCAATTCTTTTCTAAATGACTTAGTTTAAAGAGTCCTTTTCTCAACGCTTTCTCTTGTTTTCAAGAGCGCCCTTGATAGCATTTATAATACAAACTCAGAAATATGCGCGAGAAAAAGAAATGAAGCATTGTATGTTATTATAATATTTTGATAATTGAAAGTGGATATTTGTGAGTGTTTTTTGAGAAAGGCTATTCAATTTGTACAGACCTCTGTAGACCTCACCCTGTTAGTTTATTTAGTGTGTTATAGTAAATAAGGTGCTAACAAAGGAAGGGGTTATGTGGGGGCAGCAAAGAGGGGTGATGTCACACTGTGAGGGAGAGGAGGATAACAAACAGTAAGAAGAGGTCTGGGTTTACGTATTTGCTAGGTTTGGTCTTTTAGCATTGCATAGCGATGGCTAATGTAATTATAGAAAAGAAGGCAGCACAATGCATTTGCAGTGAGGTTCCAGCCTACTAAGATGGATACAGCCAAAATCATGGCAGTTCCTCTCTGGCTGGAATATCTAGTGTCCGATGCCCAAAATTATTGGAGTGAACATTGCTGGATAGATAGAACTAAGACTCATTGGAAAATGACAAAATGTCCCCCAGTCGCTTTTCTCATACCTCTTTCTATTCTCCATCTCCACCTCCAACCATCCCATCCCTGCCTTCCATCTGCACCTCCACCCATCCCATCCCAACCCTCCATCCAGGGCTATCCTAACAGTATTATAGCCCCCGCACCATGCACTGGGGCAACGCCTACACAACCACTCACAAGAATGAAAACGTAAATTATCGATAAAATAAAGCTTATATTTATTGGTACCTCCAAAAATCTGTGTTTAAACATTAAAATACATGCTGTACAGCAAAGATTAATCCACATAAATATTTAGTAGTTATTAGGGTGAGGCAACTGACATGGACTGTTACAAATATTATAAGAACTTTATTATAGCTTTACGAATTCAAAACATTATGTCTTGCTTATGTACAACTAGTACGTTGTTTTCATCAAGTTCAAGATATGTATTTGCAACAGCTAGATCGCATGTACAGATAACAACTGATACTGAGGTGATTAGTCAACCTAAACATTTTAATAAAGAGGGTTTGAAGGTTCTAAATAAATCTCCTGGAACTATGTATTGCAAAGTTGGCAAGCCTATGGGGTCACTATTCTTGTGGGGCTCCTGGGCAACTGCCCAGCATTCCCATGTGTTAAGACAGCCCTGCCTCCATCTAAACCTCTACCCATCCCAGGTCAACCCTGCCCTTTATCTACACCTGCATAAATCCCATCAAATTCACACCCTTCATCTACATCTTCATCCAACCCATCCCTGCCCTTCAGCTACACCTGCACCCATCCCAACCCTGTCCTCCATCTATACCTCCCTCCATCCTATCCTTGCCCTCCATCTACATCTCCATATATTCTACCTTGTCTTTCATCTACACCTGCATTTGTCCTATTCCGTCACTGTCCTCCGTCTACACCTCCATTCATTCTATCCCTGTCTTTCATCTAAACCTACATCCATCCCATCTGAAACCCGCCCTTCAGTTACATCTACATTCATCCCATCCCTGTCCTTCATCTCCCTCCATCCATCGCATCCCATTCATGCTCTCCATTTACACCTCCAAACATCAGATCACTGCCCTTTATCTACACCTTGTCACATATTCGTGTTTGTTTAAAGAAGCAGAAACCTAACTCATTATTTGTCTGTTGAGATTCTGTTAATGTCTTTTTATTATCGATATGACTAACGTTACTGGGCATGTATAATCATATCATATAATAAACAGGAACAAATGTTACTTTGTGTTTATGTTTGGGCCCCACACAGTAGATGTCAGTCAATCACAAGCACTCAACTCTGGAGTTTGTTCTGTCACTTTGATTCCGTGACAGAATGTAATGTTCAATTAGCTTTGTTCCCTTTTAAGATATTTGCATTTAATCAATCCGCACAAATGAGCAATGAGCTTTGTGCATTTAATCAATTGACACTAAGAACTCTGAGTTTTCTGCACTTAGTCTGACATCAGAAGTGGAGCGAGAACTGTGGCTGGAGAAGGGTATGTTGGTGTGTCACAAACCGTCAAATACGCAAAATATACAGTATAATATCTTACTTTCACCTATCTCAGCAAACAAACATGGCGATTCAGTTACACTTAATGGCCATATTGTATTAAGCCCACCGCTATGTCACAGTACTCCAATATTAGTGAGTTCTAACGGCAATAGTTACAGCTTCAACGGCTTCCACAGACTCTCCTCAATTTTATGCTTTCCGGAGGTCACTAACATAGGGACATCTATAGTGGAGGGTGGGGGGGGGGTGGGGGTGCACAACTCAAAAAGAAACTGGTGTGGATTCCAAATATACACAGACAAAATGGAATTGGAAGCACACTCAGAACTTGCATTTCTTAGTAAGATAGGTATTTTTCTACTGTAGAGACACTACTAAAATGTGACGCACATTACAACACTTGTGATGTGTGACAGCCATGCATAATGGGCTTCTAATGTCAGCCCACCCACCAAGAATGTTTACAGAGACAGAAATGTCCTCACGCATATAGCAATAACATGCAATGATATTGCACAACCACTAGGCTGTCTAACCATGTATCTGAGCACTTACTCATGCTCTGGAACTAGGATGCTTATCATAATCTGGCTGTATGATCTGCAGACAGTTCTCCAGTTTCCTCACAAATGTGGCAGAGAAAAAAAAACACTCTGATATAAAATAACTAGGACATTGTGACTCTCAGTGAATCCAAGGATGTTAGGACACAAATATGTACTTTGTTCAATGTTCCAGAGATATTCAGAGGCATTCATTCAGTGTTCCAGAGATATTCAGAGGCATTCATTCAGTGTTCCAGAGATATTCAGAGGTATTTGTTTAATGCTCCAGAGATATTCAGAGGCATTCATTCAATGTTCCTGAGATATTCAGAGGCATTCATTCAATGTTCCAGAGATATTCAGAGGCATTCATTCAATGATCCAGAGATATTCAGAGGTATTCGTTTAATGCTCCAGAGATATTCAGAGGCATTCATTCAATGTTCCAGAGATATTTAGAGGCATTCATTCAATATTCCAGAGATATTTAGAGGCATTCATTCAATATTCCAGAAATATTCAGAGGCATTCATTCAATGTTCCAGAGATATTCAGAGGCATTCATTCAATGTTCCAGAGATATTCAGAGGTATTCGTTTAATGCTCTAGAGATATTTAGAGGCATTCATTCAATATTCCAGAAATATTCAGAGGCATTCATTCAATGTTCCAGAGATATTCAGAGGCATTCATTCAATGTTCCAGAGATATTCAGAGGCATTCGTTTAATGCTCCAGAGATATTCAGAGGCATTCATTCAATGTTCCAGAGATATTCAGAGGTATTCGTTTAATGCTCTAGAGATATTCAGAGGCATTCATTCAATGTTCCAGAGATATTCAGAGGCATTCATTCAGTGTTCCAGAGATATTCAGAGGTATTTGTTTAATGCTCCAGAGATATTCAGAGGCATTCATTCAGTGTTCCAGAGATATTCAGAGGCATTCATTCAATGTTCCTGAGATATTCAGAGGCATTCATTCAATGTTCCAGAGATATTCAGAGGCATTCATTCAATATTCCAGAGATATTCAGAGGCATTCATTGTATGTTCCAGAGATATTCAGAGGCATTCATTCAGTGTTCCAGAGATATTCAGAGACATTCATTCAATATTCCAGAGATATTCAGAGGCATTCATTCAATGTTCCAGAGATATTCAGAGGCATTCATTCAGTGTTCCTGAGATATTCAGAGGCATTCATTCAATGTTCCAGAGACATTCAGAGGTATTTGTTTAATGCTCCAGAGATATTCAGAGGCATTCATTCAATTTTCCAGAGATATTCAGAGGCATTCATTCAATATTCCAGAGATATTCAGAGGCATTCATTCAATGTTCCAGAGATATTCAGAGGCATTCATTCAGTGTTCCAGAGATATTCAGAGGCATTCATTTAATATTCCAGAGATATTCAAAGGCATTCATTCAATGTTCCAGAGATATTCAGAGGCATTCATTCAGTGTTCCTGAGATATTCAGAGGCATTCATTCAATGTTCCAGAGACATTCAGAGGTATTTGTTTAATGCTCCAGAGATATTCAGAGGCATTCATTCAATGTTCCTGAGATATTCAGAGGCATTCATTCAATGTTCCAGAGACATTCAGAGGTATTTGTTTAATGCTCCAGAGATATTCAGAGGCATTCATTCAATGTTCCTGAGATATTCAGAGGCATTCATTCAATATTCCTGAGATATTCAGAGGCATTCATTCAATGTTCCAGAGACATTCAGAGGTATTTGTTTAATGCTCCAGAGATATTCAGAGGCATTCATTCAATGTTCCTGAGATATTCAGAGGCATTCATTCAATGTTCCAGAGACATTCAGAGGTATTCGTTTAATGCTCTAGAGATATTCAGAGGCATTCATTCAATGTTCCTGAGATATTCAGAGGCATTCATTCAATATTCCTGAGATTTTCAGAGGCATTCATTCAATATTCCAGAGATATTCAGAGGCATTCATTCAATGTTCCAGAGATATTCAGAAATATTCAGAGATATTCAATGTTCCAAAGATATTCAGAGGCATTCATTCAATGTTCCAGAGATATTCAGAGGTATTCATTCAATGTTCCAGAGATATTCAGAGTTATTTGTTCAATATTCCAGAGAAATTCAGAAGTATTCTTTCAGTGTTCCAGAGATATTATGGAGGTATTCTTTCAATGCTCCAGAGTTAATCTGGACGTATTAATGTTCGGCAATTTAGTTTAACTAAAGGATAGAGTACAACGAGTTGTCATTAATGGTAAATTTCCAGGCTGGACAAAAGTGGTAAGTGATGTCCCTCAGGGTTCTGTTTTGGGACTGCTTCTATTTAACATTTATAAATGATCTTGAAATGGGCATTGAAAACCATGTTTCAGTGTTTGCAGATGACACAAAACTTTGTAAAGTAATAAAATATGAGCAGGATATCGCTTTGCTGCAGAGGGATTTAGATAGATGTAGAGAAATGCAAAGTTATGCACTTTGGGGTTAAGAATGCACAAGCAACTTACACCCTAAATGGTAGTGAATTAGGGATAACCACACACGAGAAGGATTTGGGAATTGTTATAGACAACAAATTAGGCAGCAATATGCAATGTCAATCTGCAGTTGCTAAGGCCAGTAAGATTTTGTCATGTATAAATATAAAATATAATTTTGCCTCTTTATAAATCGCTGGTAAGACCACACCTTGAATATGCTGTGCAATTTTGGGCTCCTGTTCTAAAGAAAGATATCATGGTACTAGAAAAAGTGCAGAGACGAGCTACAAAATTGTATAAAAGGAATGGAGTATTTTAGTTACGAAGAAAGGTTAAAAAAATTTAAATCTCTTTAGTTTGGAAAAATGGTGCCTCTGAGGGGATATGATAACATTATACAAATATATTCGGGGTCAGTACAAACCTTTATCTGGAAATCTATTCATAAACAGGGCTATACACAGGACACGAGGTCACACATTTAGGATGGAAGAAAGAAGATTTAATCTAAGGCAAAGAAAATGTTTTTTTTTTTTTTAAGGTTAGAGCAATAAGGATATGGAATTCTCTGCCTGAAGAGGTGGTTTTCTCAGAGTCATTACAGATGTTTAAACTGAAATTGGATAAATACTTGCAAAAACATAACATACAGGGATATAATTTCTAATTAGTGGGGTAATAGCTGGTTGATCCAAGGAGACATCTGACTGCTATTTTGGAGTCAAGAAGGAATTTTTTTTTTTAGTTTTTTACAAAATTGAAAGCGCTTCAGACCAGGTTTTTTGCCTTCTTATGGATCAACAGCAAAAACATATGTGAGGAAGGCTGAACTTGATGGACGCCTATCTCTTTCCTGCTATGTAACTACGCAAAGCAGACACCACGTATTGAAATGATATATGGCATCTGCAAAGTTTCATGGAATATTACAGAAAAAAATGAGAAGATCTCTTGCAAAAACAAACAAACAAGAAGTAGTTTATTATTTTAGTAGTTTATTTTCTTTTCAATAAACTGCTGGCTGTAAATTATTGTCCCTGCCGGTGGGGCATTAAAAGGAGACCTAAAGCAAACAGAAAAGACAGTTTGAGCTAGACAGCTGTGCAGGATTAAAAATGAATTATTGGTTTATGATATTATTTTATGAAAAACTAGGAAGCGAAGCTGAAGAGTCTGAAGGACCAGTTTAATTGAAAAGCAGATTAATACGTTAATCCAATGCTATCTACCTGTTGTGGTGAGTGAATATTCGGCAGCCCTGTTGGTGAATACTTTGGCTATCATCGTGTGCTGTATTTACAGTTTCTAAAATATCTCGGTTCTAGTTAGGATGCCACCAGAAATCTTTGGTACTTGCAGTTACTATCCCCCGTATACCTACTCTATCGCAGCCATTATATACTATATGAGATTGACATATTGCAAAATATGGATTAAAACATTCAAGTTGGAAAAGTAATCTCTGAATCAACTACTGCTAGAGTGTTTAATCACACACAACTGCTAGAGTGTTTAATCATGCACAACTGCTAGAGTGTTTAATCACTCATCTCACTCACAACTGCTAGAGTGTTTAATCACTCACAACTACTAGAGTGTTTAATCACGCACAACTGCTAGAGTGTTTAATCACGCACAACTGCTAGAGTGTTTAATCACACACAACTACTAGAGTGTTTAATCACACACAATAACTAGAGTGTTTAATCACGCACAACTGCTAGAGTGTTTAATCACGCACAACTGCTGGAGTGTTTAATCACTCACCTCACTCACAACTGCTAGAGTGTTTAATCACTCACAACTACTAGAGTGTTTAATCACGCACAACTGCTAGAGTGTTTAATCACTCACCTCACTCACAACTGCTAGAGTGTTTAATCACTCACAACTACTAGAGTGTTTAATCACGCACAACTGCTAGAGTGTTTAATCACGCACAACTGCTAGAGTGTTTAATCACACACAACTACTAGAGTGTTTAATCACACACAATAACTAGAGTGTTTAATCACGCACAACTGCTAGAGTGTTTAATCACGCACAATTGCTAGAGTGTTTAATCACACACAATAACTAGAGTGTTTAATCACGCACAACTGCTAGAGTGTTTAATCACTCACAACTACTAGAGTGTTTAATCACGCACAATAACTAGAGTGTTTAATCACGCACAACTGCTAGAGTGTTTAATCACACACAACTGCTAGAGTGTTTAATCACGCACAACTGCTAGAGTGTTTAATCACGCACAACTACTAGAGTGTTTAATCACGCACAATAACTAGAGTGTTTAATCACGCACAACTGCTAGAGTGTTTAATCGCACACAACTGCTAGAGTGTTTAATCATTCATAACTACTAGAGTGTTTAATCATGCACAACTGCTAGTGTGTTTAATCACTCATAACTACTAGAGTGTTTAATCACGCACAACTGCTAGAGTGTTTAATCGCGCACAACTACTAGAGTGTTTAATCGCGCACAACTGCTAGTGTGTTTAATCACTCACAACTACTAGAGTGTTTAATCATGCACAACTGCTAGAGTGTTTAATCACTTACAACTACTAGAGTGTTAAATCACGCACAACTGCTAGAGTGTTTAATCATTCATAACTACTAGAGTGTTTAATCATGCACAACTGCTAGAGTGTTTAATCGCGCACAACTGCTAGAGTGTTTAATCACGCACAACTGCTAGAGTGTTTAATCGCGCACAACTGCTAGAGTGTTTAATCATGCACAACTGCTAGAGTGTTTAATCACTCACAACTACTAGAGTGTTTAATCACGCACAACTGCTAGAGTGTTTAATCACTCACAAATACTAGAGTGTTTAATCGCGCACAACTGCTAGAGTGTTTAATCACGCACAACTGCTAGAGTGTTTAATCACGCACAACTGCTAGAGTGTTTAATCACTCACAACTGCTAGAGTGTTTAATCACGCACAACTGCTAGAGTGTTTAATCACTCACAACTGCTAGAGTATTTAATCACGCACAACTGCTAGAGTGTTTAATCACGCACAACTAATAGAGTGTTTAATCACGCACAACTACTAGAATGTTTAATCACGCACAACTGCTAGAGTGTTTAATCACTCACAACTGCTAGAGTGTTTAATCACGCACAACTACTAGAGTGTTTAATCACTCACAACTGCTAGAGTGTTTAATCACGCACAACTGCTAGTGTGTTTAATCACTCACAACTATTAGAGTGTTTAATCACGCACAACTGCTAGTGTGTTTAATCACTCACAACTACTAGAGTGTTTAATCATGCACAACTGCTAGAGTGTTTAATCACTTACAACTACTAGAGTGTTTAATCACGCACAACTGCTAGAGTGTTTAATCATTCATAACTACTAGAGTGTTTAATCACACACAACTACTAGAGTGTTTAATTACACATAACTACTAGAGTGCACAAGTCTAGTCAGTACACCTCGCAATTTTGTAGTCCCATGTAACAGAGGGCAGCTTAGTGGATAGGGTCCCTGACAGAGCTAGGAGGCGGGCTTAGGTGGAAGGTACTGTGGGATTGGTTACACGGGGCTACAAAACTGTGAGGTGTACACACTAGACTTGTGCATGAATGGGTTTTAGCTGGTTTAAACAAATCGATTGCCTTTAATTCGACGACCAAACAAATTGATAAACATTAGTTAATGGGCGTTGAGCTAGTAAAAATTGGCAGCCATTTTAATATTGTTCACTTTTAACCTTCTTACCTAGCTGAATTTGTCCCTCCCTCACTCCCTCCATCGGGGTATGATGTCTCTGAGGATTTGGTTACCATTAGTGAGAGGAAGGTTAGCGTTAAATAAGGCTCTTTTTGCTAGTCATACAAGTAAAAGGTGGTAATTCAAGGTTAAGACGCAATGTTAATATGGTTCATGGTACGTTTTGGTAGGTTTGGAGCTTGTCGACGGCTCAGATCCTGGTGGGTGTAGGGTAAACCCCTACCATGGTTATTGAAGTATGTTACTGTTTATTTATGTTACAGATATGGGTCGTTGTCTTTCAGGACTTGGTGGGCTATCTTATGCTGTATGTGGAGATCAGGGGGAATCACTTTATTTAATCTTATGTTATTTATATGTATTATTATTATGGTTATTATTAAAAGCTGGGGACGTTATGACCCAGATACCTAGTGTACGTGTCTTATTGGGTAAGGTTTGATGGGGGAGGGAGGAAGGGGGGGGGGGGATTATTTCCACCTGCCCATATGACGATGATGTGCCTGTCAAGGGAATTTATTCTGCGCTATCCCTAAATTATCATTAATTTAGGGATTTAAATTAAATTTTATCAGTGGGATAACTTCACAATTTTTAAGCTTTAAATTTTTTCACTAAACATTTATTTTTATTTACCTAACAATATTTCCAATAACATTTTATGTTAATCTAATTAACCTGTGAGATTTTGACAGTTTTTCAAAGTAGAAGCGACCATAAACACTTCACCTGCAGAGATCACACAATGCCAGCAGCCGATCAGAATCTCTGGTTTGCTAAGAGACTTTCCAAGTTTCCATTTTGTGGACGATAGAAAATGGTCTCCGAATTCCCTGATGAAACAGAGTTCCGAATATACCCAATGCAAGCACATTGCTAAGCGCGCATGTCTTATCCTTAAAAAACAAACAACTACTTAACGGATATAACAACAAGCACCAATCAGCACTACGTTTTGACAGATTTTAAAATTCAATGTAATGCTTTATGGAAAAAGGCAGAAGACAGAAGACATTGCCACTTTAAGAAAATTTTAAACATTTCTGAAATCTCTATAAATATTTTTCCCTCGATTTAATGCAGCCTGATTTCCTCCAAGCAAACTGCGCGGCTTAAGGCTATAAGCGCCTCTCCTGACCTGGACTTCGGCCTGCGCTTTAGAACAGCAAAACAAAATGATATTTGGTCAGTGATATATACTGTATAACCAAATAACCTCTTCAGAGCGTCCCAAATCAAGTTTAACTCGACTAATAATAGCCTGGCAGAAAGAGCGCGGCTCTTTAATTCTGTTATCTTGACATACTGTCTTTATGGTTAATTGACTCATGTTGGGAATTACAGAAGTTAAAGCAAAGGACACGCTATTTGAAAACTTCTTGTTGAACTGGCTGTAGCAGACATGGGGCTTTATTTACTAAACTGTGATTTCTGCAGCGTCCATGACTGTATCAAGGCATGAATAAAAAATAAATGTCTATCTAAGGTAAAAATAACTGCGTCAGGCATTAAATTATTATTAAAAATGCATCCCAACCTTTAGTATATGACAGGATCCAGTTAGTCTCTATGGTCTTCCCGGCTTCACTCCCTATTTGAGAATATTTTATGGAGCCTGCAAGACGTCAGATACCATCGATAAATACGTTTTCTGTGCGCCTCTATATGTGAGTAGCACTGAGCGATGCCTTTTAAGATATTAATAGAGGAAATCCATTCTGTTTCAATCAGGGTAGTTTCTGTTGCCCATTGGGTCATATAATTAAGTGGTTTACCTTGCATGATGGTTTTGTAACAGGTTGATAAAGATTTGGGTTTAGCAGGCGTTTTACGACATCTTTCATGAATTGTTCGTGCTTTAGTAAAAAGGGGGGTGGACATTTCAGCCCTGGTTTTTACATGCATCGGGATAATGCTCTTAATTTGTAGATATGAAAACACAAAATCGTTCGGTAGGTTGTATTCTTTTTGTAAAGGACACATTGCCATGTTGGCGTATTAGTGTCTCAATTGAGGAGATTTCAAATTCGGTCCAGGTATGAAAGGTTAGTCTTGAACTGACCGCTCTAAGGGACGTTAGTAGAGCGTGTAGGTGGAATTTGAGGTAGGCACCATGTGTACTCTGGAAGAGGTCCCAGTGGTATAGCGATAGTTTTGTGGATGGGAATAAATGTTGTGTATTAGGGCATAGCGATCTATGAGTCCACATAATCTCTATTGACCCTCCAGTGTATTTCTCGTTTTCCATGTCAAGCCATTGAAATGTCTGGTAATGGGTCAGTGCTGCCTCCAGATGGGAAGCGTTAAAGTAAACATGTATGTTGGGTAGGCCTATCCCTCCCTCCATTGTGTGTCTTTGTAAGAGGTTCGCAGGGAGTCTTGGTTTACGGGAGTCCCATATGAAAGTTAAGAGAAAGGTTTGTATTTGTTTGCAGAACGATAGGGGTATGTGTATCTGTAACATGCGGTATACATATAGGATCTTCGGGAGTATGACCATTTTAATTGTGTTCGTTTTACCCAGCCATGATAGATGAACCGATTTCCATCTAAGGAATTCCTCTTTACACATTGTGAGTAGTGGTTTAAAGTTATAGTTAAACATCTCCCCAACTCTCTGGGCCAGTTTTACTCATAGATATGTGATGTGTTTAGTTCTCCAGTCATATGTATGAGTTTGTTGGAGGGTGTGTACTGTTTGTGTAGGGATACCTATAGGTAGTGCCTGTGTCTTGGTTTGATTTAGTTAGAGGTTAGATAGAGACTGTTCCGTATGTCTCTAGAAGGGATAGGAGTACTGGTAGGGACGTTTCCACTCTGCTTAACGTTAATGGAATGTCATCGGCAAATAAGGATAGCTGATGCTCTTTTTTACCTATGGTAATCCCCCTAATCTCTGTGTGTGATCTGATTTGTTGCAACAAAGGTTCCAATCAGTGGCGTACATACCAGGGTCGCAGGGGTCGCGACTGCGACCGGGCCCGGCCCACTAGGGGGCCCGGCCGCCCCTGCGACCCGGTATGTACGCCCAGGGCCAGCCTCTTCCCCTGGGGGGCCCAGGAGCCGACCACTCCAGGGACCCCCCGAGGCTGGCCCTGCTGACCCCGGGTGGCCGGTTGGGCAGGCGGGCGCGCGAGGGAGCACTCACTGCTTCCTCTTCAGCTCCCTCGCGCACCGCAATGATACCGGAGCCGGAAGATTACGTCATCTTCCGGCTCCGGCATCCCTACGCGGCGCGCGGGGAAGGGGGGGGGGGCTGAAGAGGAAGCAGTGAGTGCTCCCTCGCGCGCCCGCCTGCCTGCCCGACCGGCCACCCGCCCAGGAGCCCAGCAGCACCACTGGAC
>OW240921.1:119223331-119260939 GCA_933207985.1 Pelobates cultripes | reverse complement strand
TCCAGCTCTAGGATAGAAGCGCATACAGCGGTATAATCCCCGCTTGTGGGATATGCTGTGGGTTACTCTCCGTCAGTGGTGTCCAATTCTCAAACAAGGAAAGAGAGAGACAACCAATAGTGCTCACTATTTAAGTAGTCTTATTATAAGTAGATGAAAACGTACTTACAAATGAGGAGCAGACCAACTGCTCTTGTGTATCAGCATAGGTGGATTAATCCCCACCTTTAGGATTTCTTGGAGTGCAGGAGACTTCCGAAGTCAGTGTTGGTATATAGTAGTAAAATGCTAAAAATATACTAAAATATACTAAAAAGCCAGGTATAAAAAGAGTAATGTGTATATAAAACTATAAAAAAGAATAGTTGGCACAAATAAATTACCAAAAATTGCTTTAATATTACAATACACAGTATAAAATATCCATACCGCGTTTCGTCAACAGACTTTATCAAATGGAATAGCAAACATTACCTGGCTAGTTGTATTATATAGGAGTTTAAATTTGGCGCCAAAAATGGTCCATCCAATCAAAATTAAGTTACATTTGGTAGTATAAAAACTTTAAAATACAGCAATAAAACCAAAGTATAGGGTCTAAGAACACTCATAATTGACTTTGATGACCAAAACGAAGGTTTTAAAAGCATAAATTAAATGATTAAAAATGCGCACGTGACGCGCGGCACTTCCGGTTTTCGGACTATATGCCGCTATGCTTTATGGGAGATGTAGTTGGTAAGCCGCGAATGGCAGCTAGGAGTGTAATATAGGTGCTGCCAAATATTGGGGGACATAGAAGCAAAAGCCCACAGAGAGAGCAAAAACTAAAATACATTAGACACTCTGCTAGTAGAAATGAAAGTATTAAAAGCATAAATTCAGCAAATGAAATAAAGCACGTGACTTACGGCACTTCCGGTATTCGGACAAAATGCCGCTATGCTTAGTGGGAAATGTAGTCGGCTGAAGATAAGCTCGATCAAATTAAAGGGACATGAAAACAAAAGTTCACAAAAAGGGAGCTCTATATAAGAAAGAGATGGCAAAATTAAAAGGGACATATAATTGGTGGGGCCATATACTAAAGGGGCACATGTATATGAAATATAAATAAAATAAATTAAGAAATAATAAAACAATTTTGTAAATGCAGAAAATCATAAATAAAAAATACAAAATACAGTTTGAGCAAGGTAAAAGGCATTGGTGTAAAACAGACATGTAAAATACTTTTGTGTTACAAAAAATTATATAGGTCAAAGTCTGCATTAAGGCCATGGGGTATAAGGGTCTTAAGGTTATACACCCATTCCATTTCTATTTTCCCAAGTAGTTTTTTTATGTCTCCTCCTCGCCAGGGGGTAGAACATTTTTTTATACCAATACATTTTAGAAGTTTAGGATCTTTGTTATGCATAATAAAATGTTTGGATACTGTATGATTTAAGTATCCATTTTTGATATTTCTGCAATGTTCGCTCAATCTTGTTTTTAAGCACCTTGTGGTCATCCCCACATATTGGAGACCACATGGGCATTCGAGCAGATAAATAACATTTTTAGTATTGCAGCCGATAAAATCATAAATATTATACATTTTTTTAGTCTTATTGGACATAAACTGAGTAATTTTAGATGGGGTAGATGGATCTGTGGTTCTACACACTATGCATTGTTTGCATTTATAAAAGCCTTTTGTTTGTGGGAAGAAAGAGAAACCCCTAACTGGCGATTCTCGAGTAAAATTGGTGGTTAAAATGGATTTAAAATTTGGTGCCCCTCTAAACACGATATTTGGTTGGTTGGGTAAAATTGAGTTTAAAATATCGTCTTCTTTAAGTATATGCCAATGTTTTTTTATAATTTTTTTGACATTATTACTTTTGCTATTGAAGTTAAAAATAATAGGAAGAGATATTGATTCATCCTTTTCTTTATTCTTATAAGTCAGAAGATCTTTTAGTTCTTTTTGTTTAACTGTATTAATTGTGTTATTGAGCTCTGATTCTAAATATCTTTTTTCCATAAATTTATTTTTTAGGATATTAGCTTGTTCATTAAAATCTGTTATTTCTGAACAGTTCCTACGGAGACGTAGGAACTGGCTCTTTGGAGCACTCTCAAGCCAAGGCTTGTAGTGACAACTAGTTTTGTCGATGGCTGTATTAACACACACCTTTTTGAAAAAAGTTTTTGTGTGGAGTTGGCCTTCTTTAATAAAAATATTAATGTCCAAAAAATTAATAGATTCTTTGCTATATTCATGTGTTAGAATAATGCCCCTATCATTAGTATTAAGATAATTTATAAAAACAATTAGGTCATCTTCTGGTCCTTCCCAAATAAAAAAAAGATCATCTATGTATCTAAAATATGAGACCAGGTTTGCCCGCCATGCATGGTTGCCCCAGATAGCTTCGGATTCCCAGTCTGCCATGAACAGATTAGCGTAGCTTGGGGCAAACCTAGTACCCATAGCGGTGCCCCTCTTTTGGAGATAAAATGAATCTAAAAACCAGAAGTAATTGTTTTTTAAAATTATATTAATACCTTCTATTATAAAATCGATCTGGATGGAAGGAATATTGTCTTCTAGAGTAAGGGTCCTTTTTATGGCCTGACATCCAATATCATGAGGGATGATTGTGTAAAGTGACTGAACGTCACATGTAACTAGTATAAAATTGGGTTTCCAGCTAAATTTGTTTAAAAAATTTAAAAGTGACATTGAGTCTTTCAAGTAAGATTTCATTAATTTTACTGAAGGCTGGAGAAGGGTATCGATGTATTGAGAAAGGTTGCATAAAAATGGATACTTAAATCATACAGTATCCAAACATTTTATTATGCATAACAAAGATCCTAAACTTCTAAAATGTATTGGTATAAAAAAATGTTCTACCCCCTGGCGAGGAGGAGACATAAAAAAACTACTTGGGAAAATAGAAATGGAATGGGTGTATAACCTTAAGACCCTTATACCCCATGGCCTTAATGCAGACTTTGACCTATATAATTTTCTGTAACACAAAAGTATTTTACATGTCTGTTTTACACCAATGCCTTTTACCTTGCTCAAACTGTATTTTGTATTTTTTATTTATGATTTTCTGCATTTACAAAATTGTTTTATTATTTCTTAATTTATTTTATTTATATTTCATATACATGTGCCCCTTTAGTATATGGCCCCACCAATTATATGTCCCTTTTAATTTTGCCATCTCTTTCTTATATAGAGCTCCCTTTTTGGGAACTTTTGTTTTCATGTCCCTTTAATTTGATCGAGCTTATCTTCAGCCGACTACATTTCCCACTAAGCATAGCGGCATTCTGTCCGAATACCGGAAGTGCCGTAAGTCACGTGCTTTATTTCATTTGCTGAATTTATGCTTTTAATACTTTCATTTCTACTAGCAGAGTGTCTAATGTATTTTAGTTTTTGCCCTCTTTGTGGGCTTTTGCTTCTATGTCCCCCAATATTTGGCAGCACCTATATTACACTCCTAGCCGCCATTCGCGGCTTACCAACTACATCTCCCATAAAGCATAGCGGCATATAGTCCGAAAACCGGAAGTGCCGCGCGTCACGTGCGCATTTTTAATCATTTAATTTATGCTTTTAAAACCTTCGTTTTGGTCATCAAAGTCAATTATGAGTGTTCTTAGACCCTATACTTTGGTTTTATTGCTGTATTTTAAAGTTTTTATACTACCAAATGTAACTTAATTTTGATTGGATGGACCATTTTTGGCGCCAAATTTAAACTCCTATATAATACAACTAGCCAGGTAATGTTTGCTATTCCATTTGATAAAGTCTGTTGACGAAACGCGTTATGGATATTTTATACTGTGTATTGTAATATTAAAGCAATTTTTGGTAATTTATTTGTGCCAACTATTCTTTTTTATAGTTTTATATACACATTACTCTTTTTATACCTGGCTTTTTAGTATATTTTAGTATATTTTTAGCATTTTACTACTATATACCAACACTGACTTCGGAAGTCTCCTGCACTCCAAGAAATCCTAAAGGTGGGGATCAATCCACCTATGCTGATACACAAGAGCAGTTGGTCTGCTCCTCATTTGTAAGTACGTTTTCATCTACTTATATTAAGACTACTTAAATAGTGAGCACTATCGGTTGTCTCTCTTTTTCCTTGTTTGAGAATTGGACACCACTGACGGAGAGAAACCCACAGCATATCCCACAAGCGGGGATTATACCGCTGTATGCGCTTCTATCCTAGAGCTGGACATAAGCTCTATTAAATGTGAGTTGTTTAATATTATCTTTCCATACGTCACTTTTGGAATTATACAATACTGCACTACTGGTCGTCCTTCTCTCTCCCCTTTTGTCTTTTATATGAGTGGAACCTATACAGCTTATGAAGACTTCACTGCTGCAACACTTACTATAAAGACTATCCGCAAGGACACTTAAGTTGAACTTTTATTTTTTATTTTTATCTATTACGTTGGACATTTTTTCTTAGTCACTCTATTTTTACTCTCTTATTGGCGCAGCCTTTTATTACTGTTTTTACTGTAATTTAAACACTGCATTATCTCTGAAAAGACAGTGTTTACAGCAAAAAGCCTGAAGGTAATGATTCTACTCACCAGAACAAATTCAATAAGCTGTAGTTGTTCTGGTGACTATAGTATCCTTTTAAATATGTTGTTTTTTTATGCTGCTTTTGTAACTTTTTAAAAAATGTAATTTTTTTTGTTAAATCAGCGGTGCAATGGTTTCATCAGACTTTTTTTCTCCTTTTCTCCAACAAAAAGTGTTCTGTTTCATTTCGTTTTCTTCTGCCACTTTAAATGTGTCTTCTGAAGTAGATATTTCAATAAAATCTGGCAGTCATTGTTGGTAAATTCATATTTGAAAATGAGAGAAATCTCAATGTATCCTTCCAGGTAAAAATATTTTATAAATAAATAAATAATATATAAACCGCTTGCAAAAGCTACAGTTTTCTTGTCTTCAGCCTTTGAAGCCCTCCCCTTCTAATCCCGCCCAGACTCTCTGTTGCTGTCCAATCACAGACTTTCCAATGCAGCTCAATGAGAAGTCTTTGCAAGGCCTGTGCTCTGGGCCAACTACTGCCTCTCAAGTTTATCTCCACTGAGCTAAAAAAAAGAGGAGTGGAAATCTGATTGAGAGCCAGTGGGGGAGGGAGGTTTAACCAGCTTTATTTATAAACGTGCCAATTTCTATTCCAATCTGCACTTTTTGTAAAATTAAAATAGAGGGCATACTTTTCACACATAACGCATTTCAGTAGGCTAAACTGCTTTATGAGTCCAGAGTCTCCCTTTAACTGTAACTTTTCATAACACTTTTGTAGCGGAGCGGCAATATTAAATCCCACGATCTCCGCTGGTTCAGAAGGTAATCCACAGTCAAGCGCTGAAAAGTAAGGCAATATCCCAAATCTCCCAGTAACCGGATGAAACACAGTTCTGAGAGTCAACTGACGCTTTATTCACAGGCTCCACAATTTATACAATTCCCCATGCAAGGGGTTTCCTGAGTCCTATCCCAGGGGTATTCCAGGAGTGGACTACGTGGGGAACTTAAAGTACAGAGCATTTCTCCCATCAGGCACTGCTGCACGAGAGGGATCCTCCCACTGGAATGTACCGTTAAGTGGATTATCCCTCCGTGCAGCAGAACTGCCAATTTACATTAAAACACACAACTTTTCGAATATTAGGTTGATTTTCACGAATGGACGTTCGGTAGATAGCTGGGGTCTGAGCGCATCATTCGTGAGATTACCGCTCAGATCCCAGCTAAAACAACCGAACGCCGCACGAAAAACATATTCACCAAAATATGCATTCAAAAGACCGATTGGCATATGGGGAATAAAATACCGAACGGCCCAGAACTCCCGTTTTTAGTACCACGCGCTTGACGACCAAACACCGCTGGGGGAACAAAGGATCCAAGATGGCCGACAGCCGCGTGGTCGGTAGTCGAACGACGGCCACCTAGGAGAGCCTCTAATTACCGATTGCAACATTGTCTCTTAATGTGTGGGCTATAACAGGGTGGTTTATTTGGTTATTCGTGAAACGAAATTAAATACAGCTATCTGCTTTTGGCAGATAGCCAATACAGGCAATACAATGTTATACAGTCAGCATACATTACACCCAGGGACATACATATCAACACAACCATACAGGCAACCTTTAAAGCCATAGTCTCTGTATAATGTCCAAGTGGCTAGGTTTGCCACAACTTTGATAAATCTCCCCGTTAGTACTTTGCCCCAGAATAAACCCCGTTTCCCTTACTATATTTCCCCATTCTCATACAAGCCGAGGTTCTTGTCTTTCTATCTTTAAGCTTTCCTCCTAGTCAGTCAGCTGGCAACATTTTAAATACCAGTACCCATATTTATTGACCAGGGAGGTCCCCGCTAACTTACACCAGACACCCTGCACTCCACCATATGAGTGCCAGGTCGCTCCTCTCTCTGATCTTCCCTTGATCTGAATGGTCTCCTTCTTTTTGCTTTTTTTCCGTCTTCATCCAATTTACTCACCCATCATCGAGGTTAACAAATATTGCAAAGTATTTTACCAGCTACTTTTTAGCAATTGCTATGGACTTTATTAGCTAAACCCTGCAATGTGGTGAGCTGATAGCTGAATATTGCCGTGACGTGGAGAACGTTTCCAAATCCCATATTGGGGCCTGAATCTTGCAATTTGGTTTTCATTTCACTAAAATTAGAATTTTAGAAAATAAACCCTTTAGAATGTCTAACAAAAACAACAGACTTTTAACATTGAACGCTCTAGTGAGAAGAGACTAATAATATTATTTTAAATGTTTGCTGAATGCCATCACGTTTATAACACTGGAATATCATAGAGGAAGGCAGTTTGCAAATACCAGTAATAACATTTACAAAAAACAGAAAGCTTTCAAACTGTGTGAGAGGTTTCATTCCGAGCGCATTACGCCTGGAAGTACCAGTGACCCTGCAAGCCTATTACAGGAGATGCACAAGCCAAGGGTAGGTTTATAAAAATGGTCAATTCTGTTAATACTGCATCCTTCTCAGTAGACTATAACTTCCCTTATGTTTGCAGGACTTCTGATCGGAAAAAGAGAGGAGAAATCAAAGACGATTTAACACTTTATTCGCCAGCAAAGCACCAAGTAAAACATTCTACCCTCGCTACGCAGAGCAGATAAATACTCCCACTTTCCCCTGTAAAACCTTCTACCCTCGATACGCAGAACAGATAAATACTCCCACCTTCCCAAGTAACACCTTCTACCCTCGATACGCAGAGCAGATAAATACTCCCACCTTCCCCAGTAACACCTTCTACCCTCGATACGCGGAGCAGATAAATACTCCCACCTTCCCCAGTAACACCTTCTACCCTCGATACGCAGAGCAGATAAATACTCCCCCAGTAAAACCTTCTACCCTCGATACGCGGACCAGATAAATACTCCCACCTTCCCAAGTAACACCTTCTACCCTCGATACGCAGAGCAGATAAATACTCCCGCCTCCCCCAGTAAAACCTTCTACCCTCGATACGCAGAGCAGATAAATACTCCCACCTTCCCCAGTAACACCTTCTACCCTTGATACGCGGAGCAGATAAATACTCCCACCTTCCCCAGTAACACCTTCTACCCTCGCTACGCAGAACAGATAAATACTCCCACCTCCCCCAGTAACACCTTCTACCCTCGATACGCAGAACAGATAGATACTCCAACCTTCCTAAGTAACACCTTCTACCCCCGATACGCAGAGCAGATAAATACTCCCACCTTACCCAGTAACACCTTCTACCCTCGATATGCGGAGCAGATAAATACTCCCACCTTCCCCAGTAAAACCTTCTACCCTCAATACGCAGAGCAGAAAAATACTCCCACCTTCTACCCTTGATAAGCAGAGCAGATAAATACTCCCACCTTCCCAAGTAACACCTTCTACCCTCGATACGCAGAGCAGATAAATACTCCCGCCTTCCCCAGTAACACCTTCTACCCTCGATACGCAGAGCAGATAAATACTCCCGCCTTCCCCAGTAACACCTTCTACCCTCGATACGCAGAGCAGGAAAATACTCCCACCTTCCCCTGTAAAACCTTCTACCCTCGATACACAGAGCAGATAAATACTCCCACCTTCCCCAGTAACACCTTCTACCCTCGATACGCAGAGCAGATAAATACTCCCGCCTTCCCCAGTAACACCTTCTACCCTCGATACGCAGAGCAGATAAATACTCCCGCCTTCCCCAGTAACACCTTCTACCCTCGATACGCAGAGCAGGAAAATACTCCCGCCTCCCCCAGTAAAACCTTCTACCCTCGATACGCAGAGCAGATTAATACTCCCACTTTACCCAGTAACACCTTCTACCTTTGATACGCAGAGCAGATAAATACTCCCACCTTACCCAGTAACCCCTTCTACCCTCGATACGCGGAGCAGATAAATACTCCCACCTTACCCAGTAACACCTTCTACCCTCGATACGCAGAGCAGATAAATACTCCCACCTTACCCAGTAACACCTTCTACCCTCGATACGCAGAGCAGATAAATACTCCCACCTTACCCAGTAACACCTTCTACCCTCGATACGCAGAGCAGATACATAGTTCTGTCTTCCCTGGCACTTTTCTTGAAATCATATTCATCTTTCCCCCTCCTCTTCATATCTCTCTTCCTCATCTTCATATCCCTCTCTTCCTCATCTTCATATCCCTCTCTTCTCTTCTGCTTATCCCTCTCTTCTACTCCTCATATCCCTCTCTTCTCCTCTTCATATCCCTCTCTTCTGTACTCTCTCTTCTCTCATTACAATGTCTCTGTTCTCTATTTTCTCTCACCTTGTAAGCTCCGCTATCTGTCTCTTCCGCTCAGCTAGACCGGGTCTCATCCATTAGAAATCAATTAAGTGCAGTGTGAGTACATGGACATACAAAGAAAATGAAAGTTACGGCTGGAACAAAACATTGCCATCTCCTTCTGAATTAACCCATCTTCCTTCTTTGATATTATACCTAAGAAGTAAATTACAACATATTATCACAGAACCTCCCCCCCTCCCTTACCGCCCCCCCAACCCCCTTCAAACCAGCCATCTGGGAAACATACAAAGATATCCTTACAGAATATCTGTAACATCATTTGGGATTGTGATCTGTCAAATTAGCCCAACTCCGCTACAGAAGTATATAAAGAGTATTAAATTAACTCCGGAAAGATGAGATTAGCATCCAGTGAGCCGTTCCTATGGGCATGCCACCTCAATCTTCCAATTGCTCTTAAACAATTTGTACATATTCCCTAACCTATTCCCCAACCTCAACACTTGACAAAGGAGTCGGGGTGGATTTTCTGACACATTAATAACTGTGGATCTGTTTATCAGGGGGCCACAGATCAAACATCTGCTCAATTTTGTAAATAAGAATCCGGTTTTGTGGGTAGATATTGTTTTACATTTTTATTTAATTTTGAATTGATGCATGTTTCATTTTTATATACGTCTACAACATGGATTCCTTAAAAAAAGTCTGTTTTGCTTGACCAGGTTTGTAGGACTTTCATTGTACAGAAAGTACAACCAAGGTCCTTCATTTAAAACAAATATTTTCTATCATACTTTCACAGTTGCTCATCGGTCCTCCTGAATTAGACCAAAATAATTACTTTTGAAAATTTTCTCTAATTTATTTCTATTTTTTAAGCTTTTTAGTACTTGACTTGTTGACCGCCACTTCCCTATGACTTTGTGCGCATGGGAACAGACATGAGTAGCATGCAAGGAATGCATGGGACAATTTGCGTGAGATGGCAGCTCATCGCTAGATATGAAATCAAGGTTAACATTATAAAAAATAGTTTTTATTAAAGAATTTAAGAAAAATTCTGTTAGATTTTAATTTGTCTGCGAGCATTTCATTATTGCATCTATATAAGCATTTTCTTTTTATGAGACTGCACAGTATTCTAAATGACAGTCTTTTATAGATATGAGGATCCTGCGCTAATCAGCCATTTTGGGATCCGTTTATGTAACAGCTTGTAAAAACACCACTTTATGATTGCAGAATGATTACAGGAAGATTAAATGCAAATGAAAATCAAAACAAATGGCGAAACCCACCGAATACAACTTCTAAACCCTAATATATATAAACTGGGGCCCGTGCGTTGCGGATTACTGGCTACTCTATAAGGAAAAGTCTCAAGATTCTTTAAGAAACATTTGGAAAAAACAGCAAGAAATACAGAAATAATACAAGGAAATACTTTTTACTTGCTGATTCACTGAAAAAATCTGACTGATGACTTCAAAGTTTAGGGCAGAAAAATGTTCTAAAATGTACTGGTAAAAACTGGTAGAGCTGAGATTGAGAATATATTTAGCAACACGGAGACAGATTTTAATAGGACTCTCTTGAATGGGAAAGCCACTGAAAGTCTGGAGCCATCTACACGTCACACCAGACAGTCCTGAACTGTGGACATTTTTGAGGTTCACTTTATTTAAATGTCAATGTAGCACTTTGCTTCCAAAAATGTCTTCTTGTGTATTACTTACTAAGGCGCTGACGGCTAAAATTGACATCTCTGTTCTTTCTGAACTACCTGTCCCATCATGCATTGTCAGTCATGAATCTGTACTTGTGGTACGAGGTTTAACAGTATAAATATCTCTTATAATGATATATCCCGAGGAGCCAGCTGCATCAGGATCTAGAAAGCTTTCTATAGCCTGCATCTAGTGCTGGTACAGACAAGGAAAGCCATCTCTCTCTGAATACATGTCTCTCTCATCTGCAGGTCAGTAATCCAATCATGTCTAGCTCTGAGGACATCTGGTGGCCATGAAACAGATATCAGGAGTCCTTGGAGATGACAGGAGCAGTCACAGGGTTAAAATTACTGTCCGAATATATCGGGGGCAAATTACCGATGGCTTGCTTTGTCTCCAAGCTCTATTGATTGATTTCCTTAAGCTGTACACCTTCTAATAATCTTCTTTCCAGAGAAATATGGCAACTAGGGGTTAAGTCACTGTGGTTACATATAGGTCAGCATTGATTTTTACAGGATTTTACTCCATGTATCTAAACTAGGATATTAGTGTATGACAAATCTACCAAAGGAAAAGGATGAGAGATGAAAAAAGAAAATGTGAAATCTATAAGGAACACGCTCTTTTACCAGTAAATATCGCACCGTGGCCGTCTAAAGAAACTTTATGAAGACGATCTATATTTATAGCAGTCATTTCTCATGTTAGATGGATGTAAGGCTTTCTTGCTTTATTACGAGACGTGTGATTTTGTGATCCAATAAAAAATGGTAAAATATTGGGGATATTGGCACCACCAGTGGGTAAAGCAGAGAAACCCATATTTGTTATAACAGAGAACCAGACAATATATGATCAGTCAGATAATACAGATATATATATACATCACATGTAAGAGAATAGCTCTCTGTGTATATTATTCTATGGGATTGATCCATTAAGTACTGATTTATTTTAGTCTGGTAAAAATCAGCTCCATAAAATTGATTTTGTCTCACAAAAGCTAATATCAACAGTTTGATGACTATCTGCATTAATATGTTAATTATACATTGACCAGACTGAGCCCATGGCTCCACTAAAGCATGTGAGGTAAGAGTATTTTTCAATTCAGGGCATAAGTGTATCTATTACTCATGGATAATTTATATATTGAATAATAAAATAATATTTTGAAATCACAAGGTCCACATTGAAAATCTTGGGAAAATTAACTTATTTCCCCATGATCCTCTGTAAAATTAAATAGCGTCAGTTCACATTTTGTTTGGAGCTTTTTCATGTTTGCCACCTTCAAATACTTAATTTTCCCAGAAATCATCCCGCTAGAGAATCTGAATTTCCCTGATGTGGCAAGAACATTGTAAGAGGGGATCATGGGAAAAGAAAGCAATTTGCATAAAATGCACCATCTACCTGTCAAAGGAAGTCGTGAAGTCATATTGAAATTACATTCATCAAGATATTTAATAAAGAGATATACAGACAATAATTCAGTATATGCATGATGGTTACTCTTAAAGGTTGAATTAAAGTGCACAATCACTAAATATTTATTTACACAGGTCAAGTTTGATACAATATATTCTGCATTGTTTCATTAGCCAAGTTATAGTACATTTAACTGAAATTAACATTGGATCAGTCAATATTTAAGCCTGTAGGTGACCATCTTGGAACTGAATCCATTTTCAGCCCCCAGTGGGTGGTACAGGTAAAGTGTGCAGAGATCATGTGATGTCAGCAGCCAATCAGAATGCAATGTTTAGTAGCTAAGTAGCTCTCCACCGGGCAAGAAAGTGAAACTGGATTCCTGAGATCTCTGATGATAATGACGATGATATATACACAATGTCCCCAAGGCAAAGCAAAATGTATCAAGAAAATGCTTAGTAAAAAAAACACTGAACAGACCTAATAATGATAGATGTAGTTTTAAGTCTTTACAGAGTCACTCCAGACCCCTAAGGAACTTTAGCTTGCTGAAAGGTTTTATGTGTAAAGAGCGTGCCCTCTTTTTTCCATTTTGCAAATAGTGCAGATTTCAATAGAAATTAACACTTTTATAAATGAACCTTGTTACACCCACCTGGTTGTCAATCAGATAACCAGTCATGTTACTTCCTGGTTTGGTTAGCTTAGTGAAACTAAGCAATTGCCCATAGCACCTGCCTTGCAAAGACTTCTCATTGAGCTGCATTGGGATGTCTGTGATTGGACAGTCACAGCCAGTCTGGGCGGGGTTAGAAGAGGAGGGTTTGCAAAGGATGCAAACAAGAAAAGTTCAATTTTTGCAAACTGTTTAAGACATAACCCCAGTGAAATAATGTATAATTAAAAACATACAAGTTTTAATTTCGGGTATATATATTAAACAGTGTTTTTTTAAATTTATTTTGTGTTTGGGCAGTTGAAAGCCCTTTAGGGACCAATTACATTCCTGGTCTTTTTGTCAATCTGTCCCATGTACACTCCATGCCAGTATCACAAGTCCACGTTATTTAATGCAGATTTATAAAGCCTTGCTAAATGAGCAGCACAGTCAGTGTTGGGTACTTTAAAACACTGATGGTCTGTAATGGGTTAAAGATCTGCACAAAAATGCCCAGGACATTTCTGATGACAGCGTCAATTTAAAACTGATCTCCTGTGAAACATAGCAGTTGATCTGTTGCAGGTGAAGCCGGCAGAGCATGGCCAGATTAAGAGCCCGTTGGGCCTGGTACTGACAATAATGATTGGCCTAATTACAGAATCTTATCAACAGAAAACACTTAAACAGTTTTACCTCCCAAGCATCATGTATCTGGTGGAGGTGGTGCTGGAGGAAAACTCACAGGAGGGATATAGCTATAAGAAAAGACAAACCATATGCTAATCTCTCAATTTCATCTTTCACGTAGATCCATATCCCCTAACAGCAGTGTCGAGCGAAGCAGGATGTCAATAGACGGGGTAAAACGATGGGCCACGGACGCAAATCATAAAACCAGAACCGCCCCAAACGCGAACATACCCTAAAAGGGGGCAGGTCTGCCCAAAGAACTGGAATGCCAGCCTGGTGTGAATGCATGTCAGGATGTCTTCCTATCATATAGGCTGGTCAACTAAGGGCATACTATGCAGACAGCACCCTGAGCTTAGCATCTAAAGAACCGTGCTTTCTAAGTACTGTCCCCTAGCACTCGCTGGTCCACTCCACTCCTTACCTTCTTACTAGGAGGCAGAAGCTCCTGTTATACAGTCTGGGACAGAGAAAAGGTGTATGTAGTGAGTGTAGAAGAAAGGGGACATCCACAGTGTTAGAGAGATCGAAGCAGCAAGAGCATTTGCATAGTGCGCAAAGTCAGCTTTACCTTAACTAATGTCATTGTCAGCCAGTCCACACCTGTTTTGTTCCCCAACATCCCTCTTAAGTTTCCATACTTAAACAAGAGCCTGTGAAGTGTAGCAAAAACATATATATATTTTTTAAATCAATGGACCTATTCCATGGGCATGGGCCTGGAGCTGCAGCTCCATCAGCCCCTATGTTAATCCAGCCCTGCGGCTGAGTGGCATTACGGGTTAAAATTCACAGCTTTGCCTTCAGGAGCCGAGCATTAGATGGTCTTTGAAGTTATTGCCAGAATAGAAAGCCATCTCCTCCATAAAGGGAAGAGCATGGGGGGGCTATAAGAATATGTTTCGAATTCCTACTTGCTCACATATTATCCCGGCCTTTTCATCTCTCTGCAGACAGACTATATAACTCCCTAATTGTTGACGATTAAAAGCAGAGCCTGTCCCAGACATATCATGTGGATCACTTTACATTGGGGAGTGGAGGGCGGCGGGCAGCAGAGAACGATCAGCAAGATGCCTTTGTGGCTGATAGCAGGGAGGGGGCAGGATCGGCTGGACCGACTGATGCATACAGTGCAGGCTTCAATTAGACTTTTTATACAGAAAATGGGGGCGGAGGAGATTTCGCAGCTGTCGCCCGTATTCTACCTGTTCTGATCTGTGTTTCAGCAATGGGAGAACATAAAGGCTCGTACGTGGCCAGAGCTGGCTCGTTTCCTATGAAAACAGCCGCTGTGTGACATAGAAATTGTACAAAATGTGGCTGCGGGCCACTCTCACGCCTCGCTGAATGGTTTTACTAGCCCTGATTATAAGCCATCCCTTGCCTCTAGGCATGGCTGTGAAATTCACTAGGCTAGCAGAGATCACAGCTCCACGCTGGGCACCAGAGATGGCACACTGTACAGTACAAGAGGTTCTGCAGCAGCTGCTGATATCTGGACCAGAAAACCTTAAGACACATTTCCTGTAAGATCTCAGAGACTTTATTTCTTCTTTGTAAAAAAGAAAGCATATTTTCTAGTATATAATATACTTCCAAATGGTCACATTAACAGAGGTATTCACTAACGTGAAAACTGTCAGGAATTCAAAGAGAATTTCCAAATTAAGGCCAAAAATGTTGAAACTGGAAAAATTCTCCAAGTCAGTAATGCTTCCAACTCGGCTATTTGGCCTTAAGTTTAAAATGAACTTGGAATTTTCTGACAATTCTCACATTAGTGAATAAACCTGTAAGAAACATATGATGTAATGGGTCACTAAATTATAAAGTATTTCTAACTGAAATGAGTTAATCATTCAAGCAATCTACATTCCCAAGCTGAGATATAAAGCATGCACTGGCACAATTCCTGGAAGCAGTAGATAATCTGCCTACATATTGTTACCATTGTTTGTAAATATGACATAATAAGATGATGCTCAATGTTCTCGGGAGTTTTAAAAGAATGCTTATTCGCTATCATGGGAATTATTATGAATTGACCAGGAAATGCAAATTATAGCTAAAAAAACTTGAAAAAGCTGATATTAGGGGGGATTTGGATATGTCAACATATTAAAAAAACAGGGACAGAACCACTTAAAAAAACAAAGAAACATTTAATACCAAATAAACCACAAAATATCAGCCTTTGTTTTAGCCGTGTTAATAGAAAGATCCAGTCTATATTCATGTTTTGTTTTGCTTTTTTAACCCAGACCAGTAATTAAATTAAGAAAACTATCCCCCCCAAAAAACGGTAAGAACCTAGCCGGGTAGGGGAGGTGGTGGGCACAGCCCCTGACACAGCCCTTGTGTGCTGCTATGGTCTGAGAGTTTAAATAAGTAAAGCTAAGTACATCTGCGAGTGTGTCTGAGAGTGTCTGAAATAACTCTATAAATATACTCTTAGTTAAAAAGCCACATTAATGTATTTATACATATACAGAGACATTAACACATACCGATACATTCAGATACTGTTTAAATAAGTCTATGGAAGTGTGACTCTGTTTACAGCGGCACTGTCATGCCGAACATATCTTTCTTTAATTGATTCCTCTTCTCTCCCTTTTTTACAACAGTGACTAGTAGACACTGTTTAGTAGATAGGCCCCTACTTGGGGCATAGAGAGTAGGGGCATTCGGGAGATTTTAATCTCCCTTATGTTAATATTGACCCCCATAGAGTGAGGGAGGACATGGGGGGGGGGTGGTTAGGAAGTGGCAGGGAGCACTGCTCCCTGCAGCTTCTATTTTTACATATTACAAGGAGGGAGCTGCGAGCTGGTGGCGCCCTCCTTGTAATAAACCAAACAAACAAATTAAGAGGTCTTCGTTCATTCATTTGAAATTTCTATTAATTTATTCGTCTTTCTGACGAATTAATGAATAGATGAAATTCCCGTTCACATGCCAAAGTGTTTAACTGGGCATGCGCCGGAATCTCACAGCGCTATCTAGTGTGGGCAGATGACGTGACCCACAGAGACTTCATCTACCCACACAAAGATGGCGGTACCCAGGACCAAGGTCCTGGCACAAAAAAAAATACAAAAATAGGTAACATGGGGGGCTTTGGGGCATTTGGGGGTGGCTAGGAGGACAATTAGATGTAGTGTAGTCGGGAGGGGGGTTAAAAAAACACGTGATTCGGCCATGACAGTGCCGACAGTGGATGTTTTAATAAAAAATACAATGTTGCAATAACAAAAGCTGATGGGTGAGTTTGGATGTTGGTGGTGGTGGTGCCCTAAGCAACACTATGTCACTATCATATTAACACAGATCGCCCCGCTGTAATCAACGAACCTGTGGCCCAAAGTCCAGCTAATACTGTAAGGTTGCCATATAAGCCAATCGCTGTGTTTACTGGCCATCAGCCTTACAGTGCAGGGTCGGGTAGCTGTGTTGTGCACCTTCCTGCCATTTGGATGTATATTGTCCATGGCAGGTAGGGACATCAAATTATGCCGAGTCAAATAAAGACTTGACCTCTGCAGAAACACCTTTGATCCCTTCCTCTGTCTTATTTAATCCAGATATCTAGCCAAGCTAATTAACAGGCACCTCATTAAAACAAAACCGCACTCACCCACGAAGCTCTAACCTTGCACAGAGCCCCCAGGAAGCTCTGAGTCAAGTAATTGCTTGTCATCAACTCTGGAGAAATAAAGTTTTAATAGTAGTTTTAATAGTAGTGTAGAGGCTTGCTGAGGCCTTTATCCAGTACATTTCCCAGCCAGCCGGATGCCATTCAAAGGCAGGAATTGTTTTAAGGTTCAATTTGCATTTCAGAGCCACAGAGACTTGTCCCAGTGTCTCCCAGAGAGACCTAACGCTTCATGTTCCTCCGAGAGGCGAGCAATATTTATATCTACCATTTCTTTATCTATCTATATATTGCGCCTACGCCGACTCAAACCACGTTAATTGGATTTCAGGATCTGCCATTTTGATAACATATTTTAAGGTAATAAGCGTTCTTTGACCTTTCTTAAAAGTCACAATGAGTGCAGATCATGAACGTTTTAGTGAATACTTAACGATTACTAATTAGATTTTACTTAAATAGAATGCTTTATTAAAAAAAACAAGCAGTCACTAAATTATATCTCTCTAATTGATTTAAATATTGTACCAAGTCCTCCAGCTTGTCCCCTGTGCATAGGGGTCCCCGTTTGTGACCAGATGTCGATAAAGGCTTGGTGGTCTACAATGATAATGTGGGAACAGTGGTAGAGAGCTGGAATATTCATAGGGTAAAATAAGAACACACTAAAATAATTAAGAATAAAAATTAAACAACTGTGTAGTAAAAATATATATAATTCAGAACCGCGTGCTGATTGGTTGGAAGAAAAAAATGCTAAAGATAAGGTAAAAGTGTGAGGGTCCATCGTTATCACGTCCTGTGTATAAATATTCAAGCCCTGCTTCCCTCCCCTGGATTTATCACATGATTCACACAACATTCACCTTAAAGGTGAGACGATTATAACAAAATAGGTAAACGATAAAACAGACATTTGTTCACACACAGTGCAATGCAATCTAACAGGATTAAAAACAAGGCAGGAACATTCATCAGCTTCTGGAGGTTTCTGGAGGATATATTGAATCCTATTTCTTGCACACTATGTCCAGTGAGCAAATATTTCAAAAAAAAGACACAAACGGATCCACAGTTTACATCTGAGCAGTCAATGCCACCAGCATGTTGTTCCTCATTTGCGGGAAACGAGTTAGCAGTAAAGTGCTGGATGTTCTGCACTTAATTTAAGAAATCTGTGGCTCGAAGCCAGGTCCACTCCTGGCTATGAAAGCAAAAATTAATAATCAGAGATGACACAGATCGCGGTGTCACACATTACACAAAGCACAGAACGCTCCCTGGAGAATGAGCTGCCATAGCATTTCAATCTGCCAAGTGGAGATATTGTCAAGTCACACTTCCTACAGAGCACGTGCTTTCAGACAAGTGGGGGGTGGGGTGGGGAATGTAAAGATATCAGACGTCAAAGACCAGGCACCTGCTCCATGCCAGGTGTATCGAACACAAGGTAAAACGGTAAAACCGATCATATGAGTTAAGTCTCATGGATTGGAGATGCTTCATCTGACGCTTACGTTTGTTTTCTTTCCAATATTTTTACCAAAGGTGCATGTTTTCTTCTCTTCCCAAAGGAACATATTTTCTTCACTGTCCAAAGACATGGATTCCTTCCTGATCAACTGTGCATGTCTTCACCGACAATGGCACCTGTCTTCACTGTCCAAAAACACACATTGTCTTCTTTGCCCAAAGACGCATGTCTTCCATCTCAAGCCCTGGACACGGCAAATTAATTCAAATACAAGTCTGTCAGCTAAATACGAAAAACCTTTCACCTGCAGCCGATGGTTTACCACCTGCAACGGGAAACGCTGAAAATCATCCGGAATCCATAATAGAGACCATGACACAAACTCAACCTGACTGGAACAAGAATCCAATTTGTGTATTGGGGTGGAATCAAGCAAATGTCTGACCATGAAAACAAACGGGGTTATTGCAGTTCAGACTGCAAAATCCAGGCGTTGTTGATGGAAATGATTAATGTAAAGCGCTGCTTTATGATAAAAAATTGGCAAACATTCCCCCTGCTCCATAGTTACCCCATGAACAGTTAGCCTGTGTCAGGGTCTGCCAGTGCTTCTATGCCCCTTTAAATCTTCATTCCACCATTTGTATTGCGTGTGGATAAACCCACTTCAATCCGCTACTTATATATTATATATCCTTAACCTCTGTGAGACAGAAACTGCCAGAATCCATTTCAATCCCAGTTAGTGCTTCGGCCTGACCACAGAGCTCCACAGTGAGTAGTGCCATGGTATATGCTGGCGCTATAAATAATTAATAAAATACTTTTCAGGCTGTTTAACACAGTTTAGCTAACAGACTATTTATTTTTCTATATTTATGGATATCCTTTAGCTATTAGTGGCTAATTTCCCACCATACACAGCTTTCGAAGGTATGTAAATATTGCTCATAATTAGGGAAAGGAGTCAGCGTCAGCGTCGGTAGGTTTTCGTATTGACTGTAAACAACGTGGAATAAGGTATTGGGAAAAAGCAGCACGGACTGGTGAAATATTTAATACTTCAATGAATCATTTAATCAATGTAAGCATTATTTTCCCAAAGATTATTCTGTCACAGATGGGTATATATATATTTTTTTTTTTTATTCTTTATTTTTGAAATGCAAATGCAAAGATACACTACTGAGATTGTCAAAAACATCAAAATAGTCAACATTATATACACCCTGTTCCAAATTATTATGCAAATTCTATTTAAGTGTCACAAAGATTAAATATGTTGTTTTTCAGTTTAACTCATGGATGGCATTGTGTCTCAGGGCTCTTTTGATCACTGAAAACAATCTCAGGCACCTGTGATAATTAGATTGCCAGGTGAGCCCAATTTAAGGAAAAACTACTAAAGGAGGATGTTCCACATTATTAAGCAGAGCACCATTTTCATGCAATATGGGGAAGACAAAGGATCTATCTGCTGCCGAAAAGAGTGAAATAGTTCAATGCCTTGGACGAGGCATGAAAACATTAGATATTTCACAAAAACGTAAGTGTGATCATCGCACTATTAAAAAATTTGTGGCTGATTCAGAGCACAGATGGGTTCGTGTAGATAAAGGCACATTGAGGAAGATTTCTGCCAGATCCATGCATCGGATCAAGAGAGCAGCTGCTGTGGAGTTTCTGACTGACCACTTTCTTCCCTGGTACAGAAGGAAGAACTATGCTTTCGTAATAAAATCATCTTCATGCATGACAATGCACCATCTCATGCTGCAAAGAATACCTCTGCATCAATGGCTGCTATGGGGATAAAAGGAGAGAAAGTCATGTTGTGGCCTCTATCCTCCCCTGACCTCAATCCTATTGAGAACCTTTGGAGCATCCTCAAGCAAAAGATCTATGAGGGTGGGAGGCAGTTTATATCCAAACAGGCTATTCTGACATCTTGCAAACAAATTCAAGCAGAAACTGTCCAAAAACTCACAAGTCCAATGGATGCAAGACTTGTGAAGCTGCTATCAAATAAGAGGTCCTATGTTAAAATGTAACGTGACCTGTTAAAATGTTTAAAAAGTTAAAATGTTGTTATACGTTTGATTGAAATAGCTTTTGATTTCAGTAAATATGCTGCAAACACAACAAATGTAAATTTTCAGTTCTTTACAACCTATAAAGTGTTTTGAAACTTACTGTGCGTTATAATTTGGAAGAGTGCATTGTAAGTTTATGTTTAAAAAAAATACCGTTATCATTAGGAAGTTTGTTCAATAAAATTTGAATTGTACTCTTAATAGTTGATAACATGAGAATTATGCTGTTATTTACATCAATTATTTAGGTAAATGAGAAAAATATAATTTGCATAATAATTTGGAACAGGGTGTAGTTTAGCAGTGTCTGTCCATGGGTCTCTGTCAACAGCAGGGATAACCCCCACTGGTCCAAAGAGAGGAAAACGGGATCTGCTATTTGTGTTATTGAAAAGCCGATGTACAGCAGTTGGGCAAGAAAAATGGGCAGCCCCTGCCCAGATAGGACACAATCACAGAAGCCTCGGATTGCCCTCAGGGTTCCAGAGTTTGGGCTCAGCAGCAACACCAGCAGTCGTTTACACGATTAGCTTCAGATTTCTGGCTCGAGTGTATTAAGATATTCGCTTTTATTGGCGAAAAAGTCCATAATCTATGGAGCTGCTCTAACATGCATCCACTCAGCATGGCGTTCCAGATCCACCTCCATGCTTTGCTTGTTTAACTTTAATTGAACCAAGTCTTTCTTTTAAAGCAAACTGGGGGCAGCCATTACTTTATCCTTATCTACACATTGTCCGGTCGCTGACTTTACATTTTATAAATGTAGGTGATAATTTGCAGAAGTAATCTCATTGTGGAAAAAAATGGTAATATTCCAGATATTATAAAGCATCACCCAGGAACAATTCCACAGACACTGTTTGTTCGTCATCCATATATATTCTTGCGTTTTACATCAAGCGACAGGAGGAATACGGAGGACAGTGACAGAATCTCCTAATAACAGAAAAACGGTGGCGGTTGCAATCATTGTTAAACTTTAAATTGTCATATGGGATAAAGCGACCTATTACTCTAACTAAGGCCTGATTTAATATTTTTGGTAAACTTCTAAAATAATCTTTCAAAATATTAAAATATCAGAAAATATATCAATATGTAAAATAAATCTCATAATATTGAATAACTTTTAAAGTTTATCAAAAAATATCAAATTATCTGAAAAGCTTATCCAAAAGTATGAGTTTGCGGTCTTATTTACATGTGACATGCTTGGAAGGGAAGTGTGCACGCTGCTGCGATACTCCCATGGGGGCGCTATGCACTGAGTTTGTTAATGAGCCCTATCTGGACTGAAATAAAGTATTATTTTTTTTACGGTTATTTAGTGTCCATCTTTACCGTCTTTTTTGAAAAACATTTATTCTGTTTTCAAAATATAAAAATTGGAACAAACTTTTCAATTCTAGTGATAGCCATTTCTGAATGAGACTAAAGGCAAGAGCTGACACTTCACCCAAGAAGATGATGTAGCTGGAGGGAGATTTATATATGGACGTGTGGGTTTGCATATCGGGACTCTCTCACTCAATTAATATCAACAAATGAATACTTTACAAGCATGTTCATTCACACTACATTCATCCTATTTTCCCTGATGTCGCTCAGTCTCCCGACAACTAAATTCTTTGACAGCAGTACTGAGATTAAGTTAGGTCCATTTTCTCTCTCTCTCTCTCTCACTCTCTCTCACACTCTCTCTCTCTCTCTCTCTTTATATATATATATATATATATAAATAGTAGATGTACTGAGTCTTTTCTCTTTAAAAGGTGATTCTTCTTTGATTTGATCTGCTTTGATTAATCCATCTCCCTCCGGCAGGTCCCATTTGATGTAAATCCATGATGGATTTGAAGAAGGGACATGGTCGGGCTGCCCCCTTGGATGCTAAGTTTTTGATATATTTTTAGGACACTTTTTTTTGTAACAAAGCAAAACATGTGAGGACTTCTATTTTCCTTTAAACTGTTTCAATAGAGAATCAGTAAGGGAAAAAAGGATAAGATGAAAAAGCTTTCTACAGTTAGCAGATGACACCGTCACAATTTCACCCAATACAGAACGCCAGCTTTCTGTGTGTGCCTGTCTGTAGGTGTGTGTTATGGGCAGACAGGCAGGATTTATTTTACATATTGATATATTTTCTGATATTTTAATATTTTGAAAGATTATTTTAGAAGTTTACCAAAAATATTAAATCAGGCCTTAGTTAGAGTAATGGGTCGCTTTATCCCATAAGACAATTTAAAGTTTAACAATGATTGCAACCGCCACCGTTTCTCTGTTATTAGGAGCTTCTGTCACTGTCCTCCGTATTCCTCCTGTCGCTTGATGTAAAACGCAAGAATATATATGGATGACGAACAAACAGTGTCTGTGGAATTGTTCCTGGGTGATGCTTTATAATATCTGGAATATTACCATTTTTTTCCACAATGAGATTACTTCTGCAAATTATCACCTACATTTATAAAATGTAAAGTCAGCGACCGGACAATGTGTAGATAAGGATAAAGTAATGGCTGCCCCCAGTTTGCTTTAAAAGAAAGACTTGGTTCAATTAAAGTTAAACAAGCAAAACATGGAGGTGGATCTGGAACGCCATGCTGAGTGGATGCATGTTAGAGCAGCTCCATAGATTATGGACTTTTTCGCCAATAATAGCAAATATCTTAATACACTCGAGCCAGAAATCTGAAGCTAATCGTGTAAACAACTGCTGGTGTTGCTGCTGAGCCCAAACTCTGGAACCCTGAGGGCAATCCGAGACTTCTGTGATTGTGTCCTATCTGGGCAGGGAGTGAGGTGAGCTGCTCATTTCTCTTGCCCAACTGCTGTACATCGGCTTTTCAACTTAATAAACTGTGAGAGGCCATTGACACGCTCACATATACACAGACACATAGACATTCATATTCACTTGCAAACATAGATACAAACACACAAGCACACACACACACACATATAAAACACACACAGGCAGTCACATACAAGCACACACACTCATATGTACACAGACAGGCCCACACATCTGCGAACACACATATACGCACACAAACACATCTTTTGTACAGAAAAAGCATATTTTAGGCTCCATCATAAAGAAAGTGACCTCTACAAGCAGGAACGTAGGATTTGAGTAAATATTGCTAAGCTTAAGCATTGGCAGTTAAATGGTGGGATGCCCATGGCTTATTCTCACTCTACCAGAATTTTCACAGTTCACTGTGAGATAGAACATAACATTAATGGTAAGGTGGTGGAGAAAATCAACATTCTTCTTACTGTAGGGCACAAAACATTTGGTTTTACAACCCTTCATCTGCTAAAAGCGTTTAAGGTTCACCGAGGCCCGGGGTACCAGACAGAGACGAGTCTGGTACAAAGGATTCAAGCTGGCAATGGCTTCTCACTGATGGGCATTTTATTAACATTCTGCTGGGAGCAAATATAGAGAAATGTTTTTTTCTCATTCAGCAGTTTCCAAAGTTTCTCTGCCTGGTGAACCCATTTAAAGTGTTCTTTCAAAGAACTATCTGTTGTGAGGTGGCCAGTCTTCATACAATTATGAACAATTAAGAGAAACATTTTCTGCTGAATTACTCGCAGTTGTTATACCTTTGCGGGATCTCACTAGATGTGCTCACCATCAAAGCCTCAGAATAGGAAACATATGACTTGGTTGAGAATATTCAAAATTATTTTGACATTATTAAATTCCAGGTGCGAACCCAGGCCAGAGAGGGCACACCTTGATCTCAACATGCTCTCAGCTAATCTAAAAGTGCCAATCCTTTAATTCTTACTAGCGTTTTTAATTAGTAATTGCGAGAAAATGGACCTAACTTAATCTCAGTACTGCTGTCAAAGAATTTAGTTGTCGGGAGACTGAGCGACATCAGGGAAAATAGGATGAATGTAGTGTGAATGAACATGCTTGTAAAGTATTCATTTGTTGATATTAATTGAGTTATTTGTGGCAATTATGGAAGTGAGCTAGTATCAATACAAGGTTAAAATAAATAAATAAATACATTTTGGGTTAACATATTTCAGCATAATTATTAGTATTTCTTAACATTCTGCATATGTCAGTGCTTACTATCCTATGTCTCTGCTTTTTATTGCCAGACTCCTAAATCGTCTGTTCAATAAACGGCTGTTTAAATCATTTTCAATACATTATTATATGGTTCTTAATGTGTTTTCACACTCATTCTGTTTTATTTATTGCTATTCTGTTGTGTCTTAGACTTGTGTATTCGGTTTCAGACGAATTGCAGTTTCTCCAAATTTAGGCCAATCTTCTGAATAAAATCCAAGATCTTTAAATAGACATACGATCATATCAAGCAAACAACTAGTGCAATGGCCAAACATGTTCATTTGATTTGAGATTCAATGTTTCTCCCCGTGGTGCATTAAGAAGGGATAATTGGTGTGAAAAAAGACAATTGATGATTGGGGGACAGTCACTATATTTTCATTAAGTGAGAAGTGACCAATAGAGGGACAAAAGGATCCTCGTCAGTAGGAGAGCGATAGAGAGAGAGAGAGAGAGTCAGCATGGGTGAGAGAAAGGGTCGTTTTCAGTTAGAGAGAGTCATCATCAATGACAGAGAGAGTCATCATCAGTGGGAGAGAGAGATAGTCATCATGAGTGAGAGAAAGGGTCATTATCAGTTAGAGAGAGTCATCATGAGAGAGAGAGAGAGAGAGAGTCATCATCAATGACAGAGAGCGTCATCATCAGTAAGAGAGGAGGTCATCAACAATGAGAGATAAGCCATCATCAGTGAAAGAGGCCATCATCAGTAAGAGAGAGTCATCAATAGTGAGTGAGAGAATCATCATCAGTAAGAGAGAGGGTCATCATCAGTGAGAGAGAGAGTCACCATCAGTAAGAGAGAGAGTCATCATCAGTAAGAGAGAGGGTATTCATCAATGAGAGAGATGCCATCATCATTGATAGAGAGGGTCATCATCAGTGAGAGAGATGCCATCATCAGTGAGAGAGAGGCCATTATCAATGAGAGAGATGCCATCATCAGTGAGAGAGAGGCCATTATCAATGATAGAGAGGGTCATCATCAATGAGAGAGAAGCCATCATCAGTAAGAGAGTCATCATCAGTAAGAGAGAGGGTATTCATCAATGAGAGTGATGCCATCATCATTGATAGAGAGGGTCATCATCAATGAGAGAAATGCCATCATCAGTGAGAGAGAGGGTCATCATCAATGAGAGAGAGGCCGTCGTCAGTAAGAGAGAGTCATCATGAGTGAGTGAGTGAGAGAATCATCAGTAAGAGAGAGAAGCCATCATCATTGATAGAGAGGGTCATCATCAATGAGAGAGATGCCGTCATCAGTGAGAGAGAGGCCATTATCAATGATAGAGAGGGTCATCATCAATGAGAGAGAAGCCATCATCAGTAAGAGAGAGGATCATCATCAATGAGAGAGAGAGTCATCATCAGTAAGAGAGAGGATCATCATCAATGAGAGAGAAGCCATCATCAGTGAGATAGGCCATCGTCAGTGACAGAGAGTCATCATGAGTGAGCGAGTGAATCAACATCAGTAAGAGAGAGGGTCATCATCAGTGCAATAGAGACCATCATCAATGAGAGAGAGTCGTCATCAATGAGAGAGAGGACATCGTCAATGAGACAGAGGCCATCGTCAAATAGACAGAAGCCATCATCGATGAGAGAGAGGCCATATTCAATGAGACAGGCCATCATCAATGAGAGAGAAGCCATCATCAGTAAGAGAGAGGATCATCATCAATGAGAGAGAAGCCATCATCAGTGAGATAGGCCATCGTCAGTGACAGAGAGTCATCATGAGTGAGCGAGTGAATCAACATCAGTAAGAGAGAGGGTCATCATCAGTGCAATAGAGACCATCATCAATGAGAGAGAGTCATCATCAATGAGAGAGAGGCCATCGTCAATGAGACAGAGGCCATCGTCAAATAGACAGAAGCCATCGTCGATGAGAGAGAGCCCATATTCAATGAGACAGGCCATCGTCAATGAGAGAGAGACATCATCAATAAGAGAGAGACATCATCAATAAGAGAGAGGCCATCATCAATTAGAGAGAGGTTATCATTTAGTGAATGTCAAGTTCTGAATGCAATAGAAGGCAAGAACTGGGCAAGTTCTGGACCCTTACACCACTCTGGGACAGAATTTCTAGAAACATTGCTCCATGGAATAATACAGAATTTGGAGACTTTCCAAAATAAAGTAATTCTGTCATCAGGGATTTTCTTTGCATCATATGGCAAGTTAAAGGCTGTATGTTGTGTTAATCAGTTTTAAATATGTTAAAACATTTACATAGATATTTTATAAATATTTCATTCTGAGAGAGGTTAAACAACATTTTTACAGTTGCATGCTGGGACATAATCGGTACATATATTGAAAAGCTATTGTTGGAGCACCGCATGGTTCCAGTCATCAAATGGTTACTGTCACCATTTAAACATCAGGCCGCCAACACACAGAACATGTCAGAACCAATCATTCGATAGCTTAGTTACACGAATATGGTCTATACATTTTTTTTTTCAACCAATGTATAGAAATATTTCACATGGCCGAGATATGTGATTATCTCTTGACCAATGAAAGGGTTAAACATGACTTGTTACCGTTACATTGCAGTTTAAGTTTGATGTTTCCAGTCAACAAATGATTATTTAGCAGTGTGACAGAGGCTCTTTGTAAAGGTTAATGTCTGATAAATGTATGTCAGTACCAGTAGAAATGATGACATGTATTTTGTATGTAATTAGCTGGCCCCAGACATACATTAATACAGGGCCAATATTAATGTAAACAAACATGTTTATAATATAAGACGTATCATCAAAGAGCCAAGATTTATCCCTGGGGAATATTATTGATTGCAGTCTTTATATTCTTATTCAAAGATTTGTGCAAAAAGCTGCTTAACGTAATGCTATATGTAATCACACTTCTAACAGCAATAATTAAAACATATTATATTATGGGTCTTTCATTCAAGCTCTGGTTAGCTGGGCCATTCTCACTGTCTGTGTTCTATGTTTATAAATAACTGCTAGAGCTCTGTGGTAATGTGCCAGATGGTCATCACCAATAACCACGTACTCCGCCCACTTTAGCTGCGGTCCTTCCCCCGAGCAGCTCGCTTTATAGTCCTGCCTATTTTAGTCTGGGGCTGCCATCCTTTCTCCAATATTATGCTCATGACCTCTCTCCCAACAGAAAGGGAAAATAGTGATATTAAAGTTGATAACATATGAATAAATAAAGGATTTTAATTGCATGTAGCAATGCAATATAGATTACCCTGATTCTCCACCAAATACAGTTAGATGCTAGATGAAGTGGAAAGAATACAATTTTATTGGGAAAACACAGGGTATTTATTTATTGTTATTCATTATTAAACAGTAAACATGACCTCTCTTCGCCCCACTGGTAAGCTCAACATTTATCGTCCTGACGGCCATCATTTTGATGAATCATTCAGATTCCGAAGGAGCACCCTGAAGTTGTGGGTGTTGTTGTATAGCTCCCTGTCCCCAGGAATATGTTTGGCGCATTCGCCAGAGAAGGGAGTGTCGGTTTCAACATGGATTACTCACTCTTTCTATATTAAGATATCAGGATGTTATTTGGGTTGTCTGAAGATTTCCAACCCACATTAGACAGCATAAATCACGATAAATAAAGTGACCTCACTTTATCACTAGCACCTCTTTTTATCACTAGCACATCACTTGAGCACTAGCACCTCACCTTCTAACAAGCAACTCACTTTATCACATGCACCTCATTTTATCCGTAGCACCTCACCTTCTAACAAGCAACTCACTTTATCACAAGCACCTTATTTTATCACTAGCACCTCACCTTATTATATGCACCTCACTTTATCACTAGCACCTCACCTTATAACAAGCACCTCACTTTATCACTAGTACCTCACTTTATAACAAGCACCTCAGCTTATTATAAGCGCTCACTTTATCACTAGCACCTCACCTTATTACAAGCACCTCACTTTATCACTAGCACCTCCCTTTATCACTAGCACCTCACTTTATCACAAGCACCGCACTTTATCACTAGCACCTCCTTTTATCACTAGCCCCTTACCTTATAACAAGAACCTCACTTTATCACTACTACCTCACTTTATCACTAACACCTCACCTTATCACAAGCACCACACTTTATCACAAGCACCTCACTCTATCACAAGCACCGCACTTTATCACAAGCACAACACTTTATCACTAGCACCTCCTTTTATCACTAGCCCCTTACCTTATAACAAGCACCTCACTTTATCACTACTACCTCACTTTATCACTAACACCTCACTTTATCACTAACACCTCACTTTATCACAAGCACCACACTTTATCACTAGCACCTCCTTTTATCACTAGCCCCTTACCTTATAACAAGAACCTCACTTTATCACTACTACCTCACTTTATCACTAACACCTCACCTTATCACAAGCACCACACTTTATCACAAGCACCTCACTTTATCACAAGCACCGCACTTTATCACAAGCACAACACTTTATCACTAGCACCTCCTTTTATCACTAGCCCCTTACCTTATAACAAGCACCTCACTTTATCACTACTACCTCACTTTATCACTAACACCTCACTTTATCACTAACACCTCACTTTATTACAAGCACCTCACTTTGCGCCAGTGGACAAAAGCAATGTATTTCTGAACATTTTCTCTTTCAAATTGTACAGATCTATATTGTTATTCTCCGAGACAGCCTTTAAAAACATGAAGAAAAGAAAGGTGTGACTGGTTCCTTAAATATATGAATCTGGCCTTTAAAACGAAACTTCCAAAGTTTGACAAAAGCTTAGAGAACAAAACAGAGGAATTAATTGTAAAATGCTGCAGACATATTCCTCCCGGGGTATAAATAACAGTTTGCCATAGCAGGGTGATCTTCACCTATGTTTAAATAGTGAAAGATAAAACGGTAAATCAGAAGTATATCAGCTCGTCTCCAGCAGAGCCGCATATCATCACGAAGGACATTCTCCTTTAGTTCTGCGTTACTGGGATATTATTCGTTCAATGTGTTCACTAAGAGATCACCATAGGTCACAAAAATTACTGTTAACCCCTTGAGGACGGAGTCAATAGTACACGTTCTGATCAAAACAAAACGTAAACAAAAACTGGAATTTGCGCTATATGTCTCTTCAACCGTAATTCACCTCTTTCATATAAAATGCACCCACACTTATTATATATCATTTTGTTCAGGAGAAACAGGGCTTTACTTTATCATTAACTATTCATATATGGTACATAATTTATTATGAATAAACTTTAAAAAGAATTGAGAAAATAAGATTTTTTTTTAAATTTGTATTTCCGTCTGACATTTTAGCTGTTAATACTGTTAGGTATTACTACAGAAAAATGCCCATATTTGTAATCAGCGATGTCTCACGAGTACAACAGTACCCCCCATTAACAGGTTTTATGGTGTTTTGGAAAGTTAAAGGGTCAAATATAGAACGTTCCATTTTCACATTGAAATTTTGGTAGATTAGTAATGTTACCTTTGAGACAGTGTGGTAACCCAGGAATGAGAATTACCCCCATAATGGCACACCATTTGAAAAAGTAGACAACCCAAGGTATTGAATGTGGGGTATATTTAGTCTTTTTTAGTAGCCACTTAGTCACAAATACTGGTCAAAGTTAGCGTTCATACTTGTTTTTGTGTGAAAAAAGCAAAAAACTAATATTTGGCCAGTGTTTGTGACTAAGTGGCTACTAAGAAAGACTGGACATACCCCACTTGCGATACCTTGGGTTGTCTACTTTTGCAAATGGTATGCCATCATGGGGGTAATTCTCATTCCTGGGCTACCATACGCTCTCAAAGGCAACATAACCAATCTGGCGAATTTCAACGTCAAAAAAATGAAATGCAAGCCTTATATGTGACTCTCTAACTTTCCAAAACTCAATAAAACCTGTACATGGGGGGTATTGTTATTCTCGGGAGACTTCACTAAACACAAATATTAGTGTTTTAAAACAGTAAAACATATTACAACAATAATATAGTCCATAAAAGTGCCATTTGTTTGTAAAAAATGCAAAAAACTTAACTTTTACTTAAAATATCATCGTTGTAATACAATTTACCAGTTTGAAACACTAATATGTGAGTTCAGCGAAGTCTCCCGAGTAAAACAGTACCCCCTATGTACAGGTTTTATGGAGTCTTGGAGAGTTACAGGGTCAAATATAGTGCTTGCGAATTAAATTCTCTGCACTTTCTCCCTGTGTTAGGCATGTCAATCAAATTTTAATTAATCAAATCACATAATTATGTTAAAAGATTACTTAAATATACACGTAGAATTTTAATATATATGCATTTATAGGTATTTAAATTCTACGTGTATACTAATGTAATCTTTTATGTATTTATATATTTGCGGTTATTTGTATTTTATATATAGATAGATATATATAGAATGTCATTCTAGGTGTATTTTGTTACCGATATATATATATATTAATAACAAAATACAGTTAGAATGAAATTACATATGAATATATAATTTATATTAAATTTTGTTTCAATATTTTATTTATTTATTTTATTATTTTATTTATTTATTATTGTAATTATACATATATATATATATAATATATGTGTATATATCTATTATATATATAATATATATACATATTATATATATGTAACGTCATTCTAATTGTATTTTAATACTAATATATATATATATATATATATATATATATATATACTAATATATATCCTCCAAACGGGAAATAAATCGTATCTGGAAACAATACAGGACTTGGTCATTTTATTTAAAGTGCTGTATGACGACACCACTGTTAATTGTAAAGGCCCTGGGGAGATAGCGCAGCTAAGTGGACAAGGGCACATGTAGGAGTGTGGGGATAGATGCATGGGATTGGTTGGGAAAGAGTGTGTGGGTGGGATTATGTTCTGTGTAAGTTAGTGTGGGGGAGGTCTTACCTCAGTGCCACTTGGGATTCGGGCCAGCAAACAGCTTCCCACCCGCCCACCCCTTTAGTATATTTAGTCACAGCTAGCCGGGGGGTATGTCCTTGCCAATTGAGTTTGATGGGTTACGTTTAAGTATATGGAATGAGATGAACAAGTTTTTAAGGTCTCAACCTCTCCCGCTTAAAAGGGTTAACCTTAGATTACCTGCGGTATCGTGCCCATCGAGCGTGGATCAGGTCGGCTGATGGCGGGCATTGGAAGGATATTTTTATGACGAGGGGGGAGGTGAGAGGAAGTCGCACGTAAGCGCATGGTCAGTTTAGTGCCAAGGACGGTTGGGTTCACTGTATGACACTATGTGTTAAGTTATACATATATGTTCATTTATGGTTATTTATGTTTAACGTTTTGGTTACAGAAATGAAGAGAAATGTATTAAATAAATTATGGAGGTGTCATACAGTATTTGTCATATGTTATAATAAGTGCTGTGGCCTGTTTCATCCATACTACGTTGTCTGTCATTATTTTGGAAGGGGGATGATTTGGGTTGGTTTATGTATTATGGTGCATCGTGATTCCCCACTACGTACATACAAGAGGAACTACCATGAAAAATGTCCAATATATCGCTGTGCACATTGACATGCACAGTTTTACAGAGTTGGAATGTAACATCTCTTTACTGTAAAGGTAAATTCAAAGTTAATTTTAAATTAAAGGACAACATTAATAAACTGGAAAAAAATATTAAATCGGAGGAGAACACTGACAGCAGCCTGATATGCAGTGCTAAGAGGAGAACACTGACAGCTGCCTGATGTGCAGTGCTTAGAGGAGAACACTGAGGGTGCGCTGTGTGTGTGAAGGCGCTGTGTGTGTGTGTGTAAGGGTGCTGTTAGTGTGTGCTTTGTGTGTGGGTGAGGGTGCTGTGTGTGTAAGGGTGCTGTTAGTGTGTGCTGTGTGTGTGTAAGGGTGCTGTGTGTGTGAGGGTGCTGTTAGTGTGTATGTGTAAGGGTGCTGCTAGTGTGTGTGTGTATGTGTGAGGGTGCTGTGTGTGTAAGGGTGTTGTTAGTGTGTGCTGTTTGTGTGCATGTGTGAGGGTGCTGTGTGTAAGGGTGTTGTTAGTGTGAGGGTGCTGTTAGTGTGTGTGTGCTGTGTGTGTAAGGGTGATGTATGTGTGTGTGCTGTATGTTTGTGTGTAATGTTTAGTTAATATCCCCCCTCCCTTCTTACCTTATGTAGGGAGGGGGGGCCATCCTCCTGCCATCCCTGGTGGTCCAGTGGAGAGTGAACTCTAACCCCCTGTGAGGCTAGAGTTCACTCGTGCGAGATCTGAGCGTTGCCACGGTAGCCGCGGCAACTCTCCGACCGTGCGAGAGCAACCCGGTGGAGCTGCTGGCAAGAGCTCCCCGGGTCCTCTCCTGCCTCCCTCCCTGTCTGTGGGTCGGTGAGGGAGATCTTTGATCTCTCTCACCGGCCCATGGAGGGAGGCACATAGCGCGTGCCGCGGGGATTAGGCTGTGCCTAGGCACACCCGACAAACTCCGTGCGCACGCCTATGAGCCTGATATGCAGTGCTTAGAGGATAACCCTGACAGCAACCTGGTATGCAAACATTGCCCTTAATATAATATTTTTGGAAATGCTTTTCAAATGATTTAATATGTTTGTATAAAATGTTAATGGTATTGTTTCAAAATATTTATATATGATATTTATATGATACGTAAATATCAAAATATTAAATAATTTTAAAAGTGTATCCTAAAATATTAAATCAAGACCTTTTTATATTTTATTATAATTCTCCTTTAAATGAAACGTACTAATTTTGTTATCAGGAAATGTGAGTTTTCTAACAAATAGCTTCTCTTGTGGGTGTTCACGCGGTGGGATCGGCTATTTGCCGATGGAAGCAAAACAAGAAAGACTGCCAATTCATTCTGACTGCATTTTATTCATGTTTTTGGGGGGGATTTTAATATATCGAACCCCTTGACGTTTATTATAATTAATCCATTGACTGTCCACATTAAGACACAATATTGTCTTTTTTTTAATCACTGTTTAATTACCTTTTTAGAAGGCTATAATTAAAACTTCATTGTGGAGCTTCAGTGATCAATCACCTAGACAACGACATGAAACAAATAAGAAAATAAAGCTCCAATCAGCAAGTTAAATATAAATATTGAGTGTCGACTGCAGAAAGTTTAATGAGAAATGTTCCTTTATGTGACTGTGCAATTCAGAGAGCGGTGCAGAATGGGCAGAAATGGAAGATATTGACATGGTGGGTGTTTGTGGGGTATCAATAGGTTTTAAGGGTTAGTTAAAGCAGAGAAATATACTTACAGGGACACTATACGCACCAAAACAACTTTTGCCAATAAAGCAGTTTTGGGGTAAAGTTCATTCCTCTGCAGTCTCACTCATAGGCGTGTGCACGGGGTGTGCTGCGTGTTCCTGGGCAAACCCTAATCAAGCCTCCGTGTTGCACTGCCTATGCTTAGGGCAGACTAACATGTCGGGTCCTTGGTCTATGCCCGAGGACCCGACACAGGAGGGGGCCCGACGGCATTGTGGGCATTGTGGGTGCGAGGCCCTTTCTGTCAGTCTGCCCTGACGGAGATCCAGCATCGGTCTGCAGCTCCACCGGGAGTGAGCTGCAGACTGAGGTGTCTTGCGATCTCCAGCCTGTCAGAGTGTTCCCGGCGGAGCTCCTTGCTGAAGAGAGAGGGCGCCCACTAGACCATCAGGGAAGGTATCTGTCACTCACTGCCCCTCCACCCCCCCCACCCCCTGTCACTGTCCCTCCACCCTCATACACCCTGTCACTGCCCCTTTACCCCCTCCCCCCTGTCACTACCCCTCTACCCCTCTTCACTGCCCCTCTAACCCCGGTCACTGCCCCTCCACACCCTACCCCCTGTTACTGCCCCTCTAACCCCGGTCACTGCCCCTACACCCTTTACCCCCATTCACTGCCCCTCTATCCCTCTACCACCTGTCACTGCCTCTCTACCCCCCTAACCCCTGTCACAGCCGCTCTATCCCCCCAAACCTATTTTAATGTTTTTTTTATATCCTGCTCTGTAAACTGAACTTTAAATCACACCAAGGAGGCTCCTGTAGGGTCTAGCAAACTATCAATAGTACATGAGATAAGACATTCTAAATCAAACAGACTTTGAAATAAAGGTGTAAACATTAGATGTATTTTTACAGGAAGTGTTTAGGAAGGCTGTGTAAGTCACATGGAGGAAGGTGTGCCTAGGGCTGCAAAAATAAAGTGATTGAACTCTTAAATGGCAGAGAGTTGAGCAGTGAGACTGCAGGGACATGATCTATACGTCACAACTGCTTCATTAAGCTAAAGTTATTTTGGTGCTTATAGTGTCCCTCATACTCCAACATGTTACTGTGTTGATGAGGTTTTAAGTGTAGTTGAAGCAGAGAAAGAACTTAATGCTCCCAGTGTTACTGTGTTGATGCTGTGGAAGGAGGATAATAATAGATATTTATTGATACACACAGGTAAAAAAAAAGATAATGATTAATATTCCCGGAGGTTTCTTTGTCAGTAAGGTGGAAGGGCCAGGTCGAGTACCACTGACATTCAATAATATTAATTTGTCAGGTGAACTATTCACTAAAGTGAAAATTGCTGGGAATTCAAAGTGAATTTATATTGAATTTCAAATGTTATTTATTTTTTTAATCTTTCTTTATTCACAATCCATAAAACTGTGCATACAATACTGTAATATGGAATGATCATGATAAGTAAGTAGTGATGTCGCGAACCCGAAATTTTCGGTTCGCGAACAGCGAACGCGAACTTCCGCAAATGTTCGCGAACCGGCGAACCGCCCGAAACGCCATTGACTTCAATGGGGAGGCGAATTTTAAAACACACAGGGACTCTTTCTGGCCACAATAGGGATGGAAAAGTTGTTTCAAGGGGACTAACACCTGGACTGTGGCATGCCGGAGGGGGATCCATGGCAAAACTCCCATGGAAAATTACACAGTTGATACAGAGTCTGGTTTTAATCCATAAAGGGCAGAAATCACCTAACATTCCTAAATCACAATGAATATGGATTGACACCTGACATATGACATATTGACACCTTGACATATGGATTGACACCTGTCCTCAGAGCCCCTGATGCACACGGACACAGAGCAGAATTAGAGACTGGTCCCCTACATAGGGTCACTTGGCAGATATGGATTGACACCTGTCCTAAGGATCCCTGATACACACTGACACAGAGCAGAATAGGGACTGTTCCCCTACATCGGGTCACTTGGCAGATATGGATTGACACCTGTCCTAAGGTTCCCTGGTACACACTGACACAGAGCAGAATAGGGACTGGTCCCCTACATCGGGTCACTTGGCAGATATGGATTGACACCTTGTTACAAACTGCTATTTGTAACGGGCCCTTTAAATGGCAAATTGCCCTGCTTCCCTGGGTTGTGGAGAAGCCTACTTGCCAGCCTCCTCCCGCATGACTATGGCCCCTGGGAGATTGTGAAAATGTATGCACTTTTATTTGGTGTGTATGGCCCTTTAAGACTGTCGGTGGGCATATTGGGGCTTATGGACTCTTTATGTGACTGGTGCTGGCCCTTTAAACACCTTTTTTGGGACATCAGGAAGATTGGGACACTGCCCTTTAAGGCCGTGTCCCCAGACTTGTTGGGGACACGGCCCCTTTAAGACGGTGTCCCCTGTGTCCCCAGACCTGGTGCAAACCCTTTGTGCCTGCCTTGCTATTTCCCACTTGGGTCAGTAAATGGGAAATTATTTCAGCTGCAGAGACTAAGTCCCATTCGGCGATGGGACTTAGTCTTTTTTTCAGCCGTTTTTTTCAGCCTTATTTCAGCTGCAGAGACTAAAGTCCCATTCGGCGATGGGACTTAGTCTTTTTCAGCCTGAAATAGACCGACCTCACAACCCAAATCTATGGAACTGTTTTGGGCAGGAAAATGTGCTTGCGGTCGGTCATAAAGGGACCTCCAGCAACTTTTTTTTAACCCCTGGATGGATTTGGCTGATTTTTGGTTATGTTTATGTTTTAAGTGTGCTGATTCCAAATATGTAATTATGAAGATGGGATGTAGTTTTAAAGTTACAGGGTATAGTAAAAACTTTAACCTTTTTGCCTGTGTTTAATTATGTTAATCTCTTCCCAAGCGTCATTTGGATTTCAAAGTGGAGAGAATGTTAAAAATATATTTTGTTGGGAGTGTGAAATGCTTTTCAGCCGCTTATAATCTTAAGCATCATTTGAGGAGCCATACAGGAGAGAAACCTTATTTGTGGTGTGTTTAGTATTGTTCTGATCAGTTTAATACCTTCCGCGTCTCCTATCATTGGACGTGTATATGGCAGCCATTTTAGGAACCGTACACCTGGGACCCGAGCAAGGTCACCTCGTTCAACAGGCGACAACATTTGTCCCTGGAAAACTATCCTGAACATTCTGTACAATTTGTATGGATATGGCAGTGATTTCTGTAACAGGGAGATGGAAGAAGATGCTTGGTCGGTTCTCTTAATTCAAATTTGGGGCACTGCGCGGTCAAGCTAATGTGCCACCAGATAGGAGTGGTGTGTTTAGTATTTTTCTGATCAGTTTAATACCTTCCGCGTCTCCTATCAGTGGACGTGTCAGTGGACGTGTACACGGCATTGATTTTTGTAACAGGGAGATGGAAGAAGAGGCTTGGTCGGTCCTCTTACTGCAAATTTGGGGCACTGCGCGGTCAAACTAATGTGACACCAGATAGGAGTGGTGTGTTTAGTATTGTTCTGATCAGTTTAATACCTTCCGCGTCTCCTATCGGTGGGCGTGTACACGGCATTG
>OW240921.1:118929657-119217024 GCA_933207985.1 Pelobates cultripes | reverse complement strand
CCTAGCAACCTAGCCAGAATCTCCAGCCCAACCAGACCAAGTACCCCAGTGGACAATGTAGAGACGGCTAATCCAGGGTCCCTACGCTCCTGGACCATACCCAAGATCGCAGCAGAACTCAGGAGACGAGGCATACCATACCAGTCCACGGCCCGCAAAGCGGAACTACACCGCCTCCTGAACGCCAACCCTGACACCCCGTGACCAGGTACCATCACACAGGCAATAGACGGAAGCATGTCTGGACTTCAGGCCACCAGGTCTGCTCTTCTTTCGTCGGTTAACCTCATCAACGAGAGACTGGAGAAACTTGAAAATCAAGTGGCCAGAATCTCCCCAGCAGCTATCCCCTCCATGCTACCACAGACTTTGCCTAACCCGGGTAACAGCACAATTTCCAACCCAGCACCTACACCCACACATAGGCTATTAAGATAGACATTTTAGAAGGGAAATATGTCAATCTGGTATCACTCCTCATATCGTCCCAAGACTTGGTAGAAAACGAGGCATCTGTTGTACTCAAGACTAGGGACCCCAGGATTAACAAGAAGCTGGCCATCCCTGATTTTATGATAGCTTTTGGCTTATACAGGGACGTTGTCTGTTCGGTCTTCCCTCAACGCAGAGAGAAGCTGGACCTCTACCTCCACAAATTGGTGGACCTAGGCAACAAGTACGGAGGCTAATCTTTCGATGATTATCATAGGCCATTCTTGGCGAAGGCGGCAGCAGTGCTGATTCATAGAAACATAGAATGTGACGGCAGATAAGAACCATTCGGCCCATCTAGTCTGCCCAATTTTCTAAATACTTTCATTAGTCCCTAGCCTTATCTTATAGTTAGGAAAGCCTTATGCCTATCCCACGCATGCTTAAACTCCTTTACTGTGTTAGCCTCTACCACTTCAGCTGGAAGGCTATTCCATGCATCCACTACCCTCTCAGTAAAGTAATACTTCCTTATATTATTTTTAAACCTTTGTCCCTCTAATTTAAGACTATGTCCTCTTGTTGTGGTAGTTTTTCTTCTTTTAAATATAGTCTCCTCCTTTACTGTGTTGATTCCTTTATATATTTAAATGTTTCTATCATATCCCCCCTGTCTCGTCTTTCCTCCAAGCTATACATGTTAAGATCCTTTAACCTTTCCTGGTAAGTTTTTATCCCGCAATCCATGAACCAGTTTAGTAGCCCTTCTCTGAACCCTCTCTAAGGTATAATATCCTTCTGAAGATATGGTCTCCAGTACTGTGTACAATACTCCAAGTGAGGTCTCACCAGTGTTCTGTATAATGGCATGAGCACTTCCCTCTTTCTACTGCTAATACCTCTCCCTATACAACCAAGCATTTTGCTAGCATTTCCTGCTGCTCTATTACATTGTCTGACTACCTTTAGGTCATCAGAAATAATCACCCCTAAATCCCTTTCCTCTTTTTTTTTTTATAGTATATTTTTATTTCTTCAAAATTTTCTCAGTTTACAAAATACAATCAATTCCTCTATTACAATACTTACATTATTATATATTTCCATGTGTAAACAACATTAGCAATATAAAACAGAATTAAATATCCATATTTCATGTATATAGCTAATAGAGGTATTTAAAAAAAAAAAAAAACCCAATACATTTCATACACACAAAATACCATCCAGAGGAACCAAACCTATATTATCCAAATTTACCCATCCTTCCCATTAGGTACACTTTTACTAAGGTTCCTCCACAAATCAATCACACTTTGGGGGAGCCCATATCTACAGAATTATAAGTTCACGTTATTAATAATAAAATTATCAACTATTATTTCCCATTTATTATATTTCTTCAGACCTACAGAATTACCTAGAATTATTCCCTTTTCCATCTTACATTGATAAATAACCTGTGTTTTAATTTTCCTCCAGTGTATTTCATTTTTACTTTTCCAATTTCTAGCAACAGCTAGCTTTACTGCCATCAAAATATGTATTATCAACATCCGTTTCTCAAAGGGTATAGAGGGCCATCCCAAATGTAGCAAAAAACTTTGTGGTGTGAAAGGTATATATAGCTGACATGAATTATGGATCTGCCTATATACCTCCTTCCATATTTTAGTTAAAACTTTACAATGCCACCAGATATGGAGATAATCTCCTATCGCAACTTCACAACGCCAACAAAAAGAGCTCTGATCAGAGTATATTTTAGCCAATTTTTCTGGGACCATATACCATCTATTCAGAAGCTTATAGAAATTCTCTACTATATTCAAGCAATGTACCGATTTATTAACTCTCTCTATCGCATTTATCATATCTTGCTCAGGGATTGCTATTTGTAAATCTTTTTCCCATTTAGTCTTAGATTTCCAAGGAGAGAGCTTTTGAGATGACTTTAAGAATTCATAACATCTAGAGATGTGACCTTTAGTTCTATTTGTTTCTACGATCTTCTTAATGTTACTTATAATTGTGACAGAACCATCTGTCTGCTGGATTTTTGCCCGTTCGTCTGTTTGTCCCCGTTCGTATGAATGGCTGGTTTCTATAGCCCAGCCATTCGAATGACTCTTTTTCCCGAACAAATCTGCCGAACGAACGGCCACCCAAGTGAGGAGTGTGCTGCAGGTTAACGAAGTGATCACCATTATAACGTTGTGGTTAACCGCAGACACTTCTCAATTAAACCTAACTCAGGGTGGTCGTCGTTCGTATGTCGACCACGAGGCAGCGGCCATTTTAAATCATGCGAACGCTCAGCGGTGTTTGGCTCTATTTCCATGGAACGGAAAACGGACACTTTTTCTGTCGAACACCGCTGAAACAAGGGAACGCCTGGCTGCCTCCACGAAAGCATGCGAACACCGGCCGTTCGGGAGATTGAGAGCATACAAAAGACTTAACCCAGATAGCCCTCCCATGGAGTCATTCGTATACCGAAAGACTGTAAGAACTTTGACTCCATGGCGATTGAACTATGTGTGGGATCTGAGCGCTATTCGCTAATAATATGCACTCAGATCCAGGCTATCTGGGGACATGTAATACGAATGGGAAATGTTCAGTTGTCATGTAGTTATGCATTTTTATGTCTTTTATTATTTTATGTTTAAAATGGCGACTGTCCTTGTCCTGGAGTTAATTGAGTTACTTGGTAATTAACTCCAGGACAGAGGGGAGGGAATCAGAATGCACTGTGGGTAAGAGATGTGACTGTGTGTCAGAAATGTCCTTCCATCTGTCTGTAATTTAAGTCTTCCATTTGGTCCCCTAGGGGAGTGTCCACCAGGTGGGAGACCTGCATAAATACGGGCAGGTAGCCCACAGTAAAACCGGATCTTATTTGACCCTCAATGTGGAGCTTCTGTCTCGTTATTGGGGGGATTTCTTCTTCACGGTTAGAGACTGCTGGATGGACCTTAAGCCGCTTTGGGGATATTATTGTTCGACGGTTCATAGCAGTTCGTATATTGCCGTTCGGGAGCTTGGAGCCGTTCGTGGATTTCGATCGGGAGATTGGCGCTTCCCCTGTATTTGGTTTGTGGGTTACGGAGTAAGCGAACAGAGACTGTACTGCAGCCGGGGAAGGTTTACTAAACGGCGGTGTAACGGACCGTTTTGCACACAAGGGGTAAAAAACCGTTTAGGCGATCGGCCCCCTTTCCAGAGATCCAGGCACAGCTACTGCAGAACACCAAAACTCACGAACTGGATACAAAATAGCACTCCAACTCCCGAACTGGAACCTCCCAAATAGCAGCTAGCAGACGAACAGGAAAAGCAGACAACAGCTTACACTCCTGGCAATCAGTCTCTAACAGCATACAGTGAATCCCCCCAAGAACGAGACAAGGCTCCGTGTTGAGGGTCAAGCAGTGGTCTGAGGTGCTGGCACACCCAGCCTGGTTTTTATTACAGTCTTGCAAATACAGGACCGCCCACAGGGAGGTATAAAACAACCAATCACATCACAGTTACATGCCACATATTCCCTCCTCTTATCCTGAGAGGAAACTCAATTATACATACAGTTAAAACATACTTTCTACCCAACTTTCATAACTCTAAAACCATACATCACATTCACATAAAATTACATATGCACAATCAATCCATTCAGGGGAACAACATATTCAAAATGGCACAAATCAGACAAGGGGTTCAAAAGTTAGTAAAAAGTCCTTTGTGACTAAATGAAGCATGGCTTTCTGGCCCAAACCAGTTTCAGAGTCTTCTATCCTGGAGATAAGTAATTCAATTATCTCCCAGGACAGACACAAGACTCCATTAAGCACATGGTTGCAAAAAGACACAAAACACTTTAAAATACATAAAGTCACATTTATTACATAAAACACAGACATGTAACATATCCCCAGATAGCTCAGGTCTGAGCGCACATTATTAAGTGAATGGCGCTCAGACCACACGAATACAGTTTAATCGCCATGGAGCCAAAGTCTTTACAGTCAGTTTCATACGAATGGGCTCCATGGGATTCCTATCTGGGGTATAACACATTCAAACAAATCTACTGAACCCCAGGCAGAAAAGCACGAATACAGCTTTTCTGCAGGCAAAAATAAAGTCTTTTAAAAGGGGGCCATAGTCCAAAGGCAGCAGGCGAGCAACCAGGCTTCTCCAATGCAATGTGGCGAGATTGGTCTCGTCACACAATATTATTACAATACATCCCTGTCTATCACAGTGGGAAGGAGTAACTATCAAATGATATCACAAAAGCGAAAAATGACAAAGTTATTCAGAAAATGTTTAATGTTCCTGTGTGATTCAGACAGAGGATGGTTTTGAATAAATGGAGACAGGAGTAGGACAGTGATAAATCCGGTGACATTATGTACCTTTAGGGTAGTTCTTTTAGTTTATTTAATGTTCCATAATCCCATCTCCAAGCACATCGAGTGCCTTGATAAACTGTTATTCAGGGGCACATGTTGCAAATGATACATTTTAGAGTCATTTTAACGGTGACACATCGGACTGATATCTTGATAAATAGTGTGCCACGCTCCAAAATGCACTAAGCAGTTTCAGTGCTCGCTGTCTCATGGAGAGACGGCAGAATAGGAGTCTGAGAACCCAAACTATTTCACGTAATTAAACATTTAGACACACATGGTGTACCTGCAGACATTAAAATTCCAATGGATATCAATCTATTTATCTATAAATCTCTCTCATTATTAACTGTCTGTTTATCTATCTCATTATTAGCTCTCTATCTGTCTTTCTCATTATTAGCTGTCTATCTCATTATTAACTGTCTGCCTATCTACCTCATTATTAGCTGCCTGTCTATCTCATTTTTAGCTGTCTGTCTCATTATTAGCTGTCTGTCTGTCTATCTCATTATTAGCTGTCTGTCTATTCTCTCATTATTAGCTGTCTGTCTATCTATCCATCTCATTATTAGCTGTCTATCTCATCATTTGCTATCTATCTATCTACTTCTCTATCTCATTATTAGCTATCTATCTCATTATTAGCTGTCTGTCTATCTCATTATTGTACATTACCAGGCATTATTAACCTCCGCTCTTTGTGTCCTGTTATTTAATACCCATGAGGACAGCAGTTAAACTGCATATAATAGCAATCACAGCTTTATTTACTAAATCAGCAACTCAGTCAATCCTTTTCTGCCATCTGCAGGGGTGATTAAATAACCTACAGCTGACAACTCTTATAGCTACCTCTATAAACAACTACAGCTGGCTCTGTACCACCAAACCTTTGTAGCCACCGTTCACCAAAACACGTTACACTCTTCCTGAGCTTCTTCAGTCAGCTGTAAACCCTGACAGCTGACTGAAGAAGCTCAGGAGGAGTGTAAAACGTTTTGGCTGGCAAGGACGTTTTACACGTGTGGACAGTAATTTATCAATTTTTTGTTTTGTTTTAACTGTTTTTATTACTTTTTTGTCACTAAATGTATATATTGAGAGTCCTCTGCAGCCTGAGAAACCTTCATTAAGGGGAAAGTGCCATCCCCTTTATAGTAGCACTATACCTACATACCTTGGAGCCAGGAGTTAGGCTCTAAACAAGGTGAGCTCAATTCCTACTTTAATGTCTTATCCATTTTTTACTATTGATACTACACATTAGCGGCCTATTCTCTTTCCTTTTTTTTGAGAGTATATATTCCATTGAAGGAGTGGTGTGATTCTGTCCTAAGAGCATATCAGTGATCTATATGGAGCCAATATTTATAGGCTCCAATAAATGTGAGTGATCTGACCAAGCAGAGTCATAGTATTTGTTTACTGTTACCATCTGCACTATATCTGTCTTTTACTGCCTATACACCACTGTACATCTATATATACACGTGGGGTATGTCACCTCATTGCCTTTTTTTGTACTTTAGCGCTCCACTCAGATATAAGTATATCTTATACCATTAGTAGGTGATTGTTTATTTGTATCCTTCCAGTGGACCTTTTACATGTCCTTTCAAAGATCCCCCTTAATGTTGTCTCTGTCAATGCTCCTTTTATATTTTCAGTGGCTTCTCCTTGTGGACTCCTAGTAGTCTCTCTTGGTGTTCTCTCTGTGATCTCTTCCCGTGTCCTTTCAGTGAGCTATCCTTGCCTGGTCTTAGTGGGTTCTCCTTGTGTCCTCACAGTGGCTTCTCTTGGAGTCTACCTTGTCGGTTCCTTTGATGTTCTTCCAGTGAGTCTCATGTGCTTTCTATGTACAGGTTCCCCTCGATCTTTTGAGCAGGTCCTCTTCATGTCACAATGCTTCTGTGCATTTTATGTCCCATTTAAAGCCAATGTGGACTCAGTGGAGAATTGTGGCTGGCTTGAACTTAAAATGGACAGTCGTAGTGAGGCCACCGGCATTTCCAGACAGTGAGAATAGCTCAGAAATACTACAAATGATTATCAGATTTTATGTCTTGGGATCCACAGTTCTTGCAACCAAAGGGTTGGTCTTGTGAAAAGCAGTGCGAGTGTGCACCAGCTCTCCTCTGCGTCTCTTATTTCTTCTTATTTTTTTTTATATTTATTGCCATATTTATTTAATCTTAATCCTCTTCTTACCACTCTCTGCTCCTGCATTCAGCACATGAATTTTATTTAATTATTTTCTTTTTTTTCCTGGGAAAGCAGGAGGATTGACATTTTGAGCAATTTTTATACTTGAATTCTTTTATACAGTATTTGTTTCTAACAGATGCCAAACTGCTCCAAATTGTATTTAACATTTGGAAACAAATCTCCGAATCTGTCCACACGTTACTTTTATTCAATACACACACACAGCAAACCCAGTTCTAATTCAGGGTTATTCAGGCAGTGTTATTTACTAAGAGAAAATTCTAAGTAAATGTCAGATTTAAGACAGAGTAGCTGAACTCAAATCATAGCGGAGTTAAATTCCCCTAACTTTGAGATTCACTTCGAATTTTCACTTTAGTGAATAACTATGAGAGGCTTATTCAGACCTCATTCAAACACAGTAATGTTTTTTAGATTTTTCATTTAGCGATTTATTGCATTATTTCCATGACTTAGTTACTGAGGGTTGTGATTGATGCTGGCAGTTACAGGGGCGCCCAGAATTAGCAGGACATTTAATAAATCATATTTATATGAGGAATTAAATGGTGGAATCTGTAAGCTTGAGGCTCCTAAAGATTTGCATTTTCGACGTTCATTTCTCACTACAGATCTGTATCAGTCCGTTCAGCTTGGAATTCGTGGCATGTCTCCGCAGCATATTCTCCAGGGATAGTTTTGTTTGCCCATCAGGGGTCCGTGCTCGTCAGCGTGTGCAACAGAGAGATCCCATGGAGCCTGAGCAATCTCATCTCCCGGAGGATTCGTATTGTTTTCCTCTAATCCCTGGAGGGACCTGTACACTTAGCGTGAGACGTGTACCAGACTGGGGACACAACAACATAAAAACTTAGACAGAAACATAGTGTAACTTTTATCAGGGTGAGATCATTGCAAGCAGCAATGTACGTTATGCAAAACACAAACAACACCTGTCGTACAACATGTAAAAAACACAACAGAAATTAGATTTTTCTATTTACAGTTTATTGACTGCCTGGGAAGAAATCTGATTATTTTACAGTGTCCTCAAAACATTAATATTTTGGGGGGTTATTCATGAAGCCGAATTCAACCCAACAATCAGCAATATCTGGTTTTCTCTAACAAATTCCTTGTCTTCCTCATGGAGCATAATTCCCAGCAGCCTCAGCCTACGATATTACCCTACACAGCTCTAGGATGCATTGTGATCAAATATTGACTCTTCCATGTGTCATAAGTCAGACAGAGCTCTGTGAGCTTGAGAAATATTTGAGACCTGGGCAAGGACTAGCCAGATGTTGTCTGTTCACATACAGTTTATTATTTGCATTTTTCTATGGTCCTCCTAAGTGAAAGGGGTATTCACAACGTGGACCCCTTGCCCACAGTGCCGAGAACAATGTGCATCAGCCTCAAATCAGTGATGAGGCTCAGCGAAGGTTGAATCCGGGTTTGCTGTATCTCTTGTGTTTAGGACACCTGGGTGGCAGCTTTTGTTCCTATTGTCCTGTGAGCAATTAATGTTTCAGGTTCTCTCTGTAATGGCACCAGAGAGCTAAAACCAGAACAGAGACAGGCATTAAAACAAGCGATTCGTTTTTTACTCGTATGCTCAGTTGTTGTTATAAATAGACATCAACATAAAGAAATGCAACAATTCTATCAGATGAAGTGATGGGCGATAACGTTAGCGGATGGTGTGCCAGTTGAGGAGTATTCACGGTTTGTATTCATTTCATACCGGTCTCTGCTGTGAGGTATTTCAGAATCTTTCCTTCTGCTGTGTTTCATCGTTTACAAGGTTTGAGTCTCAAAATACTGTATTTTTCAGGAAAGGCTAAAACACCGTAACTCAATTAAAGTGTCAGTCAAGCCATGCACAAAGCAGCAAGCAAAAAGGTTAAAAAAATATATATAGATCAAAAATAAAATCTAACGACAGCCAAAACTGTAAACAAGTCAAACTAAATGCACAAGGACATAGAGAAAAGGCCGAAAAGTTACAGTGGGCCCTAACGGTCCTCTTTACGTAGGAGGTCTCAAACAAAGTGTCAGCTCATCGGACTAGTCACATAACGATTTATCATTCTGTATTCATCCTCGATTTTAGCACATTGCTTTCCTGTTTATTGTAATATCCCTTTAACAATCAAAACATACATTCAGAGAGCACATAAAGGCTTCATTACGCCTGTTCTTGGATCTCTTTATTAGATTCTGTCACAGCCATTGCAATGGGACGCTGAGGGATTCAACAGATAACACAGATAGTAAAAGAAGATAAGATCCAATTGGCCCATCTCGTCTGCCCATTATGAAACCTGAGACTCATTTCTCTTATTTGTTCTTCCCGATAGCTTCACTCGCATCCCAAGCATTCTCCAAGCACTTCAACAGAAACACAGATTGTGTAAATAAGATTGAGACGCTTGCTTCGGTCCTGGCATAATGCTGGGTTATGTGTGTTCTGAGACACAAGAGGAATGGCATTCCCTCTCCTCCTTAATCATACACCGGACTGTAAATAGCAGACATGTCAAGGAATAGAAACTTTTACACATATATTTCTCCTCTGACGTGCGATATGCTTCGAAGCAGGGATGCCAATCTCCAGTCCTTGACAATAAAGAATACAGGATTTTAAATGTTTAATTACAAGCCATTAATAAAAATCTTAAAACCCTGCCATAAATTTGCTTTAAAATACATATTTCATTGCACTTGCGTCATGCGGGAGTAGCCATTTTGTCCTAGTATGGATGACTGTTCCTCCTCATTTATTCATTTCCCTCTTCTGAGTCAGGAAAAAAAGGATGGGACGTCAGGAAAATGGGAGGGACTGACTGTGCATTATGCACGAAGACATTAGAAAATACAAAAGACTTATTTACTTACTATTTATACTTTACAGAAAAAAACATCACTTCAGCGATAACTCCATGTTTTGGTAGTTAAATGAATGCTACCAAGTAATTGCATTTTTATTTATTCTTTTGTTTTTTTACTCAGGTCTGTGCTGGCAAAATGTGGCACCTGATGCAAATTTAAAATGTCCCATGATTCCTTGTATGCAGCCCATGACAGTGAGTGCACAGATTCATGGGAAGATGATGTCATCAATTGCCGAAATGGATAGTGGAGCTAAGATTGTTTCACACCTACCTCTTCTGCATATGTGACCTCAGGAGTCCTTCAACCGAGATTACTCAGTTGAGGGAATAAGGACCTGCAAAAAGAAAAGAGTGACAGATTGTCTTCAATTTAAACTTTAAATGGCACTGGAATGTCTGATGCCATTACTCATGGCCTGTTTCCATGGAAACATCTTGACTTTCCCCTGGCTCAGCACTGAAAGAGTTAAAGACTACGCTTTTGAACTGCGTAGATCGCTGAGGGTCAGCTTCAAGAGTGACACCTCTCTAAGTAATCTTCAGTCATGCTCGGAGATACTTCACGGTCCCCTTCCAATCCGAGAGCCACTTCTGTGACTTGAATTGCGCGGGATAATAACCCTGCTTTTATGTTGCCGTTCTAATTCCGGAATATCAAAGCGACTTTCTGTGCAGGATTCCAGTATCTCAGAAAGGTCTCATTACCTGTTAGCCAGTGTTACTTTATCAAACTCAGGGAAAGATTAATGAGGACATGTGAACCTAGTGAGCCATCAATTAACAAAATGTCATTTATATGTAAGAAATGTAAAATAAATTACTTAAAACGAAAGTGTAAGTTATTAAAAGGAGTGTTTGAAGGTTTGGCGTGTTATGTGTAATAATACCTGGGACTCTCTGTTAGACTCTCTGCTGTTGTCGTTTCAGAACCCGGGACAGCTCCTCTCATTCTGTTTGTTGTCTTCCCTTCTCTTCTGTTGGCCGTCAGAGCTTTGATGATCACAGACATATTTTGGTTCCACCAAAAGCGACGTCAAATGAGAATGGATTTCAAACAGTGGATAAAAATCAGCATTTCAGACGACTATGCCCATTATCAAATCTCACACACATTTTACTTATTTGTTCTTCAGGATAAACATGCCAAACAAATGAATTATTATTGTTTGCTGTTTTACTGCTTGTACAGGAAGGCTATTCTAGGTATCTACTACCCTTTCTGTATCACTATTACTGCTCCCACTGGAAGGCTATTCCAGGTATCTACTGCCCTTTCTATATCACTGTTACTGCTCCCACTGGAAGGCTATTCCAGGTATCTACTGCCCTTTCTATATCATTGTTACTGCTCCCACTGGAAGGCTATTCCATGTATCTACTACCCTTTCTATATCACTGTTACCGCTCCCACTGGAAGGCTATTCCATGTATCTATTACCCTTTCTATATCGCTGTTACTGCTTCCACTGGAAGGCTATTCCAGGTATCTTCTACCCATTCTATATCACTGTTATCCTTTACTGCCCCAACTGAAAGGCGATTCCACGTATCTACTACTCTTGTGATATTATTTTTGGTCTGTGCTGTATCCACTGAAAAAATATTCCATGAATCCATTACGTTTTTGTAGAATTTAATCATGTTAACCCTCTGTCTTGCACCCTTCAGCAGCCTGAATACTGTGTGGGATTATACAGACAGTAATTAAGGGATTCCCCATTAAATCGTATTAATGATTTAACTCATTCTGTACTGGAATAGGTGCTTTGAAGCCCAGAGACGTGTGGGAGTAGATGTGTTTGTACGCTGCCCTGGAGCTGCAGCAGCTGTTCCCTTGCATTCCCAGAGTAACAGGCACCCTCGCCAGTTCTGTAATCAGTCCCTGCTAGGCGGCTGCTTGATGTTACCGTTGGCTCATTGCTCGCTTTGCCAGCTAAATGCCGCTCCCTCTGGCCCTTTACCGAAGCTATGAAGGGGAGACTATAACAGCAAATTAACCTTGAACACAGGTGTGGAACAAACAACTCTAAACGAATCAGAGGCATAAAGTATTGCTGCTAATTACTCCGCGAGCGGCTACAAATCCCAGCTGGCAGGGACTGCCTTCCTCATTAACCCTTTCTATTCAAGGCCTGCTCTGCGCAAAGCACATTACATAACCTGTGTCAGTTTATTATTATTTATAATGATTTGTAAAGTGCCTGCATGTTCTGCAGCTCAGACTGGGCGCAATACTCCACTTCAATAACCGAGAAACAAAAGAAACATTGAAAGACGGTGTAAGGATTTAAAAGCAATAATGTCTTACATTGTGAGCAATAATTTGCAGGAATTACAGAGTTAATCGCAGGTTCTGGAACCGTTATAGTATTTACAGAGTTAATCTCAGGTTCTGGAATATTTACAGTATTTACAGAGTTAATCTCAGGTTCTGGAACCGTTCTAGTATTTACAGAGTTAATCTCAGGTTCTGGAACCTTTATAATATTTACAGAGTTAATCTCAGGTTCTGGAATATTTATAGTATTTACAGAGTTAATCGCAGGTTCTGGAACCTTTCTAGTATTTATAGAGTTAATCGCAGGTTCTGGAACCGTTCTAGTATTTACAGAGTTAATCTCAGGTTCTGGAACCTTTCTAGTATTTACAGAGTTAATCTCAGGTTCTGGAACCTTTCTAGTATTTACAGAGTTAATCTCAGGTTCTGGAACCTTTATAGTATTTACAGAGTTAATCTCAGGTTCTGGAACCTTTCTAGTATTTACAGAGTTAATCGCAGGTTCTGGAACCTTTATAGTATTTACAGAGTTAATCGCAGGTTCTGGAACCTTTCTAGTATTTACAGAATTAATCGCAGGTTCTGGAACCTTTCTAGTATTTACAGAGTTAATCGCAGGTTCTGGAACCTTTATAGTATTTACAGAGTTAATCGCAGGTTCTGGAACCTTTCTAGTATTTACAGAATTAATCGCAGGTTCTGGAACCTTTCTAGTATTTACAGAGTTAATCTCAGGTTCTGGAACCTTTCTAGTATTTACAGAATTAATCGCAGGTTCTGGAACCTTTCTAGTATTTACAGAGTTAATCGCAGGTTCTGGAACCTTTATAGTATTTACAGAGTTAATCGCAGGTTCTGGAACCTTTCTAGTATTTACAGAATTAATCGCAGGTTCTGGAACCTTTCTAGTATTTACAGAGTTAATCTCAGGTTCTGGAACCGTTCTAGTATTTACAGAGTTAATCGCAGGTTCTGGAACCTTTCTAGTATTTTTTGATGATTAAATCACATATACTGTAAAGATGGTATAAAATGCAATATGTAAAAGCAGAACATAAAGCGTTAATCCAGATATCAGTGATTTGTGCAGATTATTAGGTACAGGGAGTGGAGTAGCATGAGGGTGAAATGGGCCCCAGATACAATATGGCACTTTATTAACCCATTCCTTTACACTAATAATAACCCCAGCCAGGCAGTGATAATACACCCCGTGTCAATCATGACTTACAACTCAATAAATGGCTTTAATAAAGTATTGCTGCTCCTCCCTAAAGTTGCCTTTTGCCAGTCTAAAGTCTAACTAAGTATCAAGGAAATCGACGTTCCCAAACAACTACATTGCCTTGGTCACACTTTACTGCTACACAGTGACCAGTGAATGAATATGTTATATTCCTTGCAGTGAGTTATGGTAAATTAAAGGGACACTATAGTGACCCAGACCACGTCATCTCATTGAAGTGTTGTGGGTGCCGTTTCCCTGTCCCCTTTAGTCCTGCAATGTAAAACATTAAAGTTTTAAATAAACCACAATAATTACATTGAAGGACTAAGACAGCCACTAGAGGCGCTTCTGGGATTTTACCGGACTTTGTATCGTCTAACTGACACTGGACGTCCTCACATTCTGCATGAAGACATCCATAGGAAATGCCCATTGTAAAACATTGACTCAATGCCTTACAATGGGGAAGGCCTAATGCTCTCACTGCACATACGCATTAAGTCCCCCTGTCGGATGATGTCGGAGGAAGGGGAGTGTCAACCCAGCACTGAGGGACATGGAGTAAATAAAGAGGTTTTTAACCCTGTACATGCTGTGTATGGGTGAGGGGGCCAAGAGGGAGGGAGGCGCAGGTCATTATAGTGTTAAAGTACAGATTTGTATTCTTAACATTATTAACATTATAGGATCCCTTTAAGATTCTGATTCCAAATGTTGGGCCATAAATTGGCAAATTTGAGAATGTGCCATAGCCGAGTGGAAGTTCTATCGTGATCTGACCAACGTTTGCAAATAACTGCAGGCAATCTGCTCCTGAGCAATGTGTGTGCGCATGTGATGTCACAGATCGTTTTAGAAGAATCACCCTCTGAATAAACTGATAGAGCTACACTGTTACCAGATTAGTGAGCAGTTTCACTCATCAACACTGATGGCAGCTGAACTACATATCCCATAAATCCCAGCTAGTTTAAAGGGCAAGGAAAAACCCATAGCGAAGCAGCAGAAATATTAAAGACACCTTTTTAGATATTTTATTATCAATCTTTTTGCATACTATTTTTTCTGCGCAGTATATATAGAAATGGATTGCTTTGTGTCCTAGAATGTCCCATTACAGGTGGGTATAACAGCTACTGAGCGAGTCGGTTATAAAGTCACATATTGTAGCCAAGAAATCCTGCCCAGTCTACCCACGTGGGTTACTAGAGTGATAAAAATATATATAGCAAGTCAGGAAACCCAAGAATACCCCAACATCATTAAATATGTTTAATTTAGTACTCAAATAAGTCATAACCGGACCTTAGCAGTACCATATATACACCTTTTATTGATTGCGTAAAATAGATTTAAGCGAATATCAAGGCTTGACAGACGTTTTGTATACTCAAAATAAATACTAAACAGGTGACATGACTCATGTACCTCAAACACAGTTACTAAAACCAATTCCATTCAGTAAATCACAGTCAGGGCTGAGTCCACGCAGAGATGTCCACGTTTCGCCTGGTCTTTAATTAGACTCCAATATTAGTCATATGGCATCATACAGGTAAATAAGTATCTAGCTGCAAGGCATGTTTATCCCGAGGAGATGGTACAAGCATAGAAATTAATTTTACTGGTGGTTTGAGGTTCGGCTCCAGTCTCCGCTGCCCCCTGCCCTGCTTCTCAATGCGTGATCGGAGCTCGTACCCTCCAGAAAAATTCACAGCCTAGTTCCCAGAGGGCGAGCTGGGATCTAATGAGTCCCAGAAATGATTGCAAGGGCTGCTGATCAAGCACAAGTAAACAGGTTCCCTCCTGAGACAGGCAGTGATTGGTAAAAGAAATGCAATACTATACACACTCTGCAAGCTGATTCCCTCCAGCCGTAGGAATCACAGGATGGGGGCAGACTTGGAGGAAACAGGACTTCCAGCCAGGTTCATTAGGGTTTGTGAATGACCTTTGGCCGTGGGCAGTCTATTCCTTTCCAAGTAGGGATTACACCGATCTGTCCAGAGCATCCTCACTTTATTTCCTGTTCAAAATAAATAGGGGATCACTCGTCCGTAAACACGTCCGTTTGGAGAAAAAATATTCCGTCTCCGGTAATTTAACCCAAATGTTGCGGCAGCTGTCATGCCAACAGAACTCACAGTTCAATCCAACATGTTTACCCAAAACAATAAATTAGTTATGGAATGTGCATTACTAATTAGGATTACGTTGTCACTAATGAGGAAAGCGATATTACCTGTGTAACACAATGAATTTAAAGTGGATTTCAGTCCAAACTAGTTGAAATGAGAACATAGCTTTCTTCTGAGAATTTTTGCAATTCGCGTATTATGGTCGAAAAGTTGAAAATACGCTTTGAATTTGCTTCCCTAATTCCTGAATCCTGTAAATGTATTATGTCAGTCTGCGATCTCGTTGAGGCGGCATCACATTTCATTATTTTTCTTAAAATGAAACCCAAGAATCAGGTACAAATCTCATGTGATGTAGCTCACATGACACACTCACCAACTTATTTACTCAAGTGAGAATTCTAACTGAATTAAAAATGAATTTCCATTTTAAAGTAAAAAAAATGTCAAACTGGAAACATTTTTGAAGGCAGCTATGCTTTTAGCTTGGCAGTTCTGGCCTTAAATCTGTATTTGTCTCAGGCATTTTGGTTGGAAAGTCTGGATAAAAAAAAACTACGCACTACGCACACTATTTGAATGGAAATAATCAAGATTTTACTTAGATCCATACAGGAGAATGGAAAGGCTTAGAGAAATCACCATTAAACACAAATCACTGTTCTTTAGGTAACCCCAAACCACCAGTGGTTCTGAATTGAATGTTGCCATAGTTCTGTGCGTACAAATCCAAGTTGAGGTCTTCCCTATACTGAAGGCTCTGGATCTCATATAGTGCAAATGCTAACCAGTCACATGCAAGTTGTGGAGCCAAAACACTGCCCAATTACACTGAACAAAATTATAAATGCAAAACTTTTTTTTTTTTTTTCCCATTTTTCATGAACTGAACTCAAAGATCTAAGACTTTTTCTATGTGCACAAAAGGTGATTTCTCTCAAATGTTGTTCACAAATCTGTCTAAATCAGTGTTAGTGAGCACTTCTCCTTTGCCGAGATAATCCATCCACCTCACAGGTGTGGCATATCAAGATGCTGATTAGACAGCATGATTATTGCACAGGTGTGCCTTAGGCTGGTTACAATAAAAGGCCACTCTATGCACACCTTAAAATTTGCAGTTTTATCACACAGCACAATGCCACAGATGTCGCAGGTTTTGAGGGAGCGTGCAATTGGCATGCTGACTGCAGGAATGTCCATCAGAGCTGTTGTCCGTGAATTAAATGTTAATTTCTCTACCAAAAAGCTGTCTCCATAGGTGTTTCAGAGAATTTTTCAGTACATCCAACCAGCCTCACAACCGCAGATCATGTGTAACCACACCAGCCCAGGACCTCCACATCCAGCATCTTCACCTCAAAGATCGTCTGAGACCAGCCACACGGACAGCTGCTGCAACAATTGGTTTGCATAACCAAATAATTTCTGCACAAACTGTCAGAAACCGTCTCAAGGAAGCTCATCTGCATGCTCATCGTCCTCATCGGGGTCTCGACCTGACTGCAGTTCATCGTCGTAACAGACTTGAGTGGGCAAATGCTCACATTCGATGGCGTCTGGCACTTTGGAGAGGTGTTCTCTTCATGGATAAATCCCGGTTTTCACTGTACAGAGCAGATGGCAGACGTGTATGGTGTCATGTGGGTGAGCAGTTTGCTTATGTCAACATTGTGGATTGAATGGCCCATGCTGGTGGTGGGGTTATGGTATGAGCAGGCGCATGTTATGGACAACCAACGCAGGTGCATTTAATTGATGGCATTTAGAATGCACAGTGATACTGTGACGAGATCCTGAGGCCCATTGTTGTGCCATTCTTCTACGACCATCACCTTATGTTGCAGCATGATAATGCATGGCCCCATGTTGCAAGGATCTGTACACAATTCCTGGAAGTTGAAAACATCCTAGTTCTTGCATGGCCAGCATACTCACCGGAAATGTCACCCATTGAGCATATTTGGGATGCTCTGGATCGTATACGACAGTGTTACATAGTTACATAGATACATAGCTGAAAAGAGACTTGCGTCCATCAAGTTCAGCCTTCCTCGCATATGTTTTTGCTGTTGATCCAAAAGAAGGCAAAAAACCTAGTCTGAAGCGCCTCCAATTTTGCAACAAACTAGGAAAAAATTCCTTCTTGACCCCAAAATAGCAGACATTTGTAAATTATATCCCTGTATGTTATGTTTTTGCAAGTATTTATCCAATTGCAGTTTAAACATCTGTAATGACTCTGAGAAAACCACCTCTTCAGGCAAAGAATTCAATATCCTTATTGCTCTTACTGTAAAAAAAACCCTTTCTTTGCCTTGGATGGAATCTCATTTCTTCCAGCCTAAATGTGTGACCTTGTGTCCTATGTATAGCCCTGTTTATGAATAGATTTCCAGATAATGGTTTGTACTGGCCCTGAATATATTTGTATAATGTTATCATATCCCCTCTCTCCAAATTAAACAAATTTAATTTTTTTAACCTTTCTTCATAACTAAAATGCTCCATTCCCTTTATACAATTTTGTAGCTCGTCTCCGCACTTTTTTTAGTGCCATGATATCTTTCTTTAGAACAGGTGCCCATAATTGCACAGCATATTCAAGGTGTGGTCTTACCAGCGATTTATAAAGAGGCAAAATTATATTTTCATCCCGAGAATTTATGCCCCTATTTATACATGACAAAACCTTACTGGCCCAAATCCTACTCATGTGTGGTTATCCCTAGTTCACTACCATTTAGGGTGTTTAATTGCTTGTGCATTCTTAACCCCAAAGTGCATAACTTTGCATTTCTCTAGGTTAAATTTCATCTGCCATTTTAGTGCCCAGTCCCCCAATCTATCCAAATCCCTCTGCAGCAAAGCAATATCCTGCTCACATTTTATTACTTTACAAAGTTTTGTGTCATCTGCAAACACTGATACATGGCCTCAATGCCCATTTCAAGATCATTTATAAATATGTTAAATAGAAGTGGTCCCAAAACAGAACCCTGAGGGACACCACTTACCACTTTTGTCCAGCCTGGAAATTTACCATTAATGACAACTCATTGTACTCTATCCTTAAGCCAATGTTCTACCAAGAACAAAAATATTCAGCTAAACCAATTTCTTTTAGTTTGAAGACTAACCTATTGTGAGGAACCCTATCAAATGCCTCGGCAAAATCCAAGTAGATCACATCCACTGCAACACCCTGATCTATACTTCTACTTACTTCTTCGTAGAACGTAATTAGGTTAGTTTGACATATAACTTATGTTTCATAAAACCATGCTGAGTATTGCTAATAGCAAAGTTCTTCCCAATGAATTCCTGAATATCTTCCCTTAATAGCCCTTCAAATATTTTTCCAGTTACAGAAGTTAAGCACACAGGTGTATAATTTCCAGTGTGTTCCAGGTCCAGCCAATATCCAGCAACTTCGCACAGGAGTGGACCAACATTCCACAGGCCACCATCAACAACCTGATCAACTCTATGGAAATTAGATGTGTTGCACTGCATGAGGCAAATGGTGGTCACACCAGATACTGACTGGTTTTCGGACACCCCCCCCCAGACCACACCAATACAGTAGAACTGCACATTGTAGAGTGGCCTTTTATTGTGGCCAGCCTAAGGCACACCTGTGCAATAATCATGCTACTAATCAGCATCTTAATATGACACACCTGTGAGATGGATGGATTATCTCGGCAAAGGAGAAGTGCTCACTAACACAGATTTAGACAGATTTGTGAACAATATTTGAGAGAAATAGGCCTTTTGTGTACGTAGAAAGTCTTAGATCTTTGAGTTCAGTTCAAGAAAAATGGGGGGGGGGGAACACAAAAGTGTTGCGTTTATACTTTGGAAGTGAGGGGTCAAAGGCTGTTTTAGATATTTCCATAAAGAAGATACAATGTATTCTTTGAAACATCAAGCAGCCATTTTTAATTCTATTGATTTCCTTAACCAGTCATCAGGCCATTATCATTGTAGCTCACCAGGCATTGCCAATGGGTGACAAGGACGGCAGTTTGGCCAATTTTCCTTTGATTGTGGAACTAAATGTTATCCTGTGTCTAGTGAGATTCTTCTGATCTGAGAGCCACGTCCCACTGACCACATCACATGAAATAAAACTCTTATTTAATAATTTGCTGGCACTATGTGTTGGGTGGTCTGCACATGCACATCTGGCTGAACTCTCCCACCCCCCCCACAAAGTCTCATCCACGGACATCCCACCATGGCCACATCCATTATTAGCCAACACCCAATGATCTGTGTCTTCTAATTCCACTGATCTACAAATAAATATCATGCTTAACATGGGGCGATGACCTGCAGACCACATGTAACAGAGAACACGGATAATGTATATAGATGGTGAGCTGTGTGCCGAAACATCTGAGCCACTGTCATTGTTCTCAGTGTGAACAACCAATATGTGCTCTTACCAGAATGCAGAATTTCATTATTATAAATTGGTTCCATTAAAATGGCTGCAGGAGGGGTGAAGCTGTATTTAGCATAATATATTTATAGATTAGGATCCCGCTGGTAAAAGAGGAACATTTCAAGATAGCTGCACTATTAATATGCTCAAAATATATTCACAAAGAACAGCTATTTTCATCAACTTTTCTGGAATTTGCAACATTTTGGAAATAGATACAACAATTGTAAAACTATGTGGTCAACTTGGTGACATTGTAGCTAGGCCCTGAGAATGGGGTGGATAGCAAATTAAGATGTATCTATGTAAACGCAAAATTAGGAAAATGGCTTTTTTTTTTTAAATTTGACCTTTCAGCTGTTTCGTTGATAGCTCCCTAATTTGATATCCCTATGTGAGATTGACATAATTAAGGGTACCACATTAGGTTGCTATCTGCCAAACAGTTCCTTAAGTTGGTATCTTTGGAATAATTGGGAATAATGGTGTCTGGATTTCGAATCGATAATTTCCAGATTTCAAACAATTTGAAAAATTAAAGAATTGAAGTGAAACCAACGGAATGACATTTCCCAGTCATGCACATCCCTAATAGGGATGTGAATTTGGGATCAATTTTTGGACACAGGTTTATGAGCAGATTTTAGTATGCTTTAACAAATAACAGTAACTATAATTGGAAAAATATTCTACTTCCTGCAGACAGGATAAAACTCATGATTTTGAGGTCTCCATGCGCAAAGTGTTCCTATATTGGATCCCACCAAGAATTTGCCCAGGATTGATCAGAAAGGCTGTGACAAATAATAATTAGAAAATAGAGTCTCCATCTGTAAACGTGAGCCAATAGGATGCAGAGTTAAATGTATATATGTACACAAATCTGAATATTTACACTTAAGTCAACCAATCACGTAGCGGCATTGAAACTGTAATTAAAGAGTCACGCGGTGGCAGCCGTGACCCAGACCCAACGCGTTCCGTTGCCATTTCCTTAAAGATGGTTTAATGGAAGGGAAAAAATATGTTAATTTCCAAATAAAATGTTTCCTCTTCATTTTAGATTGTTAGTTTGAGGGTTTCTGTATGGTGCGAGTTCTGTTTGGTTTACTCACAGACGAATATTTCTTTTCTTTTTACATGAAGATACAATAAATCGAGAGATTGTAAATCAGCTTTCTGTGTTTAGTGTGTTCAAATAAAAGATTCCCTAAATCATGCCGAAATATGTAGTTTCATGCTTGTTTGCATTAAGCCACCTCTGTTAGTAGTCGCAGTACATTAGTCAGTGTAATGATAAGGACGAACCCAGAACAATCTCTCTCCCAAACTAAGACACCTTCTCTACAAAAACGGATTAACCCTTCACAGCCAAGACACCTTCTCTACAAAAATGGATTAACCCTTCACAGCCGACACCTTCTCTACAAAAACGGATTAACTCTTCACAGCCAAGACACCGTCTCTACAAAAACGGATTAACCCTTCACAGCCAAGACATCTTCCCTACCAAAACAGATTAACCCTTCACAGCCAAGACATCTTCCCTACCAAAACGGATTAACCCTTCACAGCCAAGACACCTTCTTTACAAAGCCGATTAACCCTTCACAGCCAAGACATTATCCCTTCCGAAACGGATTAACCCTTCACAGCCAAGACACCTTCTTTACAAAGCCGATTAACCCTTCACAGCGAAGACATTATCCCTTCCAAAACAGATTAACCCTTCACAGCCAAGACACCTTCCTTACAAAGCTGATTAACCCTTCACAGCCAAGACATTATCCCTTCCAAAACAGATTAACCCTTCACAGCCAAGACACCTTCCTTACAATGCCGATTAAACCTTCACAGCCAACATACCTTCTCTTCAAAAACTGATTAAACCCTTCCCAGCCAACTCTCCTTCCCTGCCAAAACTGATTAACCCTTCACAGCCAAAATATCTTCCCTGCCAAAACGGATTGACCCTCCACAGCCAAGATACTTTACATTCACAATCTGATTAACCATTTACAGCCAAGACACCTTCCATAACAAAAATATTAACTCTTCATAGCCAATACATCTTCCATACCAAAACTGATTAACCATTCACACCCAATACATGTTTCCAGACAAAACTGATTAACCCTTAACATCCAAGACATGTCCTTTGCCAAAATTAATTAACCCTTCAAAGCCAAGACAACATCCGGTAGCAAGACTGACTAACCATTCACAGCCAAGACACCTTACCTACCAAATCTGATTAACCCTTTACATATAAGACATTGTAAATATCAAAACTGATTAAGCGTTCACAACCAAAATAGTGCCCATACCACAACCAAATAAAGGGTCGCTATAGGCACAGAGACCACTTCAGCTAATTGAAGTGGTCTGGGTGCAATGTCGCTTTTGAACCTAGTGCAGAGAAACTGCAATGTTTATGTTGCAGCTCTAAGTCTTCCCTCTGTGGCTGTCTACCAGACCGTCACTAGAGGGCTGCCTGTATCGGAATGAACCTATGGTCTGGTATCTGACTTTGGACGTCATCACACTCTGCTTGAGGACATCCAGCATCAGATTTCTCCCCATAGGAAAGCATTTATTCAATGCTTTCCTATGGGGAGGTCTAATGCGTGCTGCATTTGCCACGCATGTATATTAGGGCCCACCAATCGCGTGCTGTTTGAGGGGGCCGAGCGACGATCCAGGGACATCGGCACTGGGATAAGGTAAGTAAATAAAGAGTTTTATAGGGGAGGGGGTGGCATAGTGCCAGGAATACAGCTTTGTATTCCTGGCACTATAGTATTCCTTTAACTCTTCACAACCAAAACATTTCATCGGACATATGTTTTCATTTTTGGTGAAATGGTTTGGCCAAAACAATTTTTTCACTGTGCAAAAGTCTGCTAATTGGGTTAGATTAATCCTGGGTTATGGGAATTAGAAGACCCATTGCTATACAAAGGCACACTCTCACCATCCTAATAAGCAGGCAAGGGTCAGATGAAACCATGGAAAAACCACATTAAACAGAAGGCAATCTGAGCTGCCAAAGGCGCAGGGCTCAGACAGGCATTACAACACCATGAAGATACTTGGACAAACTTGGCTTCATTCACAATTTGGGACTAATTTGGATTAAGTTTGAGTCCAGTTTGCTCAGGTGGGATCAGTACCAGTACATGTCATATGTCAAAAGCCTTCCCATTGCCAATACAGCTTTCATACAAGACTTGGCAGCTCATTTTGGACTGAGCTGTAATTCTGATGTATTTGGACCCATTGGGTATTTGTCAGAATTCCCAAAAATTCAGAGTCCAAATTATGGACTAACAGAACTGCTTAATGCTGAACATATTCAGGGAAGGTCAATATATAGAATTATTGTCTTTATTCAAATATCAAGTGAGAAGGGACTAATAGAGGTGAAAATAGGAGCAGATTTAAAGCAAATGTAGGATTGCATAAACAGAAACAGAAGTTAATTAACTCCTTGCTGGCAGAGAATTGAGCAGTGAGACTGCTGATCTATATACCAAAACTACTTCATTAAACTAAAATGGCCCTGATGCCCATAGTGTCCCTTTACTAAATATATAAAAATATATTTTATTTTATTTTTACTGCTAATCCTGTTTTCCTTCTATTTGTAATTTTTCTAACTAAATAGCAAAAAATCACTCCTGCCAGTGAATATTATATTTTTTTTAGCACACTGATTGGCCAATATTGGACATTATTGATTGTCCTCTTGATTCAGCTCCTAAACTGACCTTTGACTGCACCAAACCGACATCTGGCTAAATTTCAATTCTTGAATAAATCTTATATCTCTGGGGAAGATTATTCGGCAGAACCAGTTTTTCCATTTTTCTTCAGTTCATACCAAATAAACACTAACTCCTTTTAGTGCCAAACACATTTAAAAACATAAATGAATAAACTTTAACCCATAAAGCAGCGTGACACTAACGTTACTGAACACTGTAGATCACTTTTGATGTAAAGGCTCTATCATTGCTCAGAAAGAGTTAACTCATTATCAGGCCAGGCAGTGTTTTGGGACTGATTAATAGATTCACATGTTATCTTCAAATGTCCCACTTTCAAATAAATATAAATAGTCACCACCAAGGCACACGAACCTAAAATAAAGTAAAATGAAAATAATTTAATGTTAGTGCCGTGGTAACCCTTTCAGTACCAAGACATAGCATACGCAATATGGTTAACCTTTTCAGTCCCAAACACACTGCGTGCAAATTGAAGACACCTCTTCCGAGCAATGCACCGCCGAAACAAAATACCAGTCACAGTAACAAAGTGTAAAAGCTCTCACTGCTAGAATATCTTCCATACCAAGAAATGCTTAACCCTTTCAGCATCAAGACATCATAGAGGTGACTAAACTATCTAACGTGACAAGGCGGAGCAGCACATATAATCTATTACATATATTACAATAGCGCAATTAGCTACTTCATAGAATGTTGACCACCATCCAACCATCCTTTGAGACTGAAGATCGTGTCACCTGTAACTCGTACAAGTTAATCCCATTCATTTCAGAAGTGAGTAACACATAATGTATTACCATAATCTGTTTTTTGTTTTTTTCATGAATTACCGTGCAGCCATTTTGAAAATTGTTAACCTTTTAATTGCTGGTGAACCTCGAAACACACTACCGCTTCCTGAAAATTATCAGAGTGATTAACCCTTTCAGGGCTGGAGAAGTGAGAAGCACATTGGGGTAGCATTGGGGTAAAGTTATGACAGATGTGCGGTAAGGGGGAATATTTAATATCTGGTACAAATAGAAAAAGCACCAAAAAATGCCTAAAATTGAACACGTTTAGCCCCTTAAGGACACATGACATGTGTGACATGTCATGATTCCCTTTTATTCCAGAAGTTTGGTCCTTAAGGGGTTAAATAAAATCTCCAATGCCTCTTCCTAAAACAGTATAACAAAAAGATCAACCCTTTTAGTGCTAGAAAGGTAAGAAGCACATTTTCTCTTCCTAACACAGGTTAAACGTTAAGAAGTGGAAGATAAGAAGCGCATTTCTTTTACCAAAAATATTTTAGTGTTAAACACATGAAGAGCAATTCATTTTAATGCCAGCACCCATTCTCATTAAATCAATTATTTTTATGTAAATATTAAAACTTAAAATCTTTAAAGTTAGGAAACTTCTAACCTGAAACCAATTGTGATCAGACAAAGCTCTCAATATATAATGAATGTTTGTGCCAACTGTCATTCAAGGTGTTTTTTTAACAAAAGAAATAAACTTGAGATCAATTGCCTTACAAAGAGAAAAACAATTAGCGTCTGTGAAAGAGACACATTATAGCAGATATCCACCATGTCAGCCTTTAATAGATTCTTTGCTGATCCTAATCAATAACGTATTTGTGTTAGGGTAATCGTGGAAACCAGTAAACACAATGAACCATGAAAGGGTAACAGTGAGGAAACTCTTATCTTTGGAACAAAATGAGATTTTTGATTTAACAATATGGGACATCTGTTTACAGAGTCTGTAAATATGCAGCACAATACTTAGTGTGGCTGTGGAGGAACATCTGGGTGTACGCTTAAAGCTGTCACCCCCCCTGAAAATGTTGTATTTCAGAAAGATAGAATCGATAGGAAATACTCATTTTGGCTGTGCTGGAATGTCACTGTAATTCCAACCCAGTCAAGAGATATAAAATGGCAAAACTCTGTCTATTACAGATCCAGCAGTCTTTTGGCATGCTCCATAGAATTCAATGCTGTACCCTCTCTCATGCAGTGACACCGGCTGATATGCCGAAAGCTGAAGAGGACTCGCTGGATCAATATGGCAGCACACATGAAGGACAGATTCAGGTAAGTACGTCTCACCTTTACCTGTCTCTCGGCCACTGGAACCCCAGTGGAGATGTCACCGTCGGTGGTCTTTGAGAATTTGGTAACGGTGATAGTGCCACTCTAAAGGGGTAGGAGGAAATATCATAGAAAATAAGAAAATGTAATTTTTGATACATTGTAGTAAATGTCAATATGTTACTTTGTAAAAACGATATTGGGGTTTTTATACGCCCTCCAGCCTCTCTATTGTCAGCGATCGAGGGTCAGTGTCCTCTAAGCACTGCATATCAGATTGTTGCCAGTGTTCTCCTTAATGCATTGCAATTCAAGCTGCTGTCAGGAATTCAAACAGAGAAATCAACGTGTCTGTAGAAAGCTCTGGGAACACAACAGCTCCCACTGGAGGGGGGATTAACCCAAAACTCCCAACACATTTTACACTACAGGAATATGGACATTACAGCTCTACATATCAACATATATTAATATACACTGACCAGCCACAACATTAGAAACACCTGCCTTATATCATGTAGGTCCCCCCTCATTCTGCCAAAACAGCACCGACGCACCAAGGAATGGACTCCACAAAACCTCTGAATGTGTCCTGTTGTATCTGGTACCAAAACAAGCAGCAGATCCTTTAAGTCCTGCAAGCTGCCAGGCTGGCCTCCGTGGAGCGGATTTGTTTTTCCAGCCCATCTCACAGATGCTCAATTGGATTGAGATCTGGGGAATTTCGAGACCAATGCCATTACCTTGAACTCTTTGTCATGTGTCTCAATCCATTCTTGAACAATTTTTGCAGTGCAACAGGGAGCATTATCTTGCTGAAAGAGAATTCCATTGCCAGGAAGGGATGTACGTGGTTTGCAATATTCTCTAGGTAGGTGGTATGTGTCAAAGTAACATCTACATTGCTCAGAGCATAACACTGCCTCCGCTGGCATGCCTTCTTCCCATAGTGCGTCCTGCTGCCATCTCTTCCCCAATGAATCTTGGGCACCCTTGATCCTGACGGCGGTTCAACAGTTGTCCATCCTTGCACCACTTTTGGTAGGTACTAATCACTACGCACCAGGAATACCCTACAAGATTTGCCATTTTGGAGATGATCTGACCTAGTTATCAATCCATCATTTTTAGCCTTCGCCAAAGTCCCTCAGATATTTTTGCTTGCCAATTTTTTCTGCTTCGATCAAATAAAATTCTAAAACTGCCTTTCACTTGCTGCCTAATGCATCCCACCCCTTGACAGGTGCCATTGTAACAATATAATCAGTTACTAGTTCACCTGTCAGTGGTTTTAATGTTGTTTGATAAGTGTATACTGTAATGCAATAAAATGTGATTTAATTTTGATTATAGTTCCCTTAATAAATGCATCCCATCACACACAAAATAAAAATAAGTCATTAACCAAATGTGAGAATTGTCTTGTACTCAACGTTGAATTTAGGGTTAAATTAGCTGAACTGAAAGGTTCGCTGACTGAGATCAGTTTTTAGTTTGGCTATTTTATACTTACATTTGAAATCCACTTTAAGTTCTCTTTGAAATCCTGGCATTCTCACATTAGTGAATAACAAAAAACTATAATTTTGATCAGGCACTAGTCATCAATAAGTTTCCATTGATGCACAGTATCTATATCATAGTATGAAAACAATTGTGCATTTTATTCCATCAACAACATTGTGAACATGATTCACTGAGTGTCGGGAAATCCAAGTGAATTGGAAGTGAATTTTACATTTATGGCCAAAAAATTAAAACCATTTGATTTGGAGAACTTGGATAAAATATGAAATTCACATTCAGGTTTACTGACTAGAGTTAGAATCGTTAAGAATTCTGAGTGAATTCAAGGAGATTTTAAAATCTAAGGCTGAAATAGCTGAACTAGACACAATTATCCAATTCAGCTACTTTGGCCTTAAAGATTACTTTAAATTCCTGACAATTCACACTTTAAGTGAATAAACCTGTCAGTGTATTCATTCAGGTAAAACGCTTGGTAGATCAATACATTCCTGGATACATAATACACACAATGCCAGAATCCACTTTAAGGGTTGTTATCTCTCTATTCAGGTTACGTACTGATGTTCTAAGACTAGACTTGTAAGTAATAACTGAAAAAACTATCTAAAGATTGGAAAAGCCCAGTGCACCGTGGCTAGACCTTCATCACAATGAGAGACACAATAGGGATCACTTGCGCTGCCCATGGTCCTGAAACTCCTGTATTTCCTAAATGGAGAGAAACACTGATATCAGACAGGGCTGGTTTCTTTAAATTAAACTCTGAAAGTACTTATCTTAGAATCTATTCTCCAGCAATTAGTCACTTTCACAATATCTCTCCCCCTGAGTAATTAGTACATTAGAACAAGCTAAACTCAAACCCCTTTATAGCACGACAGAGCACCCAGAGGATCTCCAGCTCCTGTATGACTGCAATTCCTATCATCCAAAGACAATTTAGTCTAAATATAAGACTTGTAGTGTGGAGATCTCAGCATTGCCAAACCGACTCGAGACACAGAGAGTGATATTTCATCAAGTGCCAACATTAAATAGCAAGTTCAATTTCCTGATGGAAACAAAATAGTAAAACGAAATCAATAAACAAAACAGTAATTAGAACATGCAGTTTCCAATCATCCATTTATTGCAGCCCAGACAATGGCAGTAAATCCCTCATAGATAGCAAGCACTGATATATGTTTTACATGAATTTCCAGAACAGTCCATTTGGCCCCCATCTTCCCATCTCTCTGGCCTGTCTATACATGTGACCTCCTGCGCCGGGCTGGGAATACACAAGGCTTCTTCCATTTTGCTGCCTTCCCGATCAGGCGACACATTGTGCTGGCTCAAACAGCTTTCATTCTTGGGATCTCGTAGAGTCTGGATTGACCTTGGGCTCCCTCACAGATGGGCACCCAAAGCCACGCTACTGAAAATTAAACAAAAATAAAGCCAAAACAAAAATGTTTGTTCTTGAGACGACTTTTTTCAATATTTGCCTGTTTTGACTACCAAAACATGATGGACCTAGTATCGGCCATTTTTCTCCATGTGTATAATAAACGAACATTCACTACATTCAGATTATAACGCACGGCTTACTGCGGCTGTAAATATTGCTGGATACACGTCTGTACAAAATGCATTTTTGGCCATATTTCTGTTATTAAAAAATGGCAGAGATTGCAGGTTAGAGGTGATTTCTACTTTTTATTTTTACTTATTTTTTTTTGCAGTCATGTACTGGGCGTAGTGCCAATGGGTATGATGCTCTGTATCAGTAAATACATTTTATCTTCTGAGTCTATATATATATAAATCACTTTATACACTGTAACTGGTCCTAACCAGACATGATTTATTTTAGGGTTGCGCAAGCAGGGGCACAGTGTGATTTCACCCGATATTTATTTCTGTTTGTGCACTTAGATAAGTCTCTCTGAAAAAGATGAAAGTATTTTATTTACACATGTGAATTAATAAACAGTCACACCCATCGCTTATAATTGTGAGTTTTATCAGAGCTGCAGGAAAAATCAAAACTAACACAAGTTTCAAAAGGGAATTGCAAAATTTAGGCCAACATAGCAGAATCTGGACATTTTTCCAATTAAAATACTTTCCCAATTCAGCTCATTGCACCTAAATTTTATATTTCTTAGACAATTCATTTAGTGAATGGACTCGATTTGCTAAAGCGCCCCAAGTGTTGCATTGACAACCCGGGGACGACATTTACCAGAAAATTCACTAAACATGACCACAATGGCAATTCTCAGATTTATTAACGGGAATCATGATTAAAATTTGTCCAGTCCAACCAAATCTGCAAAGCAAAAATCACCTGGATGCATTCAGAGTTAAAATCGGAGTTATTTGCATGCGAACTGTACACAGTATAGGATTAGGAAATTTATAACACAACAATTTAAAAATCAATTTGGGACCAAATACAATAAAAAGTACTATTTTAAAATAGTTAATAAACTGTCTGACGTGCGAGAGTTAACCATGTAGCCAGGCACCATATTAAAATGTAACAAGAATTAGCCTATGGGGATCAGGATGGCTAATGGCAATATTCCCAGGCAAGTCTCAGAGAAGCGAGACTTGTCTGCCAAAGTGCTCTGATTGGTTGGCTTACAAGCCAACCAATCAGAGAGATCTTATGAGAATTCAAATTCTCTTTAAAGAGGTCTTTCACGCCTTGAAGCTCATTCCGAGCAGAGCCCTTGAGGATCTCACTTGGATCAATGTTTGTTGTTATTTTGCCATTGTATTTTTACGAATCATGTCTTTATTTTAATTTTAATAGTAATGTCGGGATGCAATGGGGATTTTTGGCTCACACTTGCTGACCATGGGTGGAGGCAAGAGGGACATTTGGATGTCTATCCTTTTTTTTTTTTTACTTTTTACTGTGGCCAAGGGTAGGAGCACAGGGATAGACAGGGATCTTTTTTTCTTTTCTTTTTTTTAAACCAGTAAGAGTTTTAAAATAACATGTGAAAATATTAGAAACGTGATTTAATACTGACACCGTGCATTGAAAGCATTAAAAGCACATTTCTAATTTACTTCTCTGAAAGTGGATCAGATAACACATGATTCGTTTATGACATCATATCCGAAAGGAAGACAGGACCCATCATGCTAATCATGTACCAATCCTGTACATTTCCTAGAAGTGGAACTTTGTGGTTGAAAAGTAATTAATGCTAATGCTATAAAATGCTGTTAACATGCATTATATATTGTAGATTGAATAATGTAAAAAATATAAACTGTGGTCATTATTTTATTTATAAAATAAAATCACAGATCTTAATTTAAATCTGAATTTCTGTACTTTATATAATCAGAAAAATAATGTGTGTATGTTTTTACCAAATTGCCCCAAAGCAAATGAGCACATTTGGATCTTGTTTATAAAGGAGTCCATAAATACCTATTAAAAATATACTCTATGTACCATAACCACTTTAGCACTCTTCATGGCATATCACATCATAAGTGGCACCATAAGTAATGACTATACCATGGAGATCCAAATTTATGTATACTGTATCTTGTTGTGTGTATGTATATGGGTGTATATATACATATGTGTATATGTTTGTGTGTATATATGCTTGTTGTATGTATGTGCATATGTGTATGTATATGTTTGTGTGTGTATATATATATATGTGTGTGTGTGAGTATGTTTGTTGTGTGTATGTGTATATATGTGGGTATAAGTGTATGAATATGTTTTTGTGTATATATGTGCATGATTGTGGGTATATGTATGTTTGTGTGTATATTTTTGTGTATATATTTGTGTGCATATGTGTATGTATGTTTGTGTATATATGTGTGTGTATATGTTTGTGTGTATATGTATGTGTGTATATGTGTATGTATGTTTGTGTGTATATGTGTTTGTATATGTGTGTGTGTATATGTTTGTGTGTATATGTGTGTGGATGTATATGCTTGTGTTTGTCAGGTGTTTTTCATTATTAGAGGAGGTGTCAGCATTGAATGAAAACCAGCAGCAAACACAAAGAAACATGTTTTACTTTAGAAACAAGGAGCCATTACCGCCTCTATGTGGGGTGTGTGTGATACATGCTAAATAATCCAATAGACTGAGATTGGGGAGCTGGAACTCCTATCCCAGAGGCTCCCCTGACACCCCACACCTGCTCCTTGCACAAAGGGACCCCTCTACCTACACTGGGGGACCCCCCAAACCAAGGCAAGTGGAGAAAGAGAGGGAGGTTGAAATAGAGACAGAGGGAGTGTGACTGTGTTACAGAGACAAGGGGAGAGAGTGCAATAGAGACAGAGGAGAGAGAGTGTGTTAGAGAGACAGAGGAGAGAGGGTGTAAGAGAGACAGAGGAGAGAGAGCGTGTTAGAGAGACAGAGGAGAGAGGGTGTAAGAGAGACAGAGGAGAGAGTGTGTAAGAGAGACAGAGGAGAGAGGGTGTAAGAGAGACAGATGGGAGAGGGTGTAAGAGAGACAGAGGAGAGAGGGTGTAAGAGAGACAGAGAGAGTAAGAGGGAGAGACAGGGCGAGCTGAAAGAAAGAGGGACTAAGATAGAAAGTGCTTGTAAAGAGAGAGATAACTTTGTGTGAGAGAGAGAGCGTTATCTGTGGTAGAGACAAACAGAGAGGGAGTGAGAAAAAGAAAGTGCTGGTAGAAAGAGAGAGCTAGTTGTGTTAGAGAGAGCTCTTATAGAGACAGACCGAACTGAGATCTCCCCCAGTGTGTGTGAGAGAGAGAGCAGTCTGACAGAGAGAGCAGTCTGATAGACAGAGAGACAGAGAGAGCAGTCTGATAGACAGTGAGAGCAGTGTGACAGAGAGAGAGACAGAGAGAGCAGTCTGATAGATAGACAGTGTGAGAGAGCAGTCTGATAGAGAGAGACAGAGAGAGGGAGCAGTCTGATAGACAATGAGAGCAGTGTGACAGAGAGAGAGGGAACAGTCTGATAGACAGAGACAGTGAGAGCAGTGTGACAGAGAGAGGGAGCTGTCTGATAGACATTGAGAGAGGGAGCAGTCTGATAGACAGTGAGACATAGACAGTGAGAGCAGTGTGACAGAGAGAGACAGTGATAACAGTGTGACAGAGAGACAGAGGGAGCAGTCTGATAGACAGAGACAGTGAGAGCAGTGTGACAGAGAGAGAGACAGTGAGAGCAGTGTGACAGACAGAGAGAGAGGGAGCAGTCTGATAGACAGAGACAGTGAGAGCAGTGTGACAGAGAGAGAGAGGGAGCAGTCTGATAGACAGTGAGTGTGAGAGCAGTCTGATAGACAGTGAGAGAGGGAGCAGTCTGATAGACAGTGAGACAGAGACATTGAGAGCAGTGTGACAGAGAGAGAGAGCAGTCTGATAGACAGTGAGACAGAGACAGTGAGAGCAGTGTGACAGAGAGAGAGCAGTCTGATAGAGAGACAGTGAGAGCAGTGTGACAGAGAGAGAGCAGTCTGATAGAGAGACAGTGAGAGCAGTGTGACAGAGAGAGAGCAGTCTGATAGAGAGACAGTGAGAGCAGTGTGACAGAGAGAGAGCAGTCTGATGGAGAGACAGTGAGAGCAGTGTGACAGAGAGAGAGCAGTCTGATAGAGAGACAGTGAGAGCAGTGTGACAGAGAGAGAGAGCAGTCTGATAGAGAGACAGTGAGAGCAGTGTGACAGAGAGAGAGCAGTCTGATAGAGAGACAGTGAGAGCAGTGTGACAGAGAGAGAGCAGTCTGATGGAGAGACAGTGAGAGCAGTGTGACAGAGAGAGAGAGCAGTCTGATAGAGAGACAGTGAGAGCAGTGCGACAGAGAGAGAGAGAGCAGTCTGATAGAGAGACTGTGAGAGCAGTGTGACAGAGAGAGAGCAGTCTGATAGAGAGACAGTGAGAGCAGTGTGACAGAGAGAGAGCAGTCTGATAGAGAGACAGTGAGAGAGCAGTCTGATAGAGAGACAGTGAAAGAGAGGGAGCAGTCTGATAGAGAGACAGAGAGAGAGAGCAGTCTGATAGAGAGACAGTGAGAGAGAGGGAGCAGTCCGATAGAGAGACAGTGAGAGAGAGAGCAGTCTGATAGAGAGACAGTGAGAGAGGGAGCAGTCTGATAGAGAGACAGTGAGAGAGAGCAGTCTGATAGAGAGACAGAGAGCAGTCTGATAGAGAGACAGTGAGAGAGGGAGCAGCCTGATAGAGAGACAGTGAGAGTGGAGCAGTCTGATAGAGAGACAGTGAGAGAGGAGCAGTCTGATAGAGAGACAGAGAGAGAGAGGAGCAGTCTGACAGAGAGACATGAGAGAGAGCAGTCTGATAGAGAGACAGTGAGAGAGGGTGCAGCCCGATGGAGAGGACAGTGAGAGAGGGAGCAGCCTGATAGGAGAGTAATGCAGGAGAGAGAGGAGCCAGAGTCCTGATAGAGAGATGCGGAGAGAGAGCAGTCTGATAGAGAGACAGTGAGAGAGGGAGAAGTCTGATAGGAGAGACAGTAGAGTATAGTCTGATAGAGAGACAAAGAGAGAGAGAGAGCAGTCTGATAGAGAGACAGTGAGAGAGAGAGCAGTCTGATAGAGAGACAGTGAGAGAGGGAGCAGTCTGATAGAGAGACAGAGAGAGAGGGAGCAGTCTGATAGAGAGACAGTGAGAGAGAGCAGTCTGATAGAGAGACAGTGAGAGAGGGAGCAGTCTGATAGAGAGACAGTGAGAGAGGGAGCAGTCTGATAGAGAGACAGTGAGAGAGAGGGAGCAGTCTGATAGAGAGACAGTGAGAGAGAGCAGTCTGATAGAGAGACAGTGAGAGAGAGCAGTCTGATAGAGAGACAGAGAGAGAGAGAGGGAGCAGTCTGATAGAGAGACAGTGAGAGAGGGAGCAGTCTGATAGAGAGACAGTGAGAGAGGGAGCCTGGCCCCTGCCTGCCGGAGGAGGAGCTCTGTTCCCGGAGTGTGGGGCTGTCTCTCTCTCGGGCTGAGATGCTGCTCACACAGGGAGAGCCGGTCTGTGTGCTGGGGGCGATCTGACAGCCAGGACTCGCTACCTGCCTACCGCTACCTACCGTCACCTACCGCTACCTGCCTACTGCTACCTACCGTCACCTACCGCTACCTACCCCCGGGACTCACCGCCTGCCCGCTGCTGGGATGCCGCTAGGGATGCTCCCTGTCCGCCCGGACCTGGTGCTGCTCTCCGGGATCCTGCTCAGCTCAGGTAGGTCAGACCCACTTACCGCCAGTCAGGGTCTGGGTGGGCACCGGGGGGGCAGGTGGGGGCCGGGCTGGTTAACAGGTTTCTATTGATGGATTGGAATTAACTCTGTGTTTGCTGGGCTGCCCGGGCAGGGCTGGGAAGTTTAACAATCCACTGATATCTGGGGGCAGTCAGGGGTTTATTGGGGGCTTCACTAACCTGGAGAATAAACTTCCAGCTTGTGTGATCCAGGTCTCCCCGAGCATCCTGTGTCTGTGCAGAATGTGTGGAATTCAACGAGCAACTTTGTATCACGTCACATTCCAGGGGACAGACACTGGGGGGCCTGGGATGGGGGGATCCCTGGACTATTCACCTGGACGGATTAATGCTTCTTTTTGGGCTGGTGGATTGCTCTCTGCCTGCCTGGCATTGTGAATTATCTGTCTGTGGAAATAGGAGAAAACCTACAGGGGTAAGGCATGCTGTAATGGGGAGCTGAACTTTGGGGATTAGATGGTTTCCCATGCCTGTCTCCCTCCTTCCCACCTCCCAGGGCAGAATAAAACATGGATCTGATGGGCTATTATACCAAGGACTGTGCAAATCAAGTGCCCAGATTTATGGAAGAATTGCTGGTGGGAGGGGGTTTAGGGGGGCACAGCTGGCACCAAGACTTATTAACCACTTCCTGGCTGTGCCATCCTTAGAAATGATAATAATAATTATCGCCTGTAATACTGATGAGTTATTTGTCATTTTTACCGCGCAGGGTGACTGTGACTTTGTGATCGGGAAATAATGGCCCTGGGAGGGGGTTAAAAGGATCAATCAATGGCAAGTGCAAGGGGTTACTAAGAAAGTTCTCCTGGGACACAGACAATGGCTTATTGAGACACTGGGAAGGATTTCTGACTGACCTCTGACATTCATATTGTGTTTCACAGTCACCAGAGGGGAATATTGTATTGTACCTATTCATTTACTGCTGTGGATAGCTCCCCTGGCCCCCCTTAGAATTACTGCTATCTGTGGTATAATGTGCCGGGTACCCTCTGATACAGTATACAGTGAGGGTGATGTGTTGGGGTACCCTCTGAAACAGTATACAGTGGGAGTGATGTGTTGGGGTACCCTCTGATACACTATACAGTGTGGGTGATGTGTTGGGGTACCTTCTGATACAGTATACATTGAGGGTGATGTGTTGGGGTACCCTCTGATACAGTATACAGTAAGGATGATGTGTTGGGGTCCCCTCTGATACAGTAAGGGTGATGTGTTGGGGTACCCTCTGTTACAGTATACAGTGAGGGTGATGTGTTGGGGTACCCTCTGATACAGTATTCAGTGAGGGTGATGTGTTGGGGTACCCTCTGATACAGTATACAGTGAGGGTGATGTGTTGGGGCACCCTCTGATACAGTATACAGTGAGGGTGATGTGTTGGGGTACCCTCTGATACAGTATACAGTGAGGGTGATGTGTTGGGGCACCCTCTGATACAGTATACAGTGAGGGTGATGTGTTGGGGTACCCTCTGATACAGTATACAGTGAGGGTGATACAGATATGTTGGGGTACCCTCTGATACAGTATACAGTGAGGGTGATACATATATGTTGGGGTACCCTCTGATACAGTATGTAGTGTGGGTGATACAGTATACAGTGAGGGTGATACAGATATGTTGGGGTACCCTCTGAAACAGTATACAGTGAGGGTGATACATATATGTTGGGGTACCCTCTGATGCAGTATACAGTGAGGGTGATACAGATATGTTGGGGTACCCTCTGATACAATATACAGTGAGGGTGATACAGATATGTTGGAGTACCCTCTGATGCAGTATACAGTGTGGGTGATACAGTATACAGTGAGGGTGATACAGTATACAGTGTGGGTGATACAGTATACAGTGAAGGTGATACAGATATGTTGGGGTACCCTCTGATACAGTATACAGTGAGGGTGATACAGATATGTTGGGGTACCCTCTGATGCAGTATACAGTGTGGGTGATACAGTATACAGTGAGGGTGATACAGACATGTTGGGGTACCCTCTGATACAATATGTAGTGTGGGTGATACAGTATACAGTGAGGGTGATACAGATATGTTGGGGTACCCTCTGATACAGTATGTAGTTTGGGTGATACAGCATACAGTGAGGGTGATACAGACATGTTGGGGTACCCTCTGATACAATATGTAGTGTGGGTGCTACAGTATACAGTGAGGTTGATACAGATATGTTGGGGTACCCTCTGATACAGTATTCAGTGCGGGTGATACAGATATGTTGGGGTACCCTCTGATACAGTATTCAGTGCGGGTGATACAGATATGTTGGGGTGCCCTCTGACAGAGTATTCAGTGCGGGTGATGTGCTGTGAGTACAAGGCTGCAGTACCCAATGGACAGTGCCAGGGCTGGCTTCTATTCATTGTGTGAGAGTATTTGCTACGCTAATGGTTAAACTGGCAGCTTCAGCCTCTGCCAGCCCAGCCTGCTGGGGACATCACTGTTTGTCTGGACAGAGTGAGAATCATATCCGCTTCTGCATGCACGATTCCCACTGCAAGCTTGTCCGTCTCTTGCAAGAATGACGGTTTGTCATGCGGTGATCTCGCAGCTGGGCTAAAGATCTAGCTGGGTTCTCTCTTGTTATTTTCTCATTCTGTGCAACAAACCTCATCTGGTCACTTTCAGAGCCTGGAGCTCAATTTAACCCACTTGATGCTACTGGAGCAAATTCCTAAAAAAAATTTTTTAAATCACCTACGTACGCTATTCCTACTCGTATCAGTCTCAGCCATGGTTGACTGATCTTGATGGGAGTTACAGCACTGTAGGGCCGTCAGACTAATAGTATTTTGGCCTATTCCAGGTACATCCTAGTGGCTTTGATCATTGCTTCCCAAATAAATCCTTATCCACTCATATTTGTCTGTGTAACCCTTTACCTCCCATTAGGATTTAATTGGAAATCCTAAATTCTGAACAGTGGAGGGGTGCACGGCGCCTCATTTAAGATCAAATGGGTTTGATAATAACATTTATGGTTGGTGGAATGTTGTGATCTTCCCAACAGGAGATCTGCCTAGTAGATTGTAAGCTCTTCAGCCTAATAAAAATCATGCACATGTTGTCTTTGGCACCATTGTAAAGTCTCATATAGAAATCCTTTTTAGCTACCTTTCAATGTCAAAGAAAGCAGCGGCTCCAGGGAGGAATGGGTTAACCTGTGTAAGGTATTTGTGTTGAGTTTGCCTCACACCTTCCCATTGGGGTCCCTGCGTTTCCAGTCAGGAGATCAGGGGGAGATCAGTGTTTGAAGGATGGCTTCATACCAACCTAATGAGATAAAAGTGTCAGATTTTTTATCTTCTGGCATTATTTTTCACATCAATAAAAAATAAACTGTTAGATTAAATCTGTCTTCTCACAGACTGTCAAGCACCAGGCAAAAATCAACTTTAGTTTGATGTTGACAGCGAGAGGTAGAACCATCTTTCCTCCTATTTACTAAACTGTCAGAACTTTTATATTGTGGATGGGTCATCTTTACTGTCTCACGCTGCTAACACCAACACATGAGAGGCTTATTCACTAAACAGTGGATTGTAGCAAAGACATAATGAATTGTACAATTTGGGCCAAGTAGCCAAGCTGTGACTACATCAGAGTTGGGGAATGTCCCCAAATCACTTATTGTTTCCCAGATTTTGCAGTTTGGATTTAATTCACTATATTTTGGTATTTAGTGAATAAGCCCCTTTAGCATTGGGTTGGATACTTTCAGACAGGTGACGTTCTGCCACACAGGTTATATTTACTGAATGCGTCCTGTAACTGTGATGGAGTCCTTGTTTGCGCAATGTGTTTCAGATTCTTATTGCCGTACAATGTGCCAATCCGACAGATGTGACCAAACTGATCTTATTGTATTTTTAAAATTCAGTTGCAAGCGATATATTAATAGGATGAAAAGTGCACAAACTGACTTTATCGTGATACAAACCTTTGCTATCTGTACAAAATAAAGACATCTCAGTGTGAGATTAAAACGTCACAATTATCTCACTTTTTTTTGACAAAAAAAAAATTGTCTGAGTGTCCAAAGCTGTATTGAGTGATAACATGTAGAATGAGAGAGTTCTATTTATAATATTCTCCGATATGTTTAATAACACGTTTACAGTGCCTGTTGCTGTGTCTACATGAAATCATGTCCTGGGTGCAGTACACAAACATTTGTTAGATGTTAGGACCACGCACTTTAACCATGGCTTCGTTGTTTAATGTGAATTTGATTTACAAAACATGCTCACTGGTACAGGTAAAGCTTTAATGTCACCTTGAAATTAATTTCCATCATATTTTGTAATTCGTCATATCTACCTGCATTAACAATGCTGAGCTATGCTTAAACAGATTTCTTTGTCATATAAGCTTGCACTCTAAGCTGCTGCTATAACGCTAGTTGCACAGAATAACGTTTCCTTATAATACCTACGGATGTTGTGGAATTCTGGTTGGAAACATGATTGGGGTTTTTAGGTTGCTGCCTTCCTCGATGCTCTGCTTTCCATTAGGCAGGTAACAGATTAAATACGTGCATTTTGGTTTATGGCAAATATTCACCAGCCTGTTGTGATCCTGCACCCTCCAGTCTCTGGTGGTTCAGTACGCCAGCCCACTGAGTATTCACAGCTGGACGGCGAAGGTCAGACAGTCTGGGCGCTCATGCCTTTTCAAGAGCGTACAGAGATTCTATACGATCTCTTATTAATATCAAATACATCTCTGCAAAGAACTAATGTGTGCGCCGATCACGGCTGCTTCACGGGGGAAGGGCTGGGGCAGGGAAATCTTATCTTAAATCTGCCTGGAGTATTAATACAAATGTTAAAACAGCCATCTCTCTGCTCTGGTCCATTCTTTCATTCTCTGTTTCTCTGTCTATCTGTGAACCTCTGTGTTTAGAAATGTGGATATAATACTATATCTCTCGCTCAGTCTCTCTCTCTCTCTCTATATATATATATATACACACACATATTATTATACAAATATAGATATAATTATATATTACACTGTATCGCTCTCCTACTCACTCTACATCTTGTTCTCTCTCTATTTATATACATATATTTTTTTATAAATATAGCTATAATTATTTTTCTCTCTCCGTAGCTCTCTCTCTCTCTCTTTCCCTCTTGCATGCTCTGATCAATCTTCCCTGGCTACTAAATCAATCTATTTCTGGAGAGCGAGCTCTTACTTTGATGTAGTAGAATGCCAAGTGCCAACCTTTGTCCCTCGCTAGATAGTGGATGTGGGCACAGTATTGCAACAGAAGGTTCACTGCGTGGGTAAACAGGTTCAGGGAAAGAGGCTTGGAAAGTGATGATTTACTCAGCGAGAGAAGGGATCATCATGTCCCAATCATTTACTGTTCTTTAACATAAGATTCATTAGGGAAAAATCACTGAACGTTTACAGCAACGCTGTCACTTTCTAAATGCAGGAAAACATTTAAAACTTGTTAAAAACTATTATTATTATTATTAAGATTTGTTTCCCTAAGACATTGAGCAAAACAATTATTTATATTATATCACATGGAGCTTCAGCTATGATTAAGTTATGTTCTACAGCAGTAGAGAAAATGTTACTCCACTTACATTAGAATTTGCACCAAAAGTTATGTTTCCTGCAGTGCATGCGCAAAAAAGCTATGTTTCTCATAGTGCATGCGCAACAAGACACGCTATGTTTCCCACAGTGCATGCGCGAAAAGAAACACTATGTTTCCATTAGTGCACGCGCAAAAGTACATGCCATGCCTCCCGCAGTGCATGTACAAAAGGACACGCCATGTTCAACACATGCAAAAGAAAATCCGCTATATTTTCCTCAGTGCATGCGCAAAAAGACATGATGTGTTTCCCTTAGTGCATGCGCAAGAGTAAATGCCATGTTTCCCACAGTGAATGTTAACATTTCCCACAGAGCGGGTAGAAGTTAAAATGTTTCCGGTAGAACAGGTGGAAAATCACACATTCTCGCTCTAGGACTCCATTCATCTTGTTCTGAGAATTAGTTCCAGGTAACGTTCCGACATATAGATCACAAGAGAAATCCATTTGCCATTCTCCATGTAGGAATTGTGTTAGGTTGTTGTTCCAGTGTGTGCTGTAGAGCGGACACTAGGATAGTGCTATTGCAGAGACTGTATTACGAATGTATTACAATTACTATAAAGTCTTTGCAGGTAACATCACTGGTGCTGAATGGGTTAATTAGAGAACTCCCCCCTCCTCCCCCCCTAATTTTAATTGTTTGTTCTGATATCTCCCATTCAGTAAATAGACTGCATTAATCTTTCAGAAATATTGAGAATTCTGGTTCTGTGCTCTAACGAGAACAAACAGACGATTCTGATATTCTGAGCATCACACTGGCAGAGGACACGCATTAGGACCCTGGAAAAATGATATCTGTCCTTTTAATTATTTATAGAAAGTATTCACCATTATTACTGTACCATGATTTCCGAATGCTTCAATAAAAGAGACATTTAATTAGATTGCTTCATGTGGGTATGTCTGTAGGGTGGGATAAATTGGACAAAAACATATAAATGACAGTATGTTGGAGCAGCATTATGGTAAAGTGACAGAATGTATGATTGGGTGAAGACAGTATGTAACTAACATTAAATGAGAACATACGGACACTTCCATTCTAGGATATGGTCAAACTACAACTCTCGGGGGCCAGACAAAAACCCCTGGATAGCACCAACCAGTGATAATTGCCAGAATTTGTAATTGGATTTTGCTGAAACAGTTCTAATTGGTGACTTTGGCAATTGGATACGAATAAACTATTAAAATATGGATCTGTTTAAGGGATATTATAGGCTTTTAAAGTTTCTCAGGATATCATCGAAATAACTGGAAAACGTTGTCTATCCATAACTTACATCGCTCTGGACCTTCTTACTCTCCTTCATATCTGTGTGTGTTCTTCCGATGCCGGCATTTCTCCTGCCACCCGAACTACCAATGGCAGCATCATCACTCGATGAATGCTGTGGGGTATATTCATTGGTGACTATGTGCTGACAATTCGCTTGCAAAAATGAATCCAAAATAGATAAACTGTGAAACCCTTTTCTGAGTTGGAGATTTGTCTTCTAGCTTCACTATACTGCCATGAATTTCGCAACTTAATCAACGCTGCTCGCTGCTAAACCCACACGTGTCCCAGAGATACGGCGTGCCTTCACTTTGTCTTTCTTTGGCCAAATCCTGATTCTGTTTTCAAATTCTTTAAGATAGGCTACTGAGTGCCGCCGGTGGGGGCAGGTTTTGTTGACCTCCCGTGGGGTACCTCGGAGTCACTTCCAATACCAGCATCATTTTAACGATGATTTTCGATGGATTTATTAAACAAGTTAATATTTATATCACCCTTTAAAATGTCACCATAGCTCTATGCTAAAGTTGTCTTTGTAAGAGTGTAGCTGCATTATATCGCTATTAATCACTGTTGATCATGTGTTCCCCCGACTCTAGCATCGCAACATCATCCCATAACCCCATAATAACACTTGCCTCTGTTACAGTGTCATTCAAACAATGCTCAGTGTTTTAAAATGGGAATTTCAATGGCAGCATTTTAATGCCAACCTTGGCTTGTAAAACCTCTGTGTATTTAAGTATTTATTTATTGCTGAATGTATGTATAAGATATATCGGTATGTATAGCGAACCCAAGCATGCTAACCCCAGACTGGTACTGATAGTGAAAGGTGCTGTACTGTCAGGGGACTCCGTAACTGGATCCGTTTGTAGGGAAGCGGACAGCTCTAGTTCACAGCTGGCGCTATAAAATAAATTGATTTAATCAATCCTTTATTTATAGTTTGTATTGCAATAAAGTATATTTGTTTTATTACTTCAAGACAATGTGCATCAAATTAATTGCATATATTTGCACCCTAGCATGCCGGACTGTGGACTACTCGATGCATCAGTGACTGTGTACATTAAGTTAATTATACTTTAACTTAAATCAAATTAGAATATAAAAGTGATCAGTCACTGTCAGACTAGTGAATCTATCTATAATAATAGACTATATACAATAGACAGAGGCTGCTGGTTTTACTCATTATATTATCACTTCCAAGGGTCCCTGTAATTCTCCAGCTGTCCTTTCCTGGGGTCTCTTATTTAGGAGAACTGAGCTCCACAGCAATAATACTCCCAGTAATGTGTCTGAGTGTATAACAGAGCTCCACAGCAATAATACTCCCAGTAATGTGTCTGAGTTTATAACAGAGCTCCACAGCAATAATACTCCCAGTAATGTGTCTGAGTGTATAACAGAGCTCCACAGCAATAATACTACCAGTAATGTGTCTGAGTGTATAACAGAGCTCCACAGCAATAATACTCCCAGTAATGTGTCTGACTGTATAACAGAGCTCCACAGCAATAATACTACCAGTAATGTGTCTGAGTGTATAACAGAGCTCCACAGCAATAATACTCCCAGTAATGTGTCTGAGTGTATAACAGAGCTCCACAGCAATAATACTCCCAGTAATGTGTCTGAGTGTATAACAGAGCTCCACAGCAATAATACTCCCAGTAATGGGACTGAGTGTGTAACAGAGCTCCACAGCAATAATACTCCCAGTAATGTGTCTGAGTGTAAAACAGAGCTCCACAGCAATAATACTCCCAGTAATGTGTCTGAATGTATAACAGAGCTCCACAGCAATAATACTCCCAGTAATGTGTCTGAGTGTATAACAGAGTTCCACAGCAATAATACTCCCAGTAATGTGTCTGAGTGTATAACAGAGCTCCACATCAATAATACTCCCAGTAATGTGTCTGAGTGTATAACAGAGCTCCACAGCAATAATACTGCTTCTCCTCTATCCTGGAGATAATTGGCTTAAGTGGATGTGGTAACTTAATTATATCCAGGTACAGGACATATGTCTAAGTTAAAAACTGTTACAAAAACCACATGAAAATACATAACTATTATAATACAATGTTTAACCTATATGTCCTCAGATAGCTTGAATCTGAGCGCTCAATATGTCCGAACAGCGCTCAGATCTCACGAATACAGTTGGATCGCCATGGGGTTAAACAATAGTAAGGGCTGATGGGAGATTGAGGAGGGACAAAGCAGCCAGTTTCAACTGGTCTGGCAATGTCCCTGGGACAACACCCTGCTGGAGAAACAATAGAACAGGAAAAAGGGAGAGGGGAAGAGGCACATTTTCCCATGGAAGTTCCTTTTTAGCATGTCCTTATGAAGGGCCCATAGTCTTGGGGCAGGAGACTGGCAATCAGGCCCCTCCAGAAGCCAGTGGCAAAGGGTAGATCGTCACATCTTTATATAACCCCGCCCCTGGATGCATCTCCAGCCACACACACTGCAATGTAATAAATAACCCCGCCCCTGGACACACCACCAGCTACATCCCCACAAATGTCACGGAATAGCCCCACCCCTGGACACACCTCAAGTCACACCCCACCAAATTACTTTAAATAACCCCGCGCCTGGACACACCTCCAGTCACACCTTACAAAATGTCTTTATATAACCCCACCCCTGGACACACCACCAGGTACATCCCCACAAATGTCACTGAATAACCCCACCCCTGTCACACCTCCAGTCTCACACCCTAAAATGTTTTTGAATAGCCACTCCCACAGGCACACCTATTAATAAAAGTGGAGCTGTTTGAAATGGCAAGGGGGGGGATGGTACGCAGCAGGAACATTGTCCATTTTAACTAACCAAGAACTGGGGCCGGACTATGTGTGGCCTGCGATTATCATCATATGTACTTGCCTGCGATTATCATCATATTGCGATTATCATCATATATACTTGCCTGCGATTATCATCATACATAGGACATTCAGATCAAACTGCGAGGCATTCTGATTAATGGTTAAAGAGACAGAACAGCTTAATGCAAACTGCACATTACAAGTCTTACAGAAAGCGTGGAAATGGTTAAACTCTATGCATGTAGTGCTGATATCTAGTCCTTAAATGGCAGCCATTAGCAAGCTATACAAATAGGAACACATTTAACTGTGAATTAGTCTGAAAGGATGTTATAATGATATTACAGTAACCCAAAACCTTCATGTATCATGGCAAAAAAATAAAAAAAATAATTAAATCTATAGATACCAGAGAGGCCAGACATGTAGCAAGAGCAGTGAATAAAAAGACTCCTGGTCCCCAAGAGCTTGCAATCTAGCAGCAGTCAAACATTACAAGAGAATATTATTCAATAAACCCTCGCCATATACCTGCATGTATTAGCAGCGCTTGACTATCACTCATCTCAGAGATAGTTAACCTTGGCACACTAAGTGTTTGCAAACTACATTTCCCATGATGCTCAGTCTGCCTTAATACTGGGCCAAACCTGCATCAGGGAACCTTGTTGTGTAATAATGTTGCTCACAGTTACCAGCATTCAGTCATTGAAACCTTCAGGGACTGAGCTCTGTGTGACTGTCCAGTCAATCAAACACTGTGTGTGCTTTATTCCTGCTCTGCCTCTCCGGTACTAAAAGTAACAAAAAAGGATTTCCATGCGAAAAGGATTCTGGGTCTCTGAGCAGAGGAAGGCCTGTTTTGTTTCATTTTGTTACTGCTGTTACAGTCCAAACACTGAACCTCGAAAGCCCCAATAATGCCCCCCCCCCCCCTCCGATCATTTTGTGCCTATAAATTGATGCTGTCTCAAAGGGACTCAAAGCAAATCATTCCTTCTCCCTTTCAGGCTCTTTGTAAAGGTTTGTCGGCAGAGAGTGTCAAAAATAGACAAGAAAGGGGAAAAGAGATAAAACGCCACATCAGATCAAATAAGGGGAATGGGCGACAAGGCGAGAGGAATGATGAAATGCGAGGTACAAGTACAAAAAACAAGGGATCAGAATTAAAAGAAAGACAGGACGGCAGGGGGGCAGGTGAGACACAATGACATGAAGACGGGGGAGGAGAGCAAACGGCGGGGGGAGAGGACGGATGGGGCGCAAAGCTCGTTAGACATGGATAACGTGTGTTCGTGGAGAGAGCGAGAAATGAACATGCCTCTCTCTACTCGCGCATTAGCAAGAAAAGTGACTCTAAGTCCACATTATCCAGTGAATCTGTCAAATGTGTGAACTGTCACAACTGCATATTCTCAATATTAAACACGCATATTAATAATGAATCGCATACATTAGGCAAACGCAGGAATGTTAACTTGATCACGCGTGTCACTGGGAGGGCTACATTATAGAAATTTCCTTTTAAAAAATTTACTTATGTAGAGGTAAGTAGAGGTCTTGTGTTCTCACAGACTGGAAGCAGGGTGGCTGATTGTTATGGGAGTTAAAGTGAAGTATGCATGGCTATGCCTACTGGAACTGCAGGCAAGTGCCTGAGCCAGGTAAGGGCCAAACCATTCATAAAAGGTTTAACAACTTACCTTGGGGTGGCGTTGGTGCGCTGCTGGCACTATAACCACTACAGTGCACTATAGTGCTTATGGTGCTTAGAGTACCCCTTTAAAACATTGCAAAAGTGTGTATTAAGCACCGTTGCAATGACTACTTATGTCATGGCTCCTAGGAATATTGAAGAGCTTTTAATGAGTCTAACACTTTGTATATTTGGCTTAGTACATATTGTCTAATCTGCATACATCAGGAGTGGAAATTCTGCAAACTAGATTCAGTGAAGATTAAAATATCCATATGCTTGTGTACAAGACTTGTAAGTCGTACGATACATTTATAACTGTTAATATATGCCAGTATCTCTGGTAGTTACTGATATTCTATAACCAAGGTGCTGCTGGATTTAAATCCTCATCATCCTGGCTGAAGCACTTGGACATCAGACATAATAAAATTCATTGGATACCCAGTGTTATTGTCAGAGACAGATGCTAATCCTGGGGAATGACCTAAGAAACATCTGGATGACCTGGGGATGATGAGGATGACCTACGGATGATGAGAATGACCTGGGGTGATGAGGATGACCTGGGGATGATGAGGATGACCTACGGATGATGAGAATGACCTGGGGTGATGAGGATGACCTGGGGTGATGAGGATGACCTGGGGATGATGAGGATGATCTAGGGATGATGAGAATGACCTGGGGGTGATGAGGATGACCTGGGGATGATGAGGATGACCTACGGATGATGAGAATGACCTGGGGTGATGAGGATGACCTACGGATGATGAGAATGACCTGGGGATGATGAGGATGACCTACGGATGATGAGAATGACCTGGGGTGATGAGGATGACCTGGGGTGATGAGGATGACCTGGGGATGATGAGGATGATCTAGGGATGATGAGAATGACCTGGGGGTGATGAGGATGACCTGGGGATGATGAGGATGACCTACGGATGATGAGAATGACCTGGGGTGATGAGGATGACCGATGTTTCCCTGCAATTTGCCAGTTTGGTTTTCAGTTTGGCACCATGCACTAGGGGAAGAGACTCCTTAATGCACACTCAGTTCCCAAATTGACGTCAGAGGGCCCAGTTCAAGCAGAACAAGCTATTTATATTCCTAGGGCTGGAACAACATCGCCCCAATCATGATATCAGATTTCATATAAAACCTTGTATTTTAATAACAGCGGCTGACTGGGAGCACACTGATAGCCTGGGGGAGAGTCGCTGTGGGAGGGGATTAAACCCTGTATGACATTATAATGCATTGTCTTTACATATAATAATAATAATAATAATAATAATAACAGTAATTAGATTAGGGCTGAGTAACAATGTCGCTCTGTATTACTGGATGGGATAGGAAGTGACCATTTGCCACCTGTGGGGAAAAGCTCTGCTAGTGAGAGTGTGGTGGCTGCACAGGAGTTGCATGAGGGATCGATCCCAGCTAGATGGATTGATCACAGCTTTATAATTTCCCGAAGGAACCTCCTGGTGGCAGCACAGCCGAGTTTTTCCACAATAGACAGGACAATCTGCTAACAGATACAGTAAAGGAAACACTCAGGCAGAGAGAGAGAGCACACTCAGTGAGAGAGAGCACATTCAGTGAGATAATGAGAACACTCAGTGAGAGAGAGTACACTCAGTGAGAGAGAGAGCACACTCAGGGAGATAGGAAGTACACTCAGTGAGAGAGAGCACATTCAGTGAGATAATGAGAACACTCAGTGAGAGAGAGTACACTCAGTGAGAGAGAGAGCACACTCAGGGAGCGAGAGAGCACACTCAGGGAAATAGTACACTCAGCTAGAGAGGGAGAGCACACTCAGTGAGAGATAGCACATTCAGGGAGAGAGAGAGCACACTCAGTGAGAGCGAGAGTACACTTAGGAAGCAAGAGAGAGTGCACACTGAGAGAGAGAGTACACTCAGGGAGCAAGAGAGAGAGAACACTCAGTGAGAGAGAGAGAGCACACTTGGAGAGAGAGCTAGTCAGGTCATTGTAAACTGTATTCAATAAAAAAAGAGAATTGCGGTGAACCTTAAACCAATATTCAGGCTAAAGTAGCTGAGCTGTGACCAGCTGATTTGCAGAATTTAATATTTTGGCCTAAAATGTGAGATTCGCCTTCACTACAGACCACAGATCAGTGTTTTTTCGTTCAGTGTTTGTGAACATACAAGTATCAGTTTAATTTTCTAATATCCGACTTGTTCCAAGTTGCCGATGCAGGTTTTGTTGGCTGATGTCGGGGAATTCACCTAATTAGCTCGCAATTTGTGGCTGGATGAGAGAGAGGCGTAGAGAGCGTTTTCTAGCTGCATTGTAAACCTGACCGCCGGTTACTATTCACGGGCGATTAGTGTTGTTAAGTAAATATTGCCAAAAGGTTCCATACTCTTCTCTGAGCCTCGGACCTGTGTTCGTTCTCAATCTGTAACCTCTCTGCCCTTTACTCCGGATGTTTGATTCCACCCGCGATCCCTGACAAGCTCAGCGCGGGCAGGAGATACGAGGAGACTCGGGGCCTTAAATAATGAGTCCAGATCAGCAAAAGGTCAAGAAAAAAAAGAATCATCTATTGGGTGTAAAAGGGGCGAATGCAGGCGACCAGCGATCAAAGGGCTGACACTGGTACTGAGAATAGAACTCCAAGAAATGGCAAAAAAACAAAGAAAAAACAATACTGTTCAATAAATATTTAGCATATAGAAATAGCAAAAGTGCTACTGGACATGGTGAACAGCAATAATACTCCCAGTAATGTGTCTGGATGTATAACAGAGCTCCACAGCAATAATACTCCCAGTAATGTGTCTGAGTGTATAACAGAGCTCCACAGCAATAATACTCCCAGTGATGTGTCTGCCTGTACAACAGAGCCCACAGCAATAATACTCCCAGTAATGTGTCTGAGTGTATAACAGAGCTCCACAGCAATAATACTCCCAGTAATGTGTCTGAGTGTATAACAGAGCTCCACAGCAATAATACTCCCAGTAATGTGTCTGAGTGTATACCAGAGCTCCACAGTAATAATAATCCCAGTAATGTGTCTGAGTGTATAACAGAGCTCCACCGCAATAATACTCCCAGTAATGTGTCTGGGTGTATAACAGAGCTCCACAGCAATAATACTCCCAGTAATGTGTCTGAGTGTATAACAGAGCTCCACAGCAATAATACTCCCAGTAATGTGTCTGAATGTATAACAGAGCTCCACAGTAATAATATTCCCAGTAATGTGTCTGAGTGTATAACAGAGCTCCACAGTAATAATATTCCCAGTAATGTGTCTGAGTGTATAACAGAGCTCCACAGCAATAATACCCCCAGTAATGTGTCTGAGTGTATAACAGAGCTCCACAGCAATAATACTACTAGTAATGTGTCTGAGTGTATAACAGAGCTCCACAGCAATAATACTCCCAGTAATGTGTCTGAGTGTATAACAGAGCTCCACAGCAATAATACTTCCAGTAACGTGTCTGAGTGTATAACAGAGCTCCACAGCAGTAATACCCCCAGTAATGTGTCCGAGTGTATAACAGAGCTCCACAGCAGTAATACCCCCAGTAATGTGTCCGAGTGTATAACAGAGCTCCACAGCAATAATACTCCCAGTAATGTGTCTGAGTGTATAACAGAGCTTCACAGCAATAATACTCCCAGTAATGTGTCTGGGTGTATAACAGAGCTCCACAGCAATAATACTCCCAGTAATGTGTCTGGGTGTATAACAGAGCTCCACGGTAATAATACTCCCAGTAATGTGTCTGAGTGTATAACAGAGCTCCACAGCAATAATACTCCCAGTAATGTGTCCGAGTGTATAACAGAGCTCCACAGCAATAATACTCCCAGTAATGTGTCTGAGTGTGTAACAGAGCCCCACAGCAATAATACTCCCAGTAATGTGTCTGAGTGTATAACAGAGCCACACAGCAATAATACTCCCAGTAATGTGTCTTTCAACTAATATAAATGTGTTTAGAAATCGGTCTATGGAAATAAGATACATTGTTATCGTTCTAAATAACATTTTAGTTGTATAATTTGTTATTATAGTAAGTCACTGAAAAGTTTTCAGAACAGCCCTGCCCATGGCCACACCCCAACTCACACTCCGATCAGCCTAACCCCTGCCAACACCCCAACTCACAGGCTGAACAGCCTACTCACACTCAGAACAGCCCACCCTTGGCTACCCCTCACTCACACTCAGTACAGACCCGCCCCTGGCAACACCCCCACTCTGAACAGCCCTGCCTCAGTCACACCCTGACTCAGAACAATCCTGCCCATAGCCACAGCCACACTCACACTCAGAACAGCCCCACCCTTGGCTACCCCTCACTCACACTCAGTACAGACCCGCCCCTGGCAACATCTCATCTCCACTCTGAACAGCTCTGCCTCGGTCACACCCTGACTCAGAACAGTCCTGTCCATGGCCACAGCCCACTTACACTCAGAACATCCCCACCTTTGGCTACCCCCCACTCACACTCAGAACAGCCCCACCTTTAGCTAACCCCCCACTCACATTCAGTACAGACCCGCCCCTGGCCACAGCCACACCCACCCTCTTAACAGTCCTGCCCCTGTTTAAACCCTGACTCAGAACAGCCCCGCCCATGGCCACATCCCGCTCACACCCCTAAATTAAAGTGTCCCTCTTTGTCCATGTGAAATGTTGGGAGCTATGTGGCTTTGGTGTCTAGTGACATGCTATTGAGACCACAAACCTCCAGTTGAGCCCTGGAATCTTCTCTGCTCTGCATCCTAACGACAGAGTGTGCAGGATCCGAATTGTGATGTAATAAATTGGCAGTAAAAATGCTACTTACTTTCTCAAGCAGTCATCCCTCAGATTGCACGCACAGGGTATTCTAAGTATCGATCTTATGGTACGGAGTTTCCTGCTGTAATGACCTAGATCTTCTCAGTATAACCAACACTGAAATCCGTTCTACCAGTGACTTAACCGAGGGATCTGAAACATTGTAATTCTTACGCAGACAGAACAAAATGACCAAAAATCAATCCAGACAGACAGGCAGAACTTTATAATAAATAGGGAGAATTACATTCGTATTGAACCTTTGGACACTGAATAACCAAAATAATCACAATTGGAGAAAAAGCCTCGTGGCAAATTACATTTTGATATGTAGCAGTATATAGTAATATATTTTACTTTGCAGTGTTGTGGTTTTATTAAAAGAACACTCTAAAGTTAAAAATATATATTGTGACGTACGCTCCTTACCCTGGACCTTTGCCACAAACTCCTGGAGGAGTGTGGAAGCTAGCGTCCTGCCCACCGACTATGGGTCATATACTTTGTGTCGAAAAAAAATACTTTGCCTTCTGTTCACCAGACATTTCCCTGGTTGTTTTACAGTTTCCCAAACAGAAACACTTTTCCCGCGTTTGGTAGATAAATCTACCGAATACCGACCACCTCCCTGGCTCATTAACTTCAAAGAAACCAAAGGATTAAGTTCTCTCTCTGTATAACCGAACACCACGTGCTGGAGAAACCGGTGGCCATCTTGTTGCTCGAACACAGGCAGCGGGACTTGGTTGTTGAGTGTCTAGAACGCTAAGTCGGACACTCAACCTTGTGAAAAACTGGTGAAACCATACGAACGCCTGCTTCTTTCCGCAACAAGCCAGGAGAGCGCTGTTCAGTATTTTTCTTAATATAAACAATTCGAACAAATGCTACCTATGAGCCAGGGGAATCATTTGTCTTTTTGGTCGGTTTGGAACTCCCGAAATTGACCGGCCGCTACCACTAAAACTATGAAACTATTTTGGGCAGACGCCTCATGAGCGGTCGGTCAAAACTTTACCCCGGTGGCGATTCCACTGTATTCGTGGGATCTGAGCGCTATTTGGACAACTTGGGCACTCAGATCCAGGCTATCCGTGGATATCATATTTGTTTATTATGTATGTTCATGTTTTTTAATAGTTCGTGTCTTTAATGCCTAGTCATGCTGACACTGTATTTGTAACCATTGTGTGAGCGTCTTCAGGCATGTTTTACTGCCTCCTGATTTTGTATATAAGTGGGCCAGTTGGGCTAGATTAAACACATTCTTTTCTACCCTTAATCAAGTCTCGGCTGAGGTTTGGAGAATTGGGAGCTATAATCACTGCTTCACTGGAGAATTGAGAGAACTACAGCAGATATACTTAGTCAGAGTATAGGGGATCCGTTACACGTGTTTATTTTAACCTTAGGCATACACCTCAACAGTGGTGTACAGATTACATCGCAGGCTCCGCACACTGGGGCAGTACTTGCAAGTAATATTGCTTTAGTACAGTTTTTGGGGCCAGTTCCTGGTGTCCATAAAGGTGAGAACGGCTGGACAATACCCCAAAAATTGTTACTGTCCCTTGGAAATCGTGATGGTTGGGAGGCATGACTTAAGGGTGTTCCTTTATTGTTTTTAATTTCCTATCTAAAAATGAAAAAGCTTTTAAAACAATGCCATACAACTTACCTGTAATTCATCACTGTGATAGTACAGTCTCTGCTGGGATCGTCATCATTGGCAATCTTGATCTAATCACTGGACCTGCGGCACATGTAGAGTACTCTCACGCATGCGCAAGAATACAACAGTGATATCTATGGAGGATCCTGTGAGACTGCAAAGGGCCTCCATAGATATTGTCTCTGGGAGAATTGACAAAACTTGATGGCGATAGCTCCACCTTTTTGTCAATACTAAAACCAAGTAGTCCCTACCTTGTCTCAGTATTTCAGTGAAGATTGAATTTTTATAAAGTACTCAATTTTCAGGGTGGTGACAGAGCGCTTTAAGGAAGTGGCTGTCAGTATAATATACTAATTGGTGTTGAATTTTCATGATAATCAGCCTTTAACAAGCTGATTAACTTTATTAATTGGACTATTTTCATGTAGGTTATCCTGAGTAGTGTTTTTCTTTAAGTGATATATCCCATATAAACACACCATGTATATATATATATATAATGTTTGCATGCAGGAAAGATAGTGTCTCGTTGTTAGACAATATTTTTATGTGAATAATCATTTATTTCATAGCTCTCGCATTGCCTTGTTATAGGGTGTTATACGCGCTCACAATCCCTTACAAATAGTTGAGCAAGAACGCAGCATCGGCAAATTATAATCCTATTATCTACAGCCACGTTTTTCCCAAGCAGAAATCTGTGTATATTTGCATTTTATTTTATTAGATGTTGTGCTTGATTTAAATTGAAATGACTTGAATAAATTGGAATATTAATGAGCAATTTCTAGCGCTACCTCCAACAGTTCTGTGTATTTAAAAAAAACTAAACAAAACAAAAAAACTGCTGTGTGTGTTTTTCCCCAAGATTGGGTTTTGCAGAGTTTGGATTGGAGGTTATTAAGTAGTCATACGGATGTTTTGGAGGGTGGGGGGCTAATATTTCATGCACACGGATCCCACCCACGCCACTCGGCTAAATCTAAGTGATAAAGATTGCGTTTGATGTGTGTGTATGGGAGCATGCCAATAAGCTGTTCCTGCAGGGCGAGATTTGCAGAACGACGCTTTGTATCGCAGACAGATAGCTGGGGTTCTCTATCTCTCAATCTGATCCCTGCTGCATGCACACTGTTGCTGGGTAAACTGAGATAGCACCCATGGAAGGCACAGATAACACGTTGATGGAAATAACCTGTTTTTAGTAAATATCCCCCAGCAGTCAAGCTGAGCTGATTTTCCAAGTATAATGTTTTTAAGTGTTTTTATTTAGTTTTCATTTTTGAATCCCCTAACAGAGCAGGATTATAGCATCTTCTCATGTTTGCACAGGTGGATATTTGAGAGAGTCAGTGAAATGGGGTCATGCTGGAATACACATGGGTGGGTGGGTTGTAGAGTCCAACCTTGGTCTTTGGGCAAGTCTGAAGTCAGAATCAAAGGATTGATGACAAATTATTCTCTCCTAAGGATTAGGAACAAAGCAACCCCACCGGCCGATGGGAAGGTGGATACGCCACATTATAGTCCTGTGAAATGAGAGATAACAAAATCTCATTGGAGTGGGGAACAGAGCTGTCCTATTAGGCTTGGGGATGGAGCACTGGGCTTTCATATTGTGACAAGGCATCATATTGAGCTTGGAAATAAAAGATAGTTAAAAATGGAGGATAGAAAGACTGGGCTACCGATGATATATGTGGCTACTATATTACACTAGTGTATAGGGTTACCAAATGTGGGTAAGGAATGGACATAAATAGTTAAGTCTATTTAAATCGTCTGACTAAATAAACTTGTAGCAGAAACTCCAGTTACAGAAAATAAATATAATTACTATACACGTCTTTTCTATGTTTTTGTATATTTGCACTGGACATCCCTCCTTATTTTACCACTAGACATATCGGATCTGTTTACTCTTATGGTTCACACTACATGTCCCGTTGTTAGGGCGTTAGACCCGTTATGTCCCCAGTTTTAGACTGCAGAATTTCTCTGCTAGCTGGTGACAGCAAGCTGTCTTTACCAAAGTCAGTTTGGCTGTTAAGTCTTAGACAAAATATTGCTTAATCTGGAAACAGTGTATGCAGTGTGTGTTATTTATGTTGCCTTTAAAGGCGTTTTGTTAGCTGCCTGTCCCGGGATGGGTCACGTATATTGGTAATTTTAACTTCGCCATGAATGCAGTACAGAGGATGCACTTCTTCAAGGAGAGAAATGACTGAGGTAACAACACACCCCACAGTGGTGCTGATTGGTCCCTCCAGCTCATTTTTACTGGCTCCAACAATTCATGTTTCAGGTGCTGGTATAGACGCAGAATTTACCTATATAATTCTAGCGCAAACACTCTATAAGGGAGCGTGCATTCATTTTTTTATTTCCATGAGTGTCTTGAGGTATAGATTTTGTTATTATACAAATAAATAGTTATTTATTGATCTTAGAAATATGAAAGGCTGAATTGTCCCTGCTGAGAATCCAGTCTATTCTGCGAACTGCAGTTAGGGCACTAACTACTGAGCTACTTGTCCCCTGTGATGAGCTGATCTAGCGAAACGTGCGTCAGGGGCGATTGGGGCATTCCTGTGTCCACAATACTGCTTGCGGTTTTCTTTCTATTTATTTTGGTCCTTTGGCATTTTTCTTTTTATTGGTATTACACTTATTTTAGGAGCGGGTGGATTGGTTTTGATTCCAAACCAGGTTCATTTTAGGTATAAGGTGTGCCCTCATGGCACTATCGGGACAGTTATTTTGTTAACCCTCCCTTGCTTTCTCCCCTCAACCCACCCTGTCCTATACTTGGTAGAACTATAGGAATTTTTACCTTTAGTGTCAGACTTTTCATCAAACAGTTATTTATACTTCTTTAACTACAGTAGCTGACAGTTATTTTTGTTACATTTTGGTTATATTCCTATAGCCACTGTTATACATAGTTGTCAATAGAGCCAGAATTTTATTGGCGGCCACCTAGCTAGTATTTACAATTAAAGGACCACTATAGTGCCAGGAAAACATACTTGTTTTCCTGGTATTATAGTGCCCTGAGGGTGCTCCCACCCTCAGGGTCCCCCTCCCTCCGGGCTCTGGGGAGAGGAAAGGGGTAAAACTTACCTTTTTTTACAGCGCCGGGCGGGGAGCTATCCTCCTCCTCTCCGCCTCCAATCCTCCCCTTCGGCTGAATGCGCACGCGCGGCAGGAGCTGCGCGCACATTCAGACGGTCTCAGGAAAGCATTTACAATGCTTTCCTATGGACGCTGGCATCTTCTCACTGTGATTTTCACAGTGAGAAGCACGCAAACGCCTCTAGCGGCTGTCAATGAGACAGCCATTAGAGGATTTGGAGGCTGGATTAACCCATTTAGAAACATAGCAGTTTCTCTGAAACTGCTATGTTTATAAAAAAAATGGGTTAACCCTAGCTGGACCAGGCACCCAGACCACTTCATTAAGCTGAAGTGGTCTGGGTGCCTAGAGTGGTCCTTTAATCTGCTGTCAGTTGATATCCTGTCATCAAACAGTCTAATTGATATAGGATCTATTGCTTTACATTTAATCCCATTTTAGGGACATTTACAATTTCCCAGCAGTGTGGACCAGCCTCTCTTTATTTTAAATTTATGTTGTGCGTACGTGCACATAGTACTATTAGTTTTGTATTGTTTATACTTTTATTAAAAGTTACGTTTTAATTCCCATTTACATATATATACTTGTTCTTAGTATTCCATTGCTTATATATATATATATATATATATTGTATCCTCCGTTCTTTCCTTTTTCACTAATTACTGAGCTGAGCTGTCTCAAAAGTTAATTAATGGAATGCATGAATAGAAATATGACTATTAAACTGGACCCATTAGTGCCATTAAATAAAGAAAAACCAAAACTCGAACACTAGCTTCAGTCTCATATCCTATTTATATGAAAATCATAAAGGGCATAATTTAAATACCAAGGGCTAGTATCCACTACAAACACACAGCGACCTCATTTTACTGTAATAAATGTTCCATGTATCTTCGACGATGGCCTTTGTGGATTCTATCTTGATACATAATAACTGTTGGGTTAAGACATTGCAGTTGCCAACAGATGGCGGCGAACGAGGATCACTGTTAATGATGCATATGTTCAGCTATGATAGTAAATAGCGTATTTCAAAAAGCCAACAGACATGTTGGATCTGGTCCAAATAATATCAGTGTTAAAAAAATCTAAGCTATTTGTAATATATTTCAAAAATAACATCAGTGGACTAGAATCTCTTGTACTCTGCTTACCGAATAGCAGTTTTCATATAGACTTCAATAGAGGGATTGAAAACACTGCTTCTGCTAGGAGAGGCCAGCCCAGGATGTCTATTTTATAGGCTGATAAAATAGAGTGGATATCTCTCAGGATCCTGGACTGTGGGACAGGACCCCAAATTTGGCGTGGCCCTTCTGGATCAGTGAGAGTTGGTGGAATGGTTTTCCAAATGAAGACTATGCACAGTTTGAGCAGTTGAGACTGTTTCAAGATGCCTGGGGTCAGGATGTGTGACCCCACACAAGCTCTCTATTCTTCTGCTTTAGGTGATTGGTGGTAAGGGTAAGCAGGAAAGGCACTTAAAAAAAGGTATTTACTTGTACAGAGAGTGTGCTCTACAGAATAACACACATCACACACAAAAGTACATCTTTTTATATGGAACGACATATATTATGATTAGCTCTATAAAATCGCTATGAAGGGGTTACAGTAGAAGGACTAAGGTAAATTGACCCCCGGTGTGTCTGCACCCACAACACTAATTGACTTATAAGGAGAGTGGGTTATGGCACCCAAAACTGTCGCACCTCAGTGGGAAATTTTCTGAGTCCGGGGGCACAATGACATGTTATTATAAGAATGTACAAGTGGTGGGGGGGGGGGGGTTAGAGTGTACCCCCAGTCATAGTGAGCCAGACATAAATGTAACGTTGTACAATGTCAAAGAAGAATGGTGACAAGTGAATGTGTATTATGATAACCAATCGCAATTAAACAAATGAAAATTGAAAGTTAAATATTTTTATTTATAACGCTGGAGACTCACTTTTCCTCCAAAACTGTAAAATAGACAGTTGACATACATCTTACCTAGCTGCAAGAGGGTCCCACCAGCTGAGATACCATCAGTACTGCCAATCAGCCAATCTGCAGCCTCTCCTAGAGTGTCAGTCTCTGTCAGTAACCTGCCCTGTGAGGGCAATGCTGCTCAGAAAACCTTTGAAATCAATATTTTAATATGAAAAGCACTACCCTCTGCTTTGTGCTGTTGCAGAAATAAATGAGGGAGAGCCCTTAATGACAGATGTGAGGGTGCATCTTTGTACCTTTGCAAAAGTCCTGATTTCTCTTGAAAAGGGCACCTTTATAAAGTGTTAAAAAAAGGGGATACTCTTTTTACCCCAAATGCAATGTCATACCTAGCAACTTTGGCTCCTGTGAAGCAGGACATCAGTGGCAGGGATAAAAGGGTGAAGGCTAGTGATGTGATGTGCCTCACTGACGCTGCCCAAAGGGGGCGGGTCCACCAACAGAATTGACAAGTCAGCCTGGTGTGCATGCATGTCAGGCTGCCTGTCAATCGAGTAGGCTGGCATCCCAAGGGCAGACAATGCAGGGAGTGCTGTTTCAGTGCTCTTTTTAGAGTCCTAATGCCTTGATAGTGTGTGACTGTGTCAAATGCTTGCGCTATATTTGTTGGGGGCAGTTCCCTGGTACCCAGAAAAGTGGGACATCAGGGAGCCTAGTTGAGAAGGTGGCAGAGGACCCAAAAATTGTTACAGCCCCGGTGAAATCGGGACAATTGGGAGGCCTGTACATCAGCAAGTAAAAGTGCTTTATAGACTTGGAGCATTCTTTAAAATTAAAGGGATACTATAGTGCTAGGAATACAAAGTTGTATTCTCCCTCATGCCCCATCCTCACGCCCCCGATCTGCAAAGGTTATTAAACCCTTACTGTACGCATTCAGAGTGGCAGAATATGGGCACTGCCTGTGGTATAAATCTCAGTGGGCAGAACTTGTGGGGGTGAGCCCTGACTCTCCCAGGATAAAACCTTGTGGAAATGCTCAGTATATACACAATGATCATTATTTAGAGTTTTTGGCTTTTCAGGAGCTGGAGAATCACAGGGGATGTTATCAATGGTATGATGGTAACCCAATTACTGCACTACCTTTTAAAAGGCCTAGCTCGGGCAGACACCTAATTAAATGAGGACTGAAATGATCCTCAGAGACAGAATGAGCGGCTGAATAAAGCACAATAGGCTCTGCTATCATTATCTCTCTGTCAGATGCAGTTCTCACAGTGCCGGCCTGTATGAACCTGGCAGTCTATACCCACGTAGGGAAATCCTGGCCTCTCTCCCACCCCCTGCGTCCTTCTAATGAGAGGAGCCCCATGTAATACAGGATTCCCAAATCCACAGAGATCTAACACCCCCAGTACCTGGCTGTGTCCACTATCCACTAACACGCCGTTTAGTAAATATCAGCACTACAGATAGATTTATTATATCTGGAGATCAAAGGCATTAATAGTAAAATAATAGAGCAACATTGTAACAAAACGATGAACAACATCATGTTTCAGTGACTTTAGATAAAATTACTATAACTACTTCTGATCAAGACTCAAAATACATGAATCAAGTGAATCTCTTGGGTTGTTAACTGACATCAGCCATAGACGGCCTTTCATCCTTCTGAATACTACCGAGAGACTTCCTGAATAAAATAAAAGGTGGATGAACCCTTCTTTATTAAAAGGCTTTGATAATATGTCTATATATGTTATATATTTGCACATGTAAAGGAAGGCAGCTTTGAGGGAGTGTTTGGATGTGAGAATGTTTGGAGATAATGCGTCAGTCCCTGAGATTTGGAGAATTTCTGTAATTTACGTCAATAAGAGGGAACACAGATGTGGTATGTGAGAACTCTACTTTGGTGGCTATATAGTGCTAGATCGAGCTAGTTACCCACTAATAGATTATACTGCTAGCGAAGGATGATATAACTGAAGCACCATGTGTGACTCTAGCTTTACCAAGTCGTCTGACTCTGTTAACCTTGTTACTGAGATAAAGGAGGCCGTGGCCGGTTTTCTTAGCTGATTATCCATTGGAACAATACTCCATCTGTGAATTATGTCTAAACAATTGTAACTAATAATATCTTGGAAAACAGCAGATACAGCCGAGCTGAACAGACACTGTTATTGTCTAAGAATATGCAGCCAGCTGGTCACTAGCTAATGCCAGCACAGTGTATTTACCACCTTGCTTCTCATTCCACAATATCTTCCGATATTGAAGGCACTGCTATTCTGTGTGTGTTATAATTGTAACACAAATGCACGAACGTGCTATAATTGGTAGTCACTTGTTTCATTTTGGGCAATCCAGAAATGTAACCTTTCCACTAAGCAAAGGTTACATTGTTTTTTGATTATCTACTCAATAAGAAAAGTTCTAATATGTATACATTGTGTCTTTGTGTATTCTAGTGCCTGAGACGCTAGGCTCTTCCTGTAATGTTTCCTTGTATTCTAGTATCTGAGACGCTAGGCTCTTCCTGTAATGTTTCCTTGTATTCTAGTACCTGAGATGCTTCGCTCTTCCTGTAATGTTTTCTTGTATTCTAGTACCTGAGACGCTAGGCTCTTCCTGTAATGTTTCCTTGTATTCTAGTATCTGAGACGCTAGGCTCTTCCTGTAATGTTTCCTTGTATTCTAGTACCTGAGACGCTAGGCTCTTCCTGTAAGGTTTCCTTGTATTCTAGTACCTGAGACGCTAGGCTCTTCCTGTAATGTTTCCTTGTATTCTAGTACCTGAGACGCTAGGCTCTTCCTGTAATGTTTTCTTGTACTCTAGTACCTGAGACGCTAGGCTCTTTCTGTAATGTTTTCTTGTATTCTAGTACCTGAGACGCTAGGCTCTTCCTGTAATGTTTCCTTGTATTCTAGTACCTGAGACGCTAGGCTCTTTCTGTAATGTTTCCTTGTATTCTAGTACCTGAGACGCTAGACTCTTCCTGTAATGTTACCTTGTATTCTAGTATCTGAGACGATAGGCTCTTCCTGTAATGTTTTCTTGTATTCTAGTACCTGAGACGCTAGGCTCTTCCTGTAATGTCTTTGTGTATTCTAGTACCTGAGACGCTAGGCTCTTCCTGTAATGTATTCTTGCATTCTAGTACCTGAGACGCTAGGCTCTTCCTGTAATGTATTCTTGCATTCTAGTACCTGAGACGCTAGGCTCTTCCTGTAATGTTTTCTTCTATTCTAGTACCTGAGATGCTAGGCTCTTCCTGTAATGTTTTCTTCTATTCTAGTACCTGAGACGCTAGGCTCTTCCTGTAATGTTTCCTTGTATTCTAGTACCTGAGACGCTAGGCTCTTCCTGTAATGTTTCCTTGTATTCTAGTACCTGAGACGCTAGGCTCTTCCTGTAATGTCTTTGTGTATTCTAGTACCTGAGATGCTAGGCTCTTCCTGTAATGTTTTCTTCTATTGTAGTACCTGAGACGCTAGGCTCTTCCTGTAATGTTTCCTTGTATTCTAGTACCTGAGACGCTAGGCTCTTCCTGTAATGTCTTTGTGTATTCTAGTACCTGAGATGCTAGGCTCTTCCTGTAATGTTTTCTTCTATTGTAGTACCTGAGACGCTAGGCTCTTCCTGTAATGTTTCCTTGTATTCTAGTACCTGAGACACTAGGCTCTTCCTGTAATGTTTCCTTGTATTCTAGTACCTGAGACGCTAGGCTCTTCCTGTAATGTTTTCTTGTACTCTAGTACCTGAGACGCTAGGCTCTTTCTGTAATGTTTTCTTGTATTCTAGTACCTGAGACGCTAGGCTCTTCCTGTAATGTTTCCTTGTATTCTAGTACCTGAGACGCTAGGCTCTTTCTGTAATGTTTCCTTGTATTCTAGTACCTGAGACGCTAGACTCTTCCTGTAATGTTACCTTGTATTCTAGTATCTGAGACGATAGGCTCTTCCTGTAATGTTTTCTTGTATTCTAGTACCTGAGACGCTAGGCTCTTCCTGTAATGTCTTTGTGTATTCTAGTACCTGAGACGCTAGGCTCTTCCTGTAATGTTTTCTTGTATTCTAGTACCTGAGACGCTAGGCTCTTCCTGTAATGTCTTTGTGTATTCTAGTACCTGAGACGCTAGGCTCTTCCTGTAATGTTTCTTGCATTCTAGTACCTGAGACGCTAGGCTCTTCCTGTAATGTTTCTTGTATTCTAGTACCTGAGACGCTAGGCTCTTCCTGTAATGTTTTCTTGTATTCTAGTACCTGAGACGCTAGGCTCTTCCTGTAATGTTTTCTTCTATTCTAGTACCTGAGACGCTAGGCTCTTCCTGTAATGTTTCCTTGTATTCTAGTACCTGAGACGCTAGGCTCTTCCTGTAATGTTTTCTTCTATTCTAGTACCTGAGACGCTAGGCTCTTCCTGTAATGTTTCCCTGACCTGACGCTAGGCTCTTCCTGTAATGTTTCTTGTATTCTGTAAGGCTCTTCCTGTAATGTCTTTGTGTATTCTAGTACCTGAGATGCTAGGCTCTTCCTGTAATGTTTTCTTCTATTGTAGTACCTGAGGCTAGGCTCTTCCTGTAATGTCCTTGTATTCTAGTACCTGAGACGCTAGGCTCTTCCTGTAATGTCTTTGTGTATTCTAGTACCTGAGATGCTAGGCTCTTCCTGTAATGTTTTCTTCTATTGTAGTACCTGAGACGCTAGGCTCTTCCTGTAATGTTTCCTTGTATTCTAGTACCTGAGACACTAGGCTCTTCCTGTAATGTTTCCTTGTATTCTAGTACCTGAGACGCTAGGCTCTTCCTGTAATGTTTTCTTGTACTCTAGTACCTGAGACGCTAGGCTCTTTCTGTAATGTTTTCTTGTATTCTAGTACCTGAGACGCTAGGCTCTTCCTGTAATGTTTCCTTGTATTCTAGTACCTGAGACGCTAGGCTCTTTCTGTAATGTTTCCTTGTATTCTAGTACCTGAGACGCTAGACTCTTCCTGTAATGTTACCTTGTATTCTAGTATCTGAGACGATAGGCTCTTCCTGTAATGTTTTCTTGTATTCTAGTACCTGAGACGCTAGGCTCTTCCTGTAATGTCTTTGTGTATTCTAGTACCTGAGACGCTAGGCTCTTCCTGTAATGTATTCTTGCATTCTAGTACCTGAGACGCTAGGCTCTTCCTGTAATGTATTCTTGCATTCTAGTACCTGAGACGCTAGGCTCTTCCTGTAATGTTTTCTTGTATTCTAGTACCTGAGATGCTAGGCTCTTCCTGTAATGTTTTCTTCTATTCTAGTACCTGAGACGCTAGGCTCTTCCTGTAATGTTTTCTTGTATTCTAGTACCTGAGACGCTAGGCTCTTCCTGTAATGTTTCCTTGTATTCTAGTACCTGAGACGCTAGGCTCTTCCTGTAATGTTTCCTTGTATTCTAGTACCTGAGACGCTAGGCTCTTCCTGTAATGTTTCCTTGTATTCTAGTACCTGAGACGCTAGGCTCTTCCTGTAATGTTTCCTTGTATTCTAGTACCTGAGACGCTAGGCTCTTCCTGTAATGTCTTTGTGTATTCTAGTACCTGAGATGCTAGGCTCTTCCTGTAATGTTTTCTTCTATTGTAGTACCTGAGACGCTAGGCTCTTCCTGTAATGTTTCCTTGTATTCTAGTACCTGAGACGCTAGGCTCTTCCTGTAATGTTTCCTTGTATTCTAGTACCTGAGACGCTAGGCTCTTCCTGTAATGTTTCCTTGTATTCTAGTACCTGAGACGCTAGGCTCTTCCTGTAATGTTTCCTTGTATTCTAGTACCTGAGACGCTAGGCCCTTCCTGTAATGTTTCCTTGTATTCTAGTACCTCAGACGCTAGGCACTTCCTGTAATGTTTTCTTGTATTCTAGTACCTGAGACGCTAGGCTCTTCCTGTAATGTCTTTGTGTATTCTAGTACCTGAGACGCTAGGCTCTTCCTGTAATGTTACCTTGTATTCTAGTACCTGAGACGCTAGGCTCTTTCTGTATTGTTTTCTTGTATTCTAGTACCTAAGACTAGTGATGTCCCGAACGGTTTGCCGAATGGTTCGCGAACGGTTCACCGCGGACTCATCATTTAGTAAACTTTGACCCTGTACCTCACAGTCAGCAGACACATTACAGCCAATCAGCAGCAGACCCTCCCTCCAAGACCCTCCCACCTCCTGGACAGCATCCATTTTACATTCATTGTGAAGCTGCATTCTTAGTGAGCTGTCCAGGAGGTGGTAGGGTCTGGGAGGGAGGGTCTGCTGCTGATTGGCTGGAATGTGTCTGCTGACTGTGAGGTACAGGGTCAAAGTTTACTCAATGATGAGTCCGTGGCGAACCGTTCGTGGCGAACCGTTCGGGACATCACTACCTGAGATGCTAGGCTCTTTCTGTATTGTTTTCTTGTATTCTAGTACCTGAGATGCTAGGCTCTTTCTGTATTGTTTTCTTGTATTCTAGTACCTGAGACTAGTGATGTCCCGAACGGTTCGCCGAATGGTTCGCGAACGGTTCGTCACGAATGGTTCACCGTCAACTCATCATTGAGTAAACTTTGACCCTGTACCTCACAGTCAGCAGACACATTACAGCCAATTAGCAGCAGACCCTCCCTCCAAGACCCTCCCACCGTTCGGGACATCACTACCTGAGACGCTAGGCTCTTCATGTAATGTTTTTTTCTATTGACAGTAGGCTCTTTGATTGAAGTCCTCTCCAGTTCTAGCGTCAGTGAATGCTGGCTGCTTCCATACATCATTACACTTTATCGTTTTTAATAGAAAGCTTTATTTACCATGTAAAGAAAGAGAAACATATTAATGAGAAGCCAAGGAAATAGTGCAGTTCAGTTAGTAATACATTATTGTTCCACATACTTTCCCCAAGTCTAATGGGAGAAATTCAAGGCCATTTTAATCCAAGAAGCTGCTGGAGTCTGCCTTTCTATTAAGAGTGCTGGTGCTCGTGAAGTATCTCGTATCGCTGACAGTGAGGGTGTCGCAGATCCAGTGTTCTCTCTGCACACAACGCCTTGCGATTTGTAATGGGTGTGCAGGCACTGTAAGGAGCTTGCTACAAACACTGTAAATGGAATTATACCGATAAAGATCTCTATTTAATAAGCTTTCCAAATTCTGTTAGAAAAACTTTTCAATGATCTACTGAAGTCACCACGAATGTCTATGGGAATTGTTGTAGATAAATAATTTAGAAAGTTTTTCTAATAGTATTGAATCATTTTTTTAAAGATTATTAAATTAAACTATTACATTTTTAATAAATATTTGAATTTTAATAATGCACGTGGCAAAGTGTGAATAATAAAAAGCTGAATATGAAAGTTGTAATGGGAAACTTTACCGATGTTTAAATAGCACTTATCTGCTAAGACCAGGCTCAGCTTGAAGGCCTTATACAAAAATGGGAACCAAAGATCGGATCAACGCTAAAAGACCAATAAACGAAGTACCTAGGGCAGCAAACACTGACGAGAGGGTCTCCCTCGAAACCTCTGGGCCAGTAATGCAAAGACACTATACCGAGTGACACGGACAGCTTGTGTCTAATAAAAGGAGACGAGTAACACACTTTCAAAGTTATCCTGTAAAGTTAAAAAAATAAAATGAGAAACAAAGTCCAATTTTTTTCATCAGATGGTCTTGATTCTTTCTAGTCACTTGGATCAACCTTAAATAGAATACATGCTAAGAAAAAGTAGAAAGGAAAACATATAGTGTAGTTCAGTTGAGGAAACATGCGTGATATATAATCCAGTCACCCACACGTGGAGAAATGTCAGACAAGCTTCCATAATAGTAACGCTTATTGGTATAGTTCACACTTGTGGATATATATCTCAATTAGGAGTGGCCCACAGACACTGAAACCAGTCTCTTCCCTCCTCAGTATCTTTTTTTCAAGCTTTTCCCTTTTCATCGTCTCTCTCTTATACCTCTATTATAACTTTCTCTCTCCATCTTTGTCTGTCACTTTTTCCTCCCACTGAATCCATCTGTCCCTTTCTCCCCGTCCTTCTACCTCTTCCAAAACCAGACATCTCTTTACAGCCTTCTCTGTCTTTCTTACCATTGTATCTTTCATCCTCGTCTGAGCTTTGTACCTCTCACTCAGCTAAAATCTATCCTCTCACACCACAAGCTAAATCCTCTCTCTCTCTCTGTCTCACTCTCTCTTATTTTCTTCTGTCAATAACCTCGTCCTGTCTCTTTTCTCTGTTTTCTCCCGCATCAGATGCTTGTCTCTCTCTCTATGCCGTTTTCCATCTTATTCTTTTGCATTTAACCCAGAGGTCCTCTCTCTGGTCTTCCTCCTTCTTCCCTAGTCATCTATCTCTTTTCTTCTTCTCTCTTCCTTTTTACCGTTCACACACGTGGTTAAATCTGGCAGATAATTTTCATGCACTTTTAAGTAATTGTTTGTCACATATTTACCAATTACGTTGATACATTCCACAAACATCTGTGCGTCGACGCTTCCAAACAACCAATGCCAAAAACCATTTCAAGCAGAAAAACAAAACACAACAACAAATAATAGAAGGTAGCTGAGGATTTAATTACCTTGAGGCAGTTTATCAGTAAAAGTAGATTTCTCAGTGTTTGATTCTTAGGTTTCGCGCTGACCATTACCGCGCTGTAAAGTCCAAATGACTCTAAATTCATTGCAGCTGCCGTCTGGCGACATCCTGTCATTTACCCCGCAATGAGCAATACTGCGCCATTTCACAGCTGCCGGAATGTTCGCTAACTGTAAGCCACATCTGGATGAGGGACTTCGCCATAAACGTTTTTAAAAAGAATATTACCCTTGGAGCTATAAAAGATCACAAAATACGGCTACATCTTAAAATAGTAAGACAAAGAGAAAAAGGTTCAGTCAAACATTAAATTTTTATTAGCTTTTCGTCACCTAAACGGGAATGGTCTAATGAAAGTCAAAGCATGCTGAATAAATCACTAATGCAGAAGATTGTTCCTAAAAAAGGAGAAAAACACAAATGTAGTTTCTGCAATTAAATCGGAATGGATTTAAATTTAAATGATCACAAATCTGAACTATTTATAAACCTGATCCTCACAAATAGTCTCTAAAATGGAATTCACTAAAACCTAGCACCAGAAATGAATTCTCGTAAATTAAGAACAGGAAACCACCACAATGTCTCACCTGTCGCTGTATCTCAAGGCAAGCTCCCCCATTCTTCAACTGAAACATTGAGGTTTATGCGCCAACTAAAGTGAGAATTCAAGGTGAGTTTCAAATTTAAGGTCCAAGTAAAGGTCAAAATTCACCTTAAATTCTCACTTCAGTGGATAGCCCTCTCTGCTGGGAATTATGAATATTAAAAAGAGAACTGCAAATTTTACACCAAACTAGAATTGAAAAATAAGTCTCCAGGTAAGCTTTTTTGGCTTGACGTTTGAAATTCCCTCAATTCACATCAGTAAATAAACCCATCCTGTTATCAGCTATCAGACTTCTGACATTATGTGTCAGTGCGTAATAGTATATTTTACTGATTTGTTATGTTTAATTATGATATAATAACTGCTACGGTCTTTACCTGTACCTACAGAAGTAAAGCCGTATTGTTCCGAAGACTGGCTGACAGATAGAACTAAAATAATAAAAATATAGAATCATTAAGATACCTTTAATACAAAGTTAGTGTATGGATAACATCCAACGTTTCCTCTCAAAGGATTATTGCCACAAGTAACAATTAGAGAGGTTGATGTGGAATTCAAAAAGTGACAATGAGTCTTGTGTTGGCCTTGACCTCTAATTAATTCTCACAAGAATGCAAGAAATGATAGAATTGTATTATTTTGCTTTGAAAAAAGATAACCATGGATAGCGTCAAAAAAACAACTACTCAGTAGTTACAATATTACAACGACTGATATCCATGCAGAATATATGGTTTATTTAACATATTATCTATCTGTCTGTACGCCTGTCTGTCTGCACATTTTTATCTGTCTGCATGTTACTCTGTGTCTGTCAATCACATAAGAGTGGTTCACATGTCACTACATATAACAATTATTTATGGGCGGATCTTTGTAATATTGGTTCTATGTCAGCTGGAGATAAAACATTATCAATACCTGGAGTTTGAGTAAATTAAAAGTCAGCTAATACGGCTTATTTGGGCAAAAATTGTAGAGCTGGAAAAATATCTCAAATCTGGCAGAAAAAAACAATCTGGCCTAAATTATGCCAGTTGATTTGCAGGTTTCCATGATTCCTTGCCCAAGGAGTACACTCCAGACACCCACAATATCAGGTGCAGAGTTACATCATCCTGCGTTAGTTTTGTTATTTTTCATTAGTTATATTAAAACAATAATGTGAATAACATAGAAACCGAGAAGCTCCACCGCCTCAATTCCCAGAATGCCATGCTTTGCCCATAATGCACAAGGTTAAAGACATATGGGTGTGGGAGGACCACTGTCTGTTGGGGTGAAAACTCCATGCAGAAGCTGCAATGCCTGTGAATTTACAGCAAATGAAGGGACCTCAAATTAGAGTATTTTTTTTTAAATGTAATTACTTTTTAATTTTCCTTTAAATAACCCATATATTTTTAAATATTTTTTTATAGAATGTGTTAAAAAGGGATGGATTAACTCCAGTCTGAGGTGAATACAATGCATATCTTTTGTCACCAGCTCCTCCCAGTTGGGAAGCTACAGAACCGATAGACCTGTGGATTCCAGAGGTCTTCTTTATACACAATAAAACATCAGTCAAACTCATACAATAGGACAAACCCCTGAGAGATGTTAAAAGATAAATGGAGGTATGAGAGGTAATGGTCCAGGTCACACGGAGACAATGGTCAAGGTCAGGGAACAGGAGACGCCATGATGATACTGTAACAAAATGTTAAAACCTCTTAATAGATCACATGTATTAGAGCCACACCAAAGGTCCCTGTGACTGACAGGAGAACCGTCCTTTGCTCTGCAAAGATAAATACAACACGTTCCATTTAAAGACCAATCTCCTAATATGTCACTGTTTTAACCCAGTTTCATTATGCATAACGTATCTTAATGATTTAGTTTAAAAGCCATTCATTTGATTGTTCCGTAATATGTCAAAGGAGAGGAACTTTTTTTCATCTTTGGATCCTTGAGGCAAAATGGAAATGAGTCTATTCAGACTCGAACATTAATCCATTGTTAATATGTCAATAAGCTTTGTCGCATCTTCTCAATACAAAGAATAGAATTCAAGCCTTGTCGCGCTAATGCTTATTTATGGATCAGGTGATTAACAAATTCCACACGGCATAACCTTTGGTATTATCGTAAGGACTGGAAGTAATAATAAGAAAAAATGCAAAATTAATTATGCATTAGGCATCGATACAGTAGAACCCGAGCAAGAATATTCCACCGTGGCTTTCTCCAGTTGAGCAAGTGTATCTGCTAATTTCTTCCAGTGGAATATCCCCTGGAAGCACATGTCGCTTCTAATGCTTAGATATGTGGAAAGAGGCATGACGGAAATGTGAGGAGACAGGGAGACGCGGGAGGAATGACAGGCCGCGTTAGATGAAACGGTTCTGATGTTCTCGTACTTCTCGCAGAGAGATGGATAGTGATCTGGAAGGGATGAATGTGCAGGGCACGGGAGATGATGTGTACAAACAGAGAAGCATCTTAGGAGGCAGCGCCAGCACCATGGGGCTAGATTAAGAACGCAACATTGATCCAGAGATGGTCGATGACACAGAAAAACATACTACAAAATGGAACCAATACTGTTTGTTATCTGCTACCTGAGATCACTGGGACTCAGAGGGATGATACGTAAAGTTAGGAATGACCTAGTTAAGATGAGTGATATCGTCAAGGGGCAAAGCAACAAGAGTTGCCGAACTGAAACACTTTGACTACCCCCCCCAAAAAAGATTTTCTTTGTAACATTTAATATATTTTAACTCTGAAAGGAAAAAGGCATACATTCTAAAGAGACAGGACTACCTCATTCTTACTAAAACAGTATGTGTAGTAATTACAGTAAGGGCTATCTCATTCTTATAAAAACAAGACGTGTATTAATTACAGTCGGGCTATCCCATTCTTATAAAAACAGGGCATGTATATCTATCTCGTAATCAAACTTTTCTCCGGGTCAGCTATTTTCCCAACCATCTCACTTGGCCTAATTTTGTGAATTGATTGGCAGTTCAGCAAAGTATTAGTGATACGCCCGTACAATGTTAATTGGAATTGAAATCTTAACAACAGTCTTTGTTTTAAACAGCTTTCTACATCAGACAGTGAGAGGAACGTTGTGTAGTCTGTGTGTCACTTGGCTAACCTTCTAATATCTTTGTCTTAAAAGTTTAAGAAATGAGTTCCTCATTTCTGTAGGCATTTAATGAAATTTAGAAAAAAACATATATTAATGATTCAAAGACATCATAGACTTTACTAGAATATTATGTAGCTCAATCTGTCCGGAGGAAAACAAAAATGGTTTGAATCTCGCTTGATACCAAGGGGTGGTAGAAATAAAGTTATTTTCAGACTTCAACTGCAGAGTCTCTAAGATAATGACAGTTCCAGCCTCTGGTAGGCTTGCTGAGTTTAGATTTAGGAAGATCGAGAATCTCCCAGGGCCAACCTTAGAGCAAATACTGTCAGAGGCTCTCGATGGTGTGTATGTGTGCAGAGAGTAATATAATAGCACTCACATGGAATAAATCTACTCTATCCCAGGATCTGCACTAAGTCTTGCCACATTGTATTCTTTAAGGCATTCTCTTAAATATGGCTCAATGGTTGAAGTAACTTAACCGCCTTGGTTCCATTGTGGTGAGCTGTGCATCTAACTAAGAGTTAATGAAGGTCGTGGTATTACGTCGAGCATCATTTTGCCCAGTGTAATGTTACACAAAATTTTATATTTAGTTGGCTGCAATCTTCCATGACGGCTTTTGTCAGACCTTAGGTACATTAAGTCTTGTTTGTACTGAGGCTCAGCTACGATTAAAGGAACTAACTCTAACTACTAACTAACCACATAACTAACCTTAACTATATCACGTAATACGAACGATACATGTTTGTACTAAGGCTCCCCTACGATTTCAAGGAAACCTAGCGCTAACTGCATAACTAACCTTAAACATAATTGCAACGCGTGTGTTAAGGGGAAATGATGCCATATAATAATATATAAGTGTATCGGTGTCTGTTGGGATATATATTTAGAAAACACGGCGTACATATATATATATATATATACACCTATAAATATAATAGTATATGTGCAGGTAACTTTTGGGAGAAGGTGACATCTGCAGAGCTTTTTTTGGCTGCAACATTTACTGAACAGCTGCTAAACACTCTGCCGATAAAGCAGGACTGAAAACGTTGTGTCTGTATATAAGTATTTTAACATCTCAGCTCTGCTCCCAGGTAGCCGTGCGAGTTCAGCTGTCCTACAGAGTGCAGTCAGGGGATGAGAATGATTAGTTTCACCTTCTGTAACGTCCCATTGTTGCTCTTTCTCTGAGAGTCACTTGGCATTGGTTTGATACATATACACATATATATCTTTGTATATTCCTGCAGGCAGATAAAGGCATTGTTTAGACACCCATGTAAGGACAAATCTGCCAGATGACAAACAGAAATTGGCCGGGAACGATGGTATGTGCCAGATTGCATGGAGCTCTGTGGGCCTGGCGAGTTCACAGCAGAGGTTTTTGTTTCCAAATGTGTCTCAAAGGAAAGTCTGGGGACAGAGGGGCTGCAGATGGGTATCAGCAAGGGTCTGTCAAAGCCAAGAGAAATCATCTAGAGACAGAGAGTTAAGAGAGACGAGGAAAAGCCTATAGAGCGGACGAAGAGACAGTGAGTTTGTCAAGGCGCGTTTGTCACTCCCGTGGCCAACTTCGAGCGAAGAAAGTAATGGAGAACTAGAGGCAGATAGAATCTGTCAGAATGGTTTAATTTGTGGAGGAAGCAGGAGAGGCAGCGATCGAGAGGACAGCCCTTCATTTATTGGAGCAGACAGCTGGGAGGGGAAGCAGTCAGCTAGCTATGGGAAGCGGAAAAAGAAGCAATTCAGCAAGTTGTCTGAAGTGTGTTGTTCCTTCGCAGACCAAAAGGGACATTATCGCTGTGACAATCAGCGCCGGACAGGAGAGAGACGCCAAGACAAAGACTTGCCCCAGGAGAGGTGGAAATCAGGCTGGCATAGCGTTTTCAGGACAGCTGCTAAGATGGGATGGCATGCTGGGAAATGTGTTTGGAAATGTAAAAGAAAGCGTTACTCTTTCATGGTGCAGTGTGCGGCGCACGTTCGAAAATTACGCAGTGAAAACTTCTGAAACCTGTTTAGACAAAGTCTGTACATGAAATAGAATTAGTTTAATGCTTTATTAGTAATGTGAAATGGTGGATAGGTATATCGATGGCATTGCTGATTAATTAGTCACAAAATAACTTTTTTTTCCTTCATACAGATAACCCCGAATAAATAACAATATAATGGACAGGCCCAATGGAAGGAGGGGGTAGACCTGCCCACTGAAGTGGAATGACGGCCTTTTTGGCCAGCCCCTGAATAACAGGACCATGCAGGGAGTCTGTATGGTCCTAGTCCATGCTGCACATTATTAGGCGCGCTCATTATTAGATGCACTCATTATTAGACCCATTCATTATTAGATGCGCTCATTATTAGACACCCTCATTATTAGACGCAATCATTATTACATACACTCATTATTAGACGCGCTCATTATTAGATGCGCTCATTGTTAGACATGCTCATTATTAGATGCGCTCATTATTAGACGCGCTCATTATTAGACATGCTCATTATTAGATGCGCTCATTATTAGATGCACTCATTATTAGATGCGCTCATTATTAGAAGCGCTCATTATTAGACATGCTCATTATTAGATGCGCTCATTATTAGATGCACTCATTATTAGACATGCTCATTATTAAATGCGCTCATTATTAGACGCGCTCATTATTAGACATGCTCATTATTAGATGCGCTCATTATTAAATGCGCTCATTATTAGAAGCGCTTATTATTAGACATGCTCATTATTAGATGCGCTCATTATTAGATGCACTCATTATTAGATGCGCTCATTATTAGACGCGCTCATTATTAGACGCGGTTATTATTAGATGCACTCATTATTAGATGCACTCATTATTAGACACGCTCATTATTAAATGCGCTCATTATTAGATGGGCTCATTATTAGACGCGCTCATTTTTAGATACGCTCATTATTAGACGCGCTCATTATTAGATGCGCTCATTATTAGATGCGCTCATTATTAGAAGCGCACATTATTAGATGCACTCATTATTAGACATTATTAAATGCGCTCATTATTAGACGCGCTCATTTTTAGATGCGCTCATTATTACATGCGCTCATTATTAGACGCGCTCATTATTAGATGCACTCATTATTAGACACGCTCATTATTAAATGCGCTCATTATTAGATGTGCTCATTATTAGACGCGCTCATTTTTAGACGCGCTCATTATTAGATGCACTCATTATTAGACACGCTCATTATTAAATGCGCTCATTATTAGACGCGCTCATTTTTAGATGCGCTCATTATTACATGCGCTCATTATTAGACGCGCTCATTATTAGATGCACTCATTATTAGACACGCTCATTATTAAATGCGCTCATTATTAGATGTGCTCATTATTAGACGCGCTCATTTTTAGACGCGCTCATTATTAGATGCACTCATTATTAGACACGCTCATTATTAAATGCGCTCATTATTAGACGCGGTTTCATTATTAGATGCGCCATTATTAGACGTGCTGGCCATTATTAGACGCTGGGCCATTATTAGACGCTTCATTATTAGACGCCGCCATTATCAGATGCGCCACATAGATGCTGGCCATTATTAGACGCTGGCCATTATCAGATGCCATGTTATTAGATGGTGCCTGGCTATTACACGCCAGCCATTATTAGACGCTGGGCCATTATTAGACGCGGCCATTATTAGATGCGCTTACATAGACGCGGCCATTATTAGATGCACTCTGGCTATTAGACTGTTTCATTATTACACGCGCTTCATTGTTAGACGCTGGCCATTATTAGACGCTACTATTATTAGATGCGCTTTTGCTAATAGATGCGCCATTATTAGACGCCTTTCTATTGGTTTTCATTATTGTGACGCTACTGGCTATTAGATGCGCTCATTATTAGATGCGCTCATTATTAGAAGTGCTCATTATTAGACGCGCTCATTAATAGATGCGCTTATTATTAGACGTGCTCATTATTAGATGCGCTCATTATTAGACGCGCTCATTATTAGATGCGCTCATTATTAGATGCGCTCATTATTAGACGCTCTCATTATTAGATGCGCTCATTATTAGACGCGCTCATTATTAGATGCGCTCATTATTAGATGTGCTCATTATTAGATGTGCTCATTATTAGACGCGCTCATTATTAGACGCGCTCATTATTAGACGCGCTCATTATTAGACGCGCTCATTATTAGATGCGCTCATTATTAGATGTGCTCATTATTAGATGCGCTCATTATTAGACGCGCTCATTATTAGATGCGCTCATTATTAGATGTGCTCATTATTAGATGTGCTCATTATTAGATGCGCTCATTATTAGACGCGCTCATTATTAGATGCGCTCATTATTAGACGCGCTCATTATTAGACGCGCTCATTATTAAATGTGCTCATGCTGTAATGCCTTCGGACAGTTCTAAAGAGCTAAAGCTGGACAGAGGGAAAGGAACTCCAAAATCGGGATTGTTCTGCCGAAAGCGGGGCTGTTGGGAGGTATGCAGTCCTTGTTCCGATACACCATGTTTTTATCTATTAGAGCTTCAGTAATAACGCTGCAGGAACATAAATAAGAAAACTTGCTTGTGTGTTTAACTCCTATTCCTCATTGCAGTCAGTATTTTCTCTTTGTACTTAATAGCTATTTTATTATAGCCATCGCCCAGTTCTGTAAGCACGTATCAATGCCACCACACAGACAAAGAATTCATCCTGGTCACTGCAATATGAAAATATAGCAAAATTAAAATAAAAAAACACAGAATTCAGCAAGGGATCACAAGTCTTTATAACAGCATAAACATGAGCTATCTGCCATAAAGATGGACGCCACGGACTGGCCAGCTGGCTTCTGTGAGACCCACACCGTGTCATGGTGTTAGTGTATAACTCTATATAAAGGCATTCAGCAGGCAGTTTCTGCAGCATTTATTGAGTTAATTGCTGCTACTAGCAAATAATTCAGTCATTGGGAGAAAAAAAGCGTCTGCGAAGCCTCAAGCCCTGCAGACTTCTTCTCACCCGGCCTTTCAGAGTGCTTATAGAAGACGTCAGTCAGACAGAGATGCCTCTAGCGAGAGATAGGAAATGATGAGAAATGACCAATCTCAAGGCTTCATTTGTCGGGGCCCGGGCACGGAGGAGAGCTGTCTACTCAACCAAGAACTTCCCTCAATAGCTCATCTCTCCAACTGAGCCCCATCTGCAAGAAAGGGCTCAGACTGAGCAGCTGTTAACCCCTCCCTGGCAGCCTCTGGTACTCAATAACACAAAAACATAGTAACCGCTTGAGCATCAGGTCACTGGAACTCTATAGAGCACCCCTAAAATAACTGCACCCCTAAAATAACCTGTCCTTACCGTCCCCCACATTATTAAACCCTCATCTTACAGGAACACTCCAAGCACCATAACAACTACAGCGTTCTGCAAAGGTTATGATGCCAGACGAGCCCCTCCAACCACAGCGTCCCACTACCTCTGTATTACACCTCCAACTACAGAATTCCACAACCTCCTTATTACACCTCCAACTACAGCATCCCACTACCTCCTTATTACACCTCCAACTACACCATCCCACTACCTCCTTATTACACCTCCAACTACACCTTCCCACTGCCTCCTTATTACACCTCCAACTACACCTTCCCACTACCTCCTTATTACACCTCCAACTACAGAATCCCACTACCTCCTTATTACACCTCCAACTACACCATCCCACTACCTCCTTATTACACCTCGAACCACAGCATCCCACTGCCTCCTTATTACACCTCCAACTACACCTTCCCACTACCTCCTTATTACACCTCCAACTACACCTTCCCACTACCTCCTTATTACACCTCCAACTACAGAATCCCACTACCTCCTTATTACACCTCCAACTTCACCATCCCACTACCTCCTTATTACACCTCCAACCACAGCATCCCACTGCCTCCTTATTACACCTCCAACTACACCTTCCCACTACCTCCTTATTACACCTCCATCTACAGCATCCCACTACCTCCTTATTACACCTCCAACTACACCATCCCACTACCTCCTTATTACACCTCCAACTACACCTTCCCACTACCTCCTTATTACACCTCCAACTACACCGTCCCACTACCTCCTTATTACACCTCCAACCACAGCGTCCCACTACCTCCTTATTACACCTCCAACCACACCATCCCACTACCTCCTTATTACACCTCCAACCACAGCATCCCACTGCCTCCTTATTACACCTCCAACTACACCTTCCCACTACCTCCTTATTACACCTCCAACTACAGCATCCCACTACCTCCTTATTACACCTTCAACTACACCATCCCACTACCTCCTTATTACACCTCCAACCACAGCGTCCCACTACCTCCTTATTACACCTCCAACTACACCTTCCCACTACCTCCTTATTACACCTCCAACTACACCGTCCCACTACCTTCTTATTACACCTCCAACCACAGCGTCCCACTACCTCCTTATTACACCTCCAACCACACCATCTCACTACCTCCTTATTACACCTCCAACTACACCATCCCACTACCTCCTTATTACACCTCCAACTACACCATCCCACTACCTCCTTATTACACCTCCAACTACAGCATCCCACTACCTCCTTATTACACCTCCAACTACACCATCCCCCTACCTCCTTATTACACCTCCAACTACACCGTCCCACTGCCTCCTTATTACACCTCCAACTACACCTTCCCACTACCTCCTTATTACACCTCCAACTACACCATCCCACTACTCCTTATTACACCTCCAACTACACCATCCCACTATCTCCTTATTACACCTCCAACTACACCATCCCACTACCTCCTTATTACACCTCCAACCACACCATCCCACTATCTCCTTATTACACCTCCAACTACACCATCCCAATCTCTACACCATTACCTGTCATGGTCTTCTGTACAACCGTCCCTATTTATATATCATCTAACTCATTATCACGCCCAAATCCTCTATTAAAATCATAATTACAAGGAATTTCTGATAATACTTTAGAAATAGGACCTGACAAGACATTTCAATTTTAAGGAGGTAAATGTTGCGATGCTCTGCAGGGCACAGGGACGCAGGAGGCTGGCCACTAATACGATCACAACACCGGCTTCCAGCTCACCTCATCAGAATGGAAAGCAATGTCATCGGCACAATGTCTTCCCCCCCCCCTGACGGGGAGAGTTGGGGGGGGTCTGTGATTGATGCCTGAAGCAGGCCCTGCTGCAGCCGTGTTTTCATTTCATATTTATAAAACCTGATGGAGACATCGATCAATTAGGTACAGCTCTCAGTGACGAGGCGTCCAGTTCTTGGCTGCGAATCTGAAGCTAAGACTGAAAGACTTTATGTTTCTGTGGCATTGGCGAGGGAATGAGGCAGATGTAGTTTAAACAATAACCGCCATCACGTTCCGATTTTATTTTTCTGTTTCTGATCTGAAAAGGTTCCATGTATGAGAACTGCGATCCCAGAAACGCTCAATCAATTCTCCCGTGTGAAAGAGCTTTATATAAATCTGGGTAACTGATTCTGTTTGTTGGCGGTATACGTTATTCTGTGCTGCGTCACTGTTTTTCTCATTCTTTGCGTGTTATGAATAGCCTCTCGTGTTCATAAAGTGCCCAAGAAATATAGAAATGACTCTCTGCTGTCTAGTAAAAGCCTCACACACAATTAAAACACATGGAATGTTTACAAAGAGTCACAAATATATTTACTAATATGTGTATAAAAAGGGAAGTTTGTATTTTAGTTGTAGATCCTCGATTTCAGTTCACTCCTCAGCGTTGGCTAAAACCTCTCTTAGTGCAGGAAGTGATGTCAGTTTATCATTAGTCTTCGCGGTGGGATGGACGCAGCACACTGCTTCCTCTGGGATTATAGATTGTAAGAGAATATTTTCCCAATAGCATCCCTGTCTGATCACGGGAAGTGCAGGGCGGAGCCTGGAATTATCTTCGTCAGTAATCCAGGGATTACTCCTCAATCACGTTTCAGTAACTAATTGAAATGTTTTAGTAACTAATAACCTTTGTGCTAAAAATTCAGTCTGTCTTGGGATCCGCTTACTGTTCTCACAGCAGATAACAAACATCGGAACCCGTACTGGACGTGAACTGACTCAAAGTGATCTTACATGATTTTTGACTTTCTACTAATTAATACGTTAAAAAAACAAACAAATATAATAATCCAGAGCTGCCTGAGTGTACCAGCATTCCTGATTTATGAGGATCCACAAGCGAAAACTGTTTTCTGGAGTTTAGCTTATTCTGGATTGTGGACCAGGGTAACAGGTGGTGGGAGTGGGGGGGAGGAGGGGTCAGAATATGTATCAATTTATTAAAATCCTTAAAAATAGGTAAAGGTTTTGCATTTATATATACAGACTGTATTTTGCAATTCGGCATTATGTTTTACTAGCACATATTGTGTCTCACTTTCTCCTGCTCAGCAAGAATGTCCGAGAATAGGATGTTTTTTTTAGTGCAAATGAAAAAGGTAATTATTAATAAATAGAATGTGCTAAAAAAAAAGAAACAGAAAAGAAAAACTGACAGAAAAGGCACAGACGTAATAGACAGTGGTAAAGGCTGTTGGAGATGCTACTAATTGTAGCCAGAAAACCTCCTCAGGAAAGGTGCTGATTTTTCCGCAATACTTCGATAAATCTCGCTCTGTATGTCCTGTTTACTTACTTTCTGCCATTATTTGCTAAGATCTGGCATGGTTGGGGGTCCGCTCCCCGCTAACAGCAAGGCAGGGTGTATCCCCAAAATGTCTCTGGTCTCCCAGCCACCTTGAAAACAAAAGAAAATGGTTTGTAAGAGTAAGGACGCTTATCTTTTTCTCTATTTAGTCTGTATATTGGCATTCTTGTACTCATGTATTTCACATCTCTCTGTCTATCACACGTTCTGATCCTCTGTTATAAAGTGTCATTGTAATGGGTTTCTTTCAAATCATTTGAATAGAAGATTGAAGGGAAGATGGAAAATCAAATGAGAAAAGTTTTAGTTTAATTTTTTTTTTTTAAACTGAAAACTTATTTTTAAAGAGGAATTTTGAATAGACTTTCCAGTATCTTAATCCAGCGATGTAATTAATTTGTTTAACCCCACCTTCAGCTAAACACTTGGTGGTGCAGAAACTGCTAGTGTATATCACATAAATACTGCCAGGGTAATCTACTAAAGTGAGAATTCAAAATTAATTTCATTTTACACTATAATGTCACTATACTCACCGAAACAACTTTAAATGAAGCCGTTTTGGTGTTTAGATTATGCCCCTGCTTAATTCTCTGCCATTTTGGAGTTGAATCAGTTTGTTTATGCAGCTCTAGTCACACCTCTCTGCATGTGACTTGCACAGCCTTCCTAAACACTTCCTGTAAAGAGTCATCCAATGTTTGTACTTCCTTTATTGCACAATCTGTTTAATTTAGATTTTTTTTTTTAAATCTCCTGCTTTGTTAATACCTTGCAGGAGCCTCCTGTGTTTGATTAACCCCTTTAAGGACACATGCCATGATTCCCTTTTATTCCAGAAGTTTGGTCCTTAAGGGGTTAAAGTGCAAATTACAGAGCAGGAGGTACACACTTCTAAAGCAAGTTAACATCTGATTGAAAAGGAAATCATTTTGTTTTTATGTAGACCATGGGTCGTCAACCTGGTCCCTACCGCCCACTAGTGGGCGTTTTAGGATTCCAGGTGGGCGGTAGGGATTTCTGAGGCTAAATCCTCTTTTTAAGAGGATTTCTCCTTTTGGGCGGGCGCGAGCGGCTCTGCATGCGCAAGTCTTCAGTGACCGGCAGGAGGAAGCGCTCCCTCCTGCCAGGCCACCTTCTGGATCCCCGGCATGGCAGCGTTCTAATCAGTCGCGGCGAGGGAGCTCTAACCTCTCTGCTCTGCTCCCTCGCGCGATGTTTGCTGATGCCGCGGGAGCCGGAATATGATGTCATATTCCGGCTCCCGGCATCCGTAGACAGTCCGCGAGGGAGCAGAGCAGAGAGGTTAGAGCTCCCTCGCTGCGTCTGATTAGCCGCCCGCCTAAGTGAAGCCCCACTGGACCCCAGGGACAGATCCACACCAGCTCTCCAGGTAGGGAGGCTGGGTGGATATTTAATATTAATAATTTGTGTGTACATGTGTTTGTCTCTAAGTGTATGTGTGTGTGTGTGTATGTGTGTGTGTCTGTAAGTGTATGTGTGTGTGTCTGTAAGTGTATGTGTGTGTCTGTGTCTGTAAGTGTATGTGTGTGTCTGTGTCTGTAAGTGTATGTGTCTGTCTGTAAGTGTATGTGTCTGTCTGTAAGTGTATGTGTCTGTCTGTAAGTGTATGTGTGTGTCAGTAAGTGTGTGTGTGTCTGTGGGTCTGTCTGTGCATGTGTGAGTGTCTGTAAGTGCATGTGTGAGTATGTGTATATTTGTGTGTATGTGTTTCAATGTGAGTGTGTGTGTGTGTGTATGTGTTTGCCTGTGAGCAGAGTACTTGTAGAATAGAAGAAAGAAGGTGCAGAGTACTTGTAGAATAGGAGAAAGAAGGAGTAGAGTACTTCTAGTATAGGGGAAAGAAGGAGTAGAGTACTTCTAGTATAGGGGAAAGAAGGAGTAGAGTACTTCTAGTATAGAGGAAAGAAGGAGTAGAGTACTTGTAAAAAAGGAGAAGGAAAAAAAAGGAAAAGGAGAGAATTGTTGTTGACTAATAATAGTAAGTGGGCTACCTAGCTCAGCCTTCCTACTGGGCATTGCTATAAGGAAGGTTAAAAAATAGAAAAAAGGGGAAAAAGGTGGGAAGGGGAATTGAGGAGGGAGAGGAGGGGAGCTGACGCACAGATGAGAAATCATTTTATGAGCAAACAAAGAAGTCTTCCGATTATCACTGAAAGAGGAGACCTTCGTTTGTTCCTTATGAAAATCGAACCAGATATCAAATATTTAGTCTCGCAGCATCAACCTCAAGGATCTCATTAATCACTAGTAAAGGTAAGCTCAATTTACTTTATTGCTTCCTCATTAAACTTTATAAAGTTAAAAACATTATAAACATGCATAAAGTAGAAATAAAAAGATAAATGTACGTTCATTTATGTATTTTTTAAAACACCCTCCTTTCTAAAAAATATTCCGCGCTTGCGCGAAAACTGGTGGGCGGTAAGGAAATTTTTCCATCAAGAAAGATGCATTAGTGGGCGGTAAGTGGAAAAAGGTTGACTACCACTGATGTAGACTGTGTTAGTCACAGACAGGGGAGGTGTGGCTAGGGCTGCAAAAACAGAAACAAAAGTGATTTAACTCCTAAATGACAGAGAATTGAGCAATGAGATTTCAGAGGCATGATCTCTATACACCGAAACTGCTTCCTTAAGCTAAATCTGTTTTGCATTCCTGTTTGTATCCCTCTAAGGTCTCAGTAGCCAAACTGAAAGCATTGGTGACTTTTATTTTGTTTTCCCCATGTTTTCACCAGTTTGGCTATAGTGAAATTTAAAATCTCACTTTATTGAATAACCTTGTCTAAGGATTTCACCAACGAATAACCGGATTCCTATTTACTCGAACTGAACAGGCATATGGCTATTGATGCAGTTTATTGTGTAAGTATTGGCTAATTACCCAATGTACCAGGCTGCATTTAAAATGCCCCATACGATATATCACATGAAAGTATAACAGTGCTTGGTGTTGTATGAAGCCTCTTTGTTATTTCATAACGCCTTTAATAAAACTGGAGAGCTTGTTCTTACTGCACAGAGACCCCCCCTCTGTGTTACATGCGATGACAAGCTGTAAATAGAATCTTTAACAGAAGCAGTGTACTAGGCAGCATGATTTAGGTTTTCCAATTTAAACCTCTTATTCCCAGGAGAAGAAAAAATCCCAGAGGTGGGCATAGCTTGCCAAGTCCACCGCACAGTAAAATAAAAAGGTTGGATAATGCATGGTTAATAATGCATTAACTCCCATTGGATAAAATAAAGGCTCTTGAATTATTAACTGGGCGTTATCTTACTTCTCTTTTTATTTAAGAAGGAATTAGATCTGATCCTGCCAGGGAGCGCGGGAGGAGGAGCTGTTTATCAGTTTTCAATGAAGAACGGTTTGCAAGTACGCCATTAACATTGAATTAGCGCTTCGCTATATTATCGGTCTGTTAATCGCAGAGGAAGAAGCAGTCCGCAATCTGCTGGGGACTTTCTCATTCTTGCATAATCATATCTTAGGAGAAACATTGTCCCTTTTAATATTTGTAAGACGAGATGCTGTGCAGATAATAGAAACAGTTAATCACCCTCATTACTAATTCATAGAACGCTGTAAAGACCCAAACTGTTCCTTCAACAACATTCTCCCAGGAAGAATTTCATTCTGCAATATGGAACGACTTTCCCCGCTCTGCTTAACATTTCCATATCATTCAAAAAATATAAGTGGCGCCACATAGTCAACCGCATCCACCAGGAGCCGTGTTCCCTGCTTTGGTTATTTGCCATCATGTGACAGATAGAGACAGAATCTACCAACAGCAGGTCCGTTGCCATCACATGCACACCTGCCTCCGGTCCACTGGCACAGTGCCAATCTTGTATGCTTGTCCTGCTTTTCCATGTTTATACTCTTGTGTTCCTGGTGTTTGTCACCCTCACATACATGCACGATGGGGTGACCTGCTATTCTTATGGCTGGGAGCCTCGCCAGCGTTGTTACATCCAAACACTATCCGCGCCTGACCTTCTGCACATCTGTCCCACATTCATAGCTCGGAATGTTGGCTTGTGTGATCAGATTCCGAAGCGCTGTACAATGGGATAGTACCAATAACATAGTACTGCAATTGTAGTCTATCCTGGTGTGGATATATGTAGAAGCCTCACCATAAGACTTCCCAGTATAGGGACCCGTATGAGCAGCAGTTGGGGTTAATTAGAAAACCGCTTTTATCTTTGAATATGAATGTCATGCCACATTAAGAACAAGCTGTTAATCAGGTAAAAGCAAGTGCTTCTATTTTTACTGAGACCTTCAATGAACGTCTCCTCTTTAATAGCAGCTTAAAAGGATGTCTATGCAATATTTATCCAATAAATGTACTTCCTAAAAAAAAACATACAACGACCACAAATTATAGTTCATCAAGGGGAACCATTCTAAACACTTCTGTAGCAAAGTGGCAGATGTGTTGCGTTGCTCTTAATAAAGTCAACTTGTTAGTGGAGTTTGCAATTCTTGAAATAAAAGGATTAACTTTTTGACTTTACATTTATCTCACACTTCAAACTGTTAGCCTCGGGTATTTGGAATACTTTATCAGCAAGAGGATGTAAGTGGAGGTAGTGGAGATATCGACCAGGGGGCATTCACGTCTCTCTGCACACATCTTTTCAGTTTCAACTAACCTGGTTATCGGTAAATTGTCATTGTCAAAATATGTCTTTTTGTTTTACTTAATTCTATAGAGAGAAGGAACCTTTTATTGTTTAAACCAGTCATTGCATTAATGACGTTCAGCCTTGTTGCTAAAATGAATAAAACTCATCAAATGTGGTCTAGACTAGAATGACCCTGGATTTAACACATCAGAGTTAAAACGAAGTTTGCGTCCACCGGTAATAATATATAAAGTCAGACAGTACTTTTTTTTGTCACGAATGATGTAGATGTCAGCTGGTTAATATGGAGTGCGTTATTGTAATAGACGTGTAATTGTACCTTTATTTACTAACAATGGATTTCCTCCACAATGGATTTTCGGTGGTGAAATTAAATGATTGGGTTTCATATCTATAACATCAAGGACCAAGCGTTAGACCACAGACACAGTGTGCGTTTGGCTGTCATTATTCTGCACAGAGAGATATGTTAATCTAACAGGAGGATTACAGCTAATCAGAACGGATAGAGGGGCCTGACTGCCAGTACATTGATCTATGCTGGATCCTAAACACAACGAGGAAAAAAATGGAGTGCATAAAACTGCATGGTAAATTAACAAAAGGTGCGGAAATAGAAGGCCATTTTTAAGGTCTGCTGACTTAATGGATTCATAATGACTTTTAAATCCTCGCTCGGGTAAGAAATAGTGTTCATTTTATAATTGCATATAATTACACTTTTTCATAATCCAGAGCAGCCTTGCAAACGGAGTCTATAGCTCCATTATCAATCTTTTTAAAGGCCTGGACCCCTGCTGAAATTTGAAAAGTGTTACATTATCTGTTTTTCCTCTTTATTCATCCAGCAAGGAAATACATTGTAACCCTTTGTGTGCTGGGTGAGACGGAGAGGTGGTTCCAGAAACAGGGGGTGGGCAGATTGACAGGTCCTACACCCCTTTCTGGGCGAATTAGATGCCAGCAAAGCGTCACCCTATATTTGAAGCGGCTCTGTCACCTCTGCTCACCTAGTGAGTATTTCACAAAACTGAAATCTTCATAATCGAGATGACTGACAGTGACAGCTGTGGGAAAAAATGCCTCTTCGTGCACGTCATGTTTGTTAGTCTAAAGACAATCCGGCGGTCTTGCGGGATCATTTGTAGGCATTGTGTTTTACTGTTGCGCATGTGCATGAGTACAACTGTGACGTGATCTACTGAAAGATGAATCTGTGTCTGCATCTAACGTTACTTTAACACTCCTCCGGCCGCCGCACACGGAGCTGGGATATCACATTAAGGGATCTTTGTAAAATATGCAGAGACTCTCAAATGCAACTCAGTCATGTAATAAACATTTATGTTTGAATTGTTTAAACTGTGCAGCATTCAATTAACGTAATTCATTAATAAATGATAAGATCTGTAATATGTTTATTAGACTCCAAATGAATAAAATTGTCCGTTAGATGAGGGTAGTAAAACACAGTGCCATACAGATAGTAACATGTGCCAATAGGGGCACCACTTGCAAAATAATTTATAATCTTAGAACTAGTTTTGAGCTATCAATAAGGACACTACTAGGAATTTTGTAAAACTCGTCTGTGTAAACATAGAAACATAGAATGTGACGGCAGATCAGAACCATTCGGCCCATCCAGTCTGCCCAATTTTCTAAATACTTTCATTAGTCCCTGGCCTTATCTTATAGTTAGGATAGCTGTATGCCTATCCCACGCATGCTTAAACTCCCTCACTGTGTTAACCTCTACCACTTCAGCTGGAAGGCTATTCCATGCATCCACTACCCTCTCAGTAAAGTAATACTTCCTGATATTATTTTTAAACCTTTGTCCCTCTAATTTAAGACTATGTCCTCTTGTTGTGGTAGTTCTCCTTCTTTTAAATATAGTCTCCTCCTTTACTGTGTTGATTCCCTTTATGTAGTTAAATGTTTCTATCATTTCCCCCCTGTCTCGTCTTTCCTCCAAGCTATACATGTTAAGATCCTTTAACCTTTCCGGGTAAGGTTTATCCCGCAATCCATGAACCGCGTACTTGCTCTAAACCCCTATATCTTACTCCTGTCTCTGTAATCATCTACGCTTAATAACTGCACTCACACCAGGATCTCTAATGCCCCAATCTTAATATGTGCCCCACCTCTAGTTACCACAACCAGCCTATAGTACCTACTATACCTGATTTATGTCACGATATGATATATTTTAGTAATAAAATAATATATATTATAAAACATTAAATCAGGGCCTACGTTTCCTATGATTGACTACCGTGTTAGTAACCTAACTTTAGTTATTGACATACCCCTACACACTGTCCTACCACTAACTGCTGTGTCCTTTTATTAATTAAATTGCAAAGTAGCAACTGAGTCACATTGTTTATTCTCTCTAAATGATGGGATTAATTTTCTCTTTTAATTTACAAGACTTTTCTAAGATCAATCTTTGCAATATTGATTACCGTCCACTTCAGTCCTAGACACACGGACACTGTGAATTAATGTTCTGCTCGGCCAGTTCTCTGTTACAGTCATCCCATTATATGTAGTTTTCTGTGATCAACATGATGAGGATACATCGGGACAGTTTGTGTTTCAGGTATCTCAATGTCTTATATTATTTAAAGGGACACTATAGTCACCAGAACCACTACAGCTTAATGGTTCAGGTGCCTATAGCATGTCACTGTAGATTTTTTAATGTAAGTGCTGCCTTTTTCAAAGAAAATACAGTGTTTACATTTGTGTCTAGTAACACCTCTAGTGGCTGTTACTGAGACGGCCACTGGATGTGCTTCCTGGGTCAGTGCTGCACAGTGTGCAGCAGTTTCACTCAGCATCTCCATGCTCTGTGTGGAGGCACTGAACGATCCCCATAGAGATGCATTGATTCAGTGGATCTTTATGAGAAAATGCTGATTGGCACAATGCGACAATTTGCAATACATGCACAATAGCCCCCCAATGCTTTCCTATGGGAAAACATTGGATTGACTGAGATTATCAAGTTTAATTATCTCAGTCATGGAGGCGAGGCCAAGCTAATTGAGGTGTGGGAGAAAAGGTGAGTAAAAACAAAATTTTAAAGAGATGCAAGGGGGGCCGGTGAGCTAAATAGTTAGTTTAAAATAGCACTATAGTGCCAAGAAAACAAACTCGTTTTCCTGGCAGTATAGGGTTATTAGGTCCCCACTCCCTCGTGGCCCCCTCCCGCTGGGCTGAAGGGGTAAAACCCCTTCAGCCACCTACCTTAATCCAGCGCCGTGCTCCCTTGGCGCTGGTGACCTATCCTCCCCCTGCTGACGGCAGCTCCGAATGCGCATGCGCGACCAGATCTGTGCGCACATTCAAACCGCCCATAGGAAAACATTACTCAATGCTTTCCTATGTACGTCCATTGTGTCCTCAATGCGATTTTCACAGTGAGAATCGCAGAAGCGGCCTCTAGTGGCAGTCAGAGAGGCGGCCATTGGAGGCTGGATTAACCCTCAATGTAAACATAGCAGTTTCTCTGAGGGTTAAAACCTGTGGGACCTGTCACCCAGACCACTTCATTAAGCTGAAGTTGTCTGGGTGCCTATAGTGGTCCTTTGACACTGTCAGGAATACAGATTTGTAATTTCCTTTAATATTAAGTCATACTTTACGCATTATTCGTTGGGTTCTTTAAAACCCTGTTTTGCTACACAATCCTGCAGGAGAGGTTGGTGCTTTATGGGAAAATAATAATTACTATGATAATAATAATCTACTTCTCTCATTATAAAAAATAAAACACAAGTGAATATAAAGGCCCCACAAGAAAGCAGATTTCAGATTGCAAATCAAATTCAGGCAGGCGTGTGAATGTCACTGCAGAATAAATACATATATTTCTGTCCACAAAACAATTCATAAATATATTTATTTTCATCCTGCGATGCAACGTGATCCAGCAAGTGGGTCAGATTCATATGATAAGATATGATATGATAATAATATGATAAACTAATATATCCTGCAAACTCCTGAGTTCTTTTAATCACATCAGAAAGTTTAAATAAAAGATGGCAGCATAGTATTTCATTAAACAGATATGGGAAGTGACTGTACTGTAGTATATCTGAATTTTTGCTGCTGATTCATTGGGAAGAAGTGGTGAGTGGCAATACGGATGTGCCTGGTCTGAAAATGTGATGGACTTAAATGAGAAGGAATATACACTGAGCACCACAAACCTCTTAACAAAAAGCATTCTAACATCTTGGTGTTAAGGGAAATATAATTCACTGGAAATAGCTGGGTATAGTCTGGTTATTGCAAATTTATTTGGTTTTCTCAATGTGTCAATGTGTCTGAACTCACCACTGGAATATTTATCAACTCCCTTAATCCTCGTTTTTTAAATATTTGTATTGAGAACTCACTGTGTGTAATGGAACCGTTTTTAAGAGTTAGTGGCAGCTAATTATGAATGAGAAATAAATACTAATAAAAACAATAAAACTATCTTCCTTTACGCAGAATAACTTTAAAATGAAGCATTATAAAGTAATAAAACAGTCAGATTTTGTTTTATTATGCTGACACACTTTAACATCCATACATGTATAAACACATGCTCTGAAAACACAAGCATGTGCACACTCCTTCACTCACACGCATGTGCACTCATTCGCTCACACAGGCATGTGCACACTCATTCACTCACACATGCATGTGCACACTCAGTCACTCACACACGCATGTGCACACTCATTCACTCACACACGCATGTGCACACTTATTCACACATGCACACATGTGCACTCCTTCACTCACACACGCATGTGCACACTACTTCACTCACATGCATGTGCACTCATTCACTCACACATGCATGTGCACACTCCTTCACTCACACACACATGTGCACACTCCTTCACTCACACACGCATGTGCACACTACTTCACTCACACGCATGTGCACTCATTCACTCACACATGCATGTGCACACTCCTTCACTCACACACATGCACACTCATTCACTCACACATGCATGTGCACACTCAGTCACTCACACACGCATGTGCACACTCATTCACTCACACACACATGTGCACACTTATTCACACACACGCATTTGCACGCACATTCCCTCACATAATATTTAGAAGGTATAATTAATATATTGGCTAAACAATGCAATTAATTTACTCTTGTCAAATTTTCACTCTGTAATAAAAATTTAGCATTTCATCAAATCCCTCAAAAGTCTGAATTTTCTAAATGTGATAAGGAGATGAAAAGAACACTCGGAAAATCCATTTAAAAAGAAAACTGCTCTTTCCATAAGCCGAACTGTTTATTACCTATAGTATTCCTGTCACATACAGTAGGTGTTAAATCATCCTGGTTAGGAAACGTTCAGGAAGGTTTTTTCTTACCCAAGTTATGTTAGAAGCTTTCTGGTTTTATTCTCGGAGCTGATGCACAGTCAGACTGAGAATAAATGTTCTTTTAAAACCATCTGTTTGGACCGAGTCCCGAGGCTTTTTTCTCCCCAGTGACAATCAAGAGATGAAAGGAAAACACGTTCTCGATGCCAAAAAACGGACAAAGATGCTCATTCTTTCAAAAACATGCAATCAATATGTCTTTGTGGAGCAGCTTTCAGAAACTTTTTTGTATAATGTGGTAGGAGGACACCTAATAGGGAGACGGTGACATGTGGAATGGGGGGGGGGTCACCAATACTTGGTTTGGGGGCAATTTGTTTATTAAAGAGGATAGTCCCTTCGAGATGGCCGAGAAGTTCCCACGTGCTGTGCTGACCAGCAAATTGTGGCTTGCCCAGGCCTACAGGTCATTTTGTGTCTGTTTCTATTTTTTAGACAATAAAATAAATGGGATATTTTTAGCTGACTAGCTTTTTATGGTCCATGAAAAGAATCCTTAGAGAAAGCACAGAGTTGTTGGAACCTTGACAATTCAATATCGTTTTTTTTTTCCTGACGTTAAATATTTATTGGGGGGGGGAGCTGAAGGTCAGTGTTTGCTCCTGTTTGTCTACAGTGATGTTTTACAAATAGTTATTCCCTGTAACTAAATCTGCATAAAAAATAAAGCACAAATCTTTAGCTTGCTGGCAAAAATGTCGCTAGATAAAGTAACTTGCAATGAGATGAAATCTTAACGAATGAAGACTGTTGTCATTTTACGTCTATCAGCGATTACAAATAGATCCATCACAACCTGTTAGCACAGTTAAAACAGCGAGTTTGAAATATTGTGCGACACTGTAATGATAGTAGTAGCCAAATGAGTGTAACGTGATAGTTTGTTTATCATGGCCATCTTAAATGTCACTTTTACATGTAGGATTAGGGAACTAACTGCGTGTTTTAGGGATGTCACCGCCATACTCCACAGCATCTCCAGTGTATACAAATCACTGCAATGACCACTTAAAACAATGCACTGCTATTACACTGCAAGATTATAGAGTCGCTATAATGATGAGTAACATATAAAACTAGCCATTTTACTGGCATTACTTTGAAAGTGATTGTTGAGTTAATAAGTTATTCACAATGGCGAATTCGCTGTGAAACACTCTGCCTCTTTGCAAACCCCAATACCCCTTTTTTTTTTTTTTTTAATTAAGATTTTCTGCCCAACAAGATAGCATTAGGCTCGTTCTACCATTAAATAAACGGTCGAAGCATCATAACCGTATAACAATGTGCTGGAGTGGTTATAGTAACAGGGGTGCGCTTCCCCCCCTCTCCATTGTACGTAAAACTAAACATTTTAGAACGGATTGACTTCTTACCTGGGGTGCATTGTGCACCGCTTACTGCCTTCATTCCCGTGGATGTAAAAAGTCAAACTGTTCATAAATGTCTTGAGTACTTAGCGTCTGTGTGGTTGGGGGGAGAGGGGATGCCACTTTGCTCCTAGCACCATAACCACTACAGAAAGCTTTACCTGTACAAAGTGCTTCTTCTAACATTGGAGACATTATGATGTAAATTGTCCCAATCGGTGTGTAGCACTTCCCTGTATTACGAACAGTTACGAAGAACTCCTGTTACACGTAGAGCGAAAAAAATAAGAAATTATATAAATATTTGTAAAAGTCAATTGCAATTGTGAATAGTTCTAAAAAAAATAATTCACAAACTAAACTTAATGACAGCGGGTTATAGCGTTATAGCCGTATCACAACTATAGACTGAAAATGAAGGATTTCATTAGAACAAGATCACAGATTCAAACAGCTTTTTCAAAGTACGTACGTATTTAATGCATAGAGCAAAAAAAAAACAAAAAAAACAACAGCTCTACTCTAATAAAAGAAGGGAAGTATGTCTGTAAAGGTGCTTAATAATAATTAAAATGGTGACCTAGGGAAGTGAATGGATTGTTCAGTAATGCCATACCTTTCATTTTCTCGAGTCGTACCATCTGGACCGCAGGGAGCAGTTTAAAGGCATCAGGGCTTATGGCTTCCAATTTAAATTAGGAATATTACAGACAGAAAAGGGAGGGAATCCAGTCTGTCCTTTCTCTAGAAACCAGAAGAGTCGTTAGTGAGATCTAAGGGAAGAACTTAATCAGGAGCAGAATTAAAGTGAACTTGTCTCTGGATATTTTTTGTGTATAAAGCACTTTGAAGCAATAACAGCAACAGGTTAACAATATTTTCATTTAATCAAGTTATAGTAAAAGTAAGTGTCACTTTAAGGAAATCCAGATTCATTAGAAATCATTTACTCAAACTCAATAGAAAATATATATATTTCAAAAATATCAGAACAAGATGTAGGCAGATTTTATAATACAAAGTGATAGTACAAATAAATTTTCTATTAAAAGAGGCACAATGATACTTTGACCATTGTGGGTGAGAATGCCAATAAAATAGGCATTTTTTGTTTGAATTTTCAATATTTCTTTTTCTATTGTGTTACTGTTTTCTGTAAAATTGTCCATTTTCCATGTCGAGCACCTTGGGCTATTGCACCAAAAGCTCAGTTTTCGAGTCAGACTTTTCTGTATCAATTATCTTCAAGATTTACAGAAATGATTGTCAGGCTATAGAGTAATAAATAATGGATCAATCAATCAGTCAGTGCATTTATCATTTTGATACAATTAACTGCGGTAAAGGGAGGGTATCGCCGAACGTGACCTGAAAGATATCTGGGAATCTACATCCAATTTCCACGGGCGTTACAATGGCCCCCCCACGTACTGTGCAGTGCTATTATATCATTCCACTGTAACCAGGGAAAACTGTTATTTATGGCCCCTTTTGTTTATAAGGAATTCTTCCTAAAACAGTGCAGAGCTTTCACCATCATGCCACAATCGTGCTAACATAGATGCTGCTATATTAATGGATCACTATAGGGTCAGGAACACAAACATGTATTTCTGACCCTATAGTGTTAAAACCACCATCTAGCCCCCCTGGGCCCCTCATGCCTCTATAAATATAGTAAACATCTTACTATATTCAAGCCAGAAGCTGTAACTCCGCATGCTGTTAGACTCAGAAAAAAAGCGGTCTGCTGAAATCATCAGAAGTGGTAGCCTGATCCAATCACAATGCTTCCCCATAGGATTGGCTGAGACTGTCAAGGAGGCAGATCAGGGGCAGAACCAGCATGATTCAAACACAGCCCTGGCCAATCAGCATCTCCTCATAGAGATGAATTGAATCAATGAATCTCTATGACAGGGGTTCTCAACGTTAGTCCTCAGGACCCCCTACCAGTCCAGGGTTTAGGGATTACCTGGGTGTGTCTAAGGTGTTTAGAAAAAGAAAAGAAAACCACCTTAGAGTCTAAGGTGTTTTTTTCCCTTTTTCTAAACACCTGAGACACACCCAGGTAATCCCCAAATCCTGGACTGGTAGGGGGTCCTGAGGACTGGGTTGAGAACCCCTGCTCTATGAGGAAAGTTCAATGTCTGCATTCAGAGGGTGGAGATACTGAATGTTTGGATGCATTTTAGGCAGCCATGACCCAGGAAGGATCTCTAACAGCCACCTGAGGAGTGGCCAGTGAAGTTATCACTAGGATGTAATGTAAACACTGCATTATCTCTGAAAATACAGTGTTTACAGCAAAAAGCCTGAAGGGAATGATTTTACTCACCAGAACAAATTCAATAAGCTGTAGTTGTTCTGGTGACTATAGTGTCCCTTTAAGTTGTCCCTTGAAGTAAATCAATACTATCAGCCAATATGGTGAAAAACCACCCGAGACCGTTAAAAGACGTTATTCCTCCGCCAGCAAATGTTACAGTTGCCAGTATGCCGTCTGGCTAATTAGTGTTCTGTTGTTTAACTGACTGTCATCCACTGGACTTGGTTGGTTGGTGAAACGTAATTCACTAGTTGAGAGAATGCATTTTCACTGCTTAAAAATTCAGTGGACATAGAGAAAGATTAAGATCGCACAGGGCCCATATTAAGGCCCACTTTTCATTCTTCATAAAGGGATGGCTAATAAGGCCTAGAACGGTGCTGTTTTAAGAGTTACCTGGGCTCCGCAGCACTGCCCGTCTTATGCCACTGGGGATGTCTGGTTTGCCACCTGATCTCATAGACCTGTCAGCAATGGCTGAAGCTGAGATTCCGCGAATTAGAAAGGACGTCTAGTATAGACACCTTTAACTCTGTAACTTGTCTTGATAATTACACGGCATTATTTTATTTATATCTGCTTAAGAAGATAAATAATTTGTCTAATTTGCCAAAACTCCTTATTTGAGCTATTGTGAATTAAAAGATGCTGAAAGAAGTCGATTAAATAACAAATTGGATAATTTCCTCATTTTTAGTGTTCTTATTGTAAAACAGACTTTTATGTTTATAGGACTTGCAGAAATAAAATTACACCTACTTTCACTTCGTCTAAAGAAAAACCAGACACACGTATGTGCTGAAAGCTTCATGTACCTTGCAACAAAAATATATAAAAAGTTTCTCAATTTTTCAAAGGCCGGGAAGATGGCTCTGTCATTTTATATAGAAATGAAATGAATACTTTGCTCTGTTTCCGCATTAAAAAAAGAATAGGGAAGAAATAGTTGCAGTATTGAAGTGTCGGGCGCTTTCATTGAGTCCTGTTTAAGAAAAGCAGAATACCCATAATCTAAGCAAATTGTCTGCTCTATATCTCTGCTCTCCTTACAGATGGAAAATAGGAGAGAAACACAGACGGATCGCAGAAAAAAAGACGAAAGCTGGGGAATAATAAACCACATTTTTAATTCGGACTTCACAGAATTATCTGTTAGTGTAACTTTGTATCTATCGATCGGATTTGGTGTGTTTTGTAATGGCTTTATGGAGGCCTGGGGGGTGGGTGGGATGTGCTCAGAGCCGAATTTCAAAGGCGAATGGGCAATTTGCAGCGAGGGATGGAAAGCAAATGAAAGGTATAAATATTTTTAGCTCAATTTACCAAAACATAGAAAAACACACTTTTTAAGTGAGCTCCAATACAGCATTGGCTTTTGTCGATTTTGTTTTAGAGCTCAGGGATGTTGATGTTTTATTTAACTTTCTATAATTTTTTTTTATGACTATTGAATTGTTGATAAAATTTTGTTGCGAAAAACAAACAAACAGCTGCAGAGTGACTAGTGTTTTGTTCTTAGATAAATACATTTGCTTTGTATCCCACAAACCCTGGCTGTAATTACATAATTTGCTGCCAAACAGACGCTAATCATGTCATAGAAATTATGTCCCACCATTCTGATACTTTATGATTATCAGTTTAGGATACGTAAACATTCACGTTTTATTGTTAACACTTTAATGGGACCTTCGAACACTTGGGACCTTCATCTAAAAGACTTTTTATAAAATAAATTTTTCATAAATAAATAATACCTTGGGAATATTTGTAAGTGTTTGCAATTGGGCCGAAGGAACACTACAGACACTCCCCGAGATTCGAGGATGTGTACCAGCATCATTAGCCAACAATTCCTCATTAATTACTTAGACCAAGTAACGGATTAATGAGCATTGTAACATTGAATTGTAGCGCTGAATTCACTTTGAATTCCCGAAAATTCTCACATTAGTGATCAAACTTGTAAGTCTCCTATTTAAGTAACAGTTTCATACCTACGTAAATATTTTATATCAATGACTGTACAAACCTTCAACCGTTTTCTTTGCGTCCTCCATTCTACATTCTGGTACAGGGAAATCATGTAGGGCACATGTAGGTAATCATGTAGGGCACAAACTGAACATTTTTTTGTTTTTTTGTCCACGATGTTGTGAGAATTCCAACATTTTGATCCATTAATATTTTCCATTTTTTTCCTGTGTGGGTCAACCAGGCTTTATTCAACCTTCAAGAACCCTTGCTCTTAGGTCAGTTGTATTAGGTTTGCATTGTCTCCTTCCAAGGTCGCATCCTGGCATCACTGGTCCTATTTGGCCAATTAACCTTATGGTAGTCCTCAAGTCATGTTTCTTCTTTCACGGGAATCCACGCCAAACACTATATCTTTGGGGATTATACAACTCGATCATGTATCTTTCTCCATCTCCCACAGAAACAATACCATAAAATGTATCGCTTTAGTGAAGTCTCTCTCCCAGACATTTGATCCCAGAGAAAGCCCACATTAACATTTGTTACAATTTTAAAAAGAAATGCCTTCTTCAGGTTTATGCAAATTCATATTTTACATTTTAATTTACAACTTTTACTTTGAAATAAAAAGAAAAACGGGTGTTGTAATTTCTGCATTGTATCTTGCATTGTTTTTACCATTCTTTCACAAACCCAAGTCTTGTAAATTGTTAATTCTTTGTAATATTTCCAAATCTATTAACATCTTGAAGTTATAAATCTATGAAAAGTGAAAGAAATGATATCTTAAAGAAATACGATTTTTGAAAGAATGCACAACCTGTAATGAGGTTAGAAGTACAATGAGACGCTGTTTTGCGTTCCCTCCTTGGTATTATGGATAAGCAGTAGCCGTAATGATCAGATATTTGAATAGATTTCAGTGGTGAGAAGAAAACCGTTCCTTTCTTAGCCAAAGTATCCCCTGCAATACAAAGTGTGCATTACCTGAATCTTTTTTTTTTACATAAGTGGTAATAAAAAAAAATTGCATACAGACAGTAGGGTTGCTCTGAAAGCAAAATTCATATTTAATAGTCCATTTCTTCCCTTCTTCTGTAGAAGCATTTAGCTGCAACCTGTTCTTTTACAACACGTTAGGGTAATTCTCACCACAAAGAGGTTCCGGCAAGTCGATGATCAGGGGCCCATAAATACCTCACCCGAATGTCTGGCTCCTAATGCATTACACTGACCTGGTGGAACATCCACTGAGCTAGGAAATAATGTGTCCCCAAACTATTGGCTGTAGCGCACCCCCCTTCCCCTATTCCTGAACGTTATGGGATCTCTTCATGATGTGCTATGATTCAGATAGATTTCCACATTTGCTGAAAGAATCTCGTAAAACTAATGGTCTGAAAGTCCGCAGAGATAGAATGTTCCATTATTATTCTGTTTATCAGCACAGATTATCAATGCAAAGGTATCACACACAGAAGCAGAGGATTTTTAAATATGCATCTTTTCAAAAGTTAATATACAGCACAATGCTGCTGTTCTATGATACCAGCCAGGATTTAATATGAATATTTCATAAAGGAGAGCATAAATATTAACATAATGTGCGTTAGTAAATAATACTGTATGCAAGTTAACAGTGACATGATACACTTTGATTGTATGCAGGTAGTGTCAATCAATTCATTTTGGGGGAAAACTCAGTATTTCTGGCCCAGGATCCTTCACAAAGTCAGTTTAAGACATATCCCAATAGAGACTCCAGTGTAACGACCTTTGTTTGTTTTCTCCTGGTAATTTAACGCTCTTAAAGAACAATTCTTAATTTCAAGATTCTTATTGACGAATTCCAAAACATTATCATTGCTACAGAGGGGGAAATCATTTTTAATATGCACGTTTTATTCTCCATCAGAACAGATTGAAAAATATTTTTTGTTGGAATAATTAGTTGAATTTACTATGCAAAAATCCCTCACTTTTTATATAACTGTAATAAATATGATAAAAATAAAGCTGGAATTTAACTGCCACTCTGCACAACATTTTTATAAATATACCCAAGTACCCTGCTAATGGTTATTATCCAACCAAACCAAATCTGGAACAACTGCTAATTGTTATCATCCAATCAAATCATACATGGAACAACTGCTAATGGTTATCATCCAATCAAACTAAACCTGGAACAAATGCTAATGGTTATTATCCAATCAAATGAAAACTGGAACAACTGCTAATGGTTATCATCCAATCAAACCGAGCCTGTAATAACTGCTAATGGTTATCATCCAATCAAACTAAACCTGGAACAACTGCTAATGGTTATCATCCAATCAAACTAAACCTGGAACAATTGCTAATGGTTATCATCCAATTAAACCAAACCTGTAACAACTGCTAATGGTTATCATCCAATTAAACCAAACCTGTAACAACTGCTAATGGTTATCATCCAATCAAACTAAACCTGGAATAACTGCTAATGGTTATCATCCAATCAAACTAAACCTGTAACAACTGCTAATGGTTATCATCCAATCAAACTAAACCTGGAACAATTGCTAATGGTTATCATCCAATCAAACTAAACCTGGAATAACTGCTAATGGTTATCATCCAATCAAACTAAACCTGGAACAAATGCTAATGGTTATTATCCAACCAAACCAAATCTGGAACAACTGCTAATTGTTATCATCCAATCAAATCATACATGGAACAACTGCTAATGGTTATCATCCAATCAAACTAAACCTGGAACAAATGCTAATGGTTATTATCCAATCAAATGAAAACTGGAACAACTGCTAATGGTTATCATCCAATCAAACCGAGCCTGTAATAACTGCTAATGGTTATCATCCAATCAAACTAAACCTGGAACAACTGCTAATGGTTATCATCCAATCAAACTAAACCTGGAACAATTGCTAATGGTTATCATCCAATTAAACCAAACCTGGAATAACTGCTAATGGTTATCATCCAATCAAACTAAACCTGGAATAACTGCTAATGGTTATCATCCAATCAAACTAAACCTGGAACAAAGGCTAATGGTTATCACCTAATCAAACCAAGCCTGTAACAACTGCTAATGTTTTTTTTCCAATCAACCAAATCTGTAATAACCGCTAATGGTTCTGTCCAATAAGAGCCAACTTTTTAACAACCTCCAAAAATTATCCATTTAATGAAACCAAAACTGTACCAGTCAAACAAACCCAATAACTGGCATATGAAAGGGTAAGACACAAGTAAAATATGAGCAATCTTCACTTAGGGATAGTGGCAAATTTTAATGGATTTTGACCTATCTGCTACAAATGTTTATTTGCTTGTTTTTTTAATACCTACAAGATTCATGCAAATTGTAATAATTGTAATAAGCTGATTGCTGCTTCCATTTTGTGTACAAGAGAAATTACTTTCGGGTTTCGCTAAATTATATTTCGCTTGTGGGATGTCCTGAATCTAGCAAACTGCGTTTTGTATTTATTTTTCTGACATGGTTTTATATGTTTCTTCCACATAAATTCATGGACATGCAAATTAAGGCATTGTTGCATGAGGTAAAAGGTGCCAATTGTCGCATGTTCTGTATTTTTCTGCGGTGGCACAAAGTGCCCATTTCAATTTTTAAGCCATGCGTAATGTATGCTCATTTTTGCTCCCACAGTAAGTGTTCAATTGTTTATTAACAATAATAAAGCTTTTTGTAAGGCTGTGCTTTAAACTGCAAACTGTGTTGTATGAAAAAAAGATTTTAAAAAATGTGAATAATCCAGCATTTCACACCTCGCCTGGGATTCCCACAGTTGAGCTAATTCTCCTTTTCATGAATGGCAGCAAAATATAAGATACTTCTTCAAATATTGTTGCCAAAGCCTCTAAAATAGATTTAGCAAGCTGCGATTCTTAGGTGATTCTGTAAATCATGGGCAGAGAGAGCCACTTCCATCTTAGCTCCCTGTCAATCATTGTTATAAGCTCCGCCCTTTACACCTGGCAGTCAGTATAGAGAGAGCCACTTCCATCTTAGCTCCCTGTCAATCATTGTTATAAGCTCCGCCCTTTACACCTGGCAGTCAGTATAGAGAGAGCCACCTCCATCTTAGCTCCCTGTCAATCATTGTTATAAGCTCCGCCCTTTACACCTGGCAGTCAGTATAGAGAGAGCCGCCTCCATCTTAGCTCCCTGTCAATCATTGTTATAAGCTCCTCCCTTTACACCTGGCAGTCAGTATAGAGAGAGCCACCTCCATCTTAGCTCCCTGTCAATCATTGTTATAAGCTCCGCCCTTTACACCTGGCAGTCAGCCTAGAGAGAGCCACCTCCATCTTAGCTCCCTGTCAATCATTTTTACAAGCCCCGCCCTTCACACCTGGCAGTCAGTATAGAGAGAGCCGCCTCCATCTTACCTCCCTGTCAATCATTGTTATAAGCTCCGCCCTTTACACCTGGCAGTCTGTATAGAGAAAGCCGCCTCCATCTTAGCTCCCTGTCAATCATTATTATAAGCTCCGCCCCTTATACCTGGCAGTAAGCATAGAGAGAGCCGCCTCCATCTTAGCTCCCTGTCAATCATTGTTATAAGCTTCTCCTCTTCATTTGCATTGTGTGCCCTGGCTGTGCCTGGACTCAGCTGGATTATAATATTATTCCTGTAGCTTTAGTCCATTGTTTTCCCTTTGTCGCCTGAAAAAAGTTAACACTTGTTATTGTTGATTTTGAATGTTGTGTAATTTCAAGAGAGATTAAATGAAATAAAAGCTCCAGCAACAATTCTGTGGGGGTTTGGATTATATCAGGGCTCTCAAACTGACTCATTCTATTTTCTGAGAATTCCATATGTATTGATTTCAGCTAAACAAATGCACAAACATTCGAAAAATCTGTGGCTTGGAAATGAAAGTTTTTAAGAACATGAGATGTTTGTACTGGGTGCAGATGTTTGTACACCAGGACAAGAGCTTAAATAATAAAATGTAATTATAGTGTGTCCTCTCTGGCTGGCTCGGATAAATCTACAGGGCTTACAAAGGACAGGGCTGGGGACAAGGCGAGCTGACTGTCAGATGACAGCAGGGGATGCGGGGAAGGGGGCAGTCAGCAGCAGATGTGCGCTGTGTTCAGGATTAAGGAGTGAAATAGCAGAGGAGATCAGGAAGCAGATGTCTGAATTTTTCCTGCTTACCCACACTTGTGACACTCTCCTTCTCATTCCCTCCAGCCCACGCTCGCTTCATCATCTCAAACTGTTACTCTGGCCAAATGAAAGCCGTCTAACCTAGCTTCCTGTCATTTGATACATTTAATAATCGATTAGTATTTCCTTTGTACCCTTTCTTACTGATCTATGTTTCTATGTTTCTATAACCTGCATAGGGCTACATCTATCCTGCACACTTTGTCCTGCTTCAGATAGATACTTTTGCATGTTTGGACTCGGAGTGTTTCTCTTGTCTGGTGCCACTTACCTTAACTCACTGTTTAGCTAATAAACACTGTAGAAATACACATTTTCTCTTAAAATGTTTATCACAAACATGTTTGTTTTTATTTTCATTTCTATAAAGGGCCATGATGATTCGAAAAGCTCATTTGAGCAGGGTCCTCATCATCCTACTGTTCCTGTAACATTGTATAATAGTCTCATTCATTATTTTATTTCGCCTTCTTATAATATTGCAAAGCACTGTGGAATATGTTGGCACTCTATAAATACCAATAATAATAATAATACCAATAATAATAATAATTTTAGGTCATTTAACCCTTACAGTACAAAGCAATACAGTAGTAGAGACTCAAACACTGAGGTTGCAGGTGAAAAGTAGTTGAGTCACCCTAAAACAATTTTAAATGCCTTTAAACATATGATATTTAATTAGCTAAATGTTAATGAATTAGGAGAGTGTAGGATAAGTTACATGGAGTAGGATGTATGACTCAGCCTCCCAGCAGGGGTGGTATAAACATGGCTTTAGCAAAAGTGAGGTTAACTCAAAAAGAAACATATTCCATCTTATTAAGAGAGATGTGAACGTGGACAGCTTATAGTGGCCAATTTGTAATTACAGTCAAATGTCTTGTGCCTTTAATATTCAGTACTACAGTGAAATGGGAAGGCCTGTAAGGCATTTTTTAATTATTAGAATATAATTTATAGCAGTATGAAATAATCTTTATTGGTTCGGCATGTACTGAACACTAGTAGCTCCTAGTGATTATTAATAATGCCAGGCTTTTCTAATAACAGGTACAAATCAGTGAATCGGTTTCTAAGCGACATAAAAATGTATTCTTTAATGGAGTGGCCAGTCACACGGCGGCGTGGCTACCAGCTGATTGACTGCCAGTTTGCCTTTTGAGAGAATTGAGATAATCTCTGTCTTTTTACCATTTTCATACTTTAGTTACATTTTTGATTTGTTTTCTTTTCTCGCACACATTTTGGGTTAACGTTGGAGAGAACATTCAGATTCCCAATTACTGTTTTACAGAATTACCTCTACTCTTCTTATTCTGGTAAAATAATCAGATAATAATTCTCTGTGTGACATTTTAGAGTGTGCCTTTTGAAAAGGACATTACATAAAGCAATACATTACATTTATAAATGAAGATCCACCTCTGCCCCAAAAGGCAGAAAAAAAAGGATTAAATCAGAAATTCAGGCTATGAGCTATTTCAATCAGAGAAACTGCAACCCTGGTCATTTTCAAAGATTCTAAATTTCATTAATTTGCTAAAGAAGATTTTTGCTGAGAGCCGTAGAGATCAGCTCGTAGCGAGGCTTTGTCACTGTGTCTCACCGGGCTCCTGATTAACTATTAAATACATGCAGCAAATAGACCTGATAACATGCAGGGAATAGACCTGATAATATGCAGGGAATAGACCTGATAACTTGCAGGGAATAGACCTGATAGAATGCAGGGAATAGACCTGATAACACGCAGGGAATAGACCTGATAACATGCAGGGAATAGACCTGATAACTTGAAGGGAATAGACCTGATAGCATGCAGGGAATAGACCTGTGGATATGAAGGAATGAACCTGTGGGTATGAAGGAATGAACCTATGGATATGAAGTAATGCATCTGTGGATATGCAGGGAATGGACCTGTGGATATGCAGGGAATGGACCTGTGGATATGAAAGAGTGAGACCTGTGGATATGAAGGAATGGATTTGTGGATATGAAGGAATGAATCTGCGGATATGAAGGAATGGATTTGTGGATATGAAGGAATGAACCTGCGGATATGAAGGAATGGATTTGTGGATATGAAGGAATGAACCTGTGGATATGAAGGAATGAACCTGTGGATATGAAGGAATGGATTTGTGGATATGAAGGAATGAACCTGTGGATATGAAGGAATCGATTTGTGGATATGAAGGAATGAACCTGTGGATATGAAGGAATGGATTTGTGGATATGAAGGAATGAACCTGTGGATATGAAGGAATGGATTTGTGGATATGAAGGAATGAACCTTTGGATATAAAAAGGTTAGACCTGTGAATATGGAGTTGTAGGTCTGTACATGTGCTGAGATCAGAGGACCCTGGGATGGTATATGTAGGAAGTATGATATATATAGGAGGTATGGTGGGGTAGTGCAAATAGGGGATATAGTGGAATAATACATACAGGTGTATTATTATTATTATTATGATATTTATAGAGCGCTGTCAAATTCCGCAGCGCTTTACAGTGGGTGGACGAACAGACATGTAGTTGTAACCAGACAAGTTGGACACACAGTAACAGAGGGGTTGAGGGTCCTGCTCAATGGGCTTACATGCTAGAGGGAGTGGGGTAAAATGACACAAAAAGGTAAGGATAGTATTAGTCTAGTGACAGTTGCAGAAGAGGAATCAGTCAGGAGCTATTAACAGTTTCATTGATACGCTTTTATGAAGAAGTGGGTTTTTAATAACTTTATGAAGGAGTGGAGACTGGGTGAGCATCTAACGGAGGAGGGAAGTGAGTTCCACAGGAACGGTGTATGGTATATAGGGGGTATATATAAGGAGTATGGTGGAATGGTATATATAGGGCATATGGTAGTGTATATATATAGGTGATATGGTATATATAGGGTGTATGGTGGAATGGTATATATAGGGTATATGGTAGTGTATATAGGGTATATGGTAGTGTATATAGGGCATATGGTGGGATGGTGTTTATTGGGGTATGGTGGACTGATATATGTAGGGGGAACGGTGAGATGGTGGAATGTCATATATAGGGGGTATTGTGGGATGGTGTATGTAGGGTAATGATGATATGGTATATATAGGCGGTATGGTGGGATGGTGAATATATAGAGGGTATGGGGGGATGGTATATGTAGGGGGTATGGTGAGATGGTGGAATGTCATATATAGGCGGTATGGGGGGATGGTATATGTAGGAGGTATGTTGGGATGGTGAATATATAGGGGGTATGGGGGGATGGTGAGATGGTGGAATGTCATATATAGGCAGTATGGTGAGATGGTGAATATATAGGGGGTATGGTGGAATGGTATATATAGAGTGTATGGTGGAATAGTACATGGGAGAATATTTAGGGAGTATGGTATATATTGGAGGTTGGTGGGAGGGAATATGTAGGGCCAATGCTGGGGGTGAGCATATGGATATGTTCAATCCCTTCACAGCAAATGATCAGAAGATTGTATCCATAGGTATAGCATAGGCATGTGTAGCACATTATATAAATTATATAAAGTACCATCTTTACTTAAAATATAAAAAAAATTAAAATCAATTTTACTCTAATTATAACAAACTTATTATATTTAATGAAGGTGAAATGTCATACAATAAATATTAGATTTATTATAGGCGGCACTCTGCGTGTGAATATATATATATATAAATTTAATAGAAATACCATATATTTATAAGCAGAGACATTATATATGATAAAAATAATACTATATTCCATATAGATCACGTATCCTCTGATTCGTGCCTGCAGTTGGGGTTCAGCACCCAACGTTCCCTTCTCTAATTCCCTTCTCATTATTTTGTTCATGTTAACTAATTTATGAACATACCAAATTTCCCATGGTTCATTGCGCCTTGTGACCTCTTGACCGCTATATCCTGGCTGTAGGAAGATGCTGAATCCGAGATGTATCATGGCCGCAATATGGATGATTCCGTCGTTGCCCGTGCACTAAGTGGCTCCTTCTGTGATTTCCAAGCGGCTCAGGAAATGGTTGAAATAACTGCGCAGTGTGTTTGTGAATGTGATGGGCTAGGGAGTAAAGCATTAGGAAGCACAGCTGTCAAACATCTCTGTCGCAGGTAATTAGGACGCACAATTAATTTGGGAGTAAAACATACATATTTCCTGGTTATTTTCAACGTGTACATAAATGGCCCAGAAACTGCCTGAGGCAAACATTAGCAACACATAGTTACATTGCACCCGTCTAGGAGTCTGCGGAACAAAATTAAATTAACTTTATTCATTTTATGTAAAACAGCAGCTTGTTCCAGGCGTCACTGCAAAGTCTGCTCACATACAGCGCATTAACAGTGCACAAAACTCGTCAGAGCTATTCACTAAATACCTAACGTTTTGTCCAAATGTGCAGATTAGCCACCAGCCTGGAGACCAAATTAAAGTCGGGTGAGAAAACGCTTAATGCCCAATGACATCGCCATCAGGTACCGGGTCACTGGCGCTAATATCAGTGCATTAAAAGTATAATTTTCTAAACACTGTTAGAGAGGCGAGGCTGCGGTGGCGGTTTTTGTCGCCAGCAAATCGATAAAATTAACATTGCCCGGACGGGCTCGGGGAGTCGCAGTCTGGTCTGGTCGATGGCTGACTGAAGGCTGGAGAGGATCTGGAAGTTATATTAACTGTCTGCTGGGTGACAGGTGTTATGGTAATGCTGGTTTGTTAATAATGCTATGGCCGTTGCTCTTACCCACCTAAATTTGGCTGTGGTGTGATTTATTGGAAGGGGGAAGGGTAGCGGTAAGAGGGCATACGAGGAGTCCGCAGTCAAGTTTAAAGTAAACGTCCAGCCAGAGTCACTGATGGAACGCGACTGCCGCCAGGAGCAAATCAACGTCATTATATTTCTCTTTATGAGAGTTCTGTCAAAATGCAAAATGGCGTCTGTAACCCAAAGCTTTTCTGTTTGCTTTGCTCAAAAATAAGGTGTCAAGGTGAAAAATACAGCTATTTCCTTGTCTAAAAATTATGTTCCTAAAGTGTTTGTTGAACACTTTGAGATTTCAGCTTTTTTACAATAGTTTTGTGACACGAAGAGAGTTCTGTTTTTCTCACTGACTTCAGCCAGGATCTGAATACATAAGCAGCTTAGGTTGTATAAAGTACATAATAATAAATATTTGTCAAACTCTGGTATGAAATAGGCTTTTAATTATTATGTGAAAATGTCTTATTGTTTTTTTAAGGGTTATCCTAAGCACTATAACCACTACAGCACACTGCAGTGGTTATGGTGCAAGTCAGAGCAGGACTAACCACAAGGTGATATTAGGTGGCTGCCTAGGGCCTTGGGGTTAGACAGGGGTCACAGAAAAATGAATTTGTTTGGCCCCATTTTACCATCTTTATGTGAAGGATGAGATAGTGTTACTTTAATAGCTGCTTTGTGGTAATTAAATGAAATGAAATGAATTAAAATTGGCGATTCAGGGAATCCATTGAAAAATGTGAAAAAATTGATCATTCTTAATCTATGTCAATGAATGCAAAATTCCCAGGAAAAAAAGCATTAATGTTTACTATTCATCTTAATGGTGATATAAGCCGCAGCGCACATTATTTCTCTATATTTAATATCTCAGTACCAAATCTTTCTTAATTTTCAGCAAATGTGAGCTAACAGCATATTAAACTATATATTACAAAGCAAAAGCCACAGAAAAATAAGGAGAAAAATAGGGAATTAGTGAAAGTTATATTTCCCGTGGGCTGTATTACAGAGGAAGACAGACGCCGTGCGTAGAAGCTATATTATCCGTATGACATGTATTCACCCCGTACACTGCTCATGTACTGTGTTATAAAACATATAAAGAAAATACGAGATAAAATCACAGATCACAGCACATTACATCCTAAAACAGTAATAATACATCATTGTGCGCATGTTTGTCGTATTATTAGACAGGTGACAGTTCTGCTGCCTAATTATAACAGGCTAAAATGACTAAGATTATTAAAAACAGCAGGAATTTTGTAAAATTGCCATTTGGGGGAGTTTTTCCACAGTTGTGCTTTCAGCCGCGCATGCTCCACACAATGGCACAGCCAGCCATGTTGCTTCAGAGTGGAATTGGAAAATGTGTTTTTTTTTTTTTTTTTTTTTATCTGTCTGAATGATAGACTATACACGAATTAGGAGAAGGAACAAAAAGAGGTTATGGTGCTGGACTAACCAACATCAGACCCTCAAAAATGGTAACCTCAATAGAGATAAACAAAACAAGACAAGGAAATGAGGGGGGAATCCACCCACAAATGATGGGTGGAAACCACTCACATTCACAATCACCTCCTAATAGACGTCACATAAACAAAAAGGAACCTTTATTAGTACACAATAATGAAAACATAGTAACTACATACCCTTCCCCTATACACCCTACATGTGTCTAAACGTGATAAAGTGAAAAAAGTGTATAAAACGTGATAAAGCAGGGTTATACGCTCACCCTTGCAACGTAGACACAAACCAGGTGACCAGGTAAGACGCCACCTGACCTGTGAGTCTGTGCACGGGGGCTTTCCAGGAATAGTGCTCCAAGTAGCAGTACAGCAGGGATTAGCAGAAGTGTAGTCAAGGAAAGCCAAAGTCAGGGGAAGCCAGAGATCAGAGGAGTCCAGGAGGAAAGCCAAGGTCAGAAGCCGGAATCAGACAGGAAATACTGGAACGCAGATACGGAGAGACAGGAACCAAACAAGGGAACCAGAGCCAATGAATTGACACCTTTCCCAGGGTGAGGCAGGCTTTTATATCCAGCCAATCAATATGGGTTACAGGTGTGCTAGAGCAGCCACGGGTAAGTTCAGCACCCAGTGCTGGAAACAAGGCAAGGACAACTATTAAGGCAATACTATGAATGGCTGGATAGCTCAGTGGCAAAAGTGCAGGATTAGGAAAAGTTGTGAAACCAGCTGAACTATGATTTGGGGTTTATGGGGTATGTTAGGTGATTCAGGGGTTCCTCAGGGAGTGTGAGTGAACAGATTTCCAAACATGATAAAAATGGATTTCAATGAGTTGTGGAATGGGAATATGAGAGGTCCTGTGACTTGTGATATGGGACAATGAGAGGTCAAGTAGATTGTAGAATAGGTCTATAAGAGTGACTTGTGGAATTCCGTGACTTGTGGAATTGGACTATGAGAGGTCCACTAGTTTGTAGAATAGGTCTATAAGAGGCCTTGGACTATGAGAGGTCCAGTGGATTGTAGAATAGGTCTATGAGAGGCCCTGTGACTTGAGGAATTGGACTATGTGGGATGAGATATTTTGAGGCCAAAATGTTGTAAAATAAGAGATTTAGTGATACCTGGATTTGTAGAATGATGAGATGTGATGAGAGAATATGCCAGGAAATGTCAGATCTATTCTATATTCCAGCAGGGATACTCTTAACATGTCTGATACTTACCCATGATATGCGCCAGCTGATTCTTGCATAACAAAACTGAGTACAAAATACTCAAATGAAGTAAATGTAATCTTCAAAGGGGATGAAGATTAATTTTTAGGACAGATAATGTATCGTATTAAAAATATCAAAGACTGTCGTACCTTTGAGCTTGTCGGCGTTCCAGCGTCCTGCGGAATGCCTTCAATGTCTTACTAATGCTTTTTGCAGGCAAGGTGGTGTTAAAATGATCCTAGACGCATCAATATGTGAAGTAAGATTACTCTCTGTGCTTACACTGCGCACTAGTCACTAGCGTCATAAAAAGTGATCTTTGTTTTGGGGCATTGCGAAGTGAAATGAGTGATTCCAGTAACATATATTCCATCCCTTCCGTGGTGCCTGATCTGAATAGCTCCGTATTATCCTGGGTAACTGTTCCCCTTTAAGGTACTGCTGGTTTTATCTTCAGTTATTTTCACATATTGCTTTCTTGGTACCTTTTCTACCAATGATAGGATTACCGCACATTGATCATGTGATCAGCGACATAACTGACGCAGTGGTACAATTTGGCGATTTTATGTGCTGTATACTCAATACAGAGCTCATTACAGAACTCTAACAAGGACACGCTGAACGCACCTTGCCACAACATCACCCCATGCTGAGCACAAGCTCTGTGTGCCAGCGTGCAGCCAGCGGGCATTACAGAGCATTAAACAGTTTAATGTCTTGTAGGATTAGAAGTAGGCGAAGGGCATGGCTACAATCTGTGGGTCACAATATATTTCTCATAAAAAGTTGGGTAAATTTGAAGTGAAATTCAAACTGTAGCTAAAGATTCAAGTAATACTAGTGTGACTTTCAGAAAATGCCAGGAGGTGCTGCCTTTTAATTTGGGCATTATTCCTGTTAGTGTTTGCTCTGAGGGCATTGTGGGTGGCCGGAGGTTACAGTTAATTTAATCAGTGTTTAATGGTCTGGCTTGAAATTAAATTGTGCATGTACTGCAATAATGTCCCATTACTGCTACATCCTCGCTTTAAGTGTGGAGTAAATATCATGGAATGACAAGGCGACCGTTACAGAGCGACAGGGAAGCCAAATCTCTCTGTGATGGGACAGGACGGCTGTTTAAATAGTAGTGCTTACAGGTTCAATGTGACCAGCTCGAGCAGGTTAGCAACACAGAGGGACTACAAGCTACCTGCGATAAATGTGTGCAGCACTGAATGGCTGCAGGTTGAATATATAATGGATGAAGCCATCTCTCAGCTCATTTCTGTAATAATGTAACCCGTTAGCAAAGTAATAACCACTGCAATAAATATTGTACCCGGTGTGAGTTAATTCTTCTCCTCTGCATACAACAGATGCAATCTGATAAAATTACTTAGAACTAAACATTATTTCATTATCCCGGTTTCATTATTGTTCGTTTTTAGCCGCAGTGCGATAGCTCACTAGTTAGTGCTCCAACTGCAGGTTCACAGAGTGACACAGTCAGCCTAAAATGAGCACTAACATTGAAACCCCAGGGTGTACTGGGAATGTAATGATTATTAAATATACTCTAGGGAAATATTTGATGTTTTTTATTATTAAGATTTTTAAAACTATCCCATAATGATCAGTGAAAAAAATGTTATCTAAACTATTCACTTTTTTTCCACCCTATGCACAAAATGACACCACTCGGCTATCCACTCACCATAACTAACTGCGTACGACCTTCCCAGGGACTGACAGAGTCTAGATTCTGTACCTTCTGGGCTTCTCAAAGCATTGTGTCAACATAAATGATATACTTCATGTGAGTGATTGAGTGACGTCAGTTTCATCGAAGTTAAGACCTTAAAAGCTGAAACAGTCTCATTTGATGCTGCAACAGAACGGCACAAAAACAGATGGGGCTTGACTTGCTGTTGAGACCAGGGGCGGCCAAAGGGCAGATGCCCAGTTGTTGCAGGACAAGAGCTCCCTTGATAGCCTGGCAGCTTTAAAGTTGATATAGGTGGACACCACCCAATGTATCTCAAATATTCACTAAATATCTCTTCAAAAGTATTGGCACTCAATCAAGGGTGAAGCAAAATGATCCATTTCCAATTCAGAGACTTTACAATGTAAACTCCTTAAGGATTCCACTGATTCGAGGAACAAATGAACCTTCGCTATTAATGACATTATGCCCGAGGTCGCCGTGTGTCAGCATTGGACATATACAGACATTATACATGAAACATTATAACATCCGCTAACCATGACAGCCATTGATTCAGAAAACAGATTTCACAAGCTTACCAACATAAATAACGAATAACTGAATAAAGAACTAACGTCTAATTTCTTTATACACAGGACGTGCAGTATACTCCGTAGTTACTGAGTTTCATATTCATCATTTAGATGCCAAGAGAAGACGCCAGCAACATGGCACTCCAATGACTGTAAACTACATGTCTCACAATGCTTGGCCACTTTCTAGGGACAAATACGTGGATGAAGGTGATGGGGAGTCAGTGAGCTGCCTCGTGGTTAATGCTCATAACCGATATTTTACCTTCTCTCTGGCATTAACCTGCCAATTACAGACAGTCAGTCTGTAGTTCCAGCTTTAGGCTACATTACCCATAATTCTCTTTCAACAATTGTGAATTAAATATTAGACTCTCTGCTATATAATAGGTTCTGGAGTTGTCGAGATTTCTACATTTATCATTTATTTTTGAGGCTAACAATGATATAGAAAGGATAGTAGATACCTGGAATAGCCTTCCAGTAGCTAATTGATTTAGAAAGGGTAGTGGATACATGGAATAACCTTCCAGTGGGAGCAGTAAAGGCTAACAGTGATATAGAAAGGGTAGTAGATACCTGGAATAGCCTTCCAGTGGGAGCAGTAACAGTGATACAGAAAGGGTAGTAGAAACCTGGAATAACCTTCCAGTGGGAGCAATAACAGTGATATAGAAAGGGTAGTAGATACCTGGAATAGCCTTCCAGTAGCTAACTGATTTAGAAAGGGTAGTGGATACATGGAATAGCCTTCCAGTGGGAGCAGTAAAGGCTAACAGTGATATAGAAAGGGTAGTAGATACAGTAAAAGTTAGTACAATAAAGAAATTGAAGAATCCGTGTGGCCATATTAAAGGTAGATGTGTAGAATCAGTTGGAGATTTTCTAATAGACACTCTAGATGGGTCAATCGGTTCTCAGTTCGCGTTCACGCAGTATATTACTTGCTATTACTGCCGTTGATTTGCGTTGTGTGTTCAATTGTAGAAAATTACTCCAAAATCTTCTCTGAGAGTACATGTTGTTCAAGTAGTATTTGGCAGAGAATTGAAGGTCGCGATATCAGACCATAGAGTACTCTGAGCTCGGACAATGGCTAGGACAGTGTGTTATCATCACCCAAATATGCAAATAGACTGCTGCGCTGGAGGTCGCTCATTTACATATAAGGTACATTACACAGCATAAAGGACAAATACAATTTAACTAAATGGAAAAGACAATTGAAACATTCTTATTTCGGTTATGTCACCCTTTCTTCATAGAGATCTGGAAGTAGTTTCAAGCTGAATGTTCTGCTAAAATCTTTTAAAAATAGCACAATTCATTTTTTCATGAACTGGAAATTCATTTAATTTTTAGAGGAATATTTGATATAAAAAACAAAGCGTCCATATAACCATATATCATGGCGTTACGTGGGGAATATATCTTATTAACTCTAAATTCACTTGTAGATCATTAGAGACGAACAGATATTGCAGTGTAAAAACAGAAACATTTCCAGATATTCCGGTGTGGATTTTTCTCATTGTACTCTGAACGTTGCAGTAACCCCTTCAAACATCGCCTTCACATATCATCCTAAAACTCCATACTAGGAACTGCAGGATGCAGAGCCTGTACCCCCCCCCCCCCACATTTGGGGGAAAGGAAAAGTTATTCCTTATTTTTCCCAGACAATTTATCTGTTAAACATATAGTGATCTTGTCATTATTATACACATAATGTGTAGATATCATATTAATTGCTTTCCATCAGGTAAGTTTGGAGTATTTATTAAATGAGTCTTACATATGGTCAGGTTAGGGGCCCTACTGGTATACGTAGTAGTACTAAGTATCTAAGAGATCATTATAAAAGCGACAGTTTAGTTAAAATAAAATAATGTTGGTAAAACAGGTGAATGAGGATGTGTAGTTGTTTCCATTTTACCAGCCTCCAGACTAGAGGTAGATTTTCTGCATGATATATTTACAGATGAAAACAGAATAAACAAATTATAACCACGGTGCTTGAAAGTTCAGATGTAAAGAAAACACGAGGCAGAGATACAAGAAATGTAACAGAACGTGCGAGCTAATCAGGTGACAGCGAGTGAAAGTTCTCTATGTCTGCGCACAGACAGACGATCCTGGGGATTTGCAAACACAAAAGGTCGATGTAAATAGCTTGAAAGTATTCATTCATGCATTATTTCTGTCAGTATGTAACACCGAGGGCCCAGTGACTGAAAGCTCCCATATACATTGAACCCTAACCTTGCCGTGTGTCCTTGGCTGACCTTGAACATCGTCCACGAATCACTGAGTGCATCTCCCAGCACAGATGGCGTAAACCCATGGGGACGGCCTTTTTTTAGTAAATTGCCAGGCCAATATTTTTCATGTTCAAGGACTCTCCTATATTTGCAGAGGTGGCGAGAAAGCTGTGGCGTCTTTATTCGATAGCAGAACACAAGCTAAGGCTGTCAAGTAATGAAAAAAACTGCGTGGAAAGCATTGTGAGAGTGGCAGTGCTATAACAGCTGGAGAGCTGCCTCTTGGATACTGGAAGAGTTATTTGAGAGTCAGTCTGATTTTAATTCCTGCGCTCCGAGAGAGGCTGAGCAGCAAGACACAGTGAGATTATGATGCAGATGCGACCAATACATTATATATGGAGACACACTGTGTCAAGAAAACTGTTTGTATTTACATAGAAATGTGCATTGCATAGAGATGTGCAAACCATGTCCCAATTCATTCATTTTTCAAATCACTGAACATAGTGACCCTGGACAGGTTGAGTTCAGCCTAAAGAGGGCAAAATTCTAACCGCCGGGCAATCTCCATGGAAACCAAAAGGAAATTCTTTTAAATTTCTCTGTTTTAATAATATTAAACCACATTTCCCCCATTTATAGGCATCGTCTCCCAGTATTTTATATAAAGTATTCTATCAGGGAACACTGCCAAGTTTGAATTGACCCTACTTGATTTGACTATATCACATTATTCAAATGAATTAGCCAGTCCTGGTGCATTCAGGTAGTTCATATTATATATGTGACTCAGCCAATCCCGGTGCATTCAGCCAATCCTGGTGCATTCAGTTAGTTCATATTACATATGTTATTCAGCCAATCCTGGTGCATTCAGTTAGTTCATATTACATATGTGATTCAGCCAATCCTGGTGCATTCAGGTAGTTCATATTACATATGTGACTCAGCCAATCCTGGTGCATTCAGGTAGTTCATATTATGTATGTGATTCAGCCAATCCTGAGGCATTTACGTAGTTCATATTATATGTGTGTTTCAGCCAATCCTGGTGCATTCCAGGAAACTCAGCACAGGGTTCTGTGCCTAAGCGCTGAAAGAGAGGGTTCATGAATGTTAATGATGTCTTGATCGAAGGCCAGCAATCTATTTAAGGTCTGCATCCTGTTTTGTTTTTTGTTTTTATCACAAGATTTAAAGGAACAGTATAACAAATATAGGAATTAGCAAAATGTTAGGTTTGCCCAGATCAATGTACTATAAATATATGAAATTTATAAATATGATATTAAATGAACTTTCATGGATAACACATAGCATATGGAGTTAATTAATTGCTAATGGTGTGAAAGTATGAATTATGCTATGTTGAATGAACTGCATCATATGACAATCTAATAAATCTGTTTTTTAATATGAAATGGAAGTACATAAAATAACATAAAATAAGCATATTTTAGAGTGACTATAGAGCTAGAAGTGGTTCATACAGTGCAATGAGCAGATTTTACTTCACAATCCAGCAAATATATTTGATTTCAATATTGCAAATGGTTGCTGGTGACCTGTACGGTAAGTGTTCCCACGTAGAGTTTTTTTGTACAATAGAAAAAATGAGCAAATTTCTGAAGTGAAAACAACCAAAATGTTACTGTTTTATTGGCTCGCAATCAAAATATGAATCAAGCGAGCAATTTTTTAAAATCTCTGTGGGCGTCTGAAATTAAAAAGCTTTCTAATGGTTTACCAATAAAAGCACTCAAAGGATTAGAGCGGTTATAATTTGCTTCTTATTTTAACCGAAAGCTGTAAATAAGACAGAAATAATATTGTAGAAAATTGCACAATCCTGTCAATGTATAATAATTCTGGCTTTCACCTCGCCCTTTGTCCGAGCCAAATTCATTATCCCCGCAGAAACAAAGGCAGGACTGAGAGACACAGATAAAGAGAGGCAAAATATCAAATGGTGAAATAAGAGAAGCAAACGGTGGGAGCAGAAACATAACATAAAGTGCAAAGCAAGTAAGAACATAGAACCGAAGTAATTACTCGCAGAGACGTCAAGAGCGACTCATTGAAAGGGACAGCGCCAGAAAAATCCAAAGACTGAGACAATGCGACAAAGATGGGACCGAGCCAAGATGGGATCAGGCAGGTGTGAGCAACACAGAGACTAACTGTGGAATTTGCTGAGAGGCCCGTATAAAGGGAAAAAAGCACTTTTCAGATAAAATGAACAACTGCCCCGCTGTCTGACTGAGCGACCCTGAATATATTTTATGGAAAGTGTGTTTCTAATGAAAAATATAGAGAAAGGTCTGTAAAACATCACCGCGATTCGGAGTTTGGGAGAGGGAGGGCGAGATACTGCTCAGGTATAAGAGTTCTAACATTCTATGAACTGAAAAACAATGTCTCATTGGGGTGGTTATGGTGCTACATGACTATGGGTGCTGTTTTCTGTCAAACTGTTTTGGAATGGTCTTAATGAAAACTGGGGTTTCCCCCAAAACCCAGAGCCCATCATTTCTGCAGTTTCTGCAGTGCGATTCTGGCCGAAGTGCTTAGCGTCAACTCTACTCTGCCGTGTCTAAAGGGCTGGAGGAGACTGTCATCCTGCCACATGCCAATGACAGCAGGTAGAATGACCACACGTGGAACGAGACAGGATAGACAAGTTGTATGAAGTCCTGTTTGAACTTTGTTCTCGCCATTTAGTATCAGTGCGAGCTAACAGCAATGAAAGGGTCTCTGGCGCCTGACGGAGCGTACTTTTCAGCTGTTTGGCAAGTCATGTCTTCATGCAGATGCTGCACAGCTTTACGCTATCATCTTTAGCGAGCACGCTGCTGTTGAGCAGATATGGAGGGACTTCCAGCAGCTTGGTCCTGGGAGAAGAGACAGAAGGAGCCTTGGCCCCAGGTATTTCTGTTGCATAGTATGAGCTTTAAGATTAAGATTCCAGATGTTATCCTTTTTTGCCAGTGGCAGATCAGATGGCCCCTCATCTTCGGAAATGTCCTGCTCAATAGAATTATTTTCTGAACTTTTATTCCTACTTGCAGACAAATCTGTCTTGCTTGAATCCCAAGTCAAGTAAAAAGATCTTTCTGACATTGAACATTTGCCTAATTTTCTCTCCATTCCCTCTCCTTGAATGCAGGCACCGGGGTTACATATTATCACGTGGATGTACTAAGCTGTGTAAAGTGCCATATTGCTGCTAAGAAGAGTTACGCTCGTAAGTCAGTTTAAAGATCCACGATATTTACTATCACAGCTTGCAGGCTGGCTTCTAAATGTAAGATATATTTTCCTGGCACAAATGCAGGCTTAGCATAGTACTGGGAAAATAACCGGTGAAAGACAGTGAGTTATGAGCACAAAGAGCAACACTTTGTCGCTGATTGCAGCTATAAATAGTAAAAAAAAAAACATAAAAAAACCCCACAAAAAAATAAATAAAACGTGCTGGTCATGACTGTGAGACCTCAGGATCTAATTAGATGACTGACTCCCTCATATTTAAAAAGCCACTTTCACTGTATGAAAATATATTTTAAATCTTCACAGACCTAGTCCATCTAACACTTATAGTGCCCTTCCTGGAGACTCGGCCTCCGATGACCACAGAAGCAAGACAGCGATACGTGGTGCATGATCTCCAACTCAGGACTGTCCCTCCCGAGGGAGATGGTTGGGAGGTACCGTATAACTTAGCCACAGGTGCAATATCAAACTGTTAATTAGTGGATGCGATAAATTGACGTTTTCCATGATTTGCTGTGGGATAAGTGGAAGAGGCGTATCACATGGATAGAGCCACGGCAATACTCTGCTTAGTAGAAACAGTACCCTGCTCAGTCCATAGGCCCTGAGATGCTACCTCGAGTTCTCTGATGATAAAGAAAGGAATATTCAGATCTTTCATTGCAGACAGAACAATATTTATTGGTTTCCACTGACTTTACAACGGTGTTTGTGTAAGAATGAGGTGAGCGTGCGAACATTCGCAGTCTTTCATTGACCGGATGAAAACATTTCTACCCTGCTTGGTAAGTATTATTCTCCCAGGCATACGGTTTAACTGATAAAATTACATTTAAAAAAAAAAAAAGATTCTGACCTGTGCACTGGAGCTGCCAGCTTCTGAGACAAACAGAACAACAAGATGTTTCTATCTGTCAGCCTGCCTTATCTCTGCTGCTTACTGACATTACCAAGCTCACCGAGAAAATGAAAGCATGGAATCTGGCCTCCCAACAGCGCGTCCCGCTTAAAACGTCTGAAAACAACATATCTGACATGTAGCACACATGGCGGGAGCGTGGTATGCTGCGAGTACGCAGGTTCTGATTGCTTGTGCCTGTGTCTTTAAAAGAGTAAGCCCAGTCTGATTTGAAATATTGATTACTCAGAATGTGTTTCTCAGTTATATAGTTTAATATGTCATAAATTATTCCTTCCTAAAGTCCTGGATTTAGTAGACGTTGTGGCACTATTGTCGAATCACCCCTTGTTTTCCTTTGGCGTCCAGACTGAATCTCACTAAAATGATTTTGGGTGCACAGAGTGCATGCAGGGAATTGTTATCCATGTAACAGGCCCCACCATCCCTGGTTTATTCCCTGATGTACCACTTTTTGGTATACCAGGGAACTGTCTCCAAAATCTTTTCTGGGTTGGATCTTTAGACGCACACTTGCTACGCTGCAAATACCTGGATCACGCAAAGAACATTGAACCGGTGAACTCGGAATAGCACACCCTCAGTGGGCTGGCCTGGAAGATTGACAAGTAGACTGGCGTGCATTAATTCCAGGCAGACCGCCCCACTCCAGGCAGGTCCGTCCCAATTTTAGTGGCGCAGTCACTGATCTACCTCCTTTTACCCAACCCACATCCCAATTCACGCAACGCCAACATCACTGCAGCATTCTTGTATGCATTTATATGCCCCTGGCAAACTTGCTGCGTCACTAGTATAACTTTACTGCCTCACACTGGATAAAACATTGTGTAAACTACATTTCCCAGGATGCTCAGCCAGCAACAGCATTAAGGGAAATGTAGTTCAAAGACATCTCGAATGTCAAGCTTACCCTTCACTGAGTTTCCATTTTTCCTGAACCTATCAACCTTCTTGCTCTGCTCAGATTTGGTAAAATGATGCACAGGTGGCTATTTTTAAGCTGAAACCCCCTCCTTGCTGTCTGTCGAGTCTCCGTTTCTCTTTGTGTTTCTACCTTTGTGCACGTTACCCCATCAGAGACATCTTCCCATTTTTGTGTTTTGTCTGTGTGTCTGGTTGCTTAGTAACTAGATAACATTCTGCCATTCAGTCGTGGGATCACACATCATTTATGGGTTTTTTTTTGCCACTAAGTGTTTGATATCTTGAGAAAAATCCTCAAAGGGACGTAAATGTTAATATTATGGCATTTTTAAACCCAATCTGTCTTCATAACAAAATCTCAGAGTGAAGGACCTTTCTTAAAGTCTATTTACAGAGAATGTACATCCCTAGAAATGTATATAATGCAGACACATCACAGAGAAGACATTATCTACCCAACTTTCTACACGTGCAATATTATAATGCTTGTCATGTGTCTCGATGTAAGCCGTATGATATCAGGATACATTACAGCACAGACAGAGCTTTATAACATATCTTTTTATGGTATGATAATCAGCGAGTCGCCCTAAATCCTTGAGCTATCGCCTTTGGAATATCTTCCAGCCTGCGTTGCATAATGTCATTGTTTCTTTCAAATATATGTATCTTCTATCATATTGTATTATTCACAAACTGTAGGCTTTTTGTATCTGTTGTATTGTCGATTCAAGTAAGTGTTTGCAATTCTCCACCATTGGATTCCTTGGAAAGAAATATGTGCATGCTCACAATAACAGATACAAGACATTGAGAGATCACTTAGCAGCAAAAATGGAGCAGGTAAAACCGAGGAAGGACAACGTGTGCCTACGTGGTGATATATCCAAGTAGGATATGAGCAGGAGTAATTATTAATAGTCTAGGACAATCTCAAGAACCAATGCTTAAAATAACTCTGTTGGCTGAACATTATTTACTTACATAATTCTATGTAAATTATTCTCAACAGACTGGTATTATCTCTACTTAAGCAAATTATAGCGGCGTCATTTTTTTTTTTGTAGACAAGATTTGGCCATCTTAAAACAGTCATCTGGAATTTCCTGGGTTCCATTGATGATGATTAAGTCGGTAATTCAGGAACTAAAGGGTGTTTGTTGATAAAGAGAATTTTAAGGTGAAAGTAACCAAATTTGCCAGTTGATCCATGTTTCCAGGTGACATATTTTGGCTTAGCGTGTTAAATTTCATGGTATGTTCCAGAAAACTCATAGTTTAGTCCATGACCCTGACAGGCTTGCATTGATTGTTTGGGAGTAAGAGTTCAGATTTCCACTCCACCCTGAGATTAGGAAATGGACCCAGGAATTGCAAATGATGATCTGTCATAATTTATCTGAAACAGTTGTCAAATTTTTCAAAGGTTTTGACTTAAAATTTGCAAATCCTTCCCACCTCCCACCAAAAAAAATACAAAACACTCAACAAAATAATGGTGCCAAATGCATGAAGGCTTGGTTAGTTCTAAACAATATTTTTAAGTTTAATTGGGCAGGTTTCATGGGTATTAGTACACAGTGTTGACTGTTTTTAAAGTGCGCCGGTTGGTGCCTGGGTTATTTCCAATGAAGAAGTTGCCGAAATGTGCACAGAATGGACTCGCAGGCGATGATGCGTCTGTCGAGAAGCAGGTTACTCTGACGTCACGTTGTGTTTGGTTTCTGTGTGTACATAAAAGTAACACGTGGGTCAGAGATAAGCAGATCACGGCTTAGCGTGGGATTATTTCAACCTACAGCCGACTAAAACAATAAATACAGTATGTTTAAGCCCAGCAAAAAAATATCTAAAATCCTCTACGGCTGTTTTTGGTAAATGCTATTAGATGTGACCTCTTGTTTCTTGCAGCGACTAGGTTACTGGGGTATTAGTCGCGGGTAAGGCAGCTGTGTAATACTTTCTATAATCACACTTGTTGGTTGCAGAGACCGTAATGAAGCAGAGAAGCAGCATTTTACCAGCAGCGTGGCTCAAAGGCAAACGAAGGACTGGGCCTGACCGCCAGAACGATAAAGTCGCTTTTTTTTTTTTTTTTACCTCTGAATGTTGACTTAAAGTTTAATCAGTTACAGGGTCAAATGAGGCAGAAAATTCTGAGATGTCTGCATTGGCTTAGATCTAACTGGTTGAATTAAGCTCTCTCACTGCAGATAATAAGCACCAATCTAAGCATATTATGTCCTGTATATTGAATTTATTTTCTCTCTGTTTCACCTGCTGTAAGCGGCTGGGGGAGGCGTTGAGGACACATATTAAATACACATTTCATTCACTGGATGAGATTTACTTAGCTTTCCTAGAGATAATCTCTCTGTTATTTTAAGACATCGATTAACACTGTGTATAAACTCCCTCTCCGTGTGCATATAGAACCCCAAGGGGTAACAGAGGAAGGAATGTATCCAACCAACCACAACTCATTGAGAATTTCCTGACCAATACAAAGGCACAGAATTAAAACTATTTCTCTGAGGATAAAAACACATCACAATAGGGTAATATATGGGTATAATATATAGAGAGTGTAATATATAAGGTATCATATTTAGAGAGGGTAATGTATAAAGTATAATATAAAGACGGTGTAATATATATAGAATAGAATATAGAGCTAGGTTAATGTATAGGGTATAATATATAGAAAATGCAATATATAGGGTACAATATATGATATAATATATAGAGGGGGGTAATATGTACGGTATAATATATAGACAGTGTAATATATAGGGTATAATAAACAATATAATATATAAAGAGAGGGTAATATATAGGGTATCATATATAGAGAATATAATATAGAGATAGGTTAATGTATAGAGTATAATCTATATACAGTGTAATATATAGAATAGAATATAGAGGTAGGTTAATGTATAGGGTATAATATATAGAAAATGCGATAAATAGGGTGCAGTATATGATATAATATATAGAGAGGGGGTAATATGTAGGGTATAATATATGGACAGTGTAATATATAGGGTATAATATACAATATAATATATAGAGAGAGGGTAATATATAGGGTATCATATATAGACAGTGTAATAAATAGGGTATATTATACAATATGATATAAAGAGAGGGTAATATATAGTGTATAATGGGTAGATAGTGTAAAATATATGGTATCATATATCATATAATATATAGAGAGGGTAATATATAGAGTATAATATAGAGAAAGTTATATATAGGGTCCAATATATAGACCATGTAACATATAGGATATAATAAATGATATAATATATGTAGAAAGGGTACTATATAGGATATAATACATGATATAATATATATAGAAAGGGTAATATAACCGTTATCATATATAGACAGTGTAATATATAGGGTAGCAAATATGATATAATATATATAGAGAGTAATATGAGTATAATATATAGAGAGGATAATTTATAGAGTATAATATAGAAAGAGTGTTATATACACCATGTAACATATAGGGTATAAAAAATGATATAATATATATAGAAAGGGTAATATATAGGTTATCATATATAGACAGTGTAATGTATAGGGTAAATTATACCATATAATATATAGATAGAGGGTAATATATAGGGTATAATATATATAGAGGTTACATAGTTACATAGCTAAAAAGAGATTTGCGTCCATCAAGTTCAGCCTTCCTCACATATGTTTTTGCCGTTGATCCAAAAGAAGGCAAAAAATCTAGTCTGAAGCGCTTCCAATTTTGCAACAAACTAGGGAAAAAAATCCTTCTTGACCCCAAAATAGCAGTCAGATATCTCCTTGGATCAGGCAGCGATTACCCCACTAATTAGAAATTATATCCCTGTATGTTATGTCGTTGCAAGTATTTATCCAATTGCTGTTTAACCCCTTAAGGAGACATGACATATGTGGCATGTCATGATTCCCTTTTATTCCAGAGGTTTGGTCCTTAAGGGGTTAAACATCTGTACACACTCTGATAAAACAACCTCTTCAGGCAGAGAATTCTATATCCTTATTGCTCTTACTGTAAAAAAAAAAACATTTTCTTTGCCTTAGATTAAATCTCCTTTCTTCCAGTCTAAATGTGTGACCTTGTGTCCTATGTAAAGCCCTGTTTATGAATAGATTTCCAGATAAGTGTTTGTACTGGCCCCTAATATATTTGTATAATGTTATCATATCCCCTCTAAGGAGTCGTTTTTCCAAACTAAAGAGATTTACATTTTTTTAACCTTTCTTCAAATTTTGTAGCTCGTCTCTGCACTTTTTCTAGTGCTATGATATCCTTCTTTAGAACAGGTGCCCAAATTGCACAGCATATTCAAGGTGTGGTCTAACCAGCGATTTATAAAGAGGCAAAATTATATTTATATATACTATATTTTAACCCTGAAAATGTATGACCCTATTTATACATGACAAAATCTTACTGACCTAAGCAACTGCAGATTGAAATTGCATATTGCTGCCTAATTTATTGTCTATAACAATTCCCGAATCTTTCTCATGTGTTGTTATCCCTAATTCACTACAATTTAGGATGTAAATTGCTTGTGCATTCTTGACCTCGAAGTGCATAACTTTGCATTTCTCTACATTAAATTTCATCTGCCATACCACTTTAATGGGACAAGGGCGTCTGGGGGCCTGGAGTGTCCCTTTAAGCACACAGGTCTATAATTTCCAGGCAAGGCTTTTGAACCCTTTTTTAATATAGGAATGATATCTGCCTTCCTCCAATCTTCTGGTACAATACCTGAAACAAAAGAATATTGAAAGATTAAATGCAGAGGTTCACTTATTTCCCCACCTTCCCCACTCCTTAAGTACTCCTGGATGAATAACGTCAGGCCCTGGAGCTTTATTGACATTAATTAATTTCTTTAACTACTGTAGCACCTTGTCTCGAGTCATCCAATCACAAGTTATCTGCAAGTTTTTTGAAGCAATCATTTGCATATCTCTTGCCATAGGATCCTCATTAATACATACTGAAGGTTAATATGGGTATGATATATAGAGAGTTTGTTAAAATTTTAAAGGGTATAATATATAGACAGTGTGTTTTATATATATATATAGAGAGAGAGAGTGAGAGAGTGAGAGAGTGAGAGAGAGTGAGTAATGTATAGGTTATAATATAAAGAGAGGGTAATATATAAAGTATACTATATAGAAAATGTTAAATGTAGGCTATATTATATGGGGGAAATATATGTAATATATTGTATATAGAGGTGGAATATATGATGAGAATCTGCCCATTCACCATTAGAATCTATCCATTCACCTTGAGAATCTACCCATTCACCCTGAGAATATGCCCATTCACTCTGAGAATCTGCCCCATTTACCCTAAGAATCTGCCCATTCACTCTGATATTCTTCCCATTTACTCTGAGAATCTGCCCCATTTACCCTGAGAATCTGCCCATTTACACTGAGAATCTGCCCATTCATACTGATAATTTACCCATTTACCCTGAGTATCTGTCCATTCACCCTGAGAATCTGCCCAATCACCTTGAGCATCTATCCATTCACCCCGAAAATCTGCTTATTAACCCTGAGAATCTGCCCATTCAGTCTGAGAAACTGCCCCATTTACCCTGAGAATCTACCCATTCACCCTGAGAATCTGGCAATTCATACTGAGAATCTGCCCATTCAATCTGAGAATCTGTCTATTCATTCTGAGAATCTGCTCATTTACTCTGAGAATCTGCTCATTCACTCTGAGAATCTGCCAATTCACTCTGATAACCTGCCTATTCATTCTGAGAATCTGCACCATTCATTCTGATGTGAATCTTCTCATTCAATCTGTGACACTGAGAATGTCCCATTGATCCAAGTGTGACAGCCATTTATCTAAACATTCCCATCACAATAGCAGCCCTTGCCGTTTGCTTGCAGAGTTCTAGCAAGGCAATAATTTAATAAAATGACTTTTTTTAAAATAATTAAACTGTGATGGGTCCACATTGACAGTCATTGTGCAATTCGGCACCGACCACGCTACCGCCAGTGTCTGCGCAATGGGTAGGGCTTAGATTCCCAAGTTAAAATGGGTGTCCAGGAGAGTAATCTTATCTCTCGATCTGTTAGCAGAATGATCATAATGATTTATAAAGCTCTTCTTGCAGAAATAAAAAAGTGACAAGCCCACAACGCTTGCTAGTACCAGCGGCTCCCGTGTTCATGCTGGGTTTTGTTATTCAGGAATTCACTTCCCTTGTTTTGCAATCATACGAAGTGATCAGTAATTACAGGGTGTCCAAAATTAAGGAGCCAAAATGTCACTCGTGTTAAAAGCATTTTAGAAAAACATACAGACGCTCGTTGGTCTGTCGGAAATACAGAAAAAAGGAAAACTGCGCGGTGTATGGACCCGAGAGAGACGCACACATCTAACCAGTATTTAACCAGAATTAGTTCTGTTTTACTGAACATTACAGGTAGCATGTTACTCGTGCAGGAATCATCAAATTGAAGAAATTTTCAATAACCAGTGAATTACGGCAAACACAAAACCAATTCGGCAAATGAATGAATTGAGGGAGATTTCCAAGGTGGCTCTTTTGGCCTATATTTCACAAGTGAATTATCAGTTATCAACAATTCCCCAATAAGCAAACTCCATAGCTTATATAAGATACAGTTTAGGGTGCCACCAATGAACCCCATTTCGTAGCAGCTAGAAAACATCAGTTTGTGTTTTAATCAGTCCGTTTTGCTGTGGTGCCGGTGGAGAGAGACCTCACATTCACAGAGTTAACAGCTGCCAAACATCTTAAAATCATAAGCGCCTTATAAATCCCTACTGACAGCCCATCCCAGGCAGCGAGCGAGGGGGCTCCAATCATTGAACTGCTCACTCCACTTTCCCCAGATTATGGTCATCATAAACAAGCAGTTACATCTAGCGCTCAGAATGTGTACACAGATTGTGCAGTGCCGGCGGGACAGGAGCTTTACAGAGAAACATGGAAAATGGTTAAAAATGCAAAAGTCATTTGTTTCATTTACTTAATAGGTTTACAACCTGCACTCAAAATATTATGTTTTTTTACTAAAAAGTATTTGTATTATATGACTACTGTTGGTGTTTTACATGTAATATTATGATTAATAATATTAATTGACCTTTAATAGCCTTCTGGTGGAATCGGTGATTGATATACAAAGGGTAGTAGATACATGGAATAGCCTTTCGGTGGAATCAGTAAAGGCTAACAGTGATATAGAAAGGGTAGTAGATACCTGGAATAGCCTTCCAGTGGGAGCAATTACAGTGATTTAGAAAGGGTAGTAGATACCTGGAATAGCCTTCCAGTGGGAGCAGTTACAATGATATAGAAAGGGTAGTAGATACCTGGAATAGCCTTCCAGTGGGAGCAGTAACAGCGATATAGAAAGGGTAGTAGATACCTGGAATAGCCTTCCAGTGGGAGCAGTTACAGTGATATAGAAAGGGTAGTAGATACCTGGAATAGCCTTCCAGTGGGAGCAGTTACAATGATATAGAAAGGGTAGTAGATACCTGGAATAGCCTTCCAGTGGGAGCAGTTACAATGATATAGAAAGGGTAGTAGATACCTGGAATAGCCTTCCAGTGGGAGCAGTTACAGTGATATAGAAAGGGTAGTAGATACCTGGAATAGCCTTCCAGTGGGAGCAATTACAGTGATTTAGAAAGGGTAGTAGATACCTGGAATAGCCTTCCAGTGGGAGCAGTAACAGTGATATAGAAAGGGTAGTAGATACCTGGAATAGCCTTCCAGTGGGAGCAGTTACAATGATATAGAAAGGGTAGTAGATACCTGGAATAGCCTTCCAGTGGGAGCAGTTACAGTGATATAGAAAGGGTAGTAGATACATGGAAGCAGTAAAGGCTAGCAGTGATATAGAAAGGATAGTAGATATTTAGAAAAGCCTTCCAGTGGGAGCAGTAACAGTGATATAGAAAGGGTAGTAGATACCTGGAATAGCCTTCCAGTGGGAGCAGTAACAGTGATATAGAAAGGGTAGTAGATACCTGGAATAGCCTTCCACTGGGAGCAGTACAGTGATAGAGAAGGGTAGTAGATACCCGGAATAGCCTTCCAGTGGGAGCAGCAACAGTGATATAGAAAGGGTAGTAGATACCTGGAATAGCCTTCCAGTGGGAGCAGTAACAGTGATATAGAAAGGGTAGTAGATACCTGGAATAACCTTCCAGTGGGAGCAGTAACAGTGATATAGAAAGGGTAGTAGATACCTGGAATAGCCTTCCAGTGGGAGCAGTAACAGTGATATAGAAAGGGTAGTAGATACCTGGAATAACCTTCCAGTGCGAGCAGTAACAGTGATATAGAAAGGGTAGTAGATACCTGGAATAACCTTCCAGTGGGAGCAGTAACAGTGATATAGAAAGGGTAGTAGATACCCGGAATAGCCTTCCAGTGCGAGCAGTAACAGTGATATAGAAAGGGTAGTAGATACCTGGAATAACCTTCCAGTGGGAGCAGTAACAGTGATATAGAAAGGGTAGTAGATAACTGGAATAGCCTGGGGAATACACATATTGGATTGCTTGATAATTAAAAGGTTGACATTGGGGGTACTTCGCTCGGACTATCTCTTACTATATCTCAGTGTCTTGTGGGAAAAGGGCAACGCTCAATGTCCTGTCTCAGAGACTTGTTAATGTAACTGTTGAAGGAATGCTCTACGTCATGGCGTGATAAGATGCAATGGTAAATTATCAGCTATGGCCACTACTTGTCCTATTGTTAAATATCTAAAAATGATCAGATGGAGACTGCCGAGCGATATCGAAGGAAATTCGTTAATCCACCTTATTCCAAAGTCTTTTAGAAGAGGGAAATAATGAAAGTGAAAACGATTTAAGACAAAGTATGGTGAGGTTCTAATGAGAACTTGCCGACAGATTATGTAAAGGAAATTATTGGAAAGACAATGAGGAATAACAGGACACCGTGGATAGGGGAGGGGAGGGTTTTAGAAAGTAATAAATTGATAGTGAGAAACGGGCAGATTATAGCAAGAAATAATAACAACATGAATTTATCTTCAACCTTTGATCCAAACAAGAACACAATGCAATTTCAATGTATTCAAGGGAACAAGACAGATGCAGGCAGAGAGAAGCAGAATTTCTCTGACCGCATTTAATTCATTAGCATCTCAGTTATTCAACTCTGCAGTGTAATCTCTAATTAAACACAGCCGCAGACGCTATATCTACAGAAAGGCACGACTTAAAACTTCTGCTCTCAATAACCGTGCTATTATAATCTCTGCATTGTTAGCGAGGAGGCAAGGAAAACCCTGTGCGCTAAGCCTCTCCTAATGGGCTGAATTAAGGCTCAGCCACTTTCACTGAAATGCAGACCAGAGAAGGGAAATAAATGGAAAATAAATAGCATTAGCCATATCATTTCACACCATTTCTTAAAGATTTGGACAAACTATAAAGTGGCGCTGACAGCTTCGAGCTCCATGATATCTATCAATAAATGCAAATCTTTAAGAAATGGTGCGCATGCATGCCTGTAATTGTTTTATGTTTCGAGATAGATGAACATTTCCCTGCCAGTTTTCCAGAACATGATTAACCATAAGAAAAGCCAAGGTGAGTTCCTTGTTGTCCTGCTTTTGGGGACACCAGGCTGACCGGTCAGTAAAGTAGCCAGACCCACCTCCTTTAAGAGCCCCTTGTGGGCAGAGCCAGTGACACTGGCCCACCTCCTTTATCCTCCTCTCACCGGCATCCCGATTCCAGGTCTACCAATGTTGGGAGGTATGCCAGTGGGATCTTAATCCTTTTCTCAAGGTTTTTGTTTTTAGTTTATATTGGCCTTTTTCACAGAAAATACCTGCAGAACATAAAAGGGTAAATTTCTAACTGATGAGTTGTGATTGTGGGACATGTTTTTACTCTTGTTAAAAATCAGGGGGGGGGGATAAGGAATTATTGCAGGAAGGAAAAGATTTTTAAAAAATCATCATGTTTTATAATTAAAATTCAAACAACCACGAGTTTATATGCAGATTTGATCATTAGAAAAAAAATCAGCCAATGGGAAGATTATGTGTATTGTTGTCGTAATTCTTGCGCATTGAAGGATGAAAGATTTTATCTTTTGCTTGTTGGTGGGAAGTTTTGAGGATCCCCGGTTATTGAAACCTATACGTTTTCATACGTTACACTTTCTATATAAAATAAAAAGATTCTATTGAAGTTCCGCTTTAGCTATCAGAAGCTTCTAGGTTACAACCAAAGGATTGCAAACCCTTCTGTGTCCGGTAAGCTCTCATCTTCTTCCTGTCAAGGTCACCTTAGCTGTGTTTGGATATAAAAGCTCCCGGGCCTCGTATCTATTCTTGAGGTAATACAACGTTATCCTTTATGTGATTTCTATCAGAGGAAACAAATCTCTCCAAACCTCAGGGTCAGGAGGAGAGGGCGAGACCAGCATTGTTGTAGGGTTTGCTGAAGGAGACAGATCCTTCATGTGTGTTTAATACTGGGAGAAAGTGTCTTGCCACGTGGTGCCCTCCGGAGTAAAGGCTAATAAAGAGGGTAGGACTGTGTTTATGTTGAAGAGCCCTACTGAAAGTGTTTCTTGTAAGGAGCGGTGATGAGCTTGTAACTGACACTCGGCTATAAGTAGGCATTAATTTCTGCTTAATGTACCGTGCTGGCCCGGCCCAAGTCATCCAGCTTCTGCACAAGGCTTTCAAGATGATTAGGTCACGGATGCTCGTGCCTCTCTGCTTTATTTATTGCCAATTTCAGCCGCTGTATGTAGATTAACAGAGCAGTTTCTGGAGGGAATTAACCAGCAATAAGAGCTGGGGAAAATGCTCTGAGTCTGGTAATACAGAACCTCCGCGATGCACACCGTGGTGGTGTCTGCCTTCATATTCCTTAGAGAAATATACATTTATATTTTTTTAGAGACACAACACATTTAATACAGTCTTTTCTTACCATCATGGCATTGCTACATCTATCCACATGGCAACTGCCTCATCGTGGGGTAGCCAGTTTATTATATATTATTATTATTATTATTATTATTACTACCTTCATTAAAATCATTGTGGAGAATCTTGTAAATCCCATTGCTGTATGGGCTTTGGGTAACAAGTTAACATACGTTGTACCTCTGTGGGTCACGCTCTGCAGTGTGTGTTGGTTTCAATATTTATCTCACAGGCAGGAGATGGTTCAATACAAAACTTGAATTGGGTGGTAAAATATTAAAATAATTACCACAATTTCTTACAATGTCAAATGAAAGTCTCAGAAATGCTGACATTTTCTCATATCTACTGCTAAGGAAATCCATGACAAAGTGGCTTGGAATCTAAAGAGTGACAAGCATGTTGCTAATTTGCATATCACCAGATGGCATTCTGGGAATGAGGAAAAAATATCCTTCTTCTCATTGATGCATATTACATTGAGAATTTTAGCTGCTACTATCAAAATATAGAGAATTCATACCATTATGTTACAGACTGTATTTTATACATCGGAGAGATTTTGTCACTTTTTATCATCCTCCATAAGTTTTAATGTAACTTTGTCCAATCCTCCCAGAACAGATAATGTAATTCTAGGCAAATCCACCATCGTTACTGTTAAACTATCTAAATGAGGTAACAGTTGCAAATCACAGATTGTGTATCGCAGCCACAGCAAATGACATATTATGTGAGTGTCAGCTCCAGCCAATTACAGACTGTTCATGCCAGCTCCAGCCAATCACAGATTTTGTTCATACCAACACATCCTGCAGAATACATCCCAACAGGCCCTGAGGACCTGTGCGTACGTCCAATTTGTCCTGGTTAGTATATAATGATTCTGAATTTTTGAATGATAAGATAATGCTATTTATGATGTTCTAAGTGTAGACTGCTACCACTGTAAGCCTTCTGTAAGCCTGTTGTCTTTCCAGATTTCCATTATACAACACAAAGGAAATGTACGTTTCAGCCTGAGTCCAACTCGTGTAGTTCTTTGAGAATTAATCCGTTTAAACTAGCCTGCCGTCAGCTGTTTGAAGACAGCAGTGGAGAAAGTCCCAGGAAACACTGGATTTATGTGCCAATTAGAGAGAAAGGAAGTTATTTAGGTTAGCGGTTGCCACGTAGATAGCAACGCTGTTAACCTCTCTGCTGCCTTGTTAATGGCGATCCGTCTTCCGTTAATTTGCAGATTTCCGGGAGACACTGCGTTTGTGTTACAAGACTGCAGAGGATTATGGGAGAGAAATGCAAGGTTGTCTTCTATGATGCATATTGCCCTGCAGTCAGATCCCTTCCTTGTGCATAGGGTGGGGGAAAATAAGGCAGCGGGGCACAATATGTATAAAACCAGGTAACTTGACCACTTTTTACAATTGCACGACAATATGTAGAGGAGGTAAACACTTAGGTTAGTGGCAATATAGGGGTACAGTGGAGGGCTATAAAGGTGAGTACAAGGATTTTGAATTTAATCTGGGGTGACACTGGAAGTGATATAAGGATTACAGGATAACAAGGTGTGAGAAGAGATTGGGGTAACTTTCTTAATCACGTGTAAGAGGGAATTTGGGGCACATGGTGTAAGAATGCTGCACAGTGGGTTTGTAGGGTTATAATGTGGGTAAGTGCCCCTAGATTGCTGCTATTATATACAGAACTTTCCAATGAAAGTATGCATTTGTTCAGTTACAGTTGGCCTCACTTAACGATTAGTCTGAAATGTTCAATGTCACTGGAAGTCATCAGTTAGACATTGGGGATTGAAGGCATTGCTATTGACTTATACATATAACAGTCAATTGCCCCTGATTGTCAATAAAGCACTCCTCACTTACCCTTAGTGCAAATTAACATGTAGAAAGGGAATAATTCCCGCTGCAGATCCCGTCTCTGTTCCCCAGGTTACACAATGGAACGTGCAGTTAAATTGCTGTGAAATTCACAGCTAGGTAACAAACCGATGACACATTTTTGATCTGTGAAGCAATGAAAATATCCCAATTATGAAGGTGCTCGCGGACCACTGCCAGAACGAAGTGTGTGCAGCTGCTGTCTGACTGAGTTTCTAGGTGTGAACTAATTATTTTTAAGCGTATTTACCTTTCTTCAGAGTTCGACAGACTGTTTTCATTCACTTTACAGTCGTGCGAAGTTCAAGAGTCGAGATCAAGACACCCAGTTTTGAGGTTGACGTATGCCTATGCAAGAATGCAAAGTGATAAAGGATAATGCTTTAATTGGCTAATTAAATGCTCATTTCAGACTTGTTGAAAACCGAGGAGTATAAACATCAAGATCTGACACGTGGCTGGCAGCGCCGGACGTATGACGGGGTTAATGTCGTTGCGGATTATAGACATGTCATTCAAAGTATGAGTCCTGTACACAGCTCACACAGAATATATACATAGAGATATCAACTGAAAAAAAAACGTTTGCGGGTTTTATACTGCGCACTGAGCGGCGTTAGCCAGCGCTTCCGAGCATTGTAACAAAAGTGAGAAATTGAGATTTGGGGCCAATTTACTTAGAGTGGTCAGATCACTCGACATGTCTGCATTGTCATGTGCGAGGGTTGGAATAAATGCAGGGAGTAGGTGGAATTTCTGAGATCCTGGTGTAATATCGATTAATTAATCACAGCTGTGATGTCCAACGAATTACCCGGTTATTTAAAGGGGAACACTCTCACTACTCAGAATTTTCAATATTATTTTAAATATTCAACAAGCATGTGTTTGTGAGGTCTGGAAAACAAAATTTACCTGTATCCTGTCAGCCACTGTTATCATGTCTGCCCTGTTGTGTGATTGGATTTTGTATGTGAAGGTGGAAAAAGGCAGAATTCTACATCTAAGCTTTCACTTTGTCTACTTGGACTTTAAATTGCAATAGGGTTAAATAGGGTTATTCACTAAAGCAATAAATCAAAGTGAATTTCAAATTTAAGGTCACAATAGGCAAAGCAGAGAAATTCTCTAAATCAGCTATAGTCTCAGTTCACCTACTTGGATTCACTTTGAAATCTCAGTTTAGTAAATAACCCCGACAATGTTTCAATGTAACCTCTTGTAGTGCAATGTGTGCCCTGATGTGCCTGGACTGATCCAGATTGCGATACCCAATTGCTGAGTCTTTACCAGGGCCGGCGCTTCCTATAGGCCAACTAGGTGGCCGCCTAGGGCGCTGCTGAAGGGGGGACTCAGGCCCTGACTTTATGTTCAAGTTTTGCTCCAGGGCCGCCCCTCTATTATTTCGAGTGTATGGGTAGGTGTGTGTGTCTGTATGGGTCTTTGTGTGTCTGTATGGGTTATTTTGTGTCTGTATGGGTAAGTATGTGTCTGTATGGGTAAGTGTGTGTGTCTGCATTGGTCAGTGTATGTGTTTGCATGGGTCAGTGTGTGGGTCAGTGTTTGTGTTTGCATGGTTTATTGTGTGTGTCTGCATGGTTTATTGTATGTGTCTGCATGGGTCAGTTTGTGTCTATATGTGTGTTTCTGCATGGATCAGTGTGTGACTATACTATAGTCAGCACTTGTGTTAGTCTGCTTGTGTGGGGGCAACAAAAATGCTTGCATCAGCCCTGGTCTTGAGACGCAGGAAGGGCCCTCCATGCCTTTTGCATTGGTTTGTCTATACAGCACAGCAAAGTGTACTTTCCCAGATTGTACAGCGCTAAGGAACATGTTGGCGCTTTATGAATACCAATAAGGGGATTTTATTGCTTTATTCATTCGTGAAATGCGCCATTTCCCCTTTACTTGGTTTCATAGCGCGAACGCAGAAATTGCACACATTGTTGATACAATAGAATGCAGATGTCATAAATGGCGATCAAGTGACCTTGTATTCACTAAACAGTGATTTATGGCAAATATAAAAACCAAAAAAATCACTGAAAAACTTCCTCCATTTTGGCAGATCTTTTTTTTTTTAATTCATCTGCTTCGTCTGTCTTGAAACCAAACTTTACAGTTTATTAAATAACACAAGGAAACTTACTCGGCAAATTATGTAATGTCGTCAAACCAGAGATTTACCAAGTTTTAAACAAAACTTTTCCAATTTGGCTAATTAGACTAAAATAGCGTGTAACTGACCCCGTTTACTCCTCTGTATAAACCATTATAAGGAATCAGGGTCACCTCCAGACTACAGTGTCCTTCTAATTATTTATTCAAATATCTATTTGTTATACTCTATTGATTATGTCTAAGTGGTTATTTAGTTTAACATCTAATTAATTGCAGTCTTTAAAGAGCCAGGGATTCCCTTTAATCATTTCTTAACCATTTCTCTTGAAAGAGAATATCTTGCGGTCGGAGAATTTGATTATTTTCCCTAATTTGGACTCTGACAATGTATAGCTCAAAATCCCTCCCGAATAAATATGTAATGCTATATTATTATTATATTTTATTTGTTGTCATTATTATTATTTTATTCTATAGAACCATTATATATTGCAATAATTAGTAGAGAAAAAAAGGGTACAAGTAAAACTGTGGGAAACATAAACTTTATGCCCACAGTCTACTGGTACATAGTTAGCAATCCATATTGAATAAATAAAATATAACTTTTAATAGGTAATTTAAAATAGTAACACAGTCACAAAATGTCTAATTAGCGCAATCGCTACAACCAAAGCTAAATAGATTCAGCGACAGGAGAGAGACAAAGGAAAATAATAAATATCATGAAATGGTGCCTATATATATTGCTGGCACAAGTAAGAAAGGAAAAGGACAGGGTTAAATGAAAAGTAGAGCCCAATATCCCTGTTATTTATCGCTACTCCCGTTTCCCAATCTCACTCAAAATCGATTTCTAACTCTCTATAATAATCGCTAGCTGAGTATGGCTGACAAAAGGTAGAGAAAAAAGTCTAAACTAATAAAGCGTCTAGAACTGAATAAAATAAAATAAATGAAGCAGAGGGGTGGCTGTAAGTTTTCTAAATCGTAGTAGGATCGTCCCTGTCTGCCTCCCACACCCTCTGCTGCACTGCACCCGACGCGCGTTTCGCCGTAAAACGGCTTTTCAAGGGAACCGGGTAAACGGACAGCATGTCATTTAAATAGCCCGCCCTCTCTCCGGATTGGCTGATAGTTTAGCCGAAATGAGAGTGGGGAGGGGCAAGTGAGGAAAGTGTCTCAGAGCCCTATCCCTCACAGTTAACCCTTAGAGGTCCAGTATACTGTGAAGAGAAATAGGGCTGGATAGATTTATTGATAAATAGATATGGTGAATATCAAAATGAAACGTTTAAATCAAAACCATATATAAATCAAAAATAAAATACATGTAGATAGCTGGACTTAACATGTTATGAAATAGTAGTGTCCTCGTTGTAATGTAAAATAAAGGGGATAACTACAGGACAAGAAAGCATAAGGTCTTATGTGGTAAAAACCTGAACTCAGGTTTTTACCACATAAGACCTTATGCTTTCTTGTCCTGTAGTTATCCCCTTTATTTTACATTACAACGAGGACACTACTATTTCATAACATGTTAAGTCCAGCTATCTACATGTATTTTATTTTTGATTTATATATGGTTTTGATTTAAACGTTTCATTTTGATATTCACCATATCTATTTATCAATAAATCTATCCAGCCCTATTTCTCTTCACAGTATACTGGACCTCTAAGGGTTAACTGTGAGGGATAGGGCTCTGAGACACTTTCCTCACTTGCCCCTCCCCACTCTCATTTCGGCTAAACTATCAGCCAATCCGGAGAGAGGGCGGGCTATTTAAATGACATGCTGTCCGTTTACCCGGTTCCCTTGAAAAGCCGTTTTACGGCGAAACGCGCGTCGGGTGCAGTGCAGCAGAGGGTGTGGGAGGCAGACAGGGACGATCCTACTACGATTTAGAAAACTTACAGCCACCCCTCTGCTTCATTTATTTTGTTTTATTCAGTTCTAGACGCTTTATTAGTTTAGACTTTTTTCTCTACCTTTTGTCAGCCATACTCAGCTAGCGATTATTATAGAGAGTTAGAAATCGATTTTGAGTGAGATTGGGAAACGGGAGTAGCGATATATAACAGGGATATTGGGCTCTACTTTTCATTTAACCCTGTCCTTTTCCCTTCTTACTTGTGCCAGCAATATATATAGGCACCATTTCATGATATTTATTATTTTCCTTTGTCTCTCTCCTGTCGCTGAATCTATTTAGCTTTGGTTGTAGCGATTGCGCTAAGTAGACATTTTGTGACTGTGTTACTATTTTAAATTACCTATTAAAAGTTATATTTTATTTATTCAATATGGATTGCTAACTATGTACCAGTAGACTGTGGGCATAAAGTTTATGTTTCCCACAGTTTTACTTGTACCCTTTTTTTCTCTACTAATTATTGTTTCAATAGGGGTTACCCCCCATTTTCATCTATAGCAATCTTGACACACTCTTTCCTCTCTCTGTTTTTTCTATCTAAATACCATTATATATTGCAGTATTTAAAGCAAACGTTGCTTGAAAAGTAACTGATGTACGTCTGTAAATAAAATAGTAGCAAACATCTATATCTGATTTGCAATTTGCGCACTTTACTTTGGGAACTATCTCAAAAAGCCATTCGTATAATAAATATCTCGCCACCACTAATGAAATATACAGAGTGCATTATCCAGCGCGCTGAGTGAGGGAGCAATATCCAGAGCGCCAAACGCTGCTGTATTTGGGGTTTTATTCATTAAATCATTAATGGAGCAGTCGTTTGAAGTCTTTGCCAGCCACCAAGGTTTCATTTGCATTTCACTCGCCCTGAATTAGCGGCAGACGCCATGACTTGATGTGCTCATTCCAATTGTAAGAAGCAATTACAGTAAATATTGTGCTGCCTTTCGGAATCATTACAAAGCGCATGCACTGCAGGAGGCACTCTTTTTACTTATTGGTCCCTTCAGAAGTCACAAGAATTCTGAGATGACATTATTTCCCCTAATACACGTTATGTGCTTCATGTTTTTATTACAATATATTTATTTAGTAATTTCAAGGGGATTAGGGTACGGAGAGAGCTAGGGTTTTTTTTTTTTTTAATTATAAAGCGGCACCTGGGAGCATGAGCATACATGTCCTGGGTTGCTTAAGAGTGTTGGGAGTTACACTCCCATACTGCAGCTGCTGTCTTTAAGGGGGACGGGGTGGGGAGGTCATTTCTATGGAAATTACAACAATGATAAAACAGTCACCTTGAACTTGGGTTAACATTTTTTTTATGTGATTCTCTGTTTTCTTTTAAATGTTAATTTAACTAAGTATTTACACGTCTCTCTTCCCAGCTACTCTCCCAGCATATCAGTAATGGACAGAGAGCAGTTGCATATATAAAGCAAGTAGAGTGTAACTCTCACTAATCTTGGTCAAAATATGCTTATCTTCTGGTAGATTTGAACGTGGATATTGGAAGTCATTTCTCAGTTTACCCAGTTGTGCTGGGTGGTTAGTACTTCATGATGAATGAAGGTTTGTCTCCCAGCCGTGTGTTCACTGCTTCCAAGGTCAATAAACTGAGAGCAATTAACTTGGTTAAGACTAACACTTACAAACTAATGGTCCCCATTTTAATGTTGCAGCTTAGTGGATAAAACCCCAATGTAACCAATCTATTTCTCTGAAAGCAGTTCATTAGCATTTGGTTTGAAGGTGAAATGTCTCAGAGGCATATACACTGTATGGCTGTTAACGAAAGCGCTATCCTGCAAATAGGCATCGCAATTAGGTGGAGGCTTTGTAAAAGCCATAGGCCTCATTATTTCCCCCTTGTGTCTATAAACTCAGTTAGGTCATGTTAGTAATATTTAGCCATAATTATTGGAGAAAAGACATCAATGTGAACTCCTGTTATCCCTACCTGAAGTGTTCACAGAGTATATAGCTTGAATTACGCTTACATCAAAACTCATTTCAGCTTGTTTTGCTTTAATCAGAAAGCATCTTTATTTCTTAATAATCTCTTCTTTCAATACGGGGAGCATTTCCACTCAGCGCTTGATGTCCTATCATCATATGCATCACTAATAAAATGTCAGAAGAATAACTGTCAGAGGTCTTTTAATTGTGACACATAGAATTCTTTTAATGAGTGAAGAGAACTGGTTTGTCATTAAATATATCATATACACACACACACACATATCATTGAGAATAAGGACGGTATGCCATAAAACCTTTCTAAAAACCAAATACTGAACTGACTTATCTGTGTCTGTGTGTATGGCTGTCTGTGTGCATGGCTGTGTGTGTGTGTATGACTGTCTGTGTGTATTGCTGTCTTTGTGTGTGTGTGTGGCTGTCTGTGTGTGTGTGTATGGTTATCTGTGTGTGTGTGTGTGTGTGTGTGTGTGTATGGCTGTCTGTGTGGCTGTGTGCATGGCTGTCTGTGTGCATGGCTTTCTGTGTGTGTGTGTGTGTATGACTGTCTGTGTGTATGGCTGTGTTTGTGTGTGTGTGTGTATGGTTATCTGCGTGTGTCTGTGTGTGTGTATATGGATGTCTTTGTGTATGGCTGTGTGTGTGTGTGGCTGTCTGAGTGTGTATTGGTGTGTGTGTGTGTGTGTGTGTGTATTGCTGGCTGTGTGTGTATATGGTTGTCTGTGTGGCTGTGTGTGTGTATATATGGCTATCTGTGTGTGTGTCTCTCTGTCAGTGTGTGTGTGTGTGTGTGTATGTCAGTGTGTGTGAGGGAGCCTGTGTGTCTGTGAGTGATTGTGTGTGTCTGTGAGTGATTGTGTGTGTCTGTGAGTGAGTGTATGTGTCTGTGAGTGCATGTGTGTGTTGGAGTGATTCTGTGTGTATGTCAGTCGGTGAGTGTGTCTCAGTGAGTGTGAGTAATGCCCATCATAAACGTAAACCATGTTTATTTGGCCCTTGCTAGTTTGACATGCGTGGTGTTATGTCTGACAAGGAGTAGTAGAACATTTTGAAAAACTTTAGAGTTTACTTGAGTGATCAGCTCTGTAATAAAGTGTGATCACAATGGATCTATTTATTTATTTCACTAAAGATAATCTTTACAATCCCTGCTTTCAGATAATGTAACTTCTAATGCTTAATGCACAGCTCTGAACTGCAGAGCATACACTCTGAGAATCTGACCTTGGTTTTACTATATTATAGACAGAGAAGCTGTGTAAAAAGATTAAACAAATGTGCAGGAATCAAATAAACAAAATAGCATTCATTAACTAAAAAGGTACGCGTATTAAACCATACCAAGGGATGGAAAGTGAGACAGGAAATTGGGGATTTAGTTACATTTTCAGAGCAATTATAATTTCTAGCAGAAACCCACGTGTAAAGAAATCACTGAGCAATACATCATGCAACACGCAAGAGATCTCAAATCAGCTTATAACACGTAACACGCAAAGGACAGAAACATGATAAATACACAGCGCAATGTAAAATAGTGGGATAATGGGATTAAAGACGACAAGCAGATTGATGGATTATATATGGAGTGATTCACTGCTCCCAATTATAACGTGCTGCTCCAGCTCCACGTGTGACACCCCACGGTCATTATCCACATAGATTAAACCACTGATACATTGGTGCAGTCTGTGACCGGGGGAAGCAAAGTAAGTGGAACCAAATTTAGACCCAACCGTTCTGGTAGAAGGGATGTTCTACCCGCACCAGCATATTGTCTATCGTACATTATCATTTGTGTTGTGAGAAGACTGTGCATGCAAGTCAATAATATATATAATTTCATCATGAATAGTTTCAGCGTCTTGAGGGGAAATTTTTTTTAATAATAATATATATATGTCCACAGCAGTTAGTAAGAAGAAAATTTGCTTTGGTGACATATTTTTGTGAATACACAGTAACTATAGAAATACAATTCTTGCAAGAAGGAAGTTACATTCTGTTAAGAAATGGCCAATGTGACAGCTAAAGGATGCAGAATAAACACAAAAATGAATGAGAATAGAGAGAATCTGAAGATCTGACGAAGAGGACAGGAGAGCTAATTTGCCAACAAAATGTAAGATGAAACAGTACTAATATCGTACATTACCTCCAAGTGTGGCTATAGTAACAGCAATGGCTGTAACAAGGATTTCTGTTACTGAGACAGTAATGGACGGTATTCATAAAAAGGAAATATTACCTTTATTGTATGTCCCTAATTGCTGCTTCCTTTTCGTTGCCTGAGACCTGCTAATGTTATTCTATATACTGATTGGATATTAACCGTTTAATATAATAACGTGTTTTGCTCACAGAAGCATGCACGCTATAAATAATCAGAAAAGTAAATGTTAAAGGGGCACTGTAGTTACAGCTTAATGTAGTGGTTCTGGTCTCTATAGCCCGTCCCTGCATGGTTTTCAATGTAAACACTGCCTTTTCATAGAGATGCACTGATTCAAGTAGGAAACATTAATTGACGCAGCGTTGAGACACACATGCGCAATATCCTCCCAATCCTTTCCTTTGATGATCCTAGCCATGGAGCCAGTTGGGGCGAGAACAGCACTGCGTCGGAAAACTTAAGTAAATTTGCCTTTTTACTGAGATCGGAGGGGAGACGACACCTAAAAAGCCACTTCAGAACTATAGTGTCAGGAATGCATGTATTCACCGACACTATAAGATATAAAATGTGTTATTCTAGGTATAATCTGGGACAGGGATAGGCAGCCTTCGGCACTCCAGATGTTGTGGACTACATCCCCCATAATGCTCTTACACCCATAATGCTGGCAAAGCATCATGGGAGGTGTAGTCCAAAACATCTGCAGTGCCGAAGTTTGACAATGCCGGATCTAGGAGGTATCCATAGGCTATCCATTATTTACCCATTAGAAGAGAGATACACTTTAAACATGTCTCCTAGCAGGGAACATTTTCATCGTAAAGTTAGATTGGTAACAGCCATAACTAATGTGATCAAACAAGTGCCATTACAAATGGACACCCAGGTGCCTTAGATGGGTCCATGTTTAACAGCGTTGCGAAGTCAAGCCTCATACCAGCAACCTTTTTAGCTACCGATCACTTAAACGCACACTGACAAGAGAGGAAACCTTAGCCACAAAAATAAAAAATATCTATGCTGCTGTATCATACTCGTTATCATACTCGTTACTGTATGTCTCTCATGCTGTTTTATATGTCAACAATCACTCGCAAAAATAAATGGACACCCATCGGCTAAATTAACACACAGTGTGATAAGTAACCTACCCTGTTACCAAAATGTCTAAAACGTAGAAGTCGTAGTTCTTATTGGCCAATCATTGGCTTTAATACAAAACTGTTGGTATAAAGCAGGGCTGCCCAATAGGTAGATCCCCAGATGCATTTAGAATGCATTTAGAATGACAAAGCATCATAGGAGTTGTAGTTCTACAACATCTGGGGATCTACCTGTTGGGCAGTTCTGGTATAAAGCAATAGCAAGCAAAATAGCACCACACGGCGGAGCATGTACAGCCACACGCAAGGCTTGTTTACTTTCTCTGGCTGTTCTCCTACAGGCTGATTCCAAGCAGCTCTTTAATGGAATAATGAAGCTGAAATGCTATAACCTCACTGCTAATGTACGTCTCCCTAGAGGGACGTTTTCCTGAGCGGCCCACAATTACTGTATCTGCCTGTGGGGATGGCAGTGTGGGGTCAGAGGTCAGTGATCCTTGGACCTGCTAAGAAAGAATTGCAAACACGATCAAGCTCTTATCCCTATTAATCTGGTCTCTTTCTATGGCGCGATGGAGCTTGGGAAATGCAAATGGTCTGTTCTCTACATACTGTGACAAATGGCAAGCTTTTAGAAGCTCCCCTTCCTCCGCAAAGATCATTTTAATCAATCTGAGGTCTGTGGTTTCATCTTAGAACTGTGTAATTATTTATTCATTGTCTTATTTTTACACAGTCTTTCTGGAGGAGATAGTGCCACACGGGCAGAGAAGTGGAGCATTCAAGAGCTGATGGCTCATAGCTGTAATCGGGAGTTTAAACGTTGTGTGTTTTGAGTACCCAACGGGACTTTACTGATCCTGGATTATGAGATATGGGTCTAGTGGTTTGGGGTATAGTAGTTATTTCCTAAATTATTTATGAAAAATACAATGGAGTTTATTCTCTAAACTTGGAATTACGTAACCACCCCCACCCATCCCCCAATCTTGGGATATATGAAATCGGACTGGGCGAGCAGGCATTCGAGGAGCATTGCCAATGATGCAACTTCTATTACTGGTGTTGCCTGTAATTGGCAGTCTGGTTGTAAAGTGTCTGACAGACAAGTACGTCCAATGACGTACTCACGCTCTGCTGCCCTGAATCTGAGTACAACAGGGAAATAGCTAGGGATGGCAGGCTTTACAAAAAGCGGGACGCTTGGTAGGCCTGGAATTGTGGAGACCTGATTTTGAGGTTAAATTTTTTTAAATGAAAATTTAGGCCAAATCTTCTGAGAATACAAGTTTATAATTTTTTTTTTTTTTTTTTAGCTCAGCCTGATTTTATCTTGCTGTTTTGTCACTTTCTATGGGGAATTTGGGAGCTCCCCTATTCCAGTGTCTGCTGCCTCCAGTAATCTATCTGTTGGGTTACTAACATACATATTGCTTATATTGACCCCTGCAAATCTTCTGATAAAGCAAGCAGGCCAAGCAGTGAATCAGAACGAAAGTGGTGAAAGAAGAGTGGATTTCGTCTAGCAAAGCATCATTTAGAAACAGCTAGTCTGCACAAAAATACATATAATGTGCTGGCAATCCGAATTAGTAACTGCGTAGCTGAGAAAAGTACAGAGTATTCTGCATTTACTGCTGTCCTGCAAAAACATAAATAGTTAGGCAGTGTGGAAACAAAGCTTTTAAAGTTTAACCGTACAATAGCTGGCATTAAACGCCAGGCAGAATGTTACCTCTGCAAAGGTCTGATTCTTCTGTGTCTGCCGGTATCCGAGTCTCTTCCAATTAATTCTCACACAAAACGATCTTCCCTCCAGAGTCTGATTTTTCAACCAACTTGTAAGGAAAGTTAGCTGAAATAAGCAGTCCACAGTTATTAGAGCTAGCTGGTGGAACACCACAAACTGGGATGAAATGCTGACAGAGTGGTGTCATGCCCGCTGTGTTGTTGTACCTTGAGAGAGAGGCTGGATGGGGATACATACTGTAACATCTCCTTCCTTGGATCTGCCATTTTTTTTCTCTTGATAAAGCTACCAGGAAAATCAACATCTTTGTATCATATATGATAAATAAAGGTCGATCCCTGAAAAGTTGCACAAGAGAACGAGCCCAATAGAGTTCCTCACACAGGAGACGCGAAATGCGTTGGGACCTGTTGGCAGTAAAAAAATAATAAAAAATATATTTTCTATTAGCATTTAACAAAGCTCAACAGTTTTACTATAATTGCCATAATATGAAGTTCACATAAGGAATATAGTCTATATTTTATCTTCTCGATATCTTCAGCGATATTCAGTTCCATATAGTTTTCTCGTAGCTGCATTAATTTTTTCTATTCTTGTTTAATTTTCCGTTTTCTTTCCCCATTAGCCTGGTGTCTGTTTCAAAATACAGGTTGTTCAATCATCTCAGTTTTAGGATCCGCTGTCATGCTGGAGGTACCTGGCTCTCTATAATAGCGAGATTTTCAAACTCTCTCAATATGCACAGCATTAGATTGTTGCAATAGTCGATTTTCAGCCAAGATGCAAGAATTTTAGCTTAACCCTTAGCAGATAAATCCCACACCGAGCAATCATTACAAACCCTTGTAGCAGCTTTTAAATTGTATAATTCTGCAGAACTTTAGAGCCTTCATCAATTATATATATTTATTGATAGCACTGGAAATATTTGCCGCAAGCCTTGTTTGACAATTAGCGTAATATATGAGACGTTCTTCAAATGAACACAAACAAGATTTTCCGTGGCACTAAGGCAGCCGAGACATCCATTTTTACAGTTGGCTATTTTCAGATAGGGTAACAGAGAAATTGCCCCGGAGTCAAAACTAAAGATCTGCCCCAAGTTAGCCGAGGAAATTAAAACAAAATAGTAGCAGCAATTTATTAAGCAAATGAGTGTTGTAAATACTAACAGTACTGTAATAATCATGCCAGCTGGGGCCAAGGGATAATTTAAAATCACTAGTAATATAGGTTCATGCTTTATAAAGTGCATTGTTTACATTAAGGATATTTGTTGATCTGCCTTCATAATAATTAACAAAACCTTTCTGAATGTTTCCATAAACCCTGGGTGACAATCTTTTCCCATAATACACGTTTAACAATATTATATATATTGTTTTATTGAGCGTTAAGATCTAGGATTATAATAAAGACTAGGGTTATGGCTAATGCTATGGTTCCTTCCAGTCTGCCTGAGATTGGTGGGAGTTTGACCCCCAGGTGGCAGCTGCTAACTATAACTACTGTCCTTAATTCATTAATTTATTTTCCCACAAGCCTCTGTACAGAGAAAATGTGTCAATTCAGATTTGTCCATTAAGAAGGTTTGCCATCCAAGAGTTGCAAATTCTGCTACCGACGCAGTCGTCATTTAAAAGGGAAAAAACACTGATAAAACCAAGAATAGTCTGGGTTGGTATAAAAAATAACCGTTAAGGAACAACCTGTTTGATCCAGAATACCAAACTCTTTATGCCTCAAATGTGAGAGAAGCTTGTTATTAATGACACATGACAGGACATGTGTCCAGTTGGCTGGCTGTTCATGTATGTGTGTCCTGGTGTAATAGATATTTCTGGTGGACACTTACCTGTGTTTTCTCACAAAGTGCTGTTTAAGAGCTCTCAAATGACCCCTACAGTAGTTTGGATACTCAGACTTCCCTACTAGATCTAGGACTGCTGGGAGGTGTGGTAACAAAATAGATTGAAATCCAGAGTAAAATATGGAAAGGATAAGCTGTGTTTTATAGATCCGTATTAGGAGCGGGATTTCCCTTTCAGAGCTGAGTAACCGTCTCACCTACACCATAGGAAACACTCTGGTATCTGTCAACGGCTGGACTCGGCCCAAAAGGCAGAATATTGTACGGCTGCTAAATTGCTTCTCTCTGTAACTCACATCCCGTGTCTCCTCGTCGTGCATGTACAGCTGCCAGCGTACACCTTGCCAACGGTGAGAGGGGTTACGCCCTGACTTAGAACGAGCACGCCGCGTGCCTTGAAGCCAGATGTGATGAAGCAGGACGATGCTGGGGTTCTGGACGGCAGATTGTGTTGCTAAAACGTATTAACATTACTGTCACTAACACCTTGGCTGAGTAAAGAAGGAAATCCTCTTAGCAGAGCTAGTGACGGCCACAAGATAAACGGAAACAGGATTTCCCTGGCCTTCTAGATCTCTTTTTTATTTCATAGTAAAGGGGACTTTTTATAGTCATTTACTGCTGAGCAGTCGGCATCACTTTATGAAGGGTACGGAGGAGGTATCTCAACTCCTCTAAAAAGCACTGAACCGAGCTCACCGAATCCTCTAGGATGGTCTGCAGGGCCGCTGCTCTCATTCCTGAATTATCTTGTGGTAGAGAGCTACACAGAATGATAGCTGGGTTAGAGGTAGGTAGTGCACTCTCTGGTGAAGGTAGGTAATGCGGGCTCTCCTAGTGCTGACAATGCAGTTTTTGGTATTATGGTTTTATAGACTATGGATACGTTTATGTCAGATTTATAGCGGTGTATCTGCAGTAATTGGAAAGCTGTGTGCCGGGCTATGAAAACATGAGGACCACCATTGGTATTGCTGACAGTATGTGCGAGTGTGTGTTCCGGGTTAATGGCTGAAGCTATACCTGTCACTTCTCTAGAAACAAAATATTAAAAATCACCTATAACTGATGTTAACCTTTATATGTTGTACGTTTAACACATAAAGATTTGGCAATTGCCATCACAATCCAGTTCAGCCAAGGCACATCCAGGGCACCAAGTGCAAATAAGGAGGACAATGGAAACATTGTTTCAGTTAACCCTCCTTTAGTATGTTCAATGGAAGAAAAAGGCAACATTTGTAACAATGATTGACACTGTGCCAAGATGGATGCGCCCGGTTCCAGAATAGAAATGTAGATTTCTACATTTAAATATATTTGTCAGACCTCACAAAAACATACTTGCTAAATACAGGTGATTTGTAAATATACAATTATAAATCATGTGAGGAGGCAAACCTCCTTTTTCAACTCATTGTGTGACATGTTGACAATCTGTGTGAGTGTGTTTGCCAGCTGAATGTGGTGTAGCTGTACCTCCCTTCATATGTAACACATTGTGTGTGTGTGTGTGTGTGTGTGTGTTGTAGCTACAGCTATACTGAGGCTAATGTTGTTTCTGGAATGCAGATTATGTTCCATCACACAAAACAAATTGTAGGAGTATTCAGGTGTGTGAAATTTAAATGCAGTATTAGAAGCCAAGTGACCCAAAGCGTAATCTCACAATCGATTTCCTGAAAATAGAATAACTCGGGCCACAATGGTGGCCAGTGCCCGCAGTGATGCAATCACCAACATTCATGCTTTAGAAGAGTTAACAAAAGCCATATAGTGCAAAGCCTCATTGAGCCGGCGGTCTCTGCTTTCGCCCCTAGTAAGCATTTTTATTATGATTAGTTCATTCACTCTTATTTCCCTTGCAACCAGAAAAGCAGTTAAAAGAATTCCTCCTGGAAGGCGGCAAAATGGAGAGAAAATTAGCAGCCATGTAACATCCGCTGCCAATCTTGACAACAGCTGCACTTGAGCCCAGCAAAAATAATAACATGCAGAGCAATTAGCGTAATTAGCACTGGCAGAGTCCAAGCCAGTCGCAATAGTGGGTAACTGGGACCCTTATTAGATACTCTGACGAGCTGTGCTTTATTTGTGACGCCCACACTCGCGCTGAAAATTGGCCTTCAGAAAAAAGTGATTTCAAATATTACGGGAAGGAGGGAGGGCACGGGCATCGCCCCTTCACTCAACGTACAGACTGCCGGACCTATTCTCATTAAATTCCAGGTTCAATTAGAGGCACATATTAAAAAAAGTAAAAACTCGCAGGAACGGACTTATTTTTCTGTTGATGCAAGTCTTTTTAAAGGTATTCTATCCATTTACTTCACTTTGCAGAATGCCAGGGGTAATGGATTGCATTTTAGTGAGTTATACAAGCTTTGTAATCACTCTCGGTATTCCAGTAATGATTACATCTACCCAGACACAGAAACCAAGGAAAAGAATTGCCATTGAACACAGTCTCTTGCTTGACATTATCTGCAGATTCCTAACTAACAGAAATAAACCGAGAAAGGGAGGCTTGAAACACACCTTTCACCTGTGAGAAAAAATGTGTTTAAATCGATAAAACGTAAATAACAGATTATATGATGAGTTATGGGATCAGAAAAATAGTACAGGAGCCCTAAAGATATTTTTCGGCATTTTCTAAATACAGTTACTAAGAACTTAGGAATGCTAACAACCCTGAGCTATATCCACAGTCTGATACTAAAACGTACCTACCGTTTCCTTTCCTTTTCCAAGTCAATTTTTTTTTTTTTTAAAGGGACACTGTAGCAGCTGTAACTGCTTTATGTTACTGAAGTGCGTATAGTGTTTGGAGTCCACTGGTGTTGGTCTTCCATTCAGAGTTAAACCGTTTTTAATATTTTAATGCTACATGAAAGTCCCCTACAGCTCCTCCCCTCTGAGCTGCTTGGAATAATGAGGAAACATTAACCTGAGCAGGAATGAGTGGCTGTGATTGGCTGAGTGTGTCAGATGACTGCTTTCAGCCTATCACAGTGCCTATTGCTGGCATGAGTTGGTATGGCTAGAAGGAAGTGTGTGATCTCTGCCTTAGTCACACCTCCTGTGGGGGCCAAGCTATGGGACACTGAAAATGGTTTAAATCTGAATGGAGTGACAGCGCAAAGGGGACGCCAGGCACTATAACCACTTCAGTTAAATTAAATTGACTGTCCATTTAATCTCGGCTGGAAATCTGCCTGTCCTGGCACAGCTAGGGCATGCCATGTAAATAATTTTAGCCTCTGCAATGCTGCACTCTTGCATGCATAGTAAGGGCTCCATGGAAGGAATTCCTCTACCGATGCCCTATCATGCATAGGTAAATGTGTAATATACTTACCTCCTCTGCATTCATCACCCTAGTAAGCACTTCAATAGCATTTAGTGGGTTAACAGATTTAGGAACTGTCACACAAACTGAGAAATCATTAAGGAATATGAAGGCCCATTCTGGGAAGTATGTTATAACACATTTTAAAGAACGCTAACACGGTGAGTTTTTCACTTTCGTTCAGTTTCATTAGACTTTAAATATGAAGTATAATATCCAGAGCCATAAAACACGAGACTCTAATCTAGAGCAACATGTTTAGTGGAACTCAGCATGGGTGTGGGTGTGGCTTAAAGTAGTCTGAATAAATGACTTCCTGGAAAGGGCGGACATTGCCATTACCCACAATTCCTCAGGGTTAATCACGGAACTCCCAAATTCTTAGTAAATTGACCAGAGAATTGTACATTTTAGTGAAGCTGGAAAAAAAAGCAGAATTAGAGGAGAATTTTATCCAATCCATATATTTTTACTTAAAATGTGTCTGTTCAGATCCCACAGATTACTGAATTACCATAGTATCTATATAGTACAAAAAAAGTGGATATATAGCACTGATCTCAATAGACAGTGGTAACAGCTTCCTCCAGGGACATCCCAGTAATAATCCCTCCAATACAGAATAGATATATACAAAAAGGAGGATGCAGCTGTAGATCTAAAAAAAAGCAAAATAAAACAATAGTGCAACAATGTATAATAAAGTATAAGTGCGCTGTGTAGATGGGGGACATTAACACTGCTCCTGCTCCAAGGAAGGCGAAATACGACTCAAGATGTGGAGTAAAAAAAGATTTCTTCTTTATTTAAAAGAATTAAAAATATAAAAGTACAAATAAGCTGTTTTATTACCAGGTCCTACGCGTTTCGCCCGATGGACTTCCTCAGGGAACTCCTGGTATGCAGATACGTAACAGCAATAAAACTAATATGAATGAACAATAAAAAATTTTATTGTTCATTTGTATTTGTTTTATTGCTGTTACGCATACCGGGAGGTCCCTGAGGAAGTCCATCGGACGAAACGCGTAGGACCTGGTACTAAAACAGCTTATTTGTACTTTTATATTTTTAATTATTTTAAATAAAGAAGAAACCTTTTTTTACTCCACATCTTGAGTCGTATTTCGCCTTCCTTGGAGCAGGAGCAGTAGCAGTGTTAATGTCCCCCATCTACATCAGGAGAGGCACCCATGGGCGCTAACCATTCATCAATCTTGTGAGTTATATTCTACACAGCGCACTTATACTTTATTATACATTGTTGCACTATTGTTTTATTTTGTTTTTTTGTAGCTCTACAGCTGCATCCTCATTTTTGTATATATCTATACTGAATTACCATGTCAGGTGTTTGTGGGGTCATGCAGTCTCCATCCCCAGTCGTGAATTCTAGCAGAATTGTCCAACTAGGATGATAAAGTTCTCACTGTTACCGTAAAAGCCTCGTAGACTGGTTAAGAGAGCCTTGTCTGAACTTACAATGAGGTGCTGATTGTCGCCTCTTATGTGTTAATGAATTAGCGTAGTATATGATTGCACTAATTTGATGATCCTCAAAGCAACAGAGATTTCTACAATTACCCGGTCGGTTTTCCCTTATTCTGTAGCAGGTCAACGAATAGTCAAGTGCACTGATTTCTTTCTTTCTATCAATCTACTAACCAGAGTGAAAAGAGACATGAAATTATAACGTATCAAGTTAAATTGTGGATGAGATAATCATATAGCATGAAGAGGCTTATTCACTAACGAGCACCTTGTACGTAGTTTGTTAAAAATCAAAAAGAAAGTTTAGGTTAATATCACAAAGATGACAAATATATTTTGTCCCAACTTTGCCTGTTTCGAAATATATTATTTTTGCTATGATTTATATAGCGCCAACATATTCCGCAGCGCTGTACAATTATATAAAGGGGATAGTTAAAGATGAAGACGGACCAGCTCAAACGAGTTTACAATCTATGTGGATTTGAGGTAGGTAGATATAAACTGTTAGTTGTCCATGGGCACTTACTACTGGAGAGGCCTGCCATGTATTCGAACCTACTTTTCCCAGCTCAATGGCAGCATGGACTAATGGCGTGTTTGTGCGATCTTTGTCAATGCTTCTATTATAATTGCTGCAGTTCCTTATAATTTTGTCCCGTTAGTGATAGAAAATTTGGCTTTTTTGTAACCAATTTAATGTCCAGTGAATTCCACTTACACAACTGTAGCTAGAAGGTTACATTAACCCCTTAGATGAAGGCAGCCCTGCCAGCAGAAAGGTTTAATGACACTTGTAGTCGTTAAACAAGTAATAAACTGTGTATAACTCACTGATAGAAATACCCAGCTAAGCAGAGTCTGTTAAATAATAATAATTCACATATAAAACTTTAAACTGGAGTGATTTGTGATATAAATAATGTGTTGCTGGCTTTGAATCCAAGTGCGATATGGCTTCTGTCCCAGCGAGCAACTTCCTTTTAAACCATTAATTCTGTTTAACTTATCCAAGAAAAATAAGAAATCTATCCCGAAATGATCTGCCTTTTTTTTTTTTTAAACTATCTTCTGATTACATTTATCAAGTTAACGCTCAATGAGAGCTGCATGAACGTAAAATAATGCTGGAAAATGTGTTTAACCCATTACATGTCAAATAATAACAAGACAAGGCCATGGACGCTGACTGCCTGAGACAAGGCTGCGTAAAGAGAACCCAATCGGCGACTCAAACTTTGCGTATTTACTAATATTCTAATATTGAATGTTCTGTGTCTGATCCTAACAATCTTATCTAGAATATCCTGTGCCTTATACCATTGATATAATCTAGAATATTCTCTACCTGATACCATTGATCTAATCTAGAGTGTCCTCTGCCTGGTTCCATTCATCTAATCAAGAATGCTCTTTGCTTGATTACATTCATCAAATCTAGAATACTCTCTGCCTGATCCTAATAGTCTAATCTAGAATGCTCTCTGCCTGATCCTAATAGTATAATCTAGAATGTTCTCTGCCTGATCCTAATAGTCTAATCTAGAATGCTCTCTGCCTGATCCTAATAGTCTAATCTAGAATGCTCTCTGCCTGATCCTAATAGTCTAATCTAGAATGCTCTCTGCCTGATCCTAATAGTCTAATCTAGAATGCTCTCTGCCTGATCCTAATAGTCTAATCTAGAATGCTCTCTGCCTGATCCTAATAATCTAATCTAGCATGATCTCTGGCTGAATCCATTGATCTAATCTAGAGTCATATTTGCTTGATACTAATAATCTAATCTAGAATGCTCTAGGTTTGATTATATTTATCTAATCTAGAATATTCATCTAATCTAGAATGATATTTGATTAAATTAATCTAATCTATAATGTTCTCTGTCTGGTTCTATGAATCTAATCTAGAATGCTCTTTGCCTATTCCCACCAAACTTGTCTATGATGTTCTCTACCTGATCCCTATTGACCTAATCTAGAATGTACTGTGCCTGATCCCTTTTATGTAATTTAGAATGTTCTTTGCCTGATCCCATTGATCTAATCTATAATGCTCCCGTACTGGTTCCATTGCAGCAATCTACACATGTAACCACCCAATCACATTGAGTCAGTTTAGTCATGTTTTTTACGCAGCTCTATTAGTTAACATATATATCTTAAAACCAGGTAAATATAGCTCATATATCTACCATAGTGTTCAAGTAGAAATTGTAGCCGTATTAGTCCAGTGATGTAGATGTAAAAAACAGATAAGATTTGTATCTTGTAATACCTTTTTTATTGGACTAACAGAATTTTTCAGAAATGCTTCAGACTTGAGAAAGGGAGGTTCTCCCGAAAGCTTGTCATTAAACAATTCTGTTAGTCCAATAAAAAGGTATTACAAGATACGAATTGTATCTGTTTTTTACATCTATATCTACCATAGTTAGACAACTCTGCCCATTCCAGCAGCTACAAGGCTACAGATTTATACCATATCTCTCTTGCTTAGAGCACATTGTAAGGAGTGATGTGTGAATTGCTTATTACTGTTTATATTGTGGTCTATGGGATAAAATCAAAGAGCAACCGCTTAAGCCCTTAAAGGACCACTCTAGGCACCCAGACCACTTCAGCTTAATGAAGTGGTCTGGGTGCCTGGTCCAGCTAGGGTTAACCCATTTTTTTATAAACATAGCAGTTTCAGAGAAACTGCTATGTTTGTGAATGGGTTAAGCCTTCCCCTATTTCCTCTAGCGGCTGTCTCATTGACAGCCACTAGAGGCACTTGCGTGCTTCTCACTGTGATTTTCACAGTGAGAGCACGCAAGCGTCCATAGGAAAGCATTGTAAATGCTTTCCTATGCGACCGGCTGAATGCGCGCGCAGCTCTTGCCGCGCGTGCGCATTCAGCCCAGGAGGAGGAACGGAGGCGGAGAGAAGGAGGAGAGCTCCCGCCCAGCGCTGGAAAAAGGTAAGTTTTTAACCCTTTCCCCCTTCCAGAGCCGGGCGGGAGGGGGTCCCTGAGGGTGGGGGCACCCTCAGGGCACTATAGTGCCAGGAAAATGAGTATGTTTTCCTGGCACTATAGTGGTCTTTAAGGACACATGACATGTGTGACATGTCATGATTCCCTTTTATTCCAGAAGTTTGGTCCTTAAGGGGTTAATAAACAAACGTTTAGCAGAGCAGGCACTGTTCAGCTGTCGTCTAAGCTTTGATTTCAACGTATTGCCTGGTGCCATGGAGCTACAGGTCTTTGTTATGACGAGATTGTACTGTGCGCTGAGAAGGCTATACCAGCTTGTCATGGAATGCACGGAGCTATCAAATGGATCATCACAGTATGACGGGCAAACAGAGAGAGCAATCAGCATGAGCACTGCTTCAATGGCAGACCCATTTCTACACACAGGGCGGGTGTGGAGAGTATCGACCTTTAGATATGGAGATATTGTGCACTCAGCACATAGACAGGGCGCTTTACTGTTTAGGGTTTGATGTTTGAAACAAAATGCCATTTATGTGCATACATTTTATAAAATTGATACAAATTAATTTAAAAGAATGCACCAGGTGTATACATAATGACATACTGGCATTTTCTAGGTAAAAAAATGAAACAAAATAAAAGTTTGTATGAGTCCCTGGGAATCTGTCCTTTCCCTAGGAGTCCCTGGGAATCTGTCCTTTCCCTATGAGTCCCTGGGAATCTGTTCAACCACCCCGAGATTAGAGTAAAAACCTTACAACCTCCTAGATGGTAATGGCTCAAGGTGAGTTAAACCCAGCTTGAGAAATGCGTGGGGAATCGCCTAAGAACAAGCTAAGCTAGTTTAGTTGTTGTCAATGTTCAGTATTCCCGTGTCCTGTTTTAATTTGTTGAAACTCCCAGATATTCATCTATACAGATCCCTAATCTAACTAGCATGGAGCAGACACTGTGCATTCTGCCGTGGCTAATACTTAGACAACATTTTGCACAGTTTCCAAAAAACCTGCAAAATGGCTAAAAAAAAAATAGAATTTGTGCATAATTTTGAAATTGTGCCATAATACCACATCCTTCTGTGGACGCCAAGCCAAACGAATATTAGTGCAGCCTCTTTGCTGAGCGCACATTGAGATTTGGACACTTTCCCAGAATCCCCTGGGCTTCTGCTCATGTTCTCTACATTTAGAGACACTAAACTTGTTCAGACGTAAAGATCCACTCGATGGCAGGTGCTTGTTGGGATCTGTCCTATTTATAATAAAGGTCCTTCACGCAGAAACAAGGTTTCAAAAACTGAATTAAATGTAGCAGGTTCAATTCCAAGCAGATATTTCAATTTCTTTCATTTTCATTGCAGTTCTTCTCTTTTTATGGACTTGTCTCCTGTGGCTGTAATGTAAAATCTTGCACTCTTATTGTAACTGGAATTGGATTGAAGCTTCCATGAATAAATGTATAATGTTTCCATCACAATTAGCCCACCTGTCGCTTTTGTTAAACTGCAACTCTCAGCATTCTACGAGAATGATAGGAATGGTAATTACAAAACTGAAAACTTAATAATTTGTCAATTCTCACATGCAGAGTTGGGGTTGTGGGAAACTGACCAGGGATGAAGAAGTTTAGGCCCTATTAATGAATTCCTTTCAGGTATCTATCCGCCTTGGTTAGTATGTCTGAAATGTGACATTCCCTGATCAATGTTTCCCAGTTCCCAGTTTAGCAGAGACTCCCGAAAGCAATGGTTTTACCATTCTTTGAAAAAGAGGACTAATGAAATCAAAACTGGTTGGGATTGCATTTGAGTTAAAAATAATTTTAAAAAAAATGTCTTATTTTATCATTTATAGCTTTAATCATCATCCTTTGAATAATATTAATAATAATAAGTTAAATGGCAGGATTTGGCTATCAGTTTGATAACCATAAAAAACACTATATAATGTTTTATGGCTTTCATATTTGAAGATTATTATTTATTCCGCAAGTAACAAAGACATTTATATTCAATAATTGTACTCAAATCACTTTATTTGATAAAACCCAGGTTTCCAAATGATAAAGAGAAGAATTGGAAGAATTCAGTTCAGGTATCTGAGCTGTGCTCGGCCAGGCTAGTGATTGAAAGGGGTCGAATGATCGCGGCATATTCCATATTTGGGGTCAGGCGTTTGTCGTTGGTCAGTTTGAGAGCATAAGCGGTTTCAGAGGGAACTAATTAAAATGAATCTTTGCTAGGAACGTGCTAGCCTGAGAAGTCATTACCAGTCAGTGAAGGCAATGTTTAGATAACAAGATTTTATTTCTCTACCTTTGGAGTAGAGGAAGAAGTAATGATGAAGCTTTGTTTCTACCTTCGGAGCAGGCTTTTTACCGTTTGAAGTGTCTACGAGCTACATTATTGATCTTGTTACGTGCGTGGTGCTCACCCTGTTTTGCTGAAGAGCGGGGGTCTAGTGTATATTATTTATTTATGACCTCAGCCTGCGCTTTATTCTCCTTCACAACCATGAAGACAAAAAGGATTAATGATGTCTGATGGAAAAACAAGCAAATATGTATGTCTTTCCTGTATTAATGATACTGTAATCCCTATACTGAACCCTAAAGGGGAACTGTCACAAGATTTTTAATATTATGTTTACTAATTCATATTCTTAAGAAATCCGTGTTTATGAGGTGTGATAAATGAAAGTTAATTTATTTCTGAGCTACTCCATCTTAGCTCTTTGTCAGTCGTTATAAGCCCAGCCCTTTTCACCTGGCAGTCAGTATAGAGAGAGTCACCTCCATCTTAGCTCCCTGTCAATCATTGTCATAAGCTCCGCCCTTTACACCTGGCAGTCAGTATAGAGAGAGCCACCTCCATCTTAGCTCCCTGTCAATCATTGTTATAAGCCCCGCCCATTACACCTGGCAGTCAGTATAGAGAGAGCCACCTCCATCTTAGCTCCATGTCAATCATTGTTATAAGCTCCGCCCTTTACACCTGGCAGTCAGCATAGAGAGAGCCGCCTCCATCTTAGCTCCCTGTCAGTCATTGCTATAAGCTCCACCCTTTACACCTGGCAGTCAGTATAGAGAGAGCAGACAGAGAGGACGAGAAATTAAACAATGTTACTATTTTTCCTCTTCATTTGCATTGTGTGCCCTGGCTATGCCTTGTCTGAACTGGATTGTGATATAATTTGCTAAATCTTTTAGATAAAGTTAAGTATTGAGGTAACATGCCAGCCCTACTCACAGAATTGAGGTAACATGCCAGCCCTACTCACAGAATGGAGGTAACATGCCAGCCTTACTCACAGAATGGAGGTAACATGCCAGCCCTACTCACAGAATGGGGATAACATGCCAGCCTTACTCACAGAATGGAGGTAACATGTCAGCCCTACTCACAGAATGGAGGTAACATGTCAGCCCTACTCATAGAATTGAGGTAACATGCCAGCCCTACTCACAGAATGGAGGTAACATGCCAGCCTTACTCACAGAATGGAGGTAACATGCCAGCCCTACTCACAGAATGGGGATAACATGCCAGCCTTACTCACAGAATGGAGGTAACATGTCAGCCCTACTCACAGAATGGAGGTAACATGTCAGCCCTACTCATAGAATTGAGGTAACATGCCAGCCCTACTCACAGAATGGAGGTAACATGCCAGCCTTACTCACAGAATGGAGGTAACATGCCAGTCCTACTCACAGAATGGAGGTAACATGCCAGCCCTACTCACAGTATAGAGGTAACATGCCAGCCCTGTAACATGCCAGCCCTACTCACAGAATGGAGGTAACATGCCAGCCCTACTCACAGTATAGAGGTAACATGCCAGCCCTACTCACAGAATGGAGGTAACATGCCAGTCCTACTAATAGAATGGAGGTAACATGCCAGCCTTACTCACAGAATGGAGGTAACATGCCAGCCCTACTCACAGTATAGAGGTAACATGCCAGCCCTACTCACAGAATGGAGGTAATATGCCAGTCCTACTCACAGAATGGAGGTAATATGCCAGTCCTACTCACAGAATTGAGGTACACCAGCCCTACTTCATGCTAATAAATGAGTGTTGTCACAAGGCTGCATGCTCGGAAACTCACAGTGTGGACAATCACCCAACCCTTCCAGTGCCTCTCGCTTCTGTAGCCATAGCAGCTCATTATCCGTAGATGAATCATTAAAATCCATTGCTCCAAGACTGAGGGCTAAAGCTAATAGGGAAACCCTGGAACTTACAATGACATGATGGAAACATCGCAGAAACGTAGGCACTAATTACACGTCCCCTTTGTTTATGTTCTTCCTCTGTGCATTCCTATAATGCATTTCATTTAATAGATCAAGAAAACACTGTGCTAGCACAATGCTCCCTTCCCTCCTTGTTTTAGATATTTATTCCTTTATGCTTTAGATAATTACCAAGATTCATAAAATAAAATGAAGTGGTCATGGTGCATTGAGTCTGCACATGCAGTGTTTTGCTGTGAAATGCAACACAATTAGCGTTTAACCTCGTGGCTGCTAAAAGTGTATCCCACCTCTGGCACAGTTTTGGGGTGTCACCAGTGAGTCCAGAGCTACCCTACTTTTTATCTCTCTGCCCCCAGATAATATGATTATCTTCTAAACTTTTTACAGTCGGTGATCCTTCTAAAAAAAAAAGCCACCAAAACATGCACTCTAAATCATCAAGGATGATTAATGTGAGCGTCAGCTCATAACAAAAGTACCAAGTATGGTACAGAGGGCCAAAATGGTGTAAAGGCCCCAATATGGTGTAGAGGGCAAAAATGGTGTAAAGGGCCCCCTGTATGGAGTACTGGTCATAAATGTTGTAAAGGGCCGCAGTATGGAGTAGAGGGTCTTAAATGGTGTAAATGGCCCCACTATGGACTACTGGTCATAAATGGTGTAAAGGGCCCCAGTATGAAGGAGAGGGCCCTAAATGGTGTAAAGGGCCCCAGTATGGAGGAGAGGGTCATAAATGGTGTAAAGGGCCCCAGTATGGAGGAGAGGGTCATAAATGGTGTAAAGGGACCTAGTATGGAGGAGAGGGTCATAAATGGTGTAAAGGGCCCGAGTACGGAGTACTGGTCATAAATGGTGTAAAGGGCCCCAGAATGGAGTACTGGTCATAAATGGTATAAAGGGCCAAAGTATGGAGTAGAGGGTCTTAAATGGTGTAAATGGCCCCACTTTGGACTACTGGTCATAAATGGTGTAAAGGGCCCCAGTATGAAGGAGAGGGCCCTAAATGGTGTAAAGGGACCCAGTATGGAGGAGAGGGTCATAAATGGTGTAAAGGGCCCCAGTATGAAGGAGAGGGCCCTAAATGGTGTAAAGGGCCGCAGTATGAAGGAGAGGGCCTTAAATGGTGTAAAGGGACCCAGTATGAAGGAGAGGGCCTTAAATGGTGTAAAGGGACCAGTATGGAGGAGAGGGCCTTAAATGGTGTAAAGGGACCCAGTATGGAGGAGAGGGTCATAAATGGTGTAAAGGGACCCAGTATGGAGGAGAGGGTCATAAATGGTGTAAAGGGCCCCAGTATGGAGGAGAGGGTCATAAATGGTGTAAAGGGCCCCAGTACGGAGTACTGGTCATAAATGGTGTAAAGGGCCCCAGAATGGAGTACTGGTCATAAATGGTATAAAGGGCCCCAGTAAGGAGTAGAGGGTCATACATTGTGTAAAGCGCCCCAGTATGGACGAGATAGTCATAAATGGTGTAAAGGGCCCCGATATGGAGTAGAGTGCCATATATTGTGTAAAGTGCCCCAGTATAGACTAGATAGTCATACATGGTGTAAAGGGCCCCAGTATGGAGTAGAGGGTTTATAATGTAGTAAAGGGGGAAACTGTCAGGTTTCTTGGTGTTTTCGGATTGAAGCTGTAACTTTTATTTTATGCCCTGGGCCTCCTTTGTTATAAAAGTTATTCACTTTTTTTATTAAAAATCTAGGACGTTTGTGTAGTTATCGCAGCTGTCTATAACCACGCTAGAAACATCATTAAAATCAAACTAATAATCATGATCAACAAAGTATTTTTTAAAATTTCTTGTTTCCTCCAAACTTATAATAAAAAAAATGTAAACTAAAATCCAGTTCAATATGCTACCTACTAATTGATTGACTGATTGAAATGAATTATATTGCAATTTTTGGGTGATACAGGACAAAATGCCTGCATTGCCCCAACATTAGGTGTAATTAATCTCGTTAATTTGTTATGTTTTATAGACAGGATTTTTTTAAGGTGTTTTTAATAAATATGAATAAATTTAAGCTATAAATATAATTAAAACTTTGTATTTTCCATGAGCAAGTTTTGTATCTTACAAGTTAAAGTTCCAAATCAGCGCAGGGCTCATTATGCAAAGCAAATTATTTTCTACGGTGTATGACAAGTTATATTACTGCATGTAGCTCCCGGATTACATACCAGCGATCTGTCAAGATTACTTTAAAATAGAACTCTGCATGGAATATTTATACATCCCCTGCTAAGCAGAGTTGATTCCCTCTAACGAGATTTACTCATCAGGTAGCGAGCCCTCGGCTCTTTCCACATATTTTTTAAGCATTTCAAACATTTTGTGTGGGATACTGATCACCTTTTAATTACATATAAACCTTTTAGAATTTTTTAAATTTTCTATATTTTATTATGATGCCCATATAGTGTGTGACGTGCAGAATATATATAGAGGGAGAGAGACAGAGAGAGAGACAGACAGAGAGAGATGTTTTTTATTTTCCAAGATATACGTATATAAAAAAAATAAAAGATATTATAATATATATGTATTTTTAATTGCTTCTTTAAAAAGAAGACATTTGCAATAATTATCTCGTAGGTTTTAGACCAAATCTGTTTTCTCTGCAAGAGATTTAATCTGCAAACTTTACAAGATCTGTTGAATACCCAGAACTTTCTGTGGCTGGCTGAGAATCCTGAGTGTTATAGTCCGGCAGACGGTGTACCCCAGGTTACTATGTCATTTTACCCATTTCTTATTCTTTCAGGAAGCAGAGTAAACAGAGGCACAGGTCTCACATAACTGTAGATACTAATTCTTACAGTGGGGGGAGGACTGGTTTAACGGAATATATATTTATATTTAAAATGTGTGTGGAACCCTCTTGGGTGATCAGTAGGAATATTATTATTCCATCGCTAGTTTCTACACCCGCTGACCTGTTCTGGGTGTTTTAGAAGGAGGTAACAGAATGTATGAGCTTATGGGTATAATAAGTTTAGGGGGGAGGGGGACAGACCCTCTGGATAATATTATTGAGGGGTTAGGGAGGACAGACCCCCCTTCCCTTTAATGATGGACTAGATAAAAGCTGTATTGTTTAAACATGGTTGAAGGAAATGAAAGCCATAACATGTTTTTGATATGATTGATTGATCATATCTGTACAATTTTGGATAAATAAACTGATCGTGTTTTGATATGTTGTGATAGCAAGAAACTGCAAATTTACATATGTTCAAAGGGTGCAACCAGGCTGCAGAAATCAAAATCAAAACTCCTTCAATCTTCTTTATAAAATGAATTTTTGGAAAATGCATTTTTTTATTGGGAAACCAGGTTTCCGCAAGTACATTTGTGACAATCAATGAGAAAGAAACATTAAGATCCTGCCTCTGGAATATTTTCGAAGCCAGTTATTGGCACCCCTGCGCTGATTATATGGAGCCTGGTACGGCTCTACACTTGTGAGTTGACATCTCATATTTTACTTTGAATCGTATTATCATACAGATTTCACTGTGTATTGCAATGTCTGTTTTTTATAGATTTCTTAAGAAAGAATTGTATTGGTACTACTAGACGCTTCTATTGGGAAGTATACCCTAAGTGTCTCACTGGGTTTTGTATTTGTGTGGTAATTTGATTATCACTTATTTTTGTCAAGAAACTATAAAACAAGACAAAAATATCTAAAGTATGTCCACGTGGTCCAGCTGGTGCATCGACTAAGAAAAATGCAGAGGTCGGCTGAAAGCATGCAAAACTGTATTGTATTGGAGCAAGACATGGGTCGGCTTAAGGTGGTATGGAACACCCAAAAAACGTAGAGGGGGCTTGTCACTTTATTGCCAGGACAGCCAGGTAGAAATTGGTAAAGGTTGAGTTAGGAGTCAAGCTAGCTGTGGATTGTGAGAGGAACCACTAGAAGATCAGGTAGGCGATAGCAATGTGGTATGGTACCTGGCGCAGTTTGCAATGGAAGATTTTGGCAAGGTGCTAGTGGTATGGTTGGAGGACTCACCTCAGTATTGGATTTCCACCACCTCTGCACTTCTGGTAGTGATAGTACACCACAGGCATCGATTTCTGGTGAACTGCACCCACGGTGGGAAAGAGCGCGTTCAGGCTCCTGAAATATGTTGACAGATGGGGGAGTAATGTGAGTCGGATGCTCTCAGTTTATTTTTGAGTTAGCGCTGGATGAAAATAGAATGACATTTTGCTGAGGAACTGAGATGAAACGTGGACAGCTAAGATGGCACCAGAATCAGAACTCAAAAAATGAATTTGCAAAAAACTCACCTGGTTCATACCTGGTGATATAATACAAACACAGAAATATCTCAATATCATAGAGTTCCCCTGGCTTTTAAATGGCACTTGCAGAGTCTGGTTGTGTTTTGCTGTATAAAACCTTATTTATAGCCTTAGTTAAAGGCTACCCCTGCGACCCTGATTATTTTGGATTCCTACACCATGCTTGACCTGAGCACTGGATTGGTAACACACAGGGTTGTCTACAAAAGGCTGAGCATATGGCAACGTTCCAAGGATCCGCTGTGCCAAACAGTGTAGAAATAATTCTCTGATATTTCAAAAACTATTATGCAGCTTAAGGAAGAAAAAAAATGATAAAATGTAGGCAGTTCATCAAGGAAAATTAAATTAGATAAAAATCTTACACGTGACAAGTCCACTTTAGATGAACATGATTTGCCTGTTCCAGTTGGTGCGATATTCTACACATCTCCCAAGCCTCATTATCCAAACCTCACATTGATGCAAAGAAATAGAAAAATCATAATGCGTTAACCAATTCTTGCAATCTTACTCCTTCAATTAATAATGATTTCCACATACTTTCACCTCACCCAAAAATCCATCAGACAATTAGTACTTTACTACATATATTATTAAATGATTAGATGTGGTCTGCAATTTCCACACATCTACAAAGACGTGCGTAAATTTATTTTGCGACCCAAAGCCAAGTACATTGCAGCCACAAGGTTTGAGGTTGAGTGACCTCATCAGTGCAGACAGACAGGTATGTAGATAAGAGTAGATGGAAGGAGGACACAAAGACTCTTCCCGGCTGCAGAGTGAGAATCTCTCATGAAATTGTAATTAACTACGGCAAACTTGTGAGGGCCCTGCTAACTCTAATTGAGCGATCAGTCTGCACGGGTCAAGTCTTGCATACTAATTACAATATAATTCAACACCTGCATCCCAGCATAGGAAAAGAAAGAGACGATGGAAACGGCTGCAGCGTGCTGTCCACTAGGTTACACAATGTTACCTGAAGGTAGCATTTTAAATGCTTTGCTGTGATTGGTTGGGAGCATACCTGCATTGGCCAATCATAGTAGGCATTTCTGATACTTTAAAGAGATGCAGCACTGAAGCAGTTAAGCCAATAAGCGTAGCAACACGACCAAAGCATCTATTTAGCAATAGAGTGAAATAGAAATGGAATGTTACGAGCTGGGCTTGATATTCATTGGTGGACAAAGCTGTCAATCAGACTGATGCAGGAACTCTATATTAGAGGGACACTGTAGGCCCTGTGTCTGTTTCATCTCATTAAGCTGGTTATAGTGTCCGGAGTTCCCTGCTACTATCATTTTGTTCAGCATTAAACAGTTTTTAATGTTTTTATGTTTTTATGCTAAGTGAGAGTCCCCAGCAGCCCATCCCCTCTGGGCTGCTTTGGCTGATGAGGAACTATTAGCTTGAGCAACAATGGGCTGATGTGATTGGCTGAGAGTGTCATCTGGCTGCTTTTCGCCTATGAGAGATTCAACTGACAGTATGAAGGGTATGACTTCAAGGAAATGTGTAATTTCTGCCTTAGCTACACCTCCTGAAAGGGCTGGACTATAGGTGGCCAGGGACCCTTATTTAGTGTTAAACTGCTCTAAAGTGGTTTAGTAATGAATGGAGGGACAGTGCCTGAGGACTCCAGGCACTATAAGCAATTCACAGAGAATAAATTGTTAACGAGACTACAGTGTCCCTTTAATTCTCTTCTTACTTGACTTTATTTGAACAAGAAGAATGTAGGGATTGACTGAAAATGTGAGCTAATCCTGATACATTAAATAAAGGGAATTTCAAGAGGCAAAACATCAATCTACATAGAGGGAGATATTTATCAAGGCAAGAACAGGTGCTATTCAGGCGCAAAGTACTAAATAAAAAACAATTATCATGGGATCAAATACAATGTGTTTCAACACAGCAGTTTGCATCTAAAATAGCATATTTTTCTGTGACATATCTCCCTCCTAAAGTGTCTATTTCCAAGACCACCTGTAACGGATCGCCTGGCACCCCGACTGGGTACCTCCATTGACGGATGTTCTTAGTACTTTCCGAGGGCTCCAAGCACTCCACTAGACACTATAACCACCGCATACCCCACAAACCACCGCAGCTTGGTTGGGGTCTCACCGTCTTCCACCTACTCTGGACCCAAGACCAGGATCCAGCTTTCAGTAGGAAGACCTCTCTTAATCCAGAGAGCAGGAACAGGAACAAGCTCTTACAAGAGCTTAGTGATTATACTCTGGGGAGTATAGTGATTATAGCAACCCCCAGAGTGTAGGTAGTTCTCCAATCCCCCAAACATGAGCCGAAACTTCATGAAGGGTAGAACACGTCTCAAGCTTTATTGGTACAGGTTGACTTGTATACAATTCCTCAGGGCAGAGGCACAACCCCCCATGGACCTGATGGAACACCGTGTTACAAACTGTACAGAGCAATAGGAACAGTATAAGAATGTCCGACACTCCAACATACATTAAACAATCCCTCCCCTCTGCCTGGGATATAATTAGGGTAGTTAATGCTGAAACCTAATTATCCACAGGCAGAAAAAACACACATTTATACAAGATCTAGAAAACACTCCAAAACATAACATATCCCCATAAATCTTACATCCCCTGATAGCCCTGATATGGGTGAACAACATATCCAAAAATCACCCAGATCAGATCAGAGGTCCAGAAATTTTATGAAAGTCATACTTTTGCCCAGGCGAACCCAGGATTTCATGCCCAAAACAGTTCCATAGATTCGCGGCTAAGTGCCGCCGAAGGACCAACCGGAAGCGAGGTTTTCATGCCGAAAATAGTTTGCTGCTAAGTCCCCCTGAAGTCGCGGTTTTAGTCCGTGCGAACAACATGGCCACCACCACGTGTTCGAATGTCGAATGGCGGCCACTTACACTGTTCGGGAGTTCGAAGAACCAATGTTTAAAGTGCCAATAGGCACAATTAGGGTCTCTCAGCCAAAATAAATTGAAGGGGCCATAGTCACGGGATAAAAGGCTGGCCAGTAGTCCCCTAAAAGACCCAGTGGCGAAGTTGCTTTCGTCACACCACCTAAGTATTATTTACATCACCATCTTCAAATTGCCATCTTCACATTACTAGCTTCACATTAGTAGCTTCACATTACCATCTTCATCTTACCATCTACACATTACCATCTTCACATTACTATCTTCACATTACCAGCTTTACATCTCCATCTTATCATAAAATGACATAAAAACATTTGAATGAACATGATGATGTATCCAGAAACATAGAGTCTTATATAGCATGGTGCACCGAATTTTTAAAAGAGACTACAAAACTCCAGTAGGAAAGAAAGTGTATGAGCTCATATTTGGAGGTTTCCCCATTACTGAGCAGGCGCAATCTCTGCTATGCAGCTTCATTTTCTTTATTAAAGCGAGGAGGCCAAGAGCCAAGATATGTTGTTGGAGCTCAGCTTGAAGCCACCAACACAAACTGTTATTTGCTCCAAATGAGTTCAATCAACAGGCTCTGAGCGTAGGCAGTATATCGGAAATCCTGTGCCCATGTCAGCATGCAATCCACAGCACTGCCGGCTCTTCTCTTATAAAGACCCCATTACTTCTCTGTTATGACCAGCTGGAGAGAATCACTCCAGGCCAGAAAAGTGTCAACTATCAGAGATACAAAAATCAGAATAATCTATCAACATTTAATTGTATTGCTAATTTCTCAGATTGCAGCTAGCTGAGTCATTTACCGGGTTTTAGGACACAGATCACAGATTTCTAGTACTGATTGTAGGATAAAGAGAGTGTTTGTTTTCACCGACGCTACCTGTACAATACTCATTTGTAATAAAATGTAACGTGGGAATTGCCAGGAATTTAAAGTTAATATTTTCAGCATTATTTGAGAGTGAATTTCAAATTTAAGGCCAGAGTAGACAAACTGAAAACATTGCTGACTTAGAGGATTTTCATATTTTGTCTATTTTGACCTTCAATTTTAAATTCACCTTGAATTTATTTAGTATTATTTATTATTATTTATAATACCAACATAATTATTAATTTCCGTGAGTCTAACATGGAATGATGCAATGTGTCAGCATTTTTTATTTTGTTTTCAACTTTGCTAAAGTTTGGAGTAACCAAGATCATTAAACCGAAGTCTGAGAGTCTGGTGAAACGTGTTTTACCATTCCAAGAGGTGGAATTTGTATATTTTTATATTTTTCTAGAGTTTATTTGTTTCAAAATACCAGAATTGGGGGAAAAAAATCACAGTTATTTTTGCAACCTGTCAGTTTGACCAGAAATTCCTTCAAGTCTCCATATTTAGTGGAGAAATTCAGCCTTTTTTTCTCATTACAAATAAAAAAAAAATCTATTAAAAAACATAAAATGTTCTCTAAATATTAACTATCTTAATTGAGTTTAAAAAAAGCTAATTTGTGAGTAAATACAAACAAACTGAAGGAAACACAATTCTTGTTCCACAGAATGATTTTGTGAATCGGCTCAGGACGATTCCATTGATTTTGAATTAGAAAGCTGAAAATGGAGAAGTCATTTTGAACAGCAGACAGATATAATCCAGTTACCTATGAGTTCCTATCGTGCTCCACACAACAGCTTAGTTCATTTGCAGAGTATTTTTGACATTACTTTGCTTAACACATTAATAGGTTAATCACTGCATAGAATATTTCATTGATGGAATGTCGATGTTCATAAAAATGGAAGATAAACCAATATCAGATTCAACTTAAAATAAAATAAGGATTAATGATAAATACTGAGCCTTATAATAGACACCACCTGATCTGTCATTATAGCAGAGTGTTTAATACTTGGCAGCACTATATCAAAGGTTTTTTTGGGATTTTTTTTTTTTTACGGGGCACACAATGTTCCCGCCATTCTATTTGTTACACTAGAGAATTAATGAGAAAAATGCAATCTTTCATGCCCTGCCATGTCAGTGCATTGTAGTGATTGTAGCATAACTACATGACATCATTCACCAAGAATCATGTCACAATCCTTATAGTGATGTCATACAATGCTATTTTTTTTTCTTAATTGTACTAGGAATTCCATCACACATTTTTAGTGAAATGCTTTATTTACAGCAACATGTGATACAAAAAAAGTAATTTCAAGAATTTATAAAAAAAAAAAAAAACCAACAAGAATAGAGATGGCCTGGGCTTTTCACTAACTGTACTTTAGACATTGTCAAAGATGGAGTACTTTTCAGTAAATAGTTTCATTTTTGTTGTATGGTGTTTTACTCTTTCAGCACTAGTACTATACTGGGGGTGATGCTTGACATATTGAATACATTTTTGCCATCAACTGCTGCCTGAAAAGTAACCATCACAAATATTTCAGGTTAACTGCCCTGTGAAAAGTTACCATCACAAGTAACGCAAGCCAACTGCCCTGTGAAAACTTACTATCGCAAGTAACGCGTCCAACTGCCCTGTGAAAAGTTACCATCGCAAGTAACGCGTCCTACTGCCCTGTGAAAACTTACTATCGCAAGTAATACATCCAACTGCCCTGTGAAAAGTTATCATCGCAAGTGACGCAAGCCAAATGCCCTGTGAAAACTTACTATCGCAAGTAACGCGTCCAACTGCCCTGTGAAAAGTTACCATCGCAAGTAACGCGTCCTACTGCCCTGTGAAAACTTACTATCGCAAGTAATACATCCAACTGCCCTGTGAAAAGTTACCATCGCAAGTAACGCGTCCTACTGCCCTGTGAAAACTTACTATCGCAAGTAATACATCCAACTGCCCTGTGAAAAGTTATCATCGCAAGTGACGCAAGCCAAATGCCCTGTGAAAACTTACTATCGCAAGTAACGCGTCCAACTGCCCTGTGAAAAGTTACCATCGCAAGTAACGCGTCCTACTGCCCTGTGAAAACTTACTATCGCAAGTAATACATCCAACTGCCCTGTGAAAAGTTATCATCGCAAGTGACGCAAGCCAAATGCCCTGTGTAAAGTTACCATCACAAGTAACGCAAGCCAACTGCCCTGTGAAAAGTTACCATCACAAGTAACGCAAGCCAACTGCCCTGTGAAAAGTTACCATCACAAGTAACGCAAGCCAACTGCCCTGTGAAAAGTTACCATCGCAAGTAACGCAAGCCAACTGCCCTGTGAAAAGTTACCATCGCAAGTAACGCAGGCCAACTGCCCTGTGAAAAGTTACCATCACAAGTAACGCAAGCCAACTGCCCTGTGAAATGTTACCATCACAAGTAACGCACGCCAACTGCCCTGTGAAAAGTTACCATAGCAAGTAACGCGTCCTACTGCCCTGTGAAAACTCACTATCGCAAGTAATACATCCAACTGCCCTGTGAAAAGTTACCATAGCAAGTAATGCAGGCCAACTGCCCTGTGAAATGTTACCATTGCAAGTAATGCAGGCCAACTGCCCTTTGTAAAAAGTTGCCTTTGCAAGTAACATGTCTATCTGCCCTGTGAAATGTTACCATTGCAAGTAACGCGTCCAACTGCCCTGTGAATTTTACCATTGCAAGTAACGCAGGCAGGCCAACTGCTGCATAAAATTTAACTGTTTTGTTACATTCTCCTCGGCCAGTCTTCCACACAAATTGTTTACAAGTTTCAAACTTGGATCTCCTGAATGGAATTATTTTGGAATTAAGTATTTTATAATGAAAAAAAAAAGGAAAGAAAATTTGTACATATCTATAACTCTAAAACTACGATAAGCTTTTGATCTGCTGTGATACTGTAGACACATAATCAGTATCTCATTAGAAAATTTAATTTAAAGGCTTCTTTGCTAATAGCAGGTCGAAGCCAGGTTCTCACGACATAAAAGCGGCATGTCATATCTGCCTGCGCCACGCTCCTTGCTGTCAGACTGGAAGACACATAGATAGGTAGACAGCAAGGACACAACTTCAAACTGAGGCAATTTAGAAAGCAATAAACTCCTTATCGCATTAAACTAGCAGATCAAATCTCTTGTTAAAGCCTCAGGTTAAGGCGTTAGATAGAATGAATATGACAGACGAAGCACTGGCCCGTGAGGTCTAGTAATTCCGTGCTGCCTATTCTGTGGGAAAATGGCTGTTTGCACTAATTCAAAATGAGTTTTTATGAACTTCCAGATTATGCGGCTTGTAGCATCATTTATTGTAATGCACCTTAATGTCGTGAACTGGAGATTTCTCGATTTTTATCTTCATCTCCCAGAATGGACTGACACCCCTGCAACACGATGCACAGATATTATATGGTGTTATATGGCAAGTCAGAATCTGAGGGTGCCAACTGCGCTGGCTCAGACGTAGACCTCTTTCAGCTTAATTAGTAATTGACAGCAATGGCTCACCAGTGACTATATGCACGGGGACATGTCTGGGCCTTCTTGCACAGTTCCTACATGTTGTCCTCTTTAAAAAAAACACCAGCTGAGTGCTATAATTTGACAGGAGACCAATTTCAGTCTGGGGAATGGACAGCTTGCTCCAAGCACAGACAGAATCTGCCACTAACTTGTCAGGTCTTTGTAACTGCTGTTGCTAGGTAACCATCAATCGCACGGCCATGATGTTCCTCTGCCGTGCTACCTAATGCTATTATCCGCTGTTGATTACCTTTTACAGTCCAATGAACCTTGTTAAAGCCGCAGCTTTTGCTCATGTAGCTTTCTTTGGCAGTAACCAGTCAAGCTCTCTTGGAAAATTTCCCTTAAAGGCCATTGAAAACTTCAAATGCTCAGTCGAGCTGATATAGGACAGTCATTGAAAAACTCCTCTGGCCTGTGCAGATACTGGGAACAAGTACAATGTATCTCAGATGCCAAGTCTTCCTGCGTTACTGTAGCTAGAATCCAAATTTCAGGATTCAACTCATTTTACATCCGAGCTCTATCTGCTGAACACAGAAGAGACACTGGCATTAAAAGTGACAAAGCTAATGATAAGAAGAAGACAGATACATGTATAGAGGCTGCACAGGGCACAAGGGACAAATACAGCTCCATTATTCCCAAATATTAGCTTTGTATTATCCCGCGTTCTTGCAGAATTAGCTTGATGTAAGAAAGGGATAGACTTTAACAGTCTTATGCCGCACTCCACCATTTAATTGCCAGAGTTGCAATGCAGAGCCTATTAACGCTACACGTGTACAAATAGCACATTGAATGTATTCATGCTTACAGGAGAAAAATGTACACATTCACTATGCAGCATAAATACACTAAGAATAATCCTGGATTTATGCACAGCGATCACCTTCAATCAGGTTTATTCACTCAATATGCTGAGTTGCAGTTAGTTGTCTTCCCATTTGATGTTTTTTTCAGCTAAATTAGAAAATTTAGAAAACTGCCCTGCAGTCGCACATTGGTGTCACTTTGGAGGGTCCGTCAGGTGACCATGAGTGGCTGCATTTAATGACTTTATCTGAACAGCACACTGTGTTTATCTTAATACTAAGGCACACATCATAAAAGATGGGATGTGCTTGTGTTGGTGGACGTTGGAAGTGTCACAGCCTGTTGCCTTGTACTGGCTTGAGGCTTCTTGTTTATTCTGTCGAACCTTTGGGTTGTGGAGATGCAGTGTATGCAGAGATATCTGTAGGTGCAGAACACAATTCCCAGGTCAGTACAGGAGAACCCAGGGACATGCTATTGCTAATTATTGTAGATTGATACTAAATGGCAGTTGAAGAAAGGCTGAGAGTAGTACATCGTAACTGGGTTTGTAGCACCAGTAAGGACCTCTCAGGCCATGGTGATTAAGGGGGGAGATCCGTGCAGCCCTAAAGTGCCGACACACAAGGAGTACAATGGTGTATCCAGCCGACAGACAAGACTGATCTCCACAGAATATTAATCATTTATGGTATTCACACCAACAAATATTAACTCCACATACATGGACAAACACCAGACTGAACATTATAGGAAAATTATCCAGTACATAATTCATTGACTCACTTCTCCATAAAGACCCTGCCTGTGCTGATTCTTAAAGTAATGACATTTCTGATATCAGTTGAGGTTTTATATACGGTAAGAGTAGCATGTTTGGACAGGAATTTTCTAAAACAGTGATACCGTAGATGATGGACAGACTGACCTGAACTGGAGGAAAAGCATGATCTCACTCCTAGGCTACAGCAATCTGGACTTACATTTTCTGTGGCAGTGATGGTGTTAACATGGCTACAGTACCTACCTACCCACTACTCACATGATATTACTAATTCTGGTTCTCCACTGCCCTCACTCCTCCAGATAGGTCCTTTCTGGTAACCAGATAAAGGTATATTTCCATTAGGAGACACTGATGGGTGTCATTGTGTGTGACACTGTAACATTCACTCAGTCAGTGATTGATTAATAGTTTAGGGGCTGTGACTCTCCCAGTCTGAACCAGCACATGCCAAGAAAGAGCCAGTCTGTTATTACGCTTGCATTAACATTTAGATAAACGCACAGCACTGCTGGGAAAGGTAATTTCATGCCATCACTCCTGGTCTCCGCCATAGATGTGAACAACTCTGCTTTTACACAGGTAGTGAATCTGCAAACAGGCATTCTATAACATTGTAACAATGTATCTTATTCCCCTTCAGATTCTTCCAGGACATTTTTAGCTTCATAAAATACACACTACTGACCTGGAAAAAAATTACAAATGTGTTATAATATCCCAAGCGCATGCTTAAAAACTAGTGTAAGTCAAACGTGTCCATTGTGGCTAAATACATTGATTTTGTTACATGATGTCTAAAGGTAAAACTATAAAAATGCTCCTGTTAATACTGAGCACTCCTATAAGTCCAACGTCAACACTTGATGTAAAATAATCTCAGAAAAACAGAATCATTATTTGAAAAATCATGGCAGTTGATTGATTGTGCGTTTACTGTTGGCGTAAACTGCTCTCTGGGTGAAAGCGTTTAGATGATCTCAGTATACAAGGGGCAAACTTTCCATGACGTGAATATTTTGTGGATGGAAACATTTAGTCGATATTGATACTTGATGGACAGAAAGCCTTCAAAGACTTCAACCTCATGCTAAAAGTGAACCTATCATGAATAATTGAATTTACCTGCAATCTCTTTCATATACACTGAATATATCAGAAAGATACACGGTGTATTCAATGTAAAATACAAAGATTTACTCACTTTTCCTCCATTCCAGTGCCGGTTCCATGGGTTGCTCTATGTGTAACACCCATCTCCTGGCCGTCCTCCACGCCACGTGTGCTTCGCCTCATTCTTTGATTAGCCCAGCGAGGGGCGCTTCCCCACGCAGGGAAAATCTAGTCCATGACATCGTCTTTGTTGCCAGCGTGCCGGCGTCGGAACAGAGTGACATCATCTCACTCTGTTCCTATACATCCTTAGTCAGCGCTAGAAGTGTCGGCTAGGGACTTTCCATAGCAACCGCAGCACATGCGCTATGGTTGCTACGGTTGGAGAGAGAGGTTGCTATGTTGGAGGTCTTTTCTGCTCTTTTTTGTCAGTCACACGGAGACATTGACGCACAGCTGGTAGGAAAACCTATTTTTGAATATGGTTTTCTCCTAATCTACACATTTGCTATCAAAACCTCTAGCACAATGCATAGGTAGAAAGTTGTTTGGAGCATGACAGGTATCGTTTGTTGTTTGGGGCATGACAGCTATCATTTCGAGCTCATAAGAAATGCAAATATTGTACATTAAAGCTTTTGTATTTTTCCTGACAGTCATCCTTCACAAAATGAATATTGTAACTTGGTAAATTACAAAGTGACGGGATCCTGCTATTAATTTTATGTTGTTATTTTACTATAACCAAGTGGTGCTATGGACAGAGATACAGATCCCCGAATAACACATAAAGATATTTGGAAGGTGTGTCTGTTCTTCCATGGGCAGAAGGTTTCAATCTACACAAGAACCAAGAATATTACAGCTACCGTCTCTGGCCAATACATAGCTTTGCTGCTTTGATCCTCAAACTAGACAGCTTCTATCATCATTTATCTCTCTTCTCCACAAAGGCAACACAATGTTTCTCTCCCATGTGAAGTGTTTGCCGCAGAAGCTTTTTTTATACTGTAGTGCTCGTGATTTTAAAGGGCTCTCATTCGATGTGTAAAGGTGGCTATTAAAAGCCAGAGAACATGCAGTCCTCAGACTTCGCAGAGAATTGTCATAAAGTCAGCGAGAGATGAGAGTGAGGAGAGGCGAGGAGCTCTGTGTCTGTCACTGTAAAAGCAATGTCACAGGAGGTCATACATGGACACAGAGCAGATACCGGGGATACTGAGGAAGTTGCAGCGGAATAGTAGCTAATTCTACCCGTGTTTGGATGGAAATCAGGACTCATTAATATACACAATATACAATCAATCTACACTCAGAACCCTATAATGACATAGCAAAAAAATAAATAAAAGATTTTTGACACTGCTGCAAGTATACATATATATATTAAACAGGTTATAGGGCACCTGAAACATATTTTAGCACCCCCCTTCCCTGCAACTTGCACCCTATTTTTTATGGAAATTACACGCACATACTGACATTCATAGATACATTCATGCATTTGTATGTATATATCTGTGTGTGTGTGTGTGTGTTTGTTTGTTTGTGTGTTTTTTTGCAAACCAGATCCCTTTTCTTACCTTTAAATGGGGGAGCTGTAATGGGACCTCATCCGTGAGGTCCAGTGGTTTGCTGCAGGGATCAATCTCTGTACTGGTTTTCCTGCTGCTGAGATATCAGTGCAGAGTGATCCCAGAAACTCCCATCTTCATAGCCATGGGGACAGAGCAGGCACCTTTCGCCCTGCAGCCCCAGAACCCCCTTCCCCCCCACACACATATTAGTATGCATCTGATATTCAATAATTAAACATATTGTAGGGGGGGAGGAAACTATTCAACTGGCAGTCTGAGCTTTTAACGTGAATTGCTCTATCTCAAACATTTCTTCAAATTACTATGTTGCAATAACTTCAACAAAGATATTTTATTTCCCATAATCCCAGTAATTTTTCTTTTTCCATTCGTTTTTCTTTTGAAATCTAATTTCAACATAGGCTTGTATTAAACCTGAAACTAGAGGGAATTATGAGAACAGATATTTAAAATGCAGTAAACATTTTACAGAAAGTTAGAACAGACTCCATTGTTTCATTATTTTCTAACCATATATCCTGATACATTCACTGCAGGTAGTTCATAGAATTTACCAACACTGATATAATATCGGGGTACATATATAATATGGTATTCATGGCTGGCATTTAATATTGGGGTACATGTATAATAAGGTATGTATGGTCGTAATGTAATATCGGGGTACATGTATAATAAGGTATGCATGGTCGTAATGTAATATCGGGGTACATGTATAATAAGGTATGTATGGTCGTAATGTAATATCGGGGTACATGTATAATAAGGTATGCATGGTCGTAATGTAATATCAGGGTACTTGTATAATGAGGTATGTATGGTCGTAATGTAATATCGGGGTACTTGTATAATACGGCATGTATGGCTGGGATGTAATATTGGGGTACAGACTAAAATATTTATTTCAACGCCTGCATGAGCATATTATAGTTTTGTTTGTACAAAGCATTCCCTGAAAAGGAAACTAAGAAAAACGGTTTGGCTTTGTTTGTAATTAAACATTTAAAATAAGGGATTTTGCATTAACTCCTTTACTACAAAAATCAGCTATAAGGGTTTTTTTTTAATGTATGTTACTAAATGAAATGTAATCAATAAAGCCAACTCACTCTGATTTATGCCATAGTTATGATTACCACTCTGCCAAGTCACTGATTTAATACCTGCAAATTTGCAGCTCCCCCTCTACTTCCAAACAGTACAGGAAATTTCAGTGGGTTATATAATGTCATCATCTCTGCTGCAGTGCACGTCTCTTATGACTTATCCATCAGTGATAGTTTGATAGTTTTGATCAAACTACCCTAGCTAACTGACCCCAGTGCTCAAAAATTATTTAAATGCAAACATGGCCCCAAATGTCTCTTTGTACCACAGCCACTACATTAAGCTAAAGTGGTTGTGGTGTCTTAGATTGCACCTCTAAATCTTTGAATTGATATTTTATTTTTCTAAACTTGGAGATTGGATATTGATGTCATTTAAACAACTCTGGAGGAATTATAAATAAAAAATAAATACAATCCCCGGCATAGGCAACATGTAGAATCTTGCAGGATATGTTAGGACATTCATTCATTCATAACACAGAGTTTCAGAGATTTGATATTCATGACAAGAACCAGGGGTCTCTTTGTATTCAGGATGTCGTACATAAAACACTTAATTTGCCAGTGGAATATTGACGTGGCTTCCATTAATAGTGCAGAATTTTACACTGATAGAATTCATTTACTATAATTATGTTTTGTTTTCCAAATGTCAATGTATTGGCCTAAGGACATCAGTTAATTCAAGGCAAAGCACGTTACATATAGCTATTCACACGAGTGTTTATTGGTCCAGTGGAGAATAGTTGGGACAAGTAACTTGAAATTAAGGAATCCCATGAAAATTACTTGGTGAAAATAATCTCACATGCCACGCTTACCAAAATACTTCATTATTAAAAAAATATTCTACTGTAGTTCATATTTATTTCGTTACAGTCTGAAACCATTTATGGCCTTAATTTAATAGTTTTGGATAAGCTTTTCAACTGATGGAATATTTTGAAAAATAGTTTAATATTCTAATGTCTTGATTTTTATTTTTTATTTATATAATGTTTTAATATTTGGGGAAAAAAATCAAGTTTATCCAGAAATATGAAATCATTTGAACAGCTTATCCCAAAATATTAAATTGAGGCCTACATTTTAAAACATGTAAACATTTCTGTTACTGGTGTGCAGTGGCTGGTTGCAAGGAAGTTTGAAATAATTTAAAATGGTAATTTACTGTGATTTCAAATGTTACATTTATTTATCTATCTCTAAATTTAGCAAACATGTATCTGTGAGCTGTGAAAAATAAAATGAAATATACAGAAATCCACAGCTCTTTATCCTGTATACGGGCACCTCCATCTTAGCTCCTTGTCAGTCATTGTTATAAGCCCCGCCCTTAACACCTGGCAGTCAGAACAGAGAGAATATACAGAGAGAATGAGAAATGAAACAATGTTACTATTTCTCCTCCTCATTAGCAATGTGTGCCCTGACTGTGCCTTGTCTGAGCTGGATTGTGATGTTATTTGCTAAATGTAAAACAAAACTGAGCATATCATGAAAAAGGTTCATCTCATGTCGTTATTGGTGATTTTCAATGTTTTATCCAGTTGTGTAAATTTCAGAGAAGTGACAGTTCCTATTTCATGTCTGCCAGCTATTTATCTGTATAAGTATGAACAGGTGCTGTTAATGCCAACTTTAAAACACACATGAATATAGTGCTAAATATCTGGACACACTCTCGTATTGTGCAAATAAAATGACTTATTTATTTGGCACGGCTATCTACCAACCACAGGGCCAGACTGGCAGACAGAACAAATCATCAGGCTAATGTCATTTAAATGATTTTCCCCTTAGACTGTACCACTGTACAGTCCGAGGGGATTAAAAATTGAGGATCTGGGAGCTGGTGTAGCCAAAATTAGGCTGCTGGCAGCCGGAGGGAGACCTGTTAGTCTCCCTTCAAAATGTACCTATATTTTGGCTGCATGGCCTGTCCCATATGCCCCACACATGAACTGAAACGCCACCTCCCGCATACAAGCCCCACCCCCGCACACACATTGCTGACCTCTCTTGGAGGAAGAGGTCACAAAATGGCAACTTCACCTACCAGTGCCAGGTAAGCTTCAGCTATTACGATGATTGTGTGTGTGCTCCTGCTAGTGAGTGAACTTGTGTGTGTGTGTGTGTGGCTGCTAGTGAGGGAGCTTGTATTCTTGCGTGTGTGTGGCTGCTAGGGAGTGAACTTGTATGTGTGTGGCTGCTAGTGAGTGAGCTTGTGTGTGTGTGGCTGCTAGTGAGTGAGCTTGTATGTGTGTATCCCCAGTCCTGACCAACCTGCAGATATGGTGGTTGTTGATTGCTAACCTAGACACATCAAATCTTTCTAAACTCATTTTACAATATGCTCAATCAGTATTATGTCTTGGTAAGTATTGTGGCAATTGTTTGTCAATCCAGGCTGTAGGGCTCCTCACCAACTTTAGTATTAGAAAGCATAATTAAAGCCTACAGGGGTAAATTAGTTATATGCTTGTTATCCTAATTTCTCCAAATCTGGGTGCTGGAAGAACTAGCTCTTTAGGGTCAACTATAATTACCTTTGTCTTGGATAATGTAAGCGTTTAACATGTTTTATTCTATCATGGTGGGCTTTGTACAGAGCAATTTGTGGTGATTTTGTTTACGTGAATAGATCTCCATGGATAACAATGGCACAGTCCAGCTGTTTGTAGCACTTTTTGAACCCCCACCCTCACCCCTCCATAATTCCTATTAACACAGAAGCTACAGTGTATCTGTGTGTGTCTGCAAAGAACATTGCTTCATGCTGGGTACCTGTTCTGTGTGTGACTTACTCTCCTACGTGTGTTGTAACATTTTCCCAGCCCAGTGGCCTTTCCGGCCTGTTCTTTTTGTGTCTTCTATTTGAACAGTACTCCAGCGATCAGTTGGGTTTCTGACAGTCTTGTGTCTACTAGAAAGTAAATCCTAGTGGATTACACATAACATCAATTCCGCTTCACCTCTAGATCATGTTGCATTGGCCAGTAGGTCTCTATCTCTGGGAGGTGGCTGAATTCGTGTCTGCTTGTTCACTGCAATGGCAATTGATCTAAATAGAAATCACTGCGTGAGGAGCACTTACAGGTAAATATGTTTCTGTATTCACATTTCCACAGAGCTGTCAATTCATATCTGAAATTGGAAAATAGTAAAGCATCTTCGCTCCCCCAACCTTTACGGGCCTAGAGAACCGAGGTGTTGCGATGACAACCAATTACCTCTTACTTAAAAACTTTATGGGCAGAAAACTCCAAGTAAATAGTCTACATACTGAAAAAGATTGAGAACTTTCACAGCACTATTTACAATATCTGTTCTTAAAACATCTTTCACAGTTTGGATCATTATATAAATTGCTCATACACACATACGCCATCATATTTAGTAGCAGATTAAAGCTTGTTTCATTCGTAATATTCCTGATTAAGACATCTGATTATGTTTTAAAGAAAATGAAAGAGGACCAGTTATTCTTCCCATTGACTATTGATTGCTACACTAGATTCTTTTTGTAAGGACTCTGTTTCTCAAAACACAATCCTATTAAATCAACAGCACATATCATAACACTGGATAAGAAAAAGGGATTCCAGACGAGTTGACATACAGCGAATTTTTAGACGAAATAAAAGGTAATTGTAAGAGTTCATAACTAGCTGTGCCATGAAGCCACAGAGCCATATCGTAATTTGCCAACTATATGAGTCACTCTACTCAGAAGATCTTGCAACTTAATTGTGCTCTGGAGTATAAAAGAGAGAATGTTTTTGTTTATAGTGCTGCACACTTTCTGAGCTTAGCATGACCCCAGAATGAATTCTAAATGTCAGTCCCTTGTTGGGAAGACTACTCTCTTCACTTCTTAGATCTTGAGAGTAAATTGATCTCTGCATCTTATCACTGTAGCTCATTATCTTAAACAACCACATTTCTCAAGCAGATAAAACAGAAAAAGACCAACAGTAATTTAACTGCTAATCATGCAATTAACACACATAGGGGGAAATGTATCAAGATCCAGATTTTTTTTCCCTTCTCTTCTGGCATCAGTTTGCCCCAGTGTCATATATTCCAAAGTTGTAATTTCAGCTTCTTGCGGTTGATGCTAATCTCACGGACACAGACGTTAACGCCATTACAGGCGCGGTGAAATAAATTAGCAAATAGAAAACTTTCAAATACAGCAGCCAGATGTGCCCTAGTACAAATAACTTGGTTTTGCAGTAATGGTTCATTATGTAAAAAGACTAGTTCATACTTATTGAGCGTGAAGAGGTTTTGTGCATTTATTAGCAAGAGGCTCACTGAGAAAATTCAGCTCAGCAATGTCATTTCTTATATCAACAACATTTATATGGAAACGTTGATTTAAAATAGGCAAAGCTTTTGTGCTATATATTTTTTATTTGCAGATTCCTTGTCCCTAAAGTGCTCTGTTCATTCATTTCAAGGAAAAGAGCACATTGTATGAAAACATAAAGATTAATGAAATTTCCAAATGGAAAAAACATTACACATTTGGCTAGGACACGCTTATATTCCAGAGATTTCATATCTATACAAAACAATATGAGCCTTAATTGTAAGCGTCAGTAAGAAATCGATAAGATCGCAGACTATGAAAACATCACATTTCTTTTTCAATAATAATTTCCAATTTGAGAACGTGAAGATATTGGAATGATTGTTCCTGAACAGTTCCCCTGATTAAATTACATGAATATTTCCACTCAGTGATAATTAAGATTAAAACGCATGGTTTGCTTTTACTTTTGTGATACATGTAATATAAGTTTTTGTGATTGAACTTGGATTTGAGAGGCAACAAATTCGCACATCGAGGAAGGTAGACCTGGCCTGCAGAGTTGGACTTGCTGCCAATTTGATACATAGATAGATGAGTTGGTAATATAATTTGCACTTCCAACTGTCTCATTCTAACAATTTTTATATTATAAAGTGTGTTAGTAAATTTCAAGATGACCTAGTGGCTAATTCAGAAGATTGTGGGGCGCATTGAGGTTGGGCATCTCCTGTTTAAAGAGATTATAGGACTAGTCATATCATGGGGCACAAGCTAAGTTAATTACTTTTGTTTACCTAATGATGTTGCAGACTTGTATGTTCCTGTATGCCTCTCAAACTATCTACTGTGCCTGCTTCGCTTGTTTACCGCTTGCAGTACCTAAGCTCACCACTAGACGCTGCTGCACTGCAGGCTACAAATGCTGCAGCGCCACCTGGTGGAGAGCTGAGGCTGCACCGATTTCAGAGTGAAAAGGGTAAAGCTGGAATCAGGGAAAGCATGGATCAGACAGCAGGGGATTACATCTCTAAGGATAAAGACTTCCAGAGGGGAATGATTACTGTTACATGTTTAGAAGAATGAAAATGTGACAATGATGAGATGTGCACATGTTCTTCAAGCATAGAAAAACCAGTGAATAGGATGACTATTGGAAACAACACGTAGATGTGTTTAATGGTCTGCTTTCGTCCCATGTATTAATCCTTTAAGAAGATTAGTTGGGAGTAAGCCCTGTTGAAGCACAGATTGCAATATCAGTTAAGCAGCTTGCTTGCCCATCAATCCACAGGATAAATAAGACCATCCGTGCCACATCAATAGATGACAGAGTTTTTCTGGGCACAGTGTTCCTGGGCATGAATAAAAAGTCGCATGCTTTCCAGCAGTCTTATCGAGTATTATATTAGCCTCTGTTTTACCAAGTGGCTCGAAGTTCTCCCCACCAGAAATGATGCATCACATTGTTTAACAGTAATTGGAACAAACAGGGTGCAGGAGGGTAGTGCATGCGACCTGTGCAATATCACGTCCTGCGTGATCCTTTTAATAAATGCAGCACAACATGTCAGAGCTTTAACCAATAAAAGCATTTAATATAAGGTTTTGTATCTAATGCACATAAAGTAATGCATAAATCAGACAAAACAGCCGGCGGCCTTGAAGTTTTAGTTTTTTTTAAAAAACAATCTTTATAGACCTGTCCCATTTGGCTACACAAACTAGAGAGGCAATAAAATTAAATCATTCCCCTATGTAAACACCTTTACCACTGCTCAATATTTGTTCCATAATTTACAGTGACTTCACACGTAGCACAGAATAATCAAACACCCAGGCTCGTGGCAATTAATGCGCAGGATGTTATAATTCTCTACAACCAGATAAAACGGCTGCACATTGTATCATGCAAGGGGAAATCCACAAAGGTGTTATTAATGCTTATGGATCGTAATCCTCCACATATTTCTCCAAGACATTTATAAAAAATGTAATTACTGCAGGATTTGTCCGAAACATTAAAAGTGAGATTCTCCCCTGAAGGAGTATTAACGCTTTCATCTCTAAGATCTATATTATTCCGTGGCAAAAGTTTAATCCAAAAGGTGTCTGCATAAGCCTGTAGATTCATGATCAATAAACCAGCCTAAATAACTAATTTTAATTAATTTTCCATCCATCCATTGATCCACCCTCCATCCATCCACCCAGCGACCCATCCATCCATCCATCCATTTCTTTCTTATTTGTGGCTGCTCCTTTAATAATTTAGTTGGGAAATAGTGTTTGCTATAGTAACTATAACATTAGCCAGTAGGAAGAGTAACCAATCAATTCAGCTTCCTCCCTTTGGTACAAGACCTATTAATAGTAGAAACTATTTTGAATTAAAAAAAAAAACCCGTAAAACAAATGTTTTCATTTTTAGTAATTCGATCAATAAAGCATATTTCCAATTGTATTGATTGAAGGTCACATTAAAACCCAGGCTACCGGATGTTACTTGAGATATGTGAGTCGAGAACAAATAATTAGTATTGCATTTTGTCCTCATGGGATCAAGTTACTGAGACACTGCTATAGCTTGAAAAATAATTGGAAAAAATGGTTGGAAATAATTAAAACAAATGTGTGTAATCAATGGATGTTTTGCTCAGATTCCGCCATCATATTTTTAATTCATGTGTTTTCTTTGCTGTAAATGCATTGTCGAAGATCTCCTAAAAAGTGTATTCTTTCAATATTGAAACTTGGTCTGATTAACTCACATGGTCATATTTGGCATAGGTTAGACAACCCCTGAAATAACAGAAGCTGTTGCCGACCAAGAGAAACAATGTGTCGTCCTGGTGCCTGTTATAAAAGGTAATGTGTGTTGTATATTCTTTAAAAAACACACAATTATCATGTGAGGTAAGCGGGGTCTTCTTCTCATATCTCAGTTTACGCTGAATTGTCAAGATTTGCAGATGAACCACAAGGCACAACCAGGCACAAACCAGAGCGCTTTTGTGGGTGTGTCACCAAGGACATGTTAGTCGAACTGATCCAAATCCATATCCTGAAAAATATCATGCTGGGAATTTTGGCAGAGTGTGCCAGAAAGCCTGATCAATGTCTTCTAATGTCTCCAATCACAGTTTACCAACCTGCCAGTTATTACGATGTCTCGGACGCCTTCGTGAGACAGCCTCAATAAGATTCTTGTTTCTGTGTCTGTAGACTTACTGCTGAGTTTACTGATTTGCCAAACTAATGAGCTACATAGCGCAATCCGCTTGAAAATAAAGGATTCCTGTGGAGTGCTGAAGTAATTGAATACCCACATGGCCGCTGGCCTGTTTTTTTTGTTTTTTTTTATAGTAATGCTGTGTTTACAAGGGACAGGTGATTTATTTAATTTTTTTACATTTGTTTGCACATTTATGATGAATTGTCTTAAAAATGCACAAAGACATGGGGTGCCTGCAATGTCCCTTTATGGTTTGAAATTGACTATGAAACATCCATCACAAAGTGTAACTACAATCAGACTGCTGGACACTTGGAACACTCACTTCAAGCTCCACTCAGTCTGTGGGGGGGCTGCAATCTAACACATTAGTTGCAGCATTTTAACCTGCCTAATATATAAATGAAACAATCCTGACAAACATCCTGTTCTTTAACCATTTTGCAGTCAAGCTAAAAAGGCCCATTCCTGCTTGTTTATAGCCTCTATCTAGGTCATGCCTCAGTTAGGCTGATATTTATCTCTGTCACTCTGCACTTACACCTAATAGGTAGCGAATTATAGCCCCTGGGCCCAAACAGCTCCGTAATGACAGTGACCAGCGGCTGCAGGTCTCTTAATGCCACTAGACCCCTGGAATATATCACAGAGCTTGGTCTCTCGTCTCCGGTTAACTGTTCTAGAGCATTGTGCAATTACAGTGTTCATCTTTTCTCTGAAAAAAAATAATATATGGCTTCATACAAACCCTTCCTTCCATCCTGCAGTATAATGGCGTTTATTAAACAAAACCAGGAATTGTGTAGAAACGGCGAGAGAACTGCACATTTTTGTCCTAAACAGCCCAATTGCAAACATATGGTAACTCAGCTATTCTCCCAGCTTGTCTTTTTCTATCTCCTCGATTTAATGTCTTTGGATAAGCTTCTCAAGTGATTTCATAATTTTGGATAAACTTTTAAATTCTTTTTTATTTCTTTTTTCAAAATATGAAAATAAAAAAATATAGTATATATATATATAAAAATAGATCAATATTTAAACTAAATCATACTGTTAAAATATACAAATTTGGAAAACACCTGTAATTTCCTGGTTTAGTTAATAAACCCTGCAGAGTTCAATGCTACAATCGCGGGTTAAAAGACATTCTGGGTCATTCCCTTCTCCATAGACTGTTTACTGCACGAAATCTGAGACTTTCTTGGCAGGCTATTGCCCTTTATTTGTCTGCTGTGCAACCTGAGACGCTCATCTAGCTGATCCCACTGGACGCCACCAGCCGTATCTCTACACAAACGTACACGCAGAGATTACAACACTTGGCTTGTAACCTCTACCTTGTGAGATTTATGGCCTTTATTTAGAATGACCATGCAGTCTGCTTCTGACAGCATAGTTTGTTCTCAGGTCACAATACAGGCCAAGGTGGAGAATGCAACAAATCGGGCGCTGAATCACCGGTATAAATACTGCAAACGTATTACTGGCATCTCCGATCTCTTTATAGTCTGCTTCATAGGTCACGCATCAGTTTGGGTAAAGAAATAAGCAGCTCGTTATGTTATAATCATGATATAATATTTGTGCTATTTTACAAAAAGAGGTTTGTTATATGCCCACTGTAGAGTCATGTCCGGGTGGCCCTTAACCGGTAGAACTATGCAGATATGGGACATCAGGGAACTAAAGTGGGAGGCAAACCGGATTCTGAAATCGGGACTGTCCCACTAAAAGTGGCTTGGTTAGACCTTTCTAATACCACTCGACATCACATAGTTGGTGCAGATTTTTTGGCTGCACATTCGAGCAGCAAATCTTCCATTATACTATGCCCCATAAAAGCTCTACTCAAATGAGATATGGACTGCACTGAACTCATTGCCATGTGCATTAATCAACATGATTTTTATGATGGCGCGTTACCATGCTGGAAGTAACCATTGGAAGCATAGACACCTGTGGCATAGAGTGCACATGGACAAAACAATACCCAGCTAGAGTGTGGCACATAAATTATTCTCTATAAGTATTAAGGGACCTTGCCAAGAATAGATTGCCACACTTACACCATCAACACTATTTTTAAGGGATCATTATCTGTTTATGAATTTATGTAGAGCATACGAGCAATTTTTTATAAACTGTGCCAAGGACATGCTCAATTCAGCAGTCTGTGATTGGTGGATTAATTCCCCAACAAGGCATCCATAACTCAGTTACCAAAAATCCCCAGACCCCATTCATTGCACCGTGACTACTGTACCCATGGGGTGGATCCTACCTAGGAGCCTACTGTACCCATGGGGTGGATAGCAGGCTATATCGAAAATCAGGTGGATTATCTGTGTGTGTCCTTTGTAACGCAATAAACAATTGCATGTTTTCACAGAAAGATTTTACATAGAACACGTGTCCAACATGCTGCTCTGTGAGTTGCCAAACTCTATGGAAAGCCGAAATTTCAATATAAAACTCTCAGTATATCATTGTTTTTTTTTGTTTTATTTTGCATTTTCAAAAAGGTTAATGTTAAGAGAAAGGAAAAACACAAATGATTCAATATGAATTATTTTATTTTCTAAAAAGGTCAGATTATAGATTTGGGAATAAGTGAAGACTGCAGCAAGATATAACACTTTATTTATCACCTGGTAAAAAGTTTAATCATTGTAGCAATTTTGTTAGAAATCATAGCGCAATGGCCAAGGCATTCATGATGTTTGTGAGCTACAATTCCCATAATCCATGCCGGCTTTAAAGCAAGCTGAGCACCATGGGAGATGCAGTTCACAAACTTCTAGAGTACCAAGGGACAGTAATGAAAACATGCAATCATTAGATTTGGAGATTTGTTTTGTTATTTTAGGGCCCTTTACACAGCTGTACTGGCTGTGCCCCCTTCATGGCAGCCCTGAAGATGATTGTAACAGAAAGTGGAAGAATGATTCAAAGTGAATCCATCATGTCAATTAGACAATATGTACGAAGTCTTTACGTTACTGCTGTGTCACACAGATCAATAGATGTCAGATTTATACTCATATTGATCTGTTTCTTTGTTCATTGAGGCACTTTTATATTTCTCAGCACCTGAGTATCTTCCAACAATGAAATCATCACATTTAGTTCATGCCTGATGCTATTACTGACATAAATAGATGTAGAACTTGTTATCATGCTCTATAGGTACAAATGATGGTGAATCCCTTGCGTTCGGGGTACTTAGCGATACCGTGGGAACTTTTCACACAGCAAACTTGCTCCACGCACAGACATATCAAGAGATAGGAGGAGACAAGAGCTCTGAATTTCTAATTAAGAGTAATTTGCGTTCAGAAACGTTATACCTCTGAATACGAGCATGCATGTGAAGCTTTCTATTCAGCACAAGTCAAAGTTGGGTTTAAAATTTCTGGTTTGTCTACACAAATAGTGGCGGGTTTGATGAGTTTTTAGAATTGGTGGCTTTTTTGTGTTATTTTGTGGTCCTTGGATTTTTACTCACAAATGATGCAAGAATTTGCAGGATACACTATTGCAATCTTTACATGATGCAGTAATGCACTGCAAAGTAATATGTACAGACATTTACAGAAAATGCTTTAAAGCTGGGCAGAGCCATTTTCACTAACATGCCAAGCATGCTAATTAATAGACTGAATATAAATTATGTACATAATACAATAACTACTTCGGCATTCGCAAAAAGCCACCTCCAGGCTCGTCCCAAGGGTCAGTTACAGTGTATTGATTTACCGTAAGTAAATGAGTTATTAATGATAAGTATCACTTCTTCTAAGTGAGAAACCTTATACTCAGAAAGCTGGGACATGGACAATATTTAGTTGACACAATTTCTTTTTGAAATACTGTCTTTTACGCATTTCATGTAGGATGACACAATCAGTATAGCTAGAAAACCTTTGTGGAACGAGTCCTGGGGGCCATGGCCATGTCTGGATATTGCTCTGTATATCAATATAATTTTACACTCAAGATATTCTTTGTATCCCCGCAAAATATTTTGAAAACATAAGAAAATACTTGCTCACCCCCTTCTAAATCCCAGAACATTGCTTTAGAGTCTTTCTGACAGATGTTTGGGTGTCTGCAGAAAAAAAAAAGATAAGTCAGAAAACAAACAAAAATCCAAAACACTCATTTGTGCAAAAAAAAAATTAAAAAGAAGACGAGATGATGAGCTTGTACGGGTATCCACAGACTGCGTGGGTAGGCCAATTGTTCATCAAGTTTCAATAGTAATCTGTCCTCATTAAATGTAATCCATTCATCTTTTATAATGTTCTTTCCACGATTAGAACATTGCAGAGTTTGTCTCGGCATCATAAAGATGATCTATAGAATATTATTTGCAAAATACAAGCACACGTTGCGAGATTTCATGGAGAAAACACATCGGAGGCTAGGGTTTTAGATTGCTCCCCAGTGGGCTTTTCTAAGTAATGTGAGTTTTAGGTTTAATTAATCCAGTGCTTGTAAAGTTAGACAGATATGGAGGACAGTGTTTGGGAGGTCATAAGTAAAGTGCCCACTTCCTGTCTAAAGACTTGTGGCTTCTGTTATTAGAATTTCAGCCTTGATGGGGCATGTTTATATATAAACCTAACCTCACGTTTTCTATAGAATATAATTCATAGTGAGCACCTACAGACTCACACAACAGGTCTTTGTTGGTCATTCTGATATTTTCAATCCTATCACTAAACATAACTCACATGGGAGGATTAATAAATGCATAATAAGATTTCCTTTGGGCAGCATTAACATACTATATATTCCATACAGTAGAGTAATTAATTACTTCACATTGGTATACATTGGTGCTTGGAAACCATCTATTAATCACACATGCCTCTAAGAGGTCCACATCAAGGGAAAATGTATATTACAAATGACTGATGGCCAACCCGCATTTTATGGATACAATTAATTGGAAGACTTTTAAACATTATTTATGCATTTGCTTTTAATATTGTGTTCCTTTGCATCGGTTTCACTATACTGCGTTACATGTTGAGTTCTGTTAATATACTGGTAAATTTTAGAACTAAATAGCCAAATTGATGTATTTCTCCAGCTATTTTTCCAGCTCATCGATTTTGATCTAAAACTCCCAATTACCTTGTCGCTTTTCAACGACATCTGCCAATAAACCTCCTTCTTTTTACGTAATACGTGTTATTATTATTTCTTTTGTAGCGCCACTGATACTTATTTGCCCTCGATGTACTACTTCTTTACGGACGTTTCTACGTATTCGCCTATCGCATTCTGTTTTACTGTGCTTTGTGACATAAATTGGGTATTGTAACTTCATTTCATAATAAAAAGACTTTAACTCTGTGTCATGAACGGGAAAATAACTACTGCGATATTACGCCAATAAAAAAAATAAAAGCCGTGCTGTGAGTTGAAGATCGGTTACGCTCGCCCATTATGTGCCCGGGAAGCTTGACAGCTGCGGATGCTCTGACCTTTCTTCTAAATTCCGCACAGTTCACTGCCTCCTATTTTTAAAGCTTAAGTTAGAGGAATATCATCAGGCTAATTTGCATAGCATTAAAGTAAAACATTTTAAATTTGTTCCCAGCAGAAGTAAATCTGACAGCTTTTATGAAGCTATTATACCTGCAGGTACTTCCTACACTTAAAACACATTCAACTCCAACTGTCTTAATCACATTATTACATGTTCCGAACTTGAGTCTGTGGTTCACTGATATGAGAAAAGTTTGGAATAATTCTCTTTAACCTCATCACGAGCAGACAGGCTGTAAATAGCTCCAAGTGTGTGAAAAAGGGGCCGCCATATTTAACAAGGCTGATTTGTCACTTTTCGATATTTCATACAGACATCATATTTCTAATGCCATGCAAAGATAACATAAGACAATGGACTGCTTTGTCTTATGGACAAGCCCGAGATTGGTAAAATTTGGTAAAAGGTGGAGCTCCTCTGTTAACTGTCACAAAGGATGGCTGTGGGATTCAGGCTTTGTCTATGGAAGATCTCACAGAATCTTCCACAGTGCTCATTCCTTATCTCTTGTGCAGCACTGACGTGGCTCCTGGCGCTCCAAAGAGAACCGGTATCATGAATATGGTGGCAGCCACGAGGGACAGCCCGAGGTAAGTAATGCTCGCCTTCCCTGTACCTCATAGCCACCGGATCTGACCATTTCGGGTGACTTTGCAAAATAAACAAAGACCTCCAAATTGGACAGATCCATTTTAAATGGTTATTTCCATTTTGGAGTTACCAGACATTGTGAAATAAACCGTAGACCTAATTCAATAAAATACCTTTGATACTCCCTATTTTTCCCTGTCATCTTTCCCCAGTAATTTTCTCTTAAGACAGGCAGTAGCTGACATATTTTAGGCACCCTTAGCTTTCTGTGGCAGAGGTGTAGCTGTTCCGAGGCAGCTGTACACCCTGTCCGAGTATACATCACTGATTCACTGGTTTGCAATGGATCATTGTCTGAGGGACAATGTGAAATGGACAAACTTACTTTAGCGTCTTTGATGAATGACAGTTTCTAAAATAGAAAATCCTGAGTGCACACCCTGATGAAAGGAGCTGCCAGTTTATATTGAGAAACTTTTTAAATTAAATAAGATCCTGTGAGATACTTCATATGAGCATGAGGAAGCGGCTGCACGATATTCCATGCAAATCCATGGGAGTTTCCCATAAATCCATGTAAAGATATGGAAGTGGGAAACAGAGGGATTCTATTTATTTATATTTCCAAAAATCACAATTTATGGTGGATGCTTTGCCTTATGCCCTGTTAGATACATGCGCAAAATAATATGTTTTACTTACTCTTAGCTACTGTGTATAGACCAAGTATAAACAAATCTGTTCATTTTTATCAGTTACATTTACAGACATTAATACTTCCCATCTTGCTTCCTACCTCCATTATATAGACAGTTTATACAGCAGCTGTACATATTAATGGGGTTTGTTTAATATATACCGTAAAAACTCGATTAAGTCAGGTAGTAGTCAGTGAGCTACAATAGCACACCCATAGACAGCCAGTGCCTGCCAGTTCAGTATTTCATTCTGACGTACCTTGAACAGGTGAATAATTAGTGTGTACCTGTTGTGAATTCCCCACAATTATACAGATTGATGGCAGAGCGTCTCACCGTATCTTCATTAAGAATAACATCGGACTCCGTGCTGTGGTAATGACATCATTTTTTATTTTTTTTATTTCACCATACTAATACATGTAACACAGCGCAGTGGTAACTGTTGCTATATTAGACCAAACACCTTTATATAGGAGTCACATAGCATTATGGTCTGATAGTCATTTCCACTATAGAGATATGAAATATATAATTCAGCAGCCAAGATGAATTAGTGCAAGGCGGACCCAGCATGGTGGCTTTTGCAGGATTGGATACATTTTATCAGCCCACCACGGAGGCTGACTTACCCTCGGCTAGCAGACGTTCCTTCAGGGCATGCAGAATGTGTGATGGGCTTAAGGCTTCTAATGATGAGGTGGATGTCAGTTGGGGGCAGATTCTGATATTTGTATGTAATGATGTGTGCAGATAGACATCTGTTTGTACAAATAGCTTATTAATTGTAGCAACAATTAGCAACCTCACCGATTATAATAATGTTCACATACACACAGAGCTATTTTAAGTCTTTCTATTTATTATGCCTGAAGATAAAAACTGTCTCATAAAAGGTTCAATAATAACATTCATCAAAACTGAGCTGTCCTTTTCGGAACATCATTTAAGCAACTATTTCCTCCAGCCTTCTCTATGAAGTGTTACGGAATTTGCTGACGCTATATAAATAATAATAATAATAATAATAAACTAGGGTAGATCTTTGTATTTAGTGCTTAAAAAAACCAATGGGCTTCACTGACCGCTGGCCTGAATAATCTGATATGTTACACTTTACACAGAAATAAATCAAAGAGGATTTCATTCAAACAAAGTTAAATAAATACATACGGCTATCTAATGTATTAACACTTTGAGTAAAAGCACCGGTTCAGGAACTGGTGCGTAATATTATTATTATTATTATTATCGCCATATATATAGCGCCAACAGATTCCGTAGCGCTTTACAATATTATGAGAGGGGGGATTTAACTATAAATACGACAATTACAAGAAAACTTACAGGAACGATAGGTTGAAGAGGACCCTGCTCAAACGAGCTTACAGTCTATAGGAGTAGTACCACCCTTTGTGATAGATCCAGATACAGAACCTGTCTGTATTGGCTATAGACCCACTGTATTGTAAAAACAACCATGAATACCTCCTGATACATCCAGCTGTACAAACGGTCTGGGAAGCACCCACTATCACTTCCACATTTAACTACCTGTACAGTGAGCCAAACAGCACCCATCCGATTTAGTGAGACACTAGTAAACGGGCTCACTTTCTACAAAACAAAATATTCTTCTGATAACTACAAGAAAAAAACGTGGATACTTTGCATGACAATGCAAGTCTGACATGACACGTTTTAGAGGCTCCAAGACAGAAACTTTAAAAGAAGTTGAGTAAGAAAATATCCTTATATTTTTCAGTTTTAGATTAATTTCCAAATTGATGTTACAGATCTCTCACCCCTCTCAAAATAACACAAAAAAACAAAACAAACAAAAAACAGTCATACGGCAACAAGCGTTATTCTTGTCTCACCCAGTGCAAGGAAAGTTAAATGTTTCAATATCATGGCAAAACTCTCAAAAGCTTTATCAGTGAAGCATATCTCATATCATCTTAATCTCCAGGGCATTGCTGAGCTATGAGGAGGAGTGCCCGTGATTAATATCTCTCTGCTCAATGCAGATTCATACAATATATTCAATATTTGAACACTTGAGTTGCAAGGGCACAAGCAAGGCTTGTTAACCCTCTCATTGCTTAATGATGAATTGATTGATCGTCCTGAGTAATATTTACACAATGTGTCTGGAGAGCAATGTGAAAACGTGTGATTAGTTTAACGGAGCAAAGCATATCTACAGGTTATTTTCAAAGGTAGGTTGTGTTATCAAACCATCGTACTGCATGGTGGGTGATGCCTGTGCTTTACAGCCAGTAATGTGTCATTTGACTGCTACCATGTAATCTCAGGCACATTGGTACATGTTTATACCAAAACTGCCCTAACACTAACCCTAACATTACCACACCAAGCCTAGACCTAAAAAAGCATGTCATGTAAAAAATAAAAAATACTTATATAGGGGCCAGAGCAATTTTAGCTGAATGCAGCAGTTTTGGTGTAAAGATCATGATCTTGCAGTCTCACTGCTTAATTCACTACCACTGACGAGTTAAATCACTTTGTTTATGCTGCCCTAGCCACACCTCCCTACATGTGACTCACACAACCTTCCTAAACACTTCCTGTAAAGAGATTCAAGGTTTAATCTCCCTTTACTGCACACTGTGTTTAAGCCAGACTTTTTTTTATATCTTGCACTGTTAATAACTGCACACTGTGTTTAAGCCAGACTTTTTTTATATCTTGCACTGTTAATAGCTTTCTATATCATGCAGCAACTTCATGTGTGTGATTAAATTTCAATTTACAGTGCAGGAGATAAAAACGTTTAAATCAAGTTAACATCTGATTGAAAATTAAACTGATTTTTTTCCCCATGTAAACTGTGTTAGTGACGGCCAAGGGAGGTAAGACTCGTTAAAGTTATGAAATCTGTAGAATTCCTGTTTGATGTTCTTTACCCATAATGAATATTTTACCTTTATGTATCCTCAATTTATGTATATACACTCAAACTTATATTTCTCCAACATCTCCCAGAGATTAATTATTGAATACATCTTTGAAGTGAAACTGTCACCTAGGAAACATTATACATTTGGTTTATACATTTATACATTGCGCTGGTTAAATTGATAATTCACATACAGGTGTATAATTACCTGAAGACCTCTCCCCCCAAGATGATGGCTGCAGGAAATGGTACAGTGCTGAGCACAGCTCCTCTACATCCTCACTACTAATGTATCGCAGTGTATTAATCCTTTATCATGTCCAGTCTATATCGCCCCCACAGAATTAATATGCAGTTATTTTATAAAGAATTATTGCTGTTTGTGTTACTGTGAAGATAATTCTGGGTGATTTGAAAAAACAGCAACATTTGCTCACCACAAATTCAATTAATTCAATTGTCAAAAGACATTATTGTTCTCAAACATAGCCAGCTGATTGGGAACGCGTGTCAGTGTGTGCGGTATCTTGGATATTCCGTGTAACGTTACAAGAAAATTCCAATGGCCGTTCAACACTGGACATGATTTTGTCTTTAATCATTCAGCACCAGAACTTACCCTGCGATAGTACAGAAAACAAACACGGATTTAAAACGGTGTCATTTATACAATTTATGGGTGGAAATTATATCCCGTACAGAGCCTGATAAGAGGACAAATGATGGACTATGAAATTTAAAGTCCTCGTCAAACGTCTTCAGAAAAATGACATATACAAAGAATAAAACATTGCAGAGAGACAAGACGCAAAGAATAAATAAGACCTAATTAATAAAACCAGAGAAGGGAGAGTTTTCCATTAAATTATAGATTGGATGTATGGAATCTGGGTCTTCGTAAAAGACAGAGAAAGGTGTTACAGAAGCCTCTTAATAGGCGTTAAAATGACTTGCATTCTAGCTGTTTGTTTCTATAGGAAATGTGACAGCGAGAGGGACCTGTGTTCGTTAAGGGCCTTGTCTTTAGGGTCAACAGTGACAACCGAGTCTGATAAGGAAACCTTTAATGTAGTCAAGATTGAAGCAAATATTCTATTTCAAGATTCGTACTCTGCGGGTGTGAATAAGAGGCTTGTTTGGTCTTATTTATTATTTATCTATTATTTATAAAGAGCAGTTTGAGCGGCTGTTTTCAATCTGTGAAGAATGTTTTACTACAGATCATAGAACAGTTTGTCCAGCTGTGATATTCTACGTGTTTAAAATGTTTCTGAACATCCCACCAGCGAATTCTGATCCAGCGTTTTCTTTATTACATATAATAAATATCATTTATTCTGATTTGTGCCATTTTTAATGTTGGGGATTTGCGAGCAGCCGCACTGACGTTTTGAGGGATAAGGCTTAGTGTCACTGGGTAAGTTTGTGGCCTGTGTGCCACTGGTTCAGTATGTGGCCTGTATGCCACTGGATCAGTTTGTGGCCTGTGTTTCACTGGGTCAGTATGTGGCCTGTGTGCCACTGGGTCAGTACCTGGCCTGTGTGCCACTGGTTCAGTATGTGGCCTGTATGTCACTGGATCAGTTTGTGGTCAGTGTGTGGCCTGTGTGTCACTGGGTCAGTACATGGCCACTGGTTCAGTTTGTGGCCTGTGTGTCACTGGATCAGTTCGTGGTCAGTGTGTGACCTGTGTGCCACTGGGTCAGTTAATTGCAGCGTGTCACTGGGTCAGTGAAGCACAGGCCACATACTGCCCCAGTGACACACAGGCCACATACTGACTCAGGGACACACAGGCCACACACTGACCCAGTGACACACTGGCCACAAACCGATCCGGTAACATACTGGCCACTGGGTCAGAATCTGACTTGTGTGTCCCTGGTTCAGTATGTGGTCTGTGTGTCACTGGGTCAGTATGTGGCCTGTGTGTCCCTGGTTCAGTATGTGGTTTGTGTGTCACTGGGTCCGTATGTGGCTTGTGTGTCACTGGGTCCGTATGTGGCCTGTGTGTCCCTGGTTCAGTATGTGGTCTGTGTATCACTGGGTCCGTACCTGGCCTGTGTGCCACTGGTTCAGTATGTGGCCTGTATGTCACTGGATCAGTTTGTGGCCAGTATGTCACTGGATCAGTATGTGGCCTGTGTGTCCCTGTGTCAGTATGTGGCCTGTGTGTCACTGGGTCAGTATGTGGCCTGTGTGTGCCTGGTTCAGTATGTGGCCTGTGTTTCACTGGGTTGATGTGTGGCCTGTCTGTCACTAGGTGAGTAAGTGGCCTGTGTGTCACTGGGTCAGTGTGTGGCCTGTGTGTAACTGGGTCATTACATGGCCTGTGCATCACTGGGTCAGTATGTGGCCTGTGTGTCCCTGGGTCAGTACATGGCCTGTGTGTGACTGAGTCACTATGTGGCCTGTGTGTCCCTGGTTCAGTATGTGGCCTGTGTTTCACTGGGTCAGTACATGGCCTGTGTGTCACTGGGTCAGTGTGTGGCCTGTGAGTCACTGGGTCAGCATGTGGCCTGTGTATCACTGGGTTGGTGTGTGGCCTGTGTGTCACTGGGTCAGTGTGTGGCCTGTGTGTCACTGGGTCAGTGTGTGGCCTGTGTGTCACGGGGCAGTATGTGGCCTGTGCATCACTGGGTCAGTATGTGGCCTGTGTGTCCCTGGTTCAGTATGTGGCCTGTGTTTCACTAGGTCGATGTGTGGCCTGTGTGTCACTGGGTCAGTATGTGGCCTGTGTTTCACTGGGTCAGTGTGTGGCCTGTGAGTCCTGGGTCAGTATGTGGCCTGTGTATCACTGGGTTGGTGTGTGGCCTGTGTGTCAGGATTAAGTCTAGATAGATTGACCTGGCTGACATTTTGTGCGCTCACTGGTTTATGTGGCTTAATATGTAGATGTGGCTGATGTTAACATTGGAACTTTCCACGTGACTAGCAGTCTCATACCCTTAACCCAGGCTGAGATCAGCTAAATCAAATACTGAAAGAATGAGGTTTTATAAAGGCCTTCTATTAGACACGTCCAGTACCATACTGTAAATTCAGTTATTTTCACATCAATAGCTCCTAATTATTTCACTGAGAGATACATTATTGACTGATTATGGTCAAATTAAGTACTTTGGAGGTGGCAAAATCCAATACTCTAATGTGATTTGCAGGAAGTGGAGTATATTTTCTTACAGTGAGGATTAAATGCATTAATTGAGACTGTTCAGGTGGAATCGAGGGCTTGTTTTTGTAGCACTGAGTACACTGTGAGCAGCTCTGGGCAAACAATGAGCCCAACGTGCCTGTTTGCAGCCCTCCAGAGGGCCGATCTCTGCTTACTGGAGGAGCTGTCCGTGCTGTGTCTGAGAATGGAGGTCAGTGCTGACAGTGAGTGCAGAGCTTCCCAAGAAATCGTTTCCAGAAAGGATTTGGGGAGGCTTATCTGTCAATCCTCGCCCATAAATCTGGAAAACATCAATACATTGTAATGGGCCTTGTCAACAGTTCCAGTAAAACCCTGTTCGAAAACCTATACATGTGTGTATTGTTTGCCGACATACAGATATGTGCGTGTTTAATGCATAGTAACAGACTCTACAACTGAAATATGTGTTACTCCAGCTGCAGTATCTATCATTCTAAAATCCCTGGAAATGGGCAGCATGTGCACGGGTTTCCTTACCGTGCTAATTTAGAACATATTTATGGTTCTTAAAGGAACACTATAGTCACCAAGACCACTTCATCTCATTATCCTTGCAATGCAAAACATTGTTTTAAAGAAACTGCAGTGTTTATATGCCTGCGGTGACAATCTACCAGACAGCCACTAGAGGCGCTTCCTGCAGTTTCATGGAGTTTGATTCTGTGATACAATGCTGGACGTCCTCACACTTTGCATGTGGGCGTCCAGCACCTTGCAAATCCCACAAAGGAAAGCAATGATTCGATGCTTTCCTATGGGGAAGACCTAATGTGTGCTGCACATGCACATTATGTTCCCTGTCGCTTAGAGCAGAGAAGGTGGGGATGGACGAAGCACTGAGGGACTTTGAAGTCCTTAAATGTTGTTTAAACTTTTAAATGCTGGGGGCAGAGGGGAGAGGGACACTGTTTTGCTAAGAACACACCTTTCTATTCCTAACACTATAGTGTTCATTTATGGGCCTCTTCCTCCTGATGTTTGGGCAGCCGAGGGGAAGGTGAGTGGGGGAGGGGCTGGTTTTGTCCTCTGTAGAGCATCTCGTATGTATGGGCCATAAGCATATATTGAACTTCACACAAAAAGATGTCTGTTCCTTTAAACCTGCCATTATGATTGTCGGCTGATGGGAAATCACAAAATCTGGCAATGGAAGTCATAGTGATATTTCTGGGGGGTGAAAAGGCCATTTTGTTGTAGCATAGTAATTTCAGCAGTATTAAAGGCTTATGGCGACTATATATCAGAAATATTGTCAAAGCAAAGCAATCTCGGTGCACTCCAGGCTGGAGCTAGTTAAACAGTTTTTAAAAAATCTGCACAAAGTCACTCAGCTCATCTTACTGGGCTTGTTTCCAGCCAAGGTAGCATCCTTGAAATTAAGCGCTGTCTACCCTCGAACACCATGAAGGCGCGTAAGAGTAATGGTCCAATAGTGCTGAGCTGTGATTATGTTGAGCTCATTTGAGGTCGCACTGGGAGGGGAACGTCTACTTAACACATTTCACAGAGAAAGAGCAAAAATAGCCCTCGTCGCACGTAACGCGAGCGGAATAATCAGAATCAGCTCTTTACATACAGCCTTCACTCCGGGCTGGGGAATAGATGAACTCGTTAGACCAGAAGGAATGATTTAGATCCTTTTGCTAATAAAAAAAGAATTTGCCTCTCGGACAGCGCCATGTTTCTGGGGTAAATTGGGCAGCGTAATTTTTTTAGATGCAATAATGCCACTTACAACGTGTATTTTGAAACTTATTTCACATCTGCACAAAGCACTTACATGTGGTTTATAAAACACTTCCATTATCATATGTGTCATACGATACATTCCCTCTAGACACCTAGCTGCCAATCACGGGTAAACGAGAATCAGGGGAGTTTAAAGACCAGTGTGCGTGTACCTTGGAAGGCGGGAACGAACAAAGAGAAAAAAGAAACTGAAAAAAAACCAGATAAAAATAAAACAATGCCGCTTAATGCAATTAGCGCTGGTAGTAGTTTATTAAACCGTGAGCTAATACTATATTTCATAGCTGTAAAAATATATTCGCAAAATACAGATATTTCAGCTCGTTAGCTGATCTCACAACTATACTTTTAAGGCGATGTTTTATTTAACTTAATTTAGATGGAGTTGTTATGGTGACTGGAGTGTTCCTTTAAGAACATATATATATATATATATATATATAACCAAAGATAGATAGGAGTGCTCCTATCTATCTTTGGTTATAATTTGGACGCTGGAAGCACCAAAGGCAAGATTCATATGAGTCATCTTAAGGGTGAGTGCCTAAATCAGATTTTTGTTATATATATATAAATATATATATATATATATATATATATTTTTTTTTTTTTTTTTTTTTATTCATTTCTTTTTTAAATGAATAATACAAGGTTCCCTCCATTGACAAGGAGGAACAATGCGTTCTTTCGTACAACACTATCATCTGACCTGATTCTAAACTGGAACATTTTAACCATAAATGACACAAAGATTGATTTAAACTGCTTGTACTGGACCAATCAAGTCTTCCTCCCATCTCAGAGTGACCTGTATGCTTGCTGTTTCAATTAGAAGCAAAACAAGATAAAAAAAATACAGGAATATTGAATATGAATTGAAACTAATATATCAATTAAAAAGGAGGATAATCCCTGCATAGTTCTACTGGAGACTCCCCCTAGTGGACAGATTAATTGCTTGTTCAAGCTATGCTCTCAGACTTGCTAATGACAGTATTGAACAGGGATTTACTACATGTAGATTCATTTTCATGCTGCAGTCTTCTAAAAATGCAAGTTTTATTGGGAATAATGCTGAGGTTACACCATGAGCCGGCCCAACCTCGTAAATACGCTTCCTGTATAAATTAGCACAAATGCGTGCTGCGCTTGAGCAAGCTCAGTTCCTATTAGTTGAAATATTGTTCCTTTAAATTTTGATATAAAATCCTTAGATTTTTATGACAAAGGACTATAGTGACAGTTACTTATCTATTGGGCACATAGATGCCGTATTGTGTACACCATTCTACTAGTGCTGCTGTTAAGGCCGTAACATTGTTCAAACGCGCTGGTCGTGGGAGTTAGGAATACTTGTGAACCTGTTGCAGGAAAGCAGATTCCCAAGGTGCCATTGTAAGTTATAAGATATTGTTGTATGTACAGTAAATACAATGCCTGTCACAAATCAGGTGTCTGTATCTGAAAAGGAGCATTGTGAACAATGGGCACTTGGCATAAGACCACTGATTAGTGATGTCGCGAATATAAAATTTTCGGTTCGCGAACGGCAAACACGAACTTCCGCAAATGTTCGCGAACCGGAGAACCGGGCGAACCGCCATAGACTTCAATAGGCAGGCGGATTTTAAAACCCACAGGGACTCTTTCTGGCCACAATAGTGATGGAAAAGTTGTTTCAAGGGGACTAACACCTGGACTAATGTGCCACCAGATAGGAGTGGTGTGTTAAGTAGTACTATTCTTATCAGTTTAATCTCCATTACGTCCCCTATAAGGGGACGAGTATATGGCATCGATTATAGGAACCGGGAGATGGAAAAAGATGCTTGGTCGGTCCTCCTACTTCAAATTTGGGGCACTGCGCGTGCAATCTAATGTGCCACCGGATATGACTGGTGGCACTGCGCAAGTGGGCACAGTATGCGCTGTGAGCCTGACACACACACTGGGAGACAACTAACTGCTATTCAATCTATTACAGTCAAAAAATTATTATTTTTTTTTTTTTTAAATGTACACTACTGTTACACCAGATATGAGTTGCACTGGTGTGACACTGTGCCCTGGCAGGCCCTGAAACGCACACGCGTGAAGGAAACTGACTGCTATTATATTACAGTCAAAAAAGTTTTGTTTTTTTTAAATGCAAGCTATTGGGACACCAGTGAGTGAGTGGTGGCACTGGGCAAGTGGGCACAGTATATGCTGTGAGTCTGACACACAGGCTGGCAGGCAGGCAACTGCAATTACATTACACAGAAAAAAAAAGCAGACTGATGTTCTAGCCCTAAAAAGGGCTTTTTGGGATGCTGTCCTTACAGCAGAGATCAGATGAGTCCTTCAGGACTGTAGTGGACACTGAATACACTAGCCTAGCTATCAATTTCCCTATCAAATCAGCAGCAGCTACACTGTCCCTCCTCTCACTAAGAATGCAGCTTCACAATGAATGTAAAATGGATGCTGTCCAGGAGGTGGGAGGATCTGGGAGGGAGCGTATGCTGCTGATTGGCTGGAATGTGTCTGCAGACTGTGAGGTACAGGGTCAAAGTTTACTCAATGATGACGAATAGGGGGCGGACCGAACAGCACATATGTTCGCCATCCGTGGAGAACGCGAACAAGCGATGTTCGCCAGGAACTATTCGCCAGCGAACAGTTCGGGACATCACTACCACTGATGTCTGTTTCAGAGCCCCTCTCCCAACAGCCAGCAACACTTACTGTGCAAGCACTGTACATAGTGAGCTGTTGCAGACTCCTGTACAATATAATGGATAGAGTTCTGTTATAAGACATGTAAAGATGGCCAGTAAACTCATTCATGGGATGCATTGAAGAATATTTTTTATACAAAGGACAAAGGGAACAAATATGAAGATTATGATTTTGTTTATTTTGTCAATCTTACCAAAATTGTTCTCTTTGCAAGTATTTAATCACAAATCTTCCAAGTGTCCCTATTTAGGAGGTCAGACGCTTTTTTGGACTCAAATTCATCTGTCCCTCTTTTCTATCTTAATGTCCCACTTTTCTAAGAGCTCCATATCGTTGGTGCTCCACAGCAGTAATGCTTCCAGTAATGTGTCTGAGTGTATAACAGAGCTCCACAGCAATAATACTCCCAGTAATGTGTCTGAGTGTATAACAGAGCTCCACAGCAATAATACTCCCAGTAATGTGTCTGAGTATATAACAGAGCTCCACAGCAATAATATTCCCAGTAATGTGTCTGAGTGTATATCAGAGCTCCACAGCAATAATACTCCCAGTAATGTGTCTGAGTGTATAACAGAGCTCCACAGCAATAATACTCCCAGTAATGTGTCTGAGTGTATAACAGAGCTCCACAGCAATAATACTCCCAGTAATGTGTCTGAGTGTATAACAGAGCTCCACAGCAATAATACTCCCAGTAATGTGTCTGAGTGTATAACAGAGCTCCACAGCAATAATACTCCCAGTAATGTGTCTGAGTGTATAACAGAGCTCCACAGCAATAATACTCCCAGTAATGTGTCTGAGTGTATAACAGAGCTCCACAGCAATAATACTCCCAGTAATGTGTCTGAGTGTATAACAGAGCTCCACAGCAATAATACTCCCAGTAATGTGTCTGAGTGTATAACAGAGCTCCACAGTAATAATACTCCCAGTAATGTGTCTGAGTGTATAACAGAGCTCCACAGCAATAATACTCCCAGTAATGTGTCTGAGTGTATAACAGAGCTCCACAGCAATAATACTCCCAGTAATGTGTCTGAGTGTATAACAGAGCTCTACAGCAATAATACTCCCAGTAATGTGTCTGAGTGTATAACAGAGCTCCACAGTAATAATACTCCCAGTAATGTGTCTGAGTGTATAACAGAGCTCCACAGCAATAATACTCCCAGTAATGTGTCCGAGTGTATAACAGAGCTCCACAGCAATAATACTCCCAGTAATGTGTCTGAGTGTATAACAGAGCTCCACAGCAATAATACTCCCAGTAATGTGTCTGAGTGTATAACAGAGCTCCACAGCAATAATACTCCCAGTAATGTGTCTGAGTGTATAACAGAGCTCCACAGCAATAATACTCCCAGTAATGTGTCAGAGTGTATAACAGAGCTCCACAGCAATAATACTCCCAGTAATGTGTCAGAGTGTATAACAGAGTTCCACAGCAATAATACTCCCAGTAATGTGTCTGAGTGTATAACAGAGCTCCACAGTAATAATACTTCCTGTAACTTGTCTTTAAACTACAATAAATGTGTTTAGGAATCAGTCTGTGTAAATAAGATACATTGTTCTTGTTAAAAATTACATTTTAGTTTCATAAATTGTACTTAGTTACTCACACAATTTCTCTGACAGCCCCACCCGTGCTCCCCCTTCCCCCTTTAAATTTAAAGTGTCCCTCTTTGTCCATTTGAACTATTGGAACGTATGTTATCATCCTGACAAGCTCTAATTTGCAAATACCTTTTCTGAGGAAAGATATCTCATTTGCATACAAGAACACATACTGATTTATTTCTGATAAATGTTTTTGTGTACCAATACATTAAATTCACCCCCATTTAGGAGATAAACCCTAGTAAAATCCTTGGAAGTAATTCTATCCATAAAACAAAGCAATAAACGACTGAAATACATTGTTTTCACTATAAGTATGCGAGAACGTGTGGTTTAATCACATATTCTTTCCACAATGACTGGTAATCACTAGACCAAATATATTTTTATTTCAGAATTTGTGTTTTGATGGCAACAATATAATATTACTTTATAATCTGGATACAATTTCAATTCGAGAACGACTATTACATGGTAGAGCGAGCAGGGTGCACACGGTTTATTTGATCTAAAGTAGTATTTGTCTAATATTGTTGACGTGTATCTCTATAATAAATGAAAGTATTCTTACCAAGTTTATTAACATTCATCAGGTAATGTATACAGCGCTTGCGAATGGAAATACCAAGGCTTGCCCGCGGTAAAGGGGCTTATATTTTAATTATCAAAGGGAACGGGGCTCTCCGATTTTGCCTAAATGAAGGATTAAAATTGGAGAGAAATGTGACAGATACTTCATTTCTTCTCACAGTGAACAAGATTTAGAACCTACTGCTCTGATACACAATCGCTGAACGCAAACTCAATAAATGCAATCACTGTGCATGAATTAAATGCCTCAATATAGTCCCAGTAAAGTGGCTGGAACCAAAGGGGTTAGACTAACCGGTCCATGGGGTGATATATCTATCCTTCACCTTTAGTAAAACGCTCTAATACACATTCCCCTGATTGGCAATTAGAGTCTTTTAATAAGTCTTTTTAGATGACGAGAGCATGTTAATAACTGGAACATGCTAGTGTATCAAAATGTATCCTTCCAGACTTCCACTAGATTTCAATTTCTAACTTTCCCCTTGATTAGACGATAGCACCTGTCATTTTAGGAGAAGACAAACTCTGAATATGAATATATATTTCTAAAATTGCTTATTTGTCTTTAATTAGTTGATTAAAACAATATTATAAATACTTTTAGATGATTAGTACACACTATAACGCCCCGTAGATTAGCAGACCATGCAGGTCACTGGAGTGCCACAGGTGCCCTCAAAATGTGCCACAATCGCTGATTTCAGGCCTGCAAATAGTCTGAATAGGGTCTTTAATGGAACACTCACAACAATATGTGTAATATAGAGTTTAATTTCCTGTGTTCCATTAATACATTACTGAGCCCCATTTAAAAAAAAAAATAAAAGTTTTAAATACACAATTAATCTTTTGTTTTCTTGTGCATTCAAAGGTTAGGATAGATCCCTCACAGGGTTACTTAGACGGACCCTTTAAGTATCTAATTTTCAATGTCTACATTTCAATTATGATTCCCACCTAATTATAACTATAAAGCCAGTTTAGTGCTAAGTGTTGCTTACCTGTATGGTAAGTAAATGTGATGTTTAGAGGCAGCCGGTGTAGGTAACGTAACATACTTACCACTGATGAGAGCCTTCATCCAGAAAAGGATGGGAAACGTTGCTGTAGATTCTGACTTTTTATTGGAACACACGATGCATCTAAACACACTCTCTAATAACTTCTTTAATAGATGGGGACATTCTAATAAGGCAATTATACCATATTAATATGTCCTTTTATTACACCTTATAGTGTTACATTATTAGATTGTGCCTTGTATTTGTTTGTTTGTGATATTTAAGCAGAGTTTTATGTATAATTTCATATGATTTGATTATTTTTTTCAGTTAGTAGAACACAGTAATATATATTTTTAGGTGATTAAAAACGTGAACATGCCCATTAATCAGACCCTTTCCAGCGATCCAAAGACATTAACGTGACAGCTCGGCTAAGTGCAAGCTCTTCGTTTATACTAATCAGTATAGAAGGTGTTAACAATATAAAATAGAGGCCTCGTGTCAACACAAATCTCCTCTCTCTGTTCTATTTTGTCTATTCTATATTTATTGAATTTAAATGTAATTCTGTATCAAACACATTAAAAAATAATAATAAAAGGCGGAGTATATAGAAATTTAGAAATAACATAGAAAGTATTAAAGACAATAAGTCAACGCTACAATAAAAAAAATGGGAAGTAGAAATACCAGCCCTTTTCCTCTAGGAATCTGACATTTTATTGATTATTAACCCCTTAAGGACACAACTTCTGGAATAAAAGGGAATCATGACGGAATATTTCCGTCATGTGCCCTTAAGGGGTTAAATATAGTAAGTATCATTCTTTCTGAGACAAATGGAAGAGATTTTATTATTAGGAATTGTTTTTATCACATTGTATTTTGTGGTGTCATGAAAGCTAATAAACAGTGCCTATACGTGCCATGATATAAACTCAGCCATGAGTGTTCAGACAGGTTTGGCTAAATTTGGGGGTTATCGTGAGAAGCGTCATGGAATCTTTGTTTTGTAGAAGATACGCGAAGACGTCTCAGTTTCCATCTATCCATCTATACTCGGCTGCTCTAATCCGGAGTTTATAGGGTTAAATTTTTCTTGTCCAATTAGTAGAACTTCATGGTTCAATAATGAACTGAATATCAGACTCCCTTATCTGCAGAAAAAAAATATCCCCATAGATTTTACTAAGGGGCAGCATCAAAACAAGTGGGTCAGGGAGTCTCGGAAACCCAAAGAAAAGATTGAAGGATGTTCTTTGGTTGTAGTCTCCACGTGATGTAAGTTCAGTTAGACTTATTAGGTCACTGATCAAAATAACTTTTATTAACTACGATGGATTTCAGTGAATTTAAAGAATTCCCACTTGTTCTCTGCGCTTGTTCATAGAATGTTTCATGACTAACGGATAAAATCTGTCTGTCAAACATAATCCTACGTTGTAAGCCAATAGAACATCGTCAATCTCCAAGTCAAGGCTACCAACTAGTATTTTGTGTTTGGAAGAATTTAAATGTTATATAGTTTTGCTTTAATGGTCTGGCACTTAAAGAAGTCATGTACAGAACCAGAGGCCATTATTGTTCTTAACGACTCGCCATAAAAATTTCCAACTTCTTTTCACCTATGACTTATAGTGCATTATGTGCGGCTTAATGGAGTCACTCTAAAATATTACTATATGGATTTCCCGCCAAAACCCGGCAAGCAGCACAATGATGGGAATTACGTTTATAATTTATTCCACTGGTAAAAGAGCTACACGTTATACGAGCAATAATATATATATATATAAAATATACAAGATCCAGTGCACTCACTTATCTCATTCACTAAACAACAATTTCAAGAATTGTAATTGTTTTATTTAAAAACACCTCGCATAGACAAAAAATACCGGGGGTTAGTTACAGTATATGGTCATACATTGCATAAGCCTGCCACAGCGTCAATGTACCCCATTCTTGGCAGGTCCTACTCTAACACCTAATGTCTGCTCTTGTGAGATCAATCCACTTACTTGGCAAATGCTTCTTCCTGGGACTCTCTGCAGGTCACGGCTCAATAGGGTCCTGGAATGAGGCACCTGTGACAGGGAGGGGTGCAAAACCAAGAGGCTGCACTCACCTGAACATGCATACATTATAAGGGTGCTGCTAGGTCTACACAGCAGGCAAAATCCAGCACACTCGCTCATTCACTAAACAGCAATATGTATGTATATATGTTAACAAAGCACTGTTTAATGGCGCAATATTTATTTTTAAATAAACTAACCTTCAAGCCGTAATCCCTGATTCCTAATGGAAAGACATGACACCATTTTGACGCATTGCAGTGGGGAGTGTACAATAAATGGCGGCTTGCGCAGCACGGACAAAAAAAGCTAAATTTGTCCATGTTCACTGTGATATAAAATAAATGTCCAACTCTGTTGAGTTAGAGGTTTTATTATATTTTACTAACCGGTTGTCAGGTAATGTTTGAAGCAACCCCTTTGCACGTTAGTAGGTAGAGGCAGAATGGTAGAAATGGCAAATTGCAAATTAATTATATCATGAAATTGGTCATAGAGCAGTGGTTCTCAAAACAGTCCTCAAGACCCACTAACAGTCCAGGTTTTGTTAGTATCTCCATTGGAATAAAACAGAGAAATACATAAAAATGTTTAATTTCGTAACCGGACGATTTGTTTGTGCTATTGGGAGGGTGGCAGGTCCCCTTTCCGGAGGGCTTTCTGAATGACACTTTTGGTGGTAGTTAGGTCTTTCGAGATTACTCCACTACAGTATTTTGGGACTCGTCCTCCTCTGGAACGTAGGCCAGGGAGGGACACAGCTGATGCAGCAACAAAACGCACAACAGCTGTGTGTCCAATCCTTTCGTAGTACGCACCATCAAATCTGAAGGCAGTGGGGCTGCTGGAGACTAGAGATAGGTGTCCATTGTGTCTTGTATACATACGTGTTGGCACAGAACAAATTGCTGAGTTTGGTTTTATTGAGCATACCTACAGGCACAAACTTTAGCTTCAATAAAAGCAAGACAAACAGATCTTGAATAAATTCCACAATAATATAAAAATGGAGTTGGCACGGCGAGTGGCTACCTCTAGGGATTGATAGATATTCAGTTCTATATGCCGAAGGAAAAATCATTATATATCATAAATATATTCAATCTTTTATTTTAAGAAACTGTTAGGTTACCCTAGGAACCTAGAGCTATTTACTGCCGGCTGAAAATCGGGTTTGTTTCAGGTCAGAGTCGGGAATATTTCTAATTAGATTTTCATTAATGTATTAGTAGAAATATTTTAGATAGCAGAAATGTTGAAACATAGAGCTATAAGGGGTTAATGGGAAATGAGAAAAAAAAAATCCAAATTTCTCTCATTAAAACATCAATAACGAAGACAACAGGTCTGCGAAGAAGCAATAGCCCAGAAATTGAATAGATCCATTTAGTTTGTTCCACGCTAAGATGTCTTTTTCTTTTGTCATCAAAATGCATGTTTTGCAAATTACTCGATTAACATTTAAAAGGCCGTCCCTCGTTCCTGCTCCGGGCCATCGCAGAGCCGAGAATAAAAGGATGGAATAGTACTCCCCTCCCTCCACGTGGCGTGCCATATACATCATTTCACGGAACTTGATCGCTGTTGGAAAAAGGGAGAGAGATGTGAAAGGTGTAAGTAAAACCTACCGTCCTCATTTTATGTAATTATTATTTTTGGTTTAGAAGGTTTTATTGTCTGTTATAGAGGCCAGAGATAATTTATTATATTCACCAACAGTGAGTACAGCACACTTACTGTACATTAAATCTGCAAATATAGTACCCCCCAACAGAGATTACACAAAGTAACAGCTCTCCATCTTTTTCACAGCAAAAGGCTTCTCTTCCATTCTAAATATCAAATAAACACATTTAAAATCACCACTGTCTGCAATTTACCAATTTATCCATTATCAACCTCAGATTTGCCCCAAAGCAGAATCACATTAACCTCATTGCAATATCTCCTTCCATTACATAAACTTTTATTTTATTCCTGATTATATGGAATAATATGTATCCCATGCTTGCGGAAATATAGGGTAACATAGGGTAATATGGAGTAACTGGATAATATAGGGTAACATAGGGTAATATGGAGTAACTGGATAATATAGGGTAATATAGGGTAATATGAGTAACTGGATAATATAGGGTAACATAGGGTAATATGGAGTAACTGGATAATATAGGGTAATATAGGGTAATATGAGTAACTGGGTAATATAGGGTAACATAGGGTGATATAGGGTAACATAGGGAAATATGGAGTAACTGGGTAATATAGGGTAATATGGAGTAACTGGGTAATAAAGGTTAATATGAGTAACTGGGTAATATAGGGTAACACAGGATAATATGGAGTAACTGGATAATATAGGGTAATAAGGAGTAACTGTGTAATATAGGGTAACACAGGGTAATATGGAGTAACTGGATAATATAGGGTAATATAGGGTAATATGAGTAACTGGGTAATATAGGGTAACATAGGGTGATATAGGGTAACATAGGGAAATATGGAGTAACTGGGTAATATAGGGTAATATGGAGTAACTGGGTAATATAGGGTAATATGAGTAACTGGGTAATATAGGGTAACACAGGATAATATGGAGTAACTGGATAATATAGGGTAATAAGGAGTAACTGTGTAATATAGGGTAACACAGGGTAATATGGAGTAACTGGATAATATAGGGTAACATGGAGCAACTGGGTAATATAGGGTAACATAGGGTAATATAGGGTAACATAGGGCAATATGGAGTAACTGGGTAACATAGGGTAATATAGGGTAATATGAGTAACTGGGTAATATAGGGTAACATAGGGTAATATAGGGTAATATGAGTAACTGGGTAATATAGGGTAACATAGGGTAATATAGGGTAATATGAGTAACTGTGTAATATAGGGTAACATAGGGTGATATAGGGTAACATAGGGCAATATGGAGTAACTGGGTAATATAGGGTAATATGGAGTAACTGGGTAATATAGGGTAATATAGGGTAATATGAGTAACTGGGTAATATAGGGTAATATGGAGTAACTGTGTAATATAGGGTAACACAGGGTAATATGGAGTAACTGGATAATATAGGGTAATATGGAGTAACTGTGTAATATAGGGTAACACAGGGTAATATGGAGTAACTGGATAATATAGGGTAATATGGAGTAACTGTGTAATATAGGGTAACACAGGGTAATATGGAGTAACTGCAAAATATAGGGTAACATAGGGTAATATGGAGTAACTGCATAATATAGGGTAACATAGGGTAATATTAGGTAATATTGCAACTTATTGCATGGAGTACTGTACTATACTATGATAAGCCTTTGGCAACTCTATTCGAGGCTGTAAGAATGCATTAAAGGGACATCCTGGCACCATAATAACTTAATTCATGTTATGGTGCCCAAAGTGTTCCTTTAAGAGGTTTCAGTTCCTATAGAAAGACATCCAGAATTACAAATCAGGCCGTTTGATGCTCGACCACTAGTACATATTCAGAACGAGATAACACTCAGTACTAACAAGATATCTGAACATGTACTTCATCTTGTAAACTATTAAACAATATTAGAGACCCCAGTCCCTCTGCATCTACCCTCCATTTATGCTAAAAAAAAGACTTCTGGTTTCTGTATTAGAAATTAAGAATCCGATCATCATATGCCCATCATCTCTCACACTTTTTCTGATAGCAGCACCCTGTTTACTGTTCTGTCCCCGGAGAGGAGGGTTATGATATCCTGCAATACACGGCCACAGACCTGCCAAGACCCTGAGTGTATTAAGACAAAACTTTGCTGCTAAGTAGCGGACTCGGGAGAGGTGTCACTGTGTAGTTTTGTAATGAGAATGTACTAATACCATCATTTAAAAAAAAACCCGAAGATTGACATCTGCTGTAATATCACAGAGCAGACGCCATGGGGAGAATGAACCAATTGGACCTGCTGACTGCATTCTGTCAGATCCGTATTATGTTACATTTCCCTAAGATGCGCTGTTACTATAATCCACCCGTACAAACTCTGTCACAAGGAACCTACTGTTAAATCCCTGATTGTATCTCTCACAGCACATTGCAAGTACCTGTTGCTGCAGTGGGATGTATTTTAAGGTATTATATTGGATAAGTAAATAAACCTGATATCGTATCGGACAACGGGACGATAGGGATATACAGCCATTCTTTGTGAGATTTCGGAGGTGCGCTGAGTGTTGTGTGCTATGAGCGGATTGAGAGAGATACTTGCTGTCCTTGATTTTTTGTGAGTTATAACACGTTCTCTATTTCGCCATCCAGAAAGCAGTTATCACACCTCTGTCATAACATTTATCCACCTGTTTCCGTGTCCCCGGGTGATGTTGTTGGGCGATGGAGTTTATTTGCTGACAATACACACAAAATAGACACAGACAAAATATTTTCCCCAGTAATGGAGACAGGGAGAGAAACAAAAATTAGAACAAGCCTTACTTATCCAAAAAGAATAGGGGAATCAGACACCCTCAACAAAAATATAAAGTGCTTTCAGATTTAACATATAAAAATCTGGGTCACTTTCAAAAAAATAAAATGTAAAATACGACATTAAAAGTCTTGATCCAGGCCTGCAATATAGTGGATACCAGAGAATGATGGGGGTAGTTATTACTGCAAACAGTCAATTGCCATCGCTACAAAATGGCAGAACCAGAACTAAACAAGTTGCCGTAGTTCATTTAAGAAGACTTTGTTGTTACTAACAGATCAAAACAAATTGTAGATTTCATCAACTTGTTCTGTGGCTTCATCTGCACTGGGTACAAAATGCTATGATGCAGGAATACTCATTGGCAAGAGAACAGCTATCCAGACGGTATTATTCATTAAATTGGGAATTGGACATTTTACCAAAATAGCCCATTTGTGAAAATTCACCTTCTCAGCTACTTTCTAGTGTAGCTGCTTTATGCTAAAATTTACAATTCTCTTTTCTGTGCATCTCAATGTCCTGTTTTGTGAAAAACCTGGTAATCGTAACTAAAATGTATAAAACGTAACAATGTGTCTGGACAAACACCAACAGAGCTAAAATATTAACACAGCATCAGAGCTGTTTGTGTGGCTAAAACAAGGAGTTTCGATGATTAAAAAAATAAATGAACTAAACAAGAAATGTAAGCTGACAGTAAAGGTGATATCTCCCATGTTTCCTGCCGAATTTGTTCCAGTGACTTAAAGGGACACTATAGTCACCTGAACAACTTTAGCTTAATGAAGCAGTTTTGGTGTATAGAACATGCCCCTGCAGACTCACTGCTCAATCCTCTGCCATTTAGGAGTTAAATCCCTTTGTTTATGAACCCTAGTCACACCTCCCTGCATGTGACTTGCACAGCCTTCCATAAACACTTCCTGTAAAGAGAGCCCTATTTAGGCTTTCTTTATTGCAAGTTCTGTTTAATTAAAATTTTCTTATCCCGTGCTATGTTAATAGCTTGCTAGACCTAGCAAGAGCCTCCTGTATGTGATTAACATTCAATTTAGAGATTGAGATACAATTATTTAAGGTAAATTACATCTGGTTGAAAGTGAAACCAGTTTTTTTTTCCATGCAGGCTCTGTCAATCATAGCCAGGGGAGGTGTGGCTAGGGCTGCATAAACAGAAACAAAGTGATTTAACTCCTAAATGACAGTGAATTGAGCAGTGAAATTGCAGGGGAATGATCTATACACTAAAACTGCTTTATTTAGCTAAAGTAATTTAGGTGACTATAGTGTTCCTTTAAGAAGCAAAAACTGGGGTCCCCGCCAGAGTTTGTATCCGGGTTTATATTGTATCATTCACTGCATACCAAATTCCACCTTTATCTTATGGGGTGTGGCCGGGGGTGTGGCCAGGGAGGATATTAGAACCGTGTCTGGGGTATCTGGTAATGGCGGGGGTGGGGCTGGAGGTGGTCAGGGCGTGGCTATTTGAATACATGATAGAGGGTGGGGCTGGAGGTGTGGCCAATGAGGCTATTTAAGGATATATTAGGAGGATGGCTGGGGATCTGGTCAGGGCGTGGCTATCTGAATACATGATAGAGGGCGGGGCTGGGGGTGTGGCCAATGAGGCTATTTAAGGATATATTAGGAGGATGGCTGGGGATCTGGTCAGGGCGTGGCTATTTGAATATATGATAGAGGGTGGGGCTGGAGGTGTGGCCAATGAGGCTATTTAAGGATATATTAGGAGGATGGCTGGGGATCTGGTCAGGGCGTGGCTATTTGAATACGTGATAGAGGGTGGGGCTGGAGGTGTGGCCAATGAGGCTATTTCAGGATATATTAGGGGGATGGCTGGGGATCTGGTCAGGGCGTGGCTATTTGAATACATGATAGAGGGTGGGGCTGGAGGTGTGGCCAATGAGGATATTTAAGGATATATTAGGGGGATGGCTGGGGATCTGGTCAGGGCGTGGCTATTTGAATACATGATAGTGGGTGGGGCTGGAGGTGTGGCCAATGAGGCTATTTAAGGATATATTAGGAGGATGGCTGGGGATCTGGTCAGGGCGTGGCTATTTGAATACATGATAGAGGGCGGGGCTGGAGGTGTGGCCAATGAGGCTATTTAAGGATATATTAGGGGGATCGCTGGGGATCTGGTCAGGGCGGAGCTATTTGAATATATGATAGAGGGTGGGGCTGGGGTGTAAGAGAAAATGGAGACAGAGGAATTTGAGCCCAAAATAGGGACTGTCCCTGCTAAATAGTGACACTTGGGAGGTGTGGTCATTTTTTGTAAAGTGGAAACATGACAGAGTGCTGTAGAGTAGGATCATGTTCAAATGAGCTAACAATCTAATGCAACTACACCCCCACTGTCGGTATATAGAGGTGTCCTCCGCTACTTAAACTGGACCTTCATTTCAGAAGCAGTTAAATTAAACAGAAGACATTCCTGGGATCCTCTTTTCCACTCAGTTAGCTCCTTGTCAGGTTGTGAAGAAAGGATTACGGCAGCTTGTCAGCTCCTGTACGACAGGCAAGAAGCCAATCGCGCTGGATACATGAGATAACGAGGTGTCGAAGCCTCACCTTGTAACAGACACAGCGCTCTGGATTCCTGTCCTGCGGACCGTGCTGGATGTCTGAATTAGATGAAATTGTTGTTTTGTTTGATTAATTTGGATTTATGAGCTTTTTAATGGAGGTAGAAAGTACAATGAAATATATCAGTAACTCAATAATTGGCATTAAATGGGGGGGTTGGGCTGGAATGGCTGACTGATCAAACAATGAATTTCAGAACTACACAAATACATTGTAATACGCATAGGGACATGACTGGTAAAAAAAAGATATATTTTACAATATTATAGTTTTATATGTTAAACTTTCATATGATATTTTTATATATTATAATAAATATCTAAAAAAGACTACAGCTCCCATAATTCTCTGACCACTATTATAATTATATTTATTTTTTTGTAAATTTACTAGTTAGACCAGGTCATTTTACATGTAAGATTCAAAAAAAGAAACATATTTTTTCCAATTCAGATTTTTAAAATCCTCTTTTCCTAATAATTGTCAGTTTAGTGAATAATCCGACTAGCTGCTACAGATTTTTTTTTCCATGCTGGAATGAAACGTTTTTGACCTACTAGAGCTTAGCGCGTCCCTCGGCATGCTTTGTTTGAAGTTTTCCAATTGATCCATCAGTAGCGAATGTAAGGATCTTCCTATCTGCTCCATACAGATGTCACACTACATGTGCCCTTGAATTCCAATAAATATACAATCTCGGAGAGATAGCCACAAACAGTGTGCCGGTATTACTCTATAGAGCACTGTAATACTACCTGCAGAGCTTTATTTCTACTTCACTATCTCTAGTTACACATATTATCTGGGATGATAAATATTAGCTTTTTACTTGATATTTCCAGCAGATTTTTTGTTTTGCGGTTTTATTGAAGATACACATTAAAAGTAATGTAAGTGGAACATTCCGAAAAAATACCAATGTAACAAGAATACTGTATTTATCATATTGTGTCAATCACTCCGGTTTTATCAGCCCAATATAATATAATATAATATAATATAATAATTCATACCATACCAGTAACATTTAAGTGTAATAATTTCTACAATATGAATTGTACGGTAATAATGAGCCAGCTCTTATCATATACTCAGTAGTATCCCAGAGTAATTATTTATACAATAGCATATCTCCATGGAGTGAGAGGTATGGAATCAGGAAGGAGGACAAGCCAACAACCTACAGTAGTCTGGTAATATGCTGGCACTGTACTGCAGACAGTTCAATGACGTCCATGGATACGGGAGACCAGGGAACAAAATAGGGACTGCCACACCAAAAACGGGACAGTTGGAATGTTTCAATATTATGCACTGATTGTACCCTGTGGATTCAAATAATGGGGTTATTCATTAGGTTGGAATAACAGAGATTTGCAAGGTTTTGTCCTAATTAGCTGAAAATGACCTGTGTTGGGTTTTCCTGTGTGGCTATGTTGGGCTAAATTCCTGCATGTATTCTGTGAAATCCTGGGTTTAGTAAATAACTACCAAAATGATATCATGGGTCATCATCACTGGGCGAGAAGTTTGTTTCTTCAATATATTCCAGAGATTCTCTGGGTTCCTGGAAGTGGATGGGTGGGCGTTTATGATTTAAATGAAGTAGAGACAGACATATAATGCTAACTTGGTTCTTGTGATTAAAGGAGCACGATAGGGTTAGGAATGCAAAACTGTATTCCTAACACTAAAGTGTTCCTCTGCCTCCATGCCTCTCCACCAGTCAGTAAATGGTTAATGAACACTTTAAACTCTTACACGTTTCCGCTGGATCGTGCTCCCCCTCCAATGTCAGCCAATGTGTGGAATCTAATGAACATGTGCGGAGGGCGCCGTGCATGCATTAGGCCTTCCCCATAGGAAAGCATTGACTTAGTGCTTTCCTACCCCGGATTTAGAACATGTCGGACGTCCTCATGCAAAATGTATGGCCGTCCAGCATAGTTTCACTTAGTTACATCAGCCAGTTAAACTCCGTGAAAGGACAGGAAACACCCCTAGTGGTTCTTTGGTGAACAGCTACCAGAGCCAGGCTTAACCCTGCAATATAAATATTGCCGTTTCTCTAAATTAATGTTTTACATGCAGGGCCAATGAGATGAAGTCTCTGGGTAAATCCAGTGTCCCTTTAACATTTTGGCAAACTGGTACATGTATTGTTAGATTTAATGGAATGATAACGTTTAAAATATATATGCTGCAGAAGAAAGCAAGATCCTTGGATCTATTCACTAATCGTCAAGTGTTCTATTAAAAAATATTTCAGGTGAATTACAGAGTTTGTTTTCTGACTCTGCCCCCTGCACGTCAGTTCTCAACTAACTGTTTAGTGATTGCTTTATAAGATGCACAATCGCTCAAAGATAATATGTAATTTTATCCACGAAGGAAGAACAGAATAAACTTGGCAATTCAATTAATAATGCTTCTTAATACATTTAACCAAATTCAATTAGATGTAATTGGATTATAGCAAAAACACAATATCAGAATATTTGAATATAATTAGCAATTAGAAAAGTGAATTGTAAACATAGAGTAACATATTTTCCATAAATCTATACTAACGAAGGAAATGAAACAAATTAGAATTTCTAGCTGCTCGCTAACGATTTGCAGATTAAACCTATTTGTGAGGAAGAGAGTATATATTGGCTCATTATAGTCACTAGTAGTCTGTGAGCTGGCTGAGGGGGATGTGAGTTACACATGCCTAATTTATAGCCCCAGTGAGGGAGATTTATCAAAGTGGAGCAATCACCATAGAAACGGATAGAATGATCATGCTGACTCCATTGGTTTCCGAGGTGATTGCTTTTAGAACTTGTTGCAAGTTCCCTTCCTACCTGCTAACAATAGAGGGAGTGGAGCTTGGAGCTCACTGAAACATGCACTCTACTTGAAGGATAATATCCAGAGCAGCTGGGCAAGGAACCAGAATCATATCTGGAAAAGTGAAATACGAGTGCAACACTTTTAGAAATGTATCCCATCGTCACATGTTTACATAGAAAGTCTGTTTGATAAGCTGTGAGCTGTGATCAGTTGAAACCTGACTGATAAAAGACCACTATAGTGCCAGGAAAACATACTTGTTTTCCTGGCACCATAGTGCCCTGAGGGTGCCCCCACCCTCAGGATCCCCCTCCCGCCGGGCTCTGGGGAGAGGAAGGGGTTAAAATCTTACCTTTCTCCAGTGCCGGGCGGGGAGCTTTCCTCCTCCTCTCCTCCTTCCTAGCGACGTCATCGGCTCAAGAGCCACGTGCGCATTCAGCCAGTTGATAGGAAAGCATTTACAATGCTTTCCTATGGATGCTGGCGTCTTCTCACTGTGATTTTCACAGTGAGAATCACGCAAGCGCCTGTAGCTGCTGTCAATGAGACAGCCACTAGAGACTCTAGAGGCTGGATTAACCCTCAGTGTAAACATAGCAGTTTCTCTAAATTCCTCTAAAAATTGCTATAATTCTCGTGTACCGGTCTGGCAACTATACGTATTATGGCTTTACAGTCTATATTTTGGGGTCTAGGGCGTATTCCCTTAAAAGTGTAGGGGGGCACATTTTCAGACGCACTGTCGCTTTGCTCAGGGCACTAAGGCTCTGCAGAGAGAGCTGTAACGGTGGTCTCTGCATGGTCAGCTATTCATCACGCCAGCCCGCATTCTTTGTGTGCATTCGTGCCAGGATACATGCCTGCTGTTTTGGCGGATCCGTCTGCTTGCAGTATTAATCCCCATACCATTCTTCAAATGGTTATTTATACCTTGCGTACAGTGTGCTGGAAACCAGCAAATCATACGTTTTCTACCCAAACCCTACACAAAGGGACAGGTGCGTGTCCTTGTCACTAAAACCAGGTCTAGAATTGCTCACTTTCCAGATTCAAGCAGAATATTACTAAATTAAACACTCTGCATGAACACCTGGCAGCAAGAGAGTTAATTTTTAGAGGTGTCTTATTTTATTTCTGCAGAGAGCTAATCATAAGTTGATTTAATTATAGTGTAAAAAAATATCAAAGCAATCTTGCATAACGCTAATCAGCTGCGTGAGCATTTAAATCAAAAGGTTAGTAGCAACCAGAAGTGTATAAATAGCCCGGCGCAGCTTCCTGCTGGATATTAAGTATTTCACAGATAGTTTTACTGGCTGTGTAGGTGTTGGTTATTACCCAGAAATAAAGTTAAAGTTCTTCTTTTGTAAATGTAGAACCACAATCATTGCTACAATGTGTACCTGTGATTATTTTAACCCTCCCGGTGCTAACGGGGTGCCAAGGTATCGCCCTGGTGTTTATGGTACAGAGACGCAAGGGGCAACCTCACTTAAAACAAGAAGTCATTTTCCTGAAGTCTTTCTGTGCTGTGAGTGACCAACGCCCCCCAACTCACAGCCATGAATTTTGTTTTATTGATTCTAAGGGAGAAATTCATTCATCATTCACTGTGGTCAGTACAGGATTTATACACGTGCAATAACTGTAATACAATCTGAGATATGCGATGGCCAACTCAAAAACAGGTACAAATTCTTTGAAACGGCAGTGGGTTAGGTAGTGGGTGGTGAGGTGGTGGTTCTTGTTTACAGCTCTCCCAATCTGAAATAAAATGCTTTACGTTAACATCCTTAACACTATAAACCTGATGGACTCTAATACAGTCTGTAGGTGTCAGAATTAATTTTCCCTCTCAGACACTGGAAGTCAATCCAGTGTTACTTTATGTAGTCATGACATTAATTCAACTCGTGGAATATGAATATATTGGCAGAAATTAATTTTGTCATCTTTAGGCTCCATGGAAAACTTTATATATATTTAGATATATTGATGTGCTCATTATAATACTGCAACCCAGTATGTCCAGCTGCATGTCACCCAGTGCAGCACCGGCATTAGCATGTTTTAATGAATCCCTGGCAAGGGGCGAAGGGTGTGCACCGATAGAAAAAGTAAACTTTACTAAAAATTGCTAATTAAAAAATTAGATATAAATACACATTTTTCTCTAACAATAACAGGTGTTAACAGAGACTGTTATGATTTTTTTTCTTGTAAACATAGCAAGCCAGATAAAACTCACGGAGATCTAAACACGGAGCATGGAGAGAATTTGGCTCAGCATTAAGGTGTACGAGCACTCCTGGCACACCCCTTGCGCATGCCTCTGATCTCTGATTAAAATGGCCGAGTGCAAGCGTAGTCAGCGACCCGTCATAAACTGCCTTCCCATCTGCACAGTCTCCTGCAGCAGCCCATTGACTGAATAAAGCCCAATCCATAACTCAGCTTAGTAAATGTGAATCCATTCATGTGAATCCATGCAAGGTGTTCTCAAGCACCTGAGAGGACTATCCATCCGAAAGATGCTCATTCAACAGCTCGGCTATTCCATGTGCATAACAATGAGGCAGGTACACCAAGCTCAAACGTCTGCGAATATCAAAGGCCTTCTCAAAGCCAGACACAATCTGCTAATATGGAGTGTTCGGCTGAGTGTGAAGCGAGATCGCACCTGCGCTTCGATGGGCGGCCAGCTACGGGTTAAAAAGCAAGCGGCCAGCAGCCCATTCATGCAGATCAAGCTGTCTCCAAATGCAAACAGAGAGAATAAAGACAGATGTTTTCATACTTGAAGAAAATTGATTGTGTTCGATTGGTATTCATCTATTATTTTAGAATGCAGAATGAATAAAAGTTGCGCAGGTCACAGCCGCTAAGAAGCCTTTCTCTCCCCAGCAGTTGGGGCTAGTTGTCAGCTTTGATTTATGGAGTGCGGCTGTGGGCTTGTTAGTAGCGTGTTTGACAGTCTCCTGATGATGTGTGCGGCACGCACTGTTCTGTGATTACATTCCTCTCCTGTAGGCATCTATAGATCCACCTATAGAACACCCAGCGCATATACAAATAATTCATACAGGTAAAACAACATCATGGAAATTAGCCATTAATGCTTAGTGCCTACAGGCCATTCTGCCAAATAATTTAATCCCCAGCTGTCATCGCAAACACTCACTTTATATTTATATTAATGGAGGAAGGGCTGGTATATGTCGCTAAGGCACGAAAGAAGACCGTGAGCCATAATAAATTGTAATCACAAAGTACTGGGACGTCTGTAAATATACACAGTATCTGTGACTTATTCCAATGACATCAGTTCATTGTGGTTTAAATAACAACATTCCATCACTGGAAACAAAAAACATCAACACATACAGACAGACACACAAACAAATGAACACACATTTACAAAAACAGAAAAGCATTCATACACATACAGCATACACTCTTCAACACACGCATACAAACACATTCACAAACACACAATGCAGTGGTGTGTTTTGAAATGGTGCTGCCCTAGGCATGACAGATCTCGGGCACCCCTAATTTAAATTTACCCGCCCCTTCCTGCCAAGGCCACACCTCTTCCTGTTAACTAACACACATTTTAACTGACAGACATACACTCACGGACCTGCACACACTCTCAGATACACTGACAAACACGCACACATACACTCACTGATGACACAATCTGACAGACACATACAGTCATTCAGACACACACTGACAGACGCATGCACTCATTGACAGACACGCACAATCACTCAGACACACACATTCACTGGACACACACACTCACAGACACTCACTGACACATACACACACATTCACTGACAGACAGACACACACACAATGACACACACACACATTGACTGACACACACACTCACACACTCACTCATTGACAAACACACAAACACACACACAATCACTGACACACACTCACACACAATCATTGACACACACACTCACATTCACTGACACACACACACACACACACACACACACTCACTGACAGACACACTCACTCACATTCACTGACACACACTCATTCACATTCACTGATAGCCCAATATACAATAATCACGTTTAAAAGTAAATGTTACTATGGGAATAATTGAGGTTCACTTTGGGTTTAAATGTTCCACATTTGCATTGAACCACTAATACTAACAATATAATTTTCTTTTAACAATAGGGTCTGTTGTGAATACCCTGGGGGTAGCCACATTTACACAGCTGTATTGTGTATTTTAAAAAATTTAAATCTACCCAGCTTCTCTACTTTTGGAAGAGCTGGGTGGGTTTTTCCACCTGGGGTCCGGTGGGACTGCTGGGCAGGTGGGCGGGCGGACGTGCAGGCAGGCGGGTAGCAGTGCTTAGCTGTCAGGGAGGGAGCTGTGATCTTTCTGTTCAGCTCCCTCGCACGCTGCAGAGTGATGCCAGGAGCCGGACTGATGTCATATTCCGGCTCCCGGCATCACTGCGGGTTGCGCGTGTGAGCTGAGCAGGAGAGCTCAGAGGAAAGTGCTCCCTCGCCGCCCTCCCAGGAAACAACTGGCTACCTGCCCCGGGGGGCCCAAAGGTGGCCAGCCAGCTCTTGGGCCCCCATAAAACAAGGCATTAGCCTGGGCATTTAGGGGCAGCGTTTTTTACCGCCCCCTGGAAAGTGCCGCCCAAGGCAAATACCTTGTTTGCCTTGCGGTAGATATAGCCCTGAACACATACACAACTCACACACATACCCATAGAAACATGCACCTACAAATACACACTCACTCATAGCGAAATACATTTATCTTAGTAATAAGTAACTTAGTCCCAGATGTTTTGAACTCATTTTTGCTATAATGCTGCTCAGTCACTCAGTAACGTTAGGGTCCAGAAATGGGATTAGGAGGATTCTACAGGACAGTAGGGATGTTCCCTGCCAGGTATGGTATTCACTGCAGCCCATAAGCTTTTATCAGTTCATTATATGACTGTACAAGTGACGTACCTGGTATAGTGATACCATGCTGTTATTATACTTGCGTGCTACATTACTGGGCAATATATAGACTGAACATTGCTTGTAGCTATCACAGCCCTGCAGGGTAACCTGGCTACCTTAGCTGCCAGGACGTTGGAATAGCGGAGGTCCATTCCCCTGGCAGTGGGATGGTAATGGTCTGGTGGGTGTTGGCTGATAGATCTGCTGAGATGAAAGAATTGAAAAGCCCTGAAGACGCAGAGGATGAATGAATGTAAAACTGACTCATCCAAGTCTATTGTCGTGATTCCAAACACGAAAATATTTATGAACTGCACAGCCTTTCTCTATTCTTTCCTGTTGATTTCTGTTTGAAGACGTATAACTGTGTATACCTTGTATTAAATTAAATACCATGGAGAATAAATAGGAGGCTGATTGAATGGGGCGATATGTATTCCTGTAACTAGATTGAAATTCTCTCTTTGTTCGGTCCGGTGAGTCTGATCTGTCACTGTTCTAAACCATACTTTCCATTTTTCTTCATCTCGATTAACTCTTAAAGGAAAATGATCGCTGTAATATTTGTTTTGTTTAATAAATTACTCAACCTCCCTCTGAAGCCATGTCTGATTTTAACCAGTTGGAATTGCAAGTTGACACAAAAGGATGAGGTCTATAGATGTTTGAGTGCACTGGGTGTGTGTTATGTACATGACAGCCTCCATTATATAGACATGTCCAATAATCTGCTTTATCACACAGAGGGCATTACAGCTTATTAACACTGTTACAATGCCAGACAGGTTGTAACATAGACACTGTATTTACTAAACCAGTGAATGTAAAGTGACACAAGTCTTGCAAACTTTACATAAAATGAATTTCAATAAAACCCCAGCATTTTTGCATGTGGTCGCTGTGAGATTCCACCTACCTCCTGAACCTGACCTACAGTCAACAATCTAATGTCAAACTCCCAATATAATTAGGGACACGGGTTCAATAGATGCACTAACATGAATATAAATACACATGCAAATTAGTGCTAAACAAATGTCATAAACAAGCAATAAGATGGTTAGATATCACTAGTGAGATTAACGAGTGTGGCTGATATCTGTGGGTGATTTGCCCCCTTTAAATAACCTTATTGAACACTGTGTCTTCGTCTCGAGAACATTTTTGTGCCCTAGATAATCACAGATACATATGTCATTGTGTGTTTCCATAGAAACGAAATGACTCAATATTCATCAATCATCTGGAAATAACCCCAAAACACGTGATGCAGCTATTAATAAACAAATTTTATAAGGAAAAGGGTTTATTTAACCCTGGAGAGGCACATGGCACACATGGAGTTAAATAATCGAAGCAAGAAGAAGACCCTTCTAACGGGCGTAGATCTCACATAGCCATGTCTGCCAATTACAAATGGCAGCTCCCTGGTTTGTCCCATGGACAAAGTGTTTTTTTTTCCCCTACTTTTCTCCGTGCTCCGAGAATTTAGTATGGAAACTTAGGAGGGCTGTAGAGTAACAAAACGTGTGTGTACCTGCTGACAGTACGTTAGTTAAAGGGACACTATAGTCGCCCAGACCATCTCATTAACCGTTTAAGGACCAACCTCTGGAATAAAAGGGAATCATGACATGTCACACATGTCATGTGTCCTTAAGGGGTTAAAGAGGTCTGGGTGCACAATCCCTGTCCCTTTAACCCTGCAGCTGAAAGCATTGCAGTTTCATAGAAATGCTAAGACTGCCTCTACTGCTCGCACAATGTATAGATTTAATCTTATGCTTAATCTGATGAGCATACGCTGTCTGGGGCATGTCAGGTGCCCTTTAAACGCCTCTAACTAATAAAAATTCCCATTTTGTAATATAGATGTTCCTGTAAGTAATTCTACGCCTGTGCACATGTGCTTGGTTATAACAGAGAGAAACATGGTACTTTGTTGTTGTTTATTTGGTGAATTTAGTTTTGCGGGAAATTTAAAGAAATGTATTTCGTTCTAGTTTCTATAATGAGTTTAAAATACTCTAAAAATGCCCATATGGGCCAAACAGCCACCCTTGCATGTGTATCTGTTATGGTTTAAGATTATCATTTTAACCAGAATTAAGTAAATAAATGATATCCTACAAAGTCTGACTCATCACTGGTCTTGAAAGGGTTAAATATGGATGTGTCCTGTAAACCTATTAAAGAGAGCAGAGATGTTACAAAAAAATCAGCGGCAATAAATATATGCAAAAAGCAGGTCATAAATGGATTCCGAATAAATGACCGAGGGACGGGAAGGGAAGAGGATTGGGGGGCGGAGAACAAAGGTGAAGGAATGATTAAAATGGTTCTCTAGACAACCTTGGCGATATCTGGGGATGGTAATAATATTCTTTCCCAAGAAATAAAGAAAGAATCTGCTCGCTAGCCGTCTTCCCTCTGTCCTTCTGACATTTAATCTGTCACACCGAGGCAGTGAAAAGAGCCATATCTCGGCCTTCATTTACCTTACACCAGACAACGGAAAAAAAATTAAATGGAAGATCTTCTGCCATTTTTTTTTCTGAATAAAGTTATTGAAAATAAAAGCAGACCTGCCATCAGAAAAAGTTAACAGAAAAAAATGGTACCAAATGGTACCATTCATCACCCAAAACGAGAGTTTTAAACAGGATTTTAAGAAGCTGTTTGCACTAAAAGTTTCTGTCTTTTGTGTTTAGAATTGAATATTTCTCAGAATTCACCTTCTTCTTCATTGGCTGGATGTAGGGGGTTCTAACACTTTTTTTTTGTCAATTTTACATTTTTTATTTTATCAAAGAACACAATTTGGGGTACAGAAAGGAAAAAGGGTGAGTAAGCAGTTATGTTGCGCGTATCTCAAACATGTATTATACAGTCAAGAGCATATCTGGACATACTGTCTTTCAAAATTCCCCCAAATTTCTTGTGACCTTGTTCCGTGCTCCGTGTCAGTTTTTTCCCATGACTGTGGGCTTGGTTCGGGGTTAAGGGGTAGGGAGAATGGTGGAGTTGAGGGAGGGAGGAAGGGAGGAGATAGTTGAACAGGTTGCGGTAGGATATAGGGGAATAGGTTACGGTTACCCCGTGTCCCCCAGTTTCTCTGCTTTGATTGTCAAGCTCTGCATGGCTTCCGCAGCTGCTCCCCGTACAACTATTTGGGTTCTAACACTCTTTAAACATTTCTTGAACCAGAGTGATTGCTGCAGAGACGGATTTCTGCAGGAAGAGCGAGGTTCTCAAAGAAGAACAGCCAGCTGACACATTCTGTTGGTTTCTATGGTGATTGCTTAACATTTAGAACCTTTGACATTGTCTTATGCAGTCCTGGAATTTGGTAACTTGTTTGAACCAATCATACTGTAGCAAGATGCTACTAAGGAGCTTGTCCATGCTCTAGTAATTTCCTGCATGGATTATTGTAACCCTATCCTAATAGGTCTTCCCAAAAGCCGTATTGCCCCGCTACAGTCTGTAATGAATGCTGCCGCCAGACTGATTTTTCTCTCTAGTCTCTCCTCTCACACCTCACCCCTCTGTCAGTCCTTACATTGGCTTCCTGTATCCTACAGGAGTCAATTCAAAGTACTAACTGTAGCGGAATGAACGCTTGTCGTACACGTTTCATACCCTTTGTTCAGGTGTCCGTATCCCCTGTGTGGTCCATGGGTTTGCATCTTTTAATAACCGACCACCCCTGGCTGTTTACTGCAAATTACTTATTAAGGAAAGTTGTTCCCCTGTGTGGCCGCCGTTCGGCACATGTGCAAAAAATGGTGGCCATTTTGTCTCTCGAACGTGGGCAGCGGTACATGGTCATTGACGACCTGGGACTAATTTCAGCGAAACAACCCCACGAACACCCGGTAAACTGATACCGCTGATGAGAATGGCGTTCGGGAGACCTAAACCACTGAACATGGGGAACATTCGAATGCAGGCAGCCAGGGGGAGCGCTCCCGAAAGAAGACCAATCGAGATTAATTTTCTTTGGAACTGTTTTGGGGCTTCCCAACCACCAAATAGATCTGAGTGATATTTTGACAAAGTGTGCACTCAGATCCCAGATATTTGGTGATGTGACTTTCTGAAATATTAAAATGTGTTTTATGATGTTTGCAAAATTTGTATATTTTATGTACCTGAGAGATAATTGAATTAAATGGTTGTTCTTACTCAATTATCTCTCAGGCACAGAGGAGGCGTCTGTGAACTGTTTACTTGCCCCTCGTCCCCTCTCAGGTCCATCGGGGGAATGCCCCTGGAATATGATTTAAGAAACCCCTTGCATGGGGAGTTGCATAAAAGCCAGATGTGGCGGAATAAAAATCAGTTGACTCCCAGAATTGCGTGTCGTCCAGTTACTGGGGGGATTGTGCCTTCGATATTTTATTGCTTCCTCAGCTACAAGGATTATACAGCGGAGATACCTATGCGGGGTATTGGAGCTCTGCTACACTAACCCATACCTACAAAGCATTGAACAACTCTAGCCCCTCATATCTCTTCACAGATCTGCAGGTATGCCCCTTCTTGGTCTCTCCGCTCTGCCTGTGACCTTCTCCTGTCCGGTGCTTGAACCCGTACGGCCAACTCACGCTTGCAGGACTTCTCGCGGGCGGCTCCCTTCCTATGGAATAGCCTGCCTAACGCCATCAGACTCTCCCCTAGTCTTCAATCATTTAAGAAGGGCCTTAAAACCCATCTCTTTAGGAAAGGCCTCCCAGAGTAAGCTCTACCTTACATACCTGTCTCTTGTTCTCTCCTAAAGGGCAGCACTTTACTCTCTCCTCCAGCTCTATTTTATTGTATAAAGATAAATAGAACGAAATTATTACTAAACATTTCTTTAAAATGGCTGGACCACTATAAAAAGTGTCACACTGTATACATATCGTTAAACGCTCTCTTGGTGAGTGGGATGTTTAATTAGTTGGTGAGCTGAGACAAAGCCCAACAAATTACAAATCACCAGCCTCGCAAGTCTTTAAGAGCTCTTCGGAATTGCAACCCTTTAAAAGTTCTTGCCATTAAACCATCTTTGTGTTTATTGGAGATTGGCCATTAATCTAGAAGAAGATGTTACTATTTGTCCGTAAAATTCATTCCAAATCATGGAGTTTCAAAAGCAGAAAGATGTGTCTTTCATACGAATAAATGAATATTGCCCATCACAAGGCTCGGAATGAAATAGTCCTAATATCCTCTGATATCACAGCAACAGATAGAAGAGATTGCAGTGACAGCTCTGCCCGGTTCCAGATGCTAAGGCCATTGGTGGCCCAGTGGTGTAGGACAGACCCTCTCCCCCTCCGCCCAAGAGGCTCCAAACTATGTTTTATCAGAGTTCTAACACCGTGCTCTATCTGCTGTTACTCTGAATAAACATGTATTGTACATTCATATCAATTCTTACAGATAACGGTTAATGGCCCTTTTAGCACCTCTGATATTGTATACACTTCTTAAGATGCGTTCTACCTTTTGCTACCTAGAACGATATTATAATGTTATCTGCTGTCAGATTCCCAGATGTATTGGAGTTAAATATACCTCTTCTATGATTTACCAAAGGTCATATTTTCCTGGATGATCTCAACGTGGCAGGCAAACACTCACACATTTATAGATACATACACTGAAAATTGCATATATCAAATAACATTTTCAGAAAATGAATAAAATGGCAAAGAAAAAGGACAGAAATTGCCTTAGCTTCTTTATACACAATAATGGTAAGACATTATATTTAGCAATAGCTAATGGCAGAAAGCTCAGAGTGCAATCAGAAATTTATAAATCACAGGAGGGATACATTTAAAAAGCTGCATAGCTTTATAAAATATGTTTAATATTAAATGAATTTGCTTTTTTTTTTAAGACGTTAGTTGACGTGTAGCTGCACAAGCAGAATAAGTAGACGCTGCGCAAAGCCCAGGTTTGGTGACATCACACTGTGCAGCAGAATGCTGGTTAATGGAATGTAACTGTATCCAGACTGAAATCTGGTAGAAGATGAAATACAAATAGTTGCTTTGTATGTCCATTCTTGTAGTTGTCCCTCAGCGTTTTGACTTTTTCTTTGAAATTTGTTTTAGGGATTTATCAAGTAAGATATGCAATATAAAAAAAATATAGAATATAAAATTAAAAATACAAGGTTTACTGTAGGTAAATGCAAGACCATGCTCACAAATGTTTGAACTGACTGTATCTGGACAATTCTTGGAATTTGCAAATATACGTAATGTCAGTTTTAGTCTGTTATGATCTTCATTAATTATTGGTCAAAGAAAAAAAAATATTAAACAAAGACAGGATTATTCACCACAGTGTGAAAATTGTGATTTAAAGTTGTATATTTAGGCTCATTTTAAAAGACCCACAATTCACACTTTAGTGAATAATCCAAGAGTGTATTATTTTATTACATCACACATCGCATGTTTTGCATTGTCTTATTAACTGCTGTGCTCTTAATGTAATGGTTCTAAAGCCTGTCCTTGCAGGATGAGCAGTGTAAAAACTGCCTTTTCTGAGAAATGGCAATGTTTACATTGTTGCCTAGCAACACCTATAGTTGTTGTCACACGGACAATCAATCAGTCACCTAGAGATGCTAACAGTTGTTCATGCCAAGATTGCGGGACTGACGTATAGCAACTTCACACTTTGCATGGACATTTTGAATACTCCCCATCATTGCATCTCTATTAAAGCAGTGATTTGCCACACATGCGCGCTAGTCTCTCAATGCTTCCCTGTTGGGAAGCATTGCATTGACTGATATCATCATGATTAATGTTTTTAGCTGGGGAGTCAGGGCGGTAATGGTGAGTCCAGCACAAAAAAGGTTTAAAGCTAAGTAAATCACAGATTACTTAATTACTAGAATACAATAGGAATAGAAATGCATGTTGTATCCATAATGCTACAGTGTTCATTTAATTTCTAAACATTTTCGACTCCTTACAATCGCCTGTGTAATAAATGTGTAGGTATTGTATTCAGCAACCAGGCTAGCACAATTATATTACGGGCAATAACATCCTTTATTTAATTTAGAAGAATTAATTTGCAAATTTAATTCTAAATTTGACAGTATCTTGTTTCATTTCCTGGACCACATCGATTTTCCGTGACCTGTAAACTTTTCTCTGATTTCTGTGTCATTTTTAACTGTCCCCATTAACCCTTTTCCTTTTTTATAATTTTTTTGTGACTTAGATATCTTAATTAACTCTTTCATTAACCTACTATGTTTTGTGAGTAATTGCTTAATTATACTGTCTCGTTCTATTTTATCTTTCATTAATCACTTGCCTATGTTAGCATTAGTAAACAAAAAATGTGTCCATATTGTATCATAATTTATATTCATTAATTTATCCTCACCTCGAACCTGTTTTGTTTTATTGGAAGGTGTAACCTTGACAGATTATTGAGATACCGTCAACCTCCCTTACATTACCCAAGAGTTATATATAATATTAGTAAGAAAATCAAGCTGAAATTGCACACGATGACTTTCACAAGAATCTTTTCAAGGTCAGAGAAGGACATTTAAAGCCAGCAGCAAACTATACGCGTTAAAGAGAAATTATACCAACACGAATAAGTCACAATGCTATTTATACAATGTGTATGGTCTATTGATTGACAGGGAACCCAAGTCCAAATCGTTCCTTTCTCTTAAATCCAGTGTTTGCCTTTTATACAGTAAATTCACACAAAACATTAGGGTGCAAATTACACCCCGACTAGCAGTGGTAATGGACTGTTGACAAAGGAAACTACTTTTCTTTTTCACAAGTTGCCAAAAATGTAGGTGTTATCGTGTTAATGCTGATCAACAGAGTGGTATTTATAGCTTGTTTTTCAGAATATTTTGTAGAGTTACCTTGAGGCCAGCGAGATAATTACTGATATATTAATTTTTATATAGGATTATTGTGGAATTAAAAATGTGCCAGTTTTCTCATATTTCACTTTTTTGGGGGGGGCAATCAGCTACCCGTGTTTTGATAAGGGCAGCTTCTGATCTGTAAAGCCTTGCCAATGGGACATATACTTTTAAATGATTTTCCCTAAAATTCCGTGAATTTAATTTGGTGATAGGACCAACTACCAAGTTACCTACCCCCTGCCCACCACCATCCTTATGATATTCATATTTATGGAATTATCAATATGTTTATTATACCAAACTGTACCCACCCTAGATCAAACCTTACAAATACCCAGGTGTAGTGATCACTAGGACCCGCTCGCACTATAAATACTGTAAAACAACATGGCATCTTCTGGAATAGGCATTTTTGACTTTTTTATGCAACATGTTCAGTTCATTTAGGGTAGTTTAGGTTTAATTTAATATTGAGACATATTTACATTTAGCATTCACTGTGATTCAATGTTCATTAAATACATAGATGTTAATGTTGAGTTATTGTCAGATAAATATTCTCCTGAATGGAAATGACAAGGGATGCATGAAAACACATGTAGAGTTCATTAATTAGGATAATAAATTATCCAGAGAGTGAGTGCAGTAATTTCTCTCAATTTTATCTTCATCAGACATTTTTATTTTATTTTGCTGATTTCAATGACTTGCAGAAAGAATTTTCCTGATACTCTGACCAATCACGGCGCTGGCTGGCAGAGACATAACGCAGTGTGCGATTGGAGAACGCTAGATGTGGCGTTATATTAATTATGTCTCGAAGGCATTAAAGATCAGAAAGACTCTATAACAGCAGAATTGTGATTAGTCTTTTTTGTTATCTTAATAGATTCAGACCTTCCCCATCATTTTATCAGTTTCCCCCCATATCCAGAATTTGTAGTTAATCCAGGTAAAGATTAAAGCGGTTTCTAACTCGAGATATATACATTTATAATTTGTATATTATTTGCCATAGGCATGTGCTTTGGTACTATGCTATTTTTCTTATTTATTTTTTTATTTTTTTATTCTTTGATTTATATATATTTGAATGGGTATTTATACTATAAATATAATTATACTGTAAATGATATATTTATATATATGTGTATATATAGTTTACAGGTTAGCTGAGCTTTACCATAGATATTTCGATGGGGATTTGCTGTTTAATGCCGTATTATTTAGTATTATGTTATTTTTTGTTTTGTGCTTACTGTAGATGGGTGTTTCTTTTCTGTACATTAATATTTGGAATTTAGCGATCTCTGGGCTATGCTGCCTATTTCTCCTTTCCTAAGTGACATTTAATATCTAGGAACATTGCCAGTGTCTGCTGATGAGTGTGATGGAATTACTGCCAAATAGTGCATAGTCTGTTCGGGGAGGACGTTTTGGGTAGTGAAGACATGTCCTCGCAAGCCGTTTTTTTGCTACTAGTAGTCATTGACTTATAGTACCTTCCTTTATATCACACTATTTAATCTGCGAGATGTGAGCCACAATAACCAAGTTAAAAAGTAGCCAATTCCAGAGTGTTTGCTCCAATATTTGCTATTTTTTTATTTTATTTTTTACTTAGTTGCAAAATCAAATCACAATTTATCTCTCAGTAAAACTCTGGGTGCTGGGTGTCAAATAGAACGATGTGTAAGACTGTCCAGATTTGGGGCCCCAGACGTTCATTCTGAGATGCACACACATGTCCTTGTCATAGAATACAAGTGTGCATTGGTGAGAGAATGCTTGGTTGTGTAGGGAGAGGTATTAGCGGTAGAAAGAGGGAAGTGCTCATGCCATTGTACAGAACACTGGTGAGACATCACTTGGAGTATTGTACTCCAGAAAGATATTGATACTTTAGAGAGAGTTCAGAGAAGGGTTACTAAACTGGTTAATGGATTGCAGGATAAAACTTACCAGGAAAGGTTAAAAGGAACTTAACATGTGTAGCTTGGAGGAAAGAAGAGACAGGGGGGATACGATAGAAACATTTAAATACATAAAGGGAATCAACACAGTAAAGGAGGAGACTATATTTAAAAGAAGAAAAACTACCACAACAAGCGGACATAGTCTTAAATTAGAGGGGCAAAGGTTTAAACATAATATCAGGAGGTAGTACTTTACTGAGAGGTTAGTGGATGCATGGAATAGCCTTCCAGCTGAAGTGGTAGAGGTTAACACAGTAAAGGAGTTTAAGCATGCGTGGGATAGGCATAAGGCTATCCTAACTATAAGATAAGGCCAGGGACTAATGAAAGTATTTAGAAAATTGGGCAGACTAGATGGGCCGAATGGTTCTTATGTGCCGTCACATTCTGTGTTTCTATGAGAGTGGTTTATAGCGCATGCAGAAGCCGGTGCTATAGCTGGTGAGCAGCATGACATCAGAGAATGAATACGCTCTGCTTTGATCTAAACACGTAGAATAACAGACTGAAAGTTTTGAGTTGTTCAGACGTATTATAAAGGATTCTGTGATGCAATACACAAAAATGACTGGATTTTTTATTTCTGCAAAATATTGTAAAGGTAATTTTCTAAAAGTGGTCCATCCATCTTACCAAATAGCAATGCTCTTTAACCATTCTTTTAGTGCATATTCTCCTTTGTTGGACTTTACAATGCCTGTGAATTCTCACGGCTGAGCTCATCCCCTATCTGCCTGGCGATCTCCGCCAGTTCCTCTGACTCACTGAAAATCTCTTTGAAATAACACTGCGTGAAGAGGATTTATTCTTGTCCACTTAAATATTCATGGGCTTGCATTTCTGTTTAAAAAAAGACACTTGTTTATTTAGATAAGATTTAATTTATTCATAATTTACCTAAATTTGCTGCTGCGTGCATGTACATTTTAGCTTATGAGTCGCATAATACATAAAACATTAGTCATGCAATGCAAATGAAACCAATACGGTGTTTCATACTGTCAGCTTGCTGTGCAGAGATAACTCACAAAGGGACGAGCAGGGAAAGCAGAGGATTCTGGGGTGATTACCTGTTCTGTTTCAAACAATGCCATTCCTTCGTGTAAATGTTATGGTGAAAGGTGTTGGCTACATCGGCTGGGAGCTAATGTAGACGGACAAGGTGACGACACTTTTCTTTAGCACATAAAGTGACAGATCTTGTAAAGACGCCATGTCTTCTAAAAGCAGCCGTCAGGAGTGTAAAATTGTTCCCTCGCTCACCTCATCTCTCGGGAACAGTCTGTTCTAACTAAGTCAAAGTTTTGTGATGCATTAGGAAACGGATGGGGTTTCTCCACCAAAATAATATCTGCAAAGCATTGGTACCAGGTAAATAAACCAAGACAGCCTCCCTAAAATATTACAGAACTGGAGAATGCTCCCAATTCAGCTATCTTTGAAAAGAAAATTGCAGTTTCTTTGTTAATTCTCTTCATTTCCAATTTTAGTGAATTAGACTTTGACTGCAGCCTTGTAAACAGATATATTTCAAAGACTTGGGGGGAAAGATATAGAGGTTTAGGTCAAGTTGTGTAAACAATATAACAGAGCTCCACGGGAATAATACTCCCAGTAATGTGTCTGAGTGTATAACAGAGCTCCACGGGAATAATACTCCCAGTAATGTGTCTGAGTGTATAACAGAACTCCACAGCAATAATACTCCCAGTAATGTGTCTGAGTGTATAACAGAGCTCCACAGCAATAATACTCCCAGTAATGTGTCTGAGTGTATAACAGAGCCCCACAGCAATAATACTCCCAGTAATGTGTCTGAGTGTATAACCAGAGCTCCACAGCAATAATACTCCCAGTAATGTGTCTGAGTGTATAACAGAGCTCCACAGTAATAATACTCCCAGTAATGTGTCTGAGTGTATAACAGAGCTCCACAGCAATAATACTCCCAGTAATGTGTCTGAGTGTATAACAGAGCTCCACAGCAATAATACTCCCAGTAATGTGTCTGAGTGTATAACAGAGCTCCACAGTAATATTACTCCCAGTAATGTGTCTGAGTGTATAACAGAGCTCCACAGCAATAATACTCCCAGTAATGTGTCTGAGTGTATAACAGAGCTCCACAGCAATAATACTCCCAGTAATATGTCTTTAAACTGTGTTAAAATGTGTTTAGCAATCAGTCTGTGAAAAAAAGATACATTGTTCTTATTATAAATTACATTTTCACTTCTATAACTAGTTATTAGTAGGTCATGGAGTCACCTTAAATGTCCTGAAATAGCCCCACCCCTGTCCACTCCTCTTGTCACTACCCCTAAAATGTACCAGGATAGCCCCATCCCTGTCCAATCCTCTAGCCCGGGACTGTCCAACCTGCGGCCCCCCAGATGTTGTTGAAGTATAACTCCCATGATTCTTGGGCCCTAAACATAGTGCGAGTGAGTCTTATGATGCGCTCATGCTATGATTTCTGGGGACTTTTCCTTGGTGTCCCCAAAAGTGGGACAGCAGGTATCTAAGGCGGGAGAGGACCCAAAAATTGGGACTGTCACATGGAAATCGGGACAGTTGTGAGGCATGAGCTTGCAATCTAATAAGTGACACTGACAGTTTGAACTAAAACAAGTAGCAAACTCAACCACAAATAGTGCGAATACAAATAACAATGGCTACAAAGGCTGTCTAGTCCGCTAGAAGCGACAGTGATCCCCAGTATTGGTAAATGAACGTCGCTAGCGTCTAGGCAGGACTAATCCAACAGTGATGTCTCGAGTAATGTGTATTTCATCTCAGAATATAAAGTCATGGCAGGCTAGCAGATGTTTTATTACGTTCCCACATTCCTATTTTGTTTTGATTTTTTTTTACCTATTCTTCTTTGATTAATAAGTTAGCAACATCTTCAATATTTACACGTCTCATTTTATCCCCGAGTTTTACCTGGAAGCTGAGATTATTGGGGCCATTTATAATCAGAGACAAATATGTTGTTTTTCCCGAAAGTGTTACTTCCTTGCCAATTCCCTGATACCAGCAGAGTCCTTAAAGGGCGCAGAATGCAAAGAACATTTCTAATTTTAGGTTTAAATAAAAGCCAAAAGCAAAACTTTGCTGGCTTGGAGATTGTTTCAGAATTTTAAAATTTTGGCTTAAATTAAAAGCGCCATTTGAATTTTTAAGAATTCACAACTGTGTGTATGGTCTTATATATGTTATAAATCCAGAGGTGATACAGAAAGCAAATGATGTCTTATTTCATATTTTTGTTTTGTGCAATTGTCCCAGCACATCCATAATACAATGGTAATCACAGAGTGACGCCATGGAAGCAATTACACCTTTTGCTCCGATATCTCTGCTTTGTGTCTATTCCAATGAGAGAAAATGTCAGCATTGAGGGCCAGCAGTAGCAAGCCTTCACAATGATCCTCGCTGAGATACAACGTTACTTGTTTGTTTAAATTTTAATAATAGCGTGCAGGTTTGCCGCCATTAAGAACCATGTTTAAACCTTGTTGTGTAAGCTGCATTGGGTCTCATCATTTATTTATTACAAAGTGTTTCACTGGGAAGAATGCTTTTGGATCTATCTCTTTCCCCAAGCACGTATTTAAGAAGAAACATTAAAATAGTTTAAAGGTTACGTTTTTAATACATATACAACACAAATAATTAAGCGGACATTCTATGCGCCAGCATCTGAGCACATGGTGAGAAAACATTCAGGCATTGTTTACTAAACATTGAATTGTGCTAAACAAGGGACCAGACTTTAGCGTTTGGAGTTTTCAATTTTTCCAGCACAGTAACTTCAATTTTCATTTTTCAGATTCATTTTTTACCCCACCATTTGATGAGTAAACCCCTTATTTTTGAAACGTGAGCTGGCCGGTGGGGAGGGTTTTGTTGCCAATCAGTGTTTTCATAAAACCGTGCCCTGTCTTACAGGAATCTATTAAATTTTTGGGAAATGAAGCTGTTACAGTGGCTGACTTTGCTAGACATTGCAGTATGATTCACAGAGACGTGCAAAAGATTTACGTTGTGCATTCTGACAGTTTTCGTTTTTTTAAGAAATGTTTTAACTGAAAACAGGACTTGGCTAATATACTCTGAATGCGTGTTTCCCTCAACCCTGGTATGTGCCACTTGTCCGTTAATTTCCTGACACCTCTAAGTCGACACTGAGTCTCTGTTTTTGAGAATGAAACCTGGAACACTAAGGTTTGTATTGATGCTACAGGTACAGGAATTGGTACACCAACCAATTGACCTCTCATACCAGCTATAGAGCATAGCTTGTAAATATATATGGTGGTAGCAGCAGGTGTAAAGTGTGACAGAGTCCCATCTATAAAAAAATCTATAAAAAATATTATCTAAATATGCCACATCTGTCACTATAGATTAGAAATAGTTAAGTATGGAAGCATTCATTTGGGCTTTTTTTTTTGTTACCAACATCATTAAATCATTAAATCATTACAGCTCCCAAAATCTCCTGTTTCTTTTATTTATGAGATATATATTTCTTCCAGCCTTCTGCCTCCCTTTTCCTACCCCCAACTCATTTTATTACAGTCATACATTCCCCCGTGTGACAGCTGGGACTCCGTAAAAAGCTTAGCCTAAAAAAAAATTAAAAAAATCTATTTCCCATTTTTCCGTTGAGCAATAACTTAAAAATATCCACAGAAGCCATGTATATTAATTACAATAAATTACTACATTTAAATATATGGAGAGAGTATCAGAGAAGTTCTAAAGAGCTGTACTTGGTAAGGAGCCATTTAAAAAAGCGATGAATTAATCGTCTGCACCATAAAATAATAAACCAAAATCATTTTAAGTTAACATTATAGATCAGAAGAGCTTGCTGGAGTGATGTATGTCTGAAGAGGGTACCCTCTTTTTTTTATTTTACAAAAAGTGCAGATTTTAATAGAAATTGACACTTTTATCAATGAACATAGTTAGGCCTCCCTGGCTGTCATTCAGACACCGTTGCTGATACTTCCTGGTTGTTTAGCTCAGTGGAATGCACCGTTTCTGTGGAACTCGCTTCCCTCCTCCGTTAGATGCTCATCCAGTCTCCACTCCTTCAAAAAAATCGTTAAAAACTCACTTCTTCATAGAAGCGTATCAATTAAACTGTTAATAGCTCCTGACTGATTCCTCTTCTGCAACTGTCACTAGTCTAATACTATCCTTACCTTTTTGTGTCACTTCACCCCACTCCCTCTAGCATGTAAGCTCATTGAGCAGGGCCCTCAATCCCTCTGTTACTGTGTGTCCAACTTGTCTGGTTACATATACATGTTTGGTCGTCCACCCATTGTAAAGCGCTGCGAAATTTGTTGGCGCTATATAAATAATAACATAATAATAATAATAACTCAAGAGGCAGCAATTGCCCAGAGCACCTGCCTTGCAAAGTCTTCTCATTGAGCTGCATTGGGAAGTCTGTGATTGGACAGCCACATAAAGTCTGGGCGGGGTTAGAAGGGTAGGGCTTGCAAAGGCTGCAGACCATAGATCTGCATCTACTGCAAGCTGTTTTTAGCTATAACTTCACTGAAAATGCATAACTAAATTTATAGAATTTCAAAAGATTAGGAGAAAAAGAAGATCAACCTACCATAAAAAATTATAAAAAAGTAAAAGTATTTCACACCAAGAAGGAGAGACAAGACTACCAAGGTGGCAGTGTGTATTGTAATAACAGGGATTTTCACAGCAATTGCTCAGATGGATCCACATAACAGCTCAGAGGTCAGTTCATTTGGGTTAGTGAGCTGGGTTTAGATCTCTGCTGAAATCCTTCTTCACTGACTAAAAAGCAGCCCATTTTGGGCATTACCTGTGATACAAATGGTGTCAGGCTCACACCTCCACCGATGTTAGCCCTGTTCTGATTTCATCCCAGTGTGGGGAGGCATGCCAACTCAATGCCATTTCAATTCCAACTCAATGTAAACAAGACTGACTGCTACACTGTAGATCTGCAACACAAATCACTGATCTGTACACCTGATACCTACATGGAATTCAGAAGTTACAAAATGTTTTGAGAATAGGAATATCACTAGTATATCGGTATTGTACAGAGGGAGCAGGAAGACAGACAGACATGTAAATTACATAAAACATTTCGACAGAGAGAGAGATCGATAGACAGACAGACAGACAGCTAGATGGATACAAATAGATTCTTTCTAGAATTGGTCTAATATAGTTTGATGCAATGTTTACTTACAAACGTTATACATTATTTACACACAAAAAAAAAACATTTTTACAAACAAAAAAATGTGTAAATGTAATGAAGAAAACAATGTCTCCCTTACCAGGTAACCCCGCACAGAAATCTGCCCAGTGGACGATGGGTTAATAGAAAGCTCCTCTGTGCTTCTAAATGCATTGTATTTTCAATTTATTTGTGCTAGCAATGTGCCAGACCCAGAAAGGGTGATTTATGAGACAGGTTTGCACCGGGAGGGGGATACTCTGTTCTTATTCCATTTTTACAAAAGGTGGGGGACTTTTCTTATTCCTCCCACCTTAACATCTGCTGATGAGGTGAAAGGGGGTTTAAGCAGCCAGGAATAGAACACAGCCCCCAGTGAGACAATTAAATGCCCCCTCCCCTTGATTTCTACATTTTCTAAGTGGGTTATTAGCTTGGTCCCTCCTTGAGCATCCAATTACTACACCATGCTATCGTGGCAGCATCCAGCAGGGCGTCATGGGGGAGATAACATGCTCAGGCATTTCTGCTAAAAACAAGAGACTTTGGACATGAAACCAGCACCTTACATTACAACATGTCTGCAAAAAACAAAACAAAAACATGGCCACCTAATAAGCTCCTGAAATATTTAATGCTGCCGTAGAGAGGGGAATAATCCTGCAGCAGAATGTAAGCACAGGTTTAACAAGCATTTATTTCCGCAGTTTTGGAATTAGTTATTGAACTGTTCATTACGCCCAATTCAGCTCCAACACACTGAATTTGGCAGAGTGATAGTTACCGGGAGTAATAGCACTAAAATGGCAAAGTCATGATTTCTTAGCATTGGATTAACCTGGGGTAACGACAGTCACAGTGATTGCTGGCGAGAAACTGTTTCACCCTTGACGTCAGTCTCTTGTTGCTGATTTTATGATGTTTGGTTGAGATACCAAGCTCTAGAATGGTCGCTGGTTAGGTTCTATATGGCCTCCTGTCTGAACCTAGACCCACAATAGATTGTTGGAATAAATATGATACAGGGATGTCTTGGAAGAACCCTTCATACGGGATATACAAGAATACCCCTTGAAGACCACCAAGCCTTAATCACGTCTCTAGTCAATATTATGACCATTTTGTGGGTAGGGTGAAAAATGCATGTTTTAGTTTGTCATCAATACTATGCAGATGGCAGTTGATAATCTCCATTATATTCTATTTTTTTTTTAAACATTTCTCTTTTTTTAAATTCTGTACTATAAATAAAGATATTGATAGATTGCTGTAACATGCTCGTACAGTATATGTTTCATATACAACTAAAATGAAGAAACAGACTCACTAAACAAAATCTAAATAATATATATTGCAAAGTCATTCTCTATGCTAGCTAGGAATTTGGAATTTGGGATTTTAATCATGTGAGGACCTCCTTCTAGAAAGGGTCGATGATCAGCAAATGCTGCCTTGGGTTCTAGGCAGGTTACAGTTCCTACAACAAAAACGTGAAGTGGATGGGTATTAGACTTGCCGCACGGCAGCCAGAGGTTTGACAGTTCTGAAATCCTGCCCAGCCGAACTGACATTTGGCTGAAATTTGTCTGCCCCCAAAAAATGTTTATCTTTGGAAAACAACGGTTTGGTCGAGTTGGATTTTCTCACCATGCGGTTATATCCGCGCTGAGAAGTTGGGTGTGAGATACCAAGTAAAGAGTGATTTCATTGTGTCATTATGAGCAGTGTGATTGTAGAGTCTCCTAAGGAGGTTGGAATCAGTGTTCCACTGAGACGAGAATATACCTGTTCATATCTTATCGTTAATACATTGCTAAACACAAATACACACACCAGTACAGCCATAAGACTTGCTTTACCCACAGAAATCTCACTTTAACAGTGCTCTCAATACTGCAAGGGATTCTGGGTAGGCGTATGCAAATGAGCTCAACAAATAACCACATTTTGCCTCATAATTCCACTTTATACAGGGATTCCTTGAAGTATATGTCTGCTGGATAAAGTGGAATTAGAGGCAAAAATGTATAGCTCATTTGCATATGCCTACCCAGAATCCAGTGCAGCAGTGAGAGCACTGTTAAAGTGAGATTTTTGTGAGAAAAGCAAGTCTTATGGCTTGACTGGTGTGTGCATTTTTGTGTTAAGCAACGTATTAACTATCCACTTACTTCAGGTGGAATGGGTTTTCATCCACACTTTCCCCACCGCAACTCTTTTGGTATATTTCTTTTTATACATATTTGTGTACATTTGTACTCCAGAAAATGAATTGGTCATTGATTCATAGCAAATATAATCAAGTTTAACCCTTTTATGAGCTGTGAGAAAAAGAGATTAAACCTTTTTTTTAAATGGTTTCTCAAATTCACCAAAATAAATCTGTTAAAAAGGAGCAAATTTGTGTCCATTCTAGACCAAACACATGATTTCTTGATTTAAGGTTGCCCTCTAAACAGTCGGTTCAGGTGACTTTTCTGGGACAAGGTTTTGTCCATTAAATGCTCCTAATATTGGAGTTTGAAAATAAAACAAGGTGATGTCAATGATGCGGTATTAGTGGCGTTGGAATATGTTTCATTCCAATCAAGGTCTTAGAAACATCCCGCTACGATTTAATCACAGAGTTAGCTACACGAGTATGATCTGGAACAGACGCGAGACTTAAAAACTACGCAGGGGACAAATAAAATAAAACCCAGAGTAATGTTTTCCAGTTACAGAAGCATCTCATTTGCCATTCACCTGTTCGGGAAGCAACCCCCGCAGGTTTTCTCTTGTTCACAGACTGTCTCCAATTACTTTCCCGGTTGATCTTTTTAAAGAGAATCAGAGGGTGTGAAACTAATACGAGCCCAGCACTGATGATGTCCTTTGTAACAACACGTACACAGCGGGGTTCACAAGCAATATTGTGAAACTGAGCTTGAGTAACACAAAACAAAGCTTTATAATCTGCTATCTATATCTCATTTGCCGTCTCATTCACTCAATGAAAATCAGTTTAGAAAAACCAAGTTCGAACAGCAAATCAGATAATTCTGCTTCAAACTCTGTGAGGTCGGACCTTACACGAGTGGCAGTCAATGAACTTTTGTCCTCTTACAATTTAATCTCCTGTTTTCAACCTTTCACACAATGGGAGGTCATGTTATTATACATATTATTATATTAGAAACAATAATAACTTTAAAGAGGCCTGGCTCCACCCCCTGTTTCTGTTATGCAATGATAGCATATCTCTTGGCGAACAATGCTTGGAACATTAAAATGGCTACAGGAACGAGCATTTTCAATGGAAGGTTATTTTCAAACTGCCACTTACCATCATTATAAAAAGCAGAGAATGGGCCATTAGCCTGGCATGCCAAGAGCGCGTTTACTAAATATGGAGTGGGAGAGTATTTATGACGGGCAACTGAGACATTTTTATCCAAAATAGCTGAATTGATAATACACCTTTGACTTCACTCTTTCTCCCTTTAGCCTTCAATCTGAGATTTATTTTCTGCTCCCCCAAATGAATAACCCTCCATTGGTTTAAGCTTGAAGCTGTGAATTGCCTCAATCACGCCATGACTCAGGAAACCAAATAACAGTGATAATGGTTAGGAATCAGACTCCATGTACTGAATTTAAACACATTTCTAAGAGAACAGACACCGCAGCGACTAACACGCGGCAATTTACAATTTCTAAGGACGACCAGGAAAGCCTTCCTTTAATTTGTGGGAGACGGCCTGCCGAACGCAGCTTTTCAGCATGGGATAAGTGCTCAGCCTGGAGGAGGGACGTGGGCCCATCAGAGTAATAACCACAGCCTTCGGCCTGACTTTTCCATCACATCACCGCACAAACAAGTTTTTTGGAAAGACAGTTATTACCGAGAACGTGTGAATACCCCCTGTCTGTGATGATACTATACAGAGGAAGTACTCTCTTTCTAGAAATTCATCTCTGCCTCTTCTAATTACAGACTCCTGAGGAAGGAATAAAAATGTCTGAAAAAGGGAACTTGGAGATTAGACCTGTCACCAAGTATCACAGGAGCCGTAATCCTCATCAGCTGGACTGTGGCATCATGGGAAATCTGCTCGAGACAGAACATGTTAGAATGAGGCATTTCTTTTATGTACAGAAACAAAGAAGCAAAAATTCACAAACTGAATATAATGCTGACTGGAGATGAAGACGTAGGCACCAAAGCATCCAGTGGTATGGAACAATGTAACCAGAGGGAGACCACGAAATATCTGAAGTAACAGAAAGTATCAACACAAAAATAAACTAACTCCAAATGATTAATAAATATTATAGTTTGTTTTTCTAAAAACGGCATTAATAGCAAAATATGGAAGCTAAGAGATAGCAACAAAATGACATAGAAAGGGACCAAATGCAGCTGTGCAACCTGTAACGACATAATCCACGTGTGACGTTATCACCTGATGAAAAGCTTTGAATGAATAAATAAATAAACAGGATAGGAAACGAAGTAAACAAACAAACATCATCTGTTTTCTGAAGCTAAAGTGACTGAAATTGCTTCCGCTGAGATTATTCTTTTAAACAAAGACAAAACATGAGAAATAAAAAGTGGATCTTTAAATTGGGAATCTTAAAATGCAAAAACCAAATGTGATATCAGTGTGACTCTGCATAGAAAGCGTCTCAAAATCTCTTATTCAAGAAACACATTCAGATCTTCTGCAGGCCGTGGTAGTGAATTGAAAACCAAAATGCAAGATTTAAACCAAAATAACTCATTTGTAAATATTCTCCTATTTTAGTTATTCAGTTTTTCAATTACATTTTTTTTTTCATCGTATACCTATAAAAAGTGCGAAGGTTTGCAGAAGATAGTCTCATGTTTCCCAATTTTATTGCCCCTCATATCTGATATCATTCAGTTTAGCGTTCCCTTCCTGTCACCTCAGATTTGTTTAGTTCTTTTGTCCAATTTCATTATCATTTTTTTTATAGTACTAATGTATACTTCTGCAATTTACATAACAATGAGTAATTGATAAACAGAAGAAGATCTTTGTAAAGGTAAAAAGTGGGGTATTATAAAACAAGGGCTTCTCCTGTCTGGGTTTTGAAGCCTTGGCACATTGAAGGAAGTTCTGTCAATGGACCTCATGGACAAATCTCTTGTATTAGTCTAAGGAACATTAAAATATTGTGTGATATTGTGTGTAATTGTCAGTATAACAATCTCACCATGAATCCATATTCTATTATGTAATATTGCAGCCATTATGTATTTATATAAACAGCCACCCAAAATGAATTTAATTATTTCCGAAGGCACTCATATTTATTCAAAACGAGCATTATGCAAAGTGAAACGGTGAGCAAATCCTTATTGGTATTGACAAATATATACATTTGTTTATTCAGCCAAACACTTAACACGATCTAGAGTTGTGTTTAGTGTGAGATAAAATTGGAGCAGTTTGTTCCAGCATCAGAAGCAATTACTGTCATATATTATCTCCCATTCAAACTGGATTCTAGTTCCAAAATTGGCTTCACCATCATAGCAATGGTTAATTATCATAATGAGATGTGAATCACAGGGATGAATTCTAGCTACCTGTAGGCAAAACATTAAATACTGACACTTGCCGGTCTCTAGAATAAAAAAATATGAAAACTTGATATTAAAGGCATTTAGGTAACAGAGTGATAAGTAGGGGGGATGGGAAACAGGGGGGTGGGGGGGACAGCCTAGGGGATTAGCAACATTACAAATTCTAGATGGCAAACGGTATATATTACTGCTGTTTTATTCCAGTATTTATTGCAGTATTATTCCTGGGATCAGACACAGACTGCACTCAGGGGCGTATTAGCCGCGAGGCAAACAAGGCATTTGCCTTGGGCGGCATTTTTCAGGGGGCGGCAAAAAAGCCGCCCCCAAATGCCCAGGGCAAATGCCTAGTTAGCCTCGCGGCTAACAGACATGCCGAGCGGGCAGCGCTGGGCGGGCGGCTGGGCAGCCGGCGAGGGAGCTCTTCCCCTGAGCGGTCTGCTCAGCTCCCTCGCTCGCCACCGATTGAGGCTGGGAGCCGGAATATGACGTCATCAACCCGGCTCCCGGCCTCACTCTGCTGGCGGCGCGCGAGGGAGCTGAGCAGAGCGCTCAGGGGAAGAGCTCCCTCGCCGGCTGTCCAGCCGCCCGCCCAGCGCCGCCCACCCTGCAGCCACTGGACCCCAGGACCCCAGGGAGAGGAAGAACCTCCCCAGCATTCCCAAAGGTTAGGAGGCTGGGGGGTAAATAAAAAAAAACACAAGTGAGTGTGTTAGTGTGTGTGTGTTTCTATTAGCTAGTGAATGCGTATCTGTCAGTGAATGTGTGTGTATTTAGAAGGCGGAGCAGGGGGGAAGGGTTGGGTGGCGGTTGCGCGGGGGTAGCGCGGGGGGGTGACTAAGTTTTGTTCTGCCTAGGGCAGCACAAAACCAGGATACACCACTGACTGCACTAAACAAGATCTCTTTCCCCTCAGTGAATACGATTTATATAATGAATATGCAGCGTTGGTGTATATTAATAGTTTAGAGTTTTTGTGTGGCTGTGTTTGGTTAATTGTATCCCAAGACAGATTAATAACACAAAGCCATTCAGATATATGTACAATGACTGTTCTTTACCTCCCCTCTCCCTTAATGTGGATACTCAGCCATGCATCTTGCTTTAATTAAACAATACACGACAAGCTAGGTAATCCCCGGTGATTCCCAATCACAAACAGAAAATAAACAAATACGCACAGATTCACACAATTGGGTTTGTTTGCGGAATATAAGTTCACTTATTCTGCTCCCTCCAGTGATTAGAATTATACCTTATAATGACACAATGATTTATGATATGAAAATAATTAGTGACAATTATATATGATCATCTATACATTTACAATGTTATTTTTTAAAATAAGAATTGTCGGGAATCCATATGAAGTGAATTCAACGTAAATTTCAAATGTAAAGCAATGGTAGCCAGTTTGGAACTAAAGCTAACTGGGAGAAATATTGTCAGCGTGGCTGCTTTGGCCTTAGATTTGAAATTCACTCTGGATAGCCTGCAATCTATACTTTTGCAAACAACTGTGTAAAAGTATAGTGTTACCCCAATATTCTGCTGCATTTAATTAACCCCCAGAACAATAATAAGGAATTAAACTGTAAACGATCGGTTTAACCAGAAAACGCGGTGAAAAGGGTTCGTATCTTTCAAAATGGCGTCCAGCCAGGCTCCTGATTGAATCATTGAACAATGTTACTTCGTCGTATTAACCCCTTTAAAACACAAATTCTTATATATTAATAAGTATATGACAAATTTATTAAAACAATATACTAATATTTAAAAAAATATTCCGCACGGATATCTACTTAGCAGGATTTCCTTTTGGCATTGAATGTGTTAAACAGCTGAATCGAGCATTAAGTGGCTTTTTCACATCCTGGAATCAGACAATAGAAATGTCATTTTCTCCTTTTTATGTCTGAGAGTTATCTGTAGTCTCCTGACACAGCCCCTCTGCCTCTGGCAAAACGTGCATTACAACACAAGTGAACTCTTAAATAACTTGTTAATAGAATTGCAGTTCATAAAAATATCCATTTTGTATTTGGCCATAAAATGTCTGCGGTCGCCTGTGCAATCTCTCACCAGGACTGGATTGAGAAGAGAAAACGGCAAGGCTCCAGCCTGTGATTGAAGCACCACGGGAGTTATATTATCAGATTGTTGTGCGCAGTTCGTTATAGGCAGAGTGGTGTATTTTTAGTTATAATTATTTATCAGTATGAAATGCATTACGTGGACAGACAGTACTGAACAGCTGGTTCTGTGATTCTACAAAGTGTAATATCTAGGCCTGGACTGTTTCAGGAAGACTCGCAAACCCCATCAGTTCTGCCGTGTTCCAGTTCAGACCTTATAGAGCACTGACCACCACTTGGAAACACTCCCACTCCGATTCACCCAAGGCCAAAATAGCCCAAATGGAACCAGAGCCAACTTTTTCTCCAGTTTGGCTACATCGTTCTTGCATTTGCAAAGTTCACTTTTAATTCCTGACAATTCTTACTTTAGTAAAGAACCCAGATTGTGTCCTAAATAGCACCCAATGTCTTAGTGTAATAAGGGATTGCATTGACATATTCCCATTAATCATCAGTTATCATGGCATCCAAAAAATCCTCAGTCAATCGAAAGTTGCCTGTTGCGTCTTGTCCAGCGTCGTCAATCTATTTTTCTTTGTATCTAAAATCCACATTCCCCTCAACATTTTCATTGTCAGTGGCAGCAACAAACGTGGTGCAGTGATGACATCACATGATGGGCACAATGTAATTCTGTGCCCGTGGGTCGGTGACTGGAGGGTGGGTGTCCTCAAAATCTATATGACACTTTACACAGCGATGGCATCACATGCCGGGCAAGATGTAATTCTGTGCCCGTGGGTCGGTGACTGAAGAGCAGGCGCCCTAGCAATCTGTATGACACTTTACACAGCGATGGCATCACATGCCGGGTCCTAGCAATCTGTATGTAATTCTGTGCTGTGCGCGTGGGTCGGTGACTGAAGAGCAGGCGTCCTAGCAATCTGTATGACACTTTACACAGCGATGAAAGCTGGGTTAGGGACAAAACTGGTCAAATAAAAAAATGTCTGGTAAATGACTGGTACAAAGTGTTTACCTTCTTTTCGTGGTTAGAAACCCATATATTGATAATAATATTCCCTGCGTGTGCGAAGAACTAGGTGGAGTGTTAGATCAGGGAGTGCAGAGGTGCAAACGCACCAGCGTATGCATAAAGCATTTTATCTAATGCATGTGCACAGACACAATTGATTCTTTTTATTTCTGGGGAGATGGATTCTCACAGAACAATATATAAATATTTAAACTAAAATTATTTTACTATTTTCTCATAGTCAGACTTGATTTCTGAGCATTTCAGAGCAAACATTAGACCTTTAACTTGTGTTTCCTGTTTTCACCAGCAGCTATGTGGAGTATCTGCGGCCTTTCGTGTAAAGTCTCTTTAGAAAGTATCGCCTCCCAGAAAAAATGCTGAAAACAAGATTTCCACAGGAGCACTTTAATTCCCTTTAAAATCCTCTAACAGTCTCAGACATACAAAGAAAACAAATTATAATCTGTGGTCCTCTTACCTATTTAAATAAATTCTGGTATTCTGAAGCTCAGCGTGACGAGGACACAATGAGCGCAGTTAGCTCTGCAGCCGACCCAAATATGGCTAAACGGTAATCTGCGGCCTCCCACCTAAATAATGTTCCCACCATCACACACTCTGTTCTCCGTTAAGCTCTAAAACACAGCTCGAGCGTTCTATGGACGAAGAGCTGCTAAACGTCAATACTGCATGTCAACTGACACACTGCACACGCCTGTCTGTGTTACATTTTAACATGATGGAGGAGATGGATGGTCACACAGTCCCTTTGCGTGCTTTGCACTATGACTTGTACACACGCATGTGCAATTTGCTGCCAAGGCTAATACATGCATGTAGGTAGAACATGTTCTGAAACGGACTGCGTGATCCCTACTATTCTGTTCTATATCTGTTTCATGTGGGTACCACATGGGCTCAAAGCTTTGTTACAAGCTGGGTTGGCAGGTAAACGGCCACCTTTATCACTAAGTTTATTGTACTTATTAGCTTATTCTGGGATTTTATGAGCGAAAAGTGACGATTTAATTGTTGTGGAAATTTGTAAAACTTGCATAACTCCCATTATGCAGATATTGGCCCATTAACTCTTCGGAGTAACAGGGAGTCCTGGAATAATCTTACCAGCTGCCCTTATAACCTGGCGCTGTCATGTTTAACAGGCAGTGACAATAATGGGTTAACCCTTATCATGAATAAGGAAGAAGGAATGCTAACTCCACTGACCAGTAACCAATGGATCACAGGGTTAAATCACAGACTGTACTTGTTTTCTCTCTGGGATTTTAGTTGTGCTGAACTTATTTAGTAAAAATCTGTCATTATTGCTGTGTTTTTGGCAGGTCTTTATTAACAGACTGGAGCTGCCTGGGCACAAACCAGCTCCCAGAGAGAGAAAATGGGGAACAAAATTAATATCAGGTCAATATAGTTACAAAATAGCCATTGGAGGGAATGCCCTTCTGCCAACGTCAAGGCAGACCCCCCTAAGCGGGTCCTAACACTGACCCTTCAGCCTGCTTCCTTGAGCTTCTGGCAAAGATATCTCTAATGAGACAGAGAGGGGTATTTTTTATATACACCCCTATATACTTATTAACCCTTAATAGGGAACACATGGGATGGGCGGCAGCATTGTAACAAGGCTGTGTGATACAAAGTAAATACAAATACAAAAAGAGAAGTCCTGTGCTCACTCCCATCACTACTGGGCCGGCAGCAATTACTACAGTACACATCAGCCCCAATATATAGTAAAAACCAAAGAAAAGAAAAAGTTACCTGCTCTCTCTCCTTAATCCCTATGTATATTTAGACAAATGGAGGTCATTTAGTTGCTCCAATGGCCATAGGAGGTAATGCCCGCCTGCCAATGTCAAGGCAGACCCCCCTAAGCGGGTCCTAACACTGACCCTTCATTAGGACCCCATCGGAGAAACTAAATGACCTCCGTTTGTCTAAATATACATAGGGGTTAAGGAGAGAGAGCAGGTAACTTTTTCTTTTCTTTGGTTTTTACTATATATTGAGGCTGATGTGTACTGTAGTCATTGCTGCCGGCCCAGTAGTGATGGGAGTGAGCGCAGGACTTCTCTTTTTGTATTTATAGTTACAAAATAACAGACTCAGAGTGAAAGCAAAATAATAAAGTGTATAAGGAGAATATCCCATATCTTACATGGCTGGTCAGTGCAAGCAAGTAATACCAAGGATTATAAGCATCTGTCTATTCCACATCTCCACCTCGTGGTAAAGATGTAGATAATGCATGAAAAATGCTAAAAAAATTAATAAATTTGAAGTAAAAAAAAAAAAATCATGTTTGTACGTCCTCAATTCTTCAATTTTCCCCAGGATGTGTAGCATCTTATAGTGTGTTCTCTCCGTAATAAGAAGAGGTTGTGAATTCTCAGCCAATCCCAACCCTCCCATTGTTATCAGAGTGAGCGCCCAGTGAATCCAAATCCGCCCCCCCATATCACATCTGCTACAGTTGGGACGTAGTTAAAAGTTAAAACGTATGTTGCTTCACAGAAATGTGTAAGATGTTCAGAACCAACGGAAACTCATACGGCAATCTGGGATGTGTTTGGTCACGGAAATGCGGGAATTAGGTTTTAGCTACAATTACAATCAGACGGAGACAAGGAGCCTCCTTACACATCTAAACACAGACATTGGATCTTAGATTCCCTTTAACCCCTGCATTGCGTGATGTGTGTAGCACAGCTTAGTGATTACAACCCTCGCCGCAGACAGACACATGGCGAGAGGGGAAGCCATTGTTGCGTGGATACATTTCCAACCACATTAATATAAATCTTGTACGGACGCAGGGTTGTGATCTTTCTTAAAAACAGCCTGTACACACCTCTCTGCCAGGCTGTAATAGAGAAGCATAATTAATCCCATTATGAAGAGAGATATTTTTACCCCTCTGCGAGGTCACGCTGCCCGTGACTCCTCCGGCTACCTCTCTCAGTGCCGGGATATTTCTGTGGCCTTTGACATCACCAACAGCACAGTCCTGACAGATGGATAATGTCTCATAGAAGCATGAAATCAATGAGAAAGCAGCCGCTGTAACCCTTCCAGTGCTGGCTGGAACATGATGTCCGATAAATGTATAAAGGATGACTTGCTGGTACGTTAGGAGAGATATGAAGGGACGGCAATGATAGTTTCTCTCACTGGTTAAACATCGTCTAGTTACAGTTACAGTTGGCAAATGACTTCTTCAGGTTTCATACATTCCCAGAAATGCACTTGCAAAATTGTTCTAGTTCGAAATTACAGTTTAATTGCATAAATCGTATTTAGTAAATTACCTAAAATTTCTCAAAACAGCTTTGACCCTGGCCACAACCCACTGACACCCCTAAAATGAACGTGTCCCTCTTTGTCCATGTGAGATGTTGGGAGGTAGGTGGTGGCAGAATTCTCAGAGCAGATTATGCCAAATGTACTAATTTCTTGGACATTTACCATTATATACATTGAGCAGTGCAGGAAAGGTGCTGCCCTAAGCTTTGTAACATCCATATACTGTAGAAGAGATCATGATTACGTTGGATGAAAGATAGAAAAAAAGTCAGTTCCTTTCTGATATCTCCTTGTCTGATCAGCTAATTCCCTTCCTGATTGATATGATATGCATGCATCTCAGGAGCACTTTTCCTGCACTGCCCAAAAAGAAAGACATAATATGCCTGGGAAAATATGGTGACTCCGGCAGCCTCAAAGAAATGGGTATTATGGTTTTGGGGCACAGGAAAATAAAAATGATTTTGAAAGTCTGGGTACTGCCTAGTTTTTATTAAGTTTAGTTTAGTTTTGAAAGGATTGTGAATTAATTGCAATGATGAAAAACGCCTGATTACGGTTGTATCTTGTGATCCGTTTTATATTGGACTAACAACTTTTTAGAATGACAAGTATTTGGGAGATCATCTCTTTATGAAGTCTAAAGAATTTCTGAGCAAAATGACAAGCAGTTTAACTCTGAGTGACAGAAAGGCTTTATTCAGTAGACGGGTCACGGTGGAAAACTGATAAGGGAGCTGCTCATTTTAGGACAAAAAATAAACACATTCATATATCCAACAAATGAAGATTTTTGGCAGCTTTAGAAATTACAAATGTATGAAATAATAAAATGAATAGAGATGATAACTCTATTTGCTTAGTAAGTAGCAACGAGCAAAGTACATTAGTACATTACATTTATTTTTTTAAGTGGGTTGTTCTGCAGAACATACTTTGTGCTTTGTATATGTCCACATACACTGGGGAGAAACAACTAATGTTGCTTAAAGCAGACAACAAAACAAAAACTTAATACAAACTTTTTTTATTTTCTTTTTTCCTGTATTCTTTTCTAAGCATACAATAACCTTTGTTTTCCATACTGTGTACAAAAAAAGGTTGGAATTTGAGACTAAAACACAAATTGTGTCTTTCATCACAAATCTAATCCCCTTCCAAACTGAGTTTATCCCCTGAAATGATAACATTATCTGATTATCTAAACCATCATATCTAGAAGTAATGAATGAATGAATCACTTTCTGTAATTGGCGCGTTGTGTCCGTGAGTCAGGCAGGTTACAATCCAGACAGATGTAATGCATTGCAGCTACGCAACCCAAAATATTTTTCCTTGTGTGCTCACACTGGAGCGAGATTAAATACTTTCCCGTTAATTAGAGCACTGAAAATATCACTGAGCATATGGTCAAATCCACCTCCTCTTACCCCACAGTCTGGGGACCCCGGCAAAGACTGACAGCTCCTCCGGCTCATGGATAAAATCTCTGTGTGAAATGTCAAGTGGAAAGACACGCAGTTACTTGAGCATGAGTGCAACGGGATATGTTTAGAGAAGATCCATCGTACTGAGCTACGGAATAGGTTGGGGCTTTAGATACCCATTGTAAGAATTCAGCATCTCTTTCCTGGGTTGGTGCAGATACTAGTATAAAACAAAATGGGGCACTTTAGTGACTTTTCATTAATCTGGAAAATGTGAAGAATTGTGAAAGTTGGAAAAACAATGGCCTAAACTTCATGGGTTAGTGAGATAAAGCCCTTAGTCCACCAGGGCCATAGTCCTGAGATATGTAGACGTTCTTTGAGTAACTGTATCAGTGGTGGATAGATACAACGGCCGACACTAACTGTCACAGCTGCTATCATGGAAGATCTGTTGTGCAGTTTGGGGTTCCATATCACCTTGGAAACAAATGGAATGTTCCAGTAGATTGTTCCACGTTTATATGTTGCTGAAGATTTGCCTTTTATCTCTCACTGAGCTGAATTGCCTTCACCACGTGCGTCTTTCTTTAATCCTAAAATTTCACAATTTCTGTAAAATTACAGCTTGATGCACTGGTTATGGTGCCTATAGCAGTTGCTTCCAGCGTTTATTGCACCAATGCAGACCTACTTTTTAACCTTTTTCTTATAAACGTCACATTTTGCGGCAGTCTAACCCGAGAGATGGCATATGTCTGTTTGAACTAAGTCTTACTGCTTCTAATCATTTACCTGGAGAATAACTAATACTTATTAAAAAACACACTTTACAAATTGCATTTGTCCTGTTACAGCCCTGAGGTCACTTTGCAATAGCTTCTGGCCTACCTGTGCCATTAGCTTAGCGATTCTTGTGCCATCTCCGTCTCACATTAACAATGCAGACATATTAATTCCATATTATCAATGCAGCTGAGGTGGGAGATGGGCCCTGGAAACCTTGAAGACCACTAGTTTATATAAAATATTGCTAAACAATTCGTTACCATCCCCGGGAAAGATGCTGATAAACTCTAGACACCATAACCACTACAGTGAGCTGCATTGGTTCTCTTGCTTAGAGGACTCTTTCATTGGGTCGCCTTGTGTTGAATAGTTATTGGACAGCAGACCACCACGTACGTCATAGCAACCAGCTGTTCCAGGTTGTTGAAGACTATCCACTAAATGATACCTTAAAAAAAACATCTTGACCCATCCAAAACTGATTTGTATCCATGCTTGTAGCCCTAGGTGAGTCAGTACAAATCATGGCCTCTGACTGCATGTACCTGATGTATATTCCATGATGTTTTCTGCAGTCCTTCCTATTTATGCAGAGCTTTCCTTGTGAAAGTATTTGATTTTGGATCGGGAGAGATTCTGCGCCTTTTCCAACACAGCTGAATTATTCATTCTACTTTTCATATAAATTAATTTTCTTTGCGTTCTTTCCAGCACCTTTTTCTTCTCCACCGCAAACAGCAGTGTCTGTCTGTCTGCGTCGATTGAATATTCAAAGAGAAAGCACTCAGGCATCTTACACCCTGACAGCCTGTCAGCCAGTTTTAATGACTGCTTCCTAATTTAGTATTTGTTCAATAGCTTTTTCAATTTAGCCTTGAGATTCTAACTACGAGTAGCTTATGATTGAAGGTTCTTTTCCAACATGACACATGCTTCAGCACTGAAAATTTTAAGGTTTCGTTAGATATTTGGGGAGGAAGCACAATTTATTACAAATGATGAAAAATGGGGCATTTAGTAAAAAGGTTGCAGCAGTTAATGTCTTTTTCCAACGTTTTCCATCTTTTTCTATGTTATAGACAGAACACAAGTTTGCAAAGTCTAAACTATCCTTACTATAACTATGGCTTGTAACTCAGCTTAGATTTTCATCCTTGCAATATCAATAAAATGAGTGTCATTGAGCTGGGTGATGGTAATATTGAAATCCTAGGGTCAGAGGAGGGCTAGCAACTTCTCTTGTGGATTCTCCTACTTACAAAAACAATATATGAGTTTAATGGAGGCTGCTGGGGATGGGACATTGTATAACTCCTTAACTCCATCAACAAGGGAGCATCCACAGATAACGCTGCAATCCATTCTCCATTGACATCAATCTCACATCCCAGTCCTCACCACTGGCACACAGCTCCAGAGACAACATACAACATACATCCCAACCCATCTCTACCGCTAACAGACATTCCAACCAAGCTATACCGCTAACAGACATTACAACTCATCTCTACTGCTAATGGACATTACAACCAAGCTATACTGCTAACAGACATTACAACTCATCTCTACTGCTAATAGACATTCCAACCAAGCTATAATGCTAACAGACATCCCAATCCATTTCTACCTCTAACAGACAACCCAACCCATACTTACCGCTAACAGACATTCTAACCAAGCTATACCGCTAACAGACATTACAACTCATCTCTACTGCTAATAGACATTCCAACCAAGCTATACTGCTAACAGACATTACAACTCATCTCTACTGCTAATGGACATTACAACCAAGCTATACCGCTAACAGACATTACAACTCATCTCTACCGCTAACAGACATCCCAATCCATTTCTACCTCTAACAGACAACCCAACCCATATCTACCACTAACAGACATTCTGTCATTTGAGCTATACTGCTAACAGACATTCCAACTCATCTCTACCTCTAACATGAGTTCCAACTCCTCTAGACCTCGAGCAGACATTCCAACCGAGCTCTACCGCTGACAGACATTCCAACCATGCTATACTGATACTGCTAACAGACATTCCAACTCATCTCTATCTCTGTTTGCAACACATCTCTACTTCTAAATGGAATCCTAAGTGATCTCTACCTCTAACAGACAACACAACCCATCTTTACCTCTAACAGACATCCAAACCCATCTCTACCGCTAATGGACATCCCATCCCATCTCTGCTGCTAACTACATTCCAACCTATCTCTATATCTAACAGACATCCCAACCCATCTCTACCACTAACATAAATCCCAAAACAACTCTACCTCTAACTGATGACCAAAACAATCTCTATCTCTAACATATTTCCCAACCCATCTCTACCACTAACACACATCCCAAGTCATCTCTACCTCTAAATGATGACCAAAACAATCTATATCTCTAACAGATATCCCAACCCATCTCTACCTCTAAATGATGATCAAAACAATCTATATCTCTAACAGATATCCCAGCCCATCTCTACCTCTAAGTGATGACCAAAACAATCTCTATCTCTAACAGATATCCCAACCCATCTCTACCTCTAAGTGATGACCAAAACAATCTCTATCTCTAACAGATATCCCAACCCATCTCTACCTCTAAATGATGACCAAAACAATCTCTATCTCTAACAGATATCCCAAGCCATCTCCAGATGACCAAAACCATCTCTATCTACCTAATGAGGAATTGTTGCCATGTTCATTAGTGCTAGTGAATGGAATGCTCTCATGTTTTTAATGAATGAATAGGCTTTAACAAAATGTAAAGACTAGGATTGGCTTTTAAGTGCCAGCCACGTCCTTGTTTTAGCAGAGTTTACAGCAGGAAGTTACAAATAATGGAACAAAAAGGGAGTGGTTTTGGTATTGTTTGGGGGGGAGCACATTATTTTGTGTTATCAACAAAATGCTTTAATAAAATAAGGGAGTCAGCTAATACATTGCATGTCCAATTAAAGGACCTCTCCTATGTAAAATACTTCTGTTTTAGTAAATACAGCGCACTATTGATTTGTCAAGTGACACACACCAGATATGCATTGCAGACATCGAGCTGACAATACAGTTTCTCTGTGATTCTGTCAGTTTCTTTAAATGCAATGTTACACACATCATTCCTCAGCTTCCAGAGCAATGTGTCGTGAGAAAGGCATCCAGGCAGAAAGACAGAAAAGAGAGAGAGACGGAAAATCAGCAGACATCAAGCAAGTCCAGATCTGATCCCTTTACAGTCCACCGACACAGCCCTACACACGGTCACCGAGCCCAAAGTGGAAATTTCAGCTAACCTTCTGAATTAATAAACATTACATAGTAATTATATTATTAATAAATAAAGGTGGCCACATTATTATTATCACTTCATTTATATAAAGTGCCAACATGTTCTGCAGTGCAGTTCAATAGGTACACGAACTAACGGACAATATTCTTTAAAGGGGGAATGGATGATTTTATTTGTGAATAAAGCGTAGAAGGTTGCTTCTGTTTTGAAGAATGTGAGTGGCAACAATATATACAATTATAGAGGACATGTATGGACAGCTCTCGGTAAGCGTTTCATTAACGGAGCTGTACAGATCATAAGAAGTCGCTCAGTCCTAGTTGGAGCGTTATAAATATCCGCAATAATAATAATAAGTAGAAGGAGTAAAAGGCTCCTTACAGTAAGAACTATAAAGGTGGTGATTTTGTGATTTTTTTTGTTTGTTTTATAATACCTAGAAAGATTGTTTCATCAATCAGTTTTTGGAAAAGATCTGGATGCTTTTTTTGGGAAACTTATGACTATAATAATTAATATCAAATTCAGAACATGTCAATCCAAGGGCAAACCCGGATGTGCAAACAGAGACATGTTATGTGTTATGTGACTTCTTTATTACCCTGTAACTATTTTCAAACTGAGGAGCTATGCAACGCCCCTCAAAGGCCAGCTTTTTACAAATATACAACATTTCTGCAAATAAGGTTTTGTTTTGTTTTCTGGCAAGTTCTGTACTAGTGGATTAACATTCCCTTTGCTGTGCTCAATCTGATACTGCATTTGATCTATAACATATGAGACTCCATACTTAAAAGTTACCTCTGTTCCAACGTCAAGGCATAGTTCTTCTTACATCCCGATCCTCCTCCGCTGATGTCATCCCCCCCTTGCTGGAGTGGGACGGATGTCTGGGATGGCGAGCTGAGGGTAGGACATGGGTGGCACAGAGTAGGGAGGGTGCTGTGCCGCCACTGGATGACTGACCCCAGTGAGCTGCTGTAACATCTCTTGTCCCAGCCGAGCTAATGATGCCCCAATAACGCTGTGGGAGGTTGAGCTACCCTTCCAGCAGCATAGAACAAAAGAAGTGCATAGACAGACTCCAGGCACCATGAACACTTCATGTAACTGTGCTTGGATTAACCCTTAACAGGTTTTCACTTTCAACTGGCTCAGAAAAGAAACCGAATAGTATAATCGATCAAGAGTGGGCCCTCCAAAACACTATTGGCAAGCTGAACCAAACTCCTTGTTTTACATTATTCCATCGGAATATAAGTGATAGTTCCTGTGAAGCAAAGTGTATATTGACTGAACAAGTGAAACAGCACTAATTCATCAATTAACTTCATTAGTAAGACTAATATCCGTTTAATAAATGCATTGTTTATTTTAAATTAACGGGTCAACTCACACAGCAACAAATAGACCTTGCTCTTGGTATTTCACCAATTAACACAGAATTAACCCAGCAAGTTTCTTCCTACTAAACTAAATATTTTATGTGTAACAGATAGATATTCAGAAAGATACTTAAACCCTTAAAGGACCACTATAGTGCCAGGAAAACATACTCGTTTGCCTGGCACTATAGTGCCCTGAGGGTGCCCCCACCCTCAGGGACCCCCTCCCGCCCGGCTCTGGAAGGGGGAAAGGGGGTAAAACTTACCTTTTTCCAGCGCTGGGCGGGGAGCTCTCCTCCTCCTCCCCGCCTCCGATCCTCCTCCTGGGCTGAATGCGCACGCGCGGCAAGAGCTGCGCGCGCATTCAGCCCGTCGCATAGGAAAGCATTTACAATGCTTTCCTATGGACGCTGGCGTGCTTTCACTGTGAAAATCACAGTGAGAAGCACGCAAGCGCCTCTAGTGGCTGTCAATGAGACAGCCACTAGAGGAAACAGGTGGAAGGCTTAACCCATTGATAAACATAGCAGTTTCTCTGAAACTGCTATGTTTATGAAAAAATGGGTTAACCCTAGCTGGACCTGGCACCCAGACCACTTCATTAAGCTGAAGTGGTCTGGGTGCCTAGAATGGTCCTTTAATATAAGACCTTAGAAACCGTTGTGGGTTCTTCTATTCTCTGTATTCCCTATAAATGTGTCTCTTTATATTTCATTGTCCTGGCCCATTGCAGAAACGAGTCACAGAGAGGTGATACACTTAGAGAATCCCATTTAATCATATAGCTCAGTGTCAGTGCACACCCTGATACAGGGTCAGACAGGACCTACCCTTATGGTGCTAATTTCTCGACTAATCTAAGACTCGTACGTTTATTATAACAAGGTGTCACGTCATATTGATTGGGCTAAGCTAAAGTAACTGCGTATCCATAAATCAATCTTTCTTTTATATAATCTCCAGAATTCCAATCTAAGTATTTGAATTAATTACCTATGTAATTAAATAATGGGTTTAATTTAATTACTTGAAATCAAACTGGGTCACTGTATAACTCGTTAAGAATGAGCGTACACGTCAATATCATGGTGACACAAAGTCCCGTCATGTACTATGATCACTGCTTTTACGTTTTCCCACTAATATCACACGGTCCTCCAGCGTTATTGTAGATATTTTCCATCATGGTAGAATATGATTAACATTCCCAAAGTGATACAGAAGCCAAGCCCTGTCTAACGCAGAGTGTTCCCACATCATCCCAGAATAAAAGTGGATAGAGGTGTCTATTGCATTTACAAAACGGGGTACGTCCATGGGGTACATTTTTAGAAACCTGACAGGGATTATGACAGGAAATAGAGAGTAAAATAAAAAGTGAAGCACAGCAGGCACCGTAACGAGCAAATGAATTAAGACGAGGCGTCGTTAAATTGTTTTATGATTGGACATCAGCGTTTGTGAGGAATTAGCATTTAGCAAGACGGATTTATAGATGAGCGCGAGGCCTTGTTCCACCGGCACTGTCTGTTTGTGCCCTCGATTAGGCTAGGGCCCAGCAAGGCTTTAATATAATGAAAGGATGAAATTGGAAGCGGCAATACAGCTAAAGGTGACTCTGGTGTGTGAAACAAATAACGTTCTAGGTGAGCAGCATGGGGTGCGAGCTTCCTTCCTATATGGGCTTACTGAGATATTGGATAGTGTGAATACAATATAACATGCTACATGGGTACAGCTTCTAACAGGCAGTATGTCCTGATTTAGGGCACTGGATCACATTTCACCCCTCTAAATTCCTGTGGATTACAACTCCCATCATTCTTTCAGATAGGTTCACAGGGATAGCTCCAGACAGTGAAAGCAATAAGTGCAGGATATCACTAATGTATTACAGATTCCAGTAATCAGACCATTTTATATTCAGAATAGGGATTCTTTGTTGTCTTTGAGTTGTGAGTGACAGATCAGAGTTATAGGGGTTTAGCCAAACATCTACAATAAAAGCAGCTGCTGGGATAGTGTGAGCTCTGCAGGGACAATAATTGCGTTAGAGAGATGCAAGGTACCCCTGCCACCACACCTTGTACGGACAGTGATCTTCGAGTAAATTGCAGATCAGCATGCTGGGGACAGATTTAGTTTAAATTCTGGGTGTGATTCTGACTTCCATGTGGCAGGGACATGTTACAGCAGGGTGGACAAAAAGACAAACCACAGGGGAAGCCTTCAGGCTGGCTAAGCATCATGGGGGTTGCAGTTCTACAACAATAAACCATAGGGTTTTCTGCATCTGACTAAAGAAAGGGTTAATGTAAATTCTTTCTCTTTGAAATGCATTTTAACTTCACAATCCTGGAATTGAGAGCAGAATTTCCATAGAGATGACACATTTTAGATAAGTTGTTGAACATGTTGGACAGACTTCAAGAAGATAAATCACCACTGTCCCAGACATTGCAATCACTGGGGTCTTCGTCAGACGGTGGCTAGATATCGCAGGACATCGATTGTCACTGGAGGCTGTTATAGTGTTAGAGGTCCCTGGTCCGTCTCCATCTGTGCTCTGCTTGGGATAAGAGTGCCCGAATAGCTTGCAAGAGGAAGGGCCGAAAGACCAGGGGTTACCTGATATGTGACAAATGCAAGAACTGAATTCTTCAACTTTATGTAGCAGCCATGCTGGGCGGCATTCACTAATCACTAATTAGAAGCAGAGAATGGCAAACCCTGATATAAAGGGGTCAAAGTAACAGAGAGAATAACAGAAAGAGTTGGCAGATGTACACCATGAATGAGCAGATTCTCAGCGAATCAGTGTGAATGGGTAGATTCCCTGTTTACCAGGATTAATAGATAGCTTCACATAGTGAATTGGCAGATTCCTGGTTTAATATATAGCTTTACATGGTGAATTGGCAGATTCCTAGTTTACCAGGTTTAGTATGTAGCTTTACATGGTGAATTGGCAGATTCCCGGTTTACCAGGATTAATAGATAGCTTTACATGGTGAATCGGCAGATTCCTAGTTTACCAGTATTAGTATGTAGCTTTACATGGTGAATTGGCAGATTCCCGGTTTAGCAGGATTAATATATAGCTTTACATGGTGAATTGGCAGATTCCCGGTTTACCAGGTTTAGTATGTAGCTTTACATGGTGAATTGGCAGATTCCCGGTTTACCAGGTTTAGTATGTAGCTTTACATGGTGAATTGGCAGATTCTTGGTGTCTCAGTGAAAGTGCAGGTTATCAGGGTAGACACCAGACAGACTCTTTCTTACAATGGGTCTCCATAGAGCAGCAGCTTGTTGGGAGGAGGAATATAATGAGGGCATAAGAACTAATATTAATACTCTCTCCCCAGTGAATGTACTGAATCCCGTGAAGCAGTCACAGAATGTCACCTCGCTAAATGAGAAAAGCTAAGATGGTGAATGTTGCCACATGCCCTCTTGTCAGAGACGCACATGAGAGATTACGTTAGATTCTGAAAATCATAGAATATTACCAATCTCTAAATTATACTATTCTACCCTATTTGCACCATGTGCCCCCACTACTCCACCTGCCCTCACTACTACACCTACTCCCACTACTCCACCTGCCCCCACTACTGTACCTGCTCCCACTACTCCACCTGCCCCCACTACTGCACCTGCTGCCACTACTCCACCTGCCCCCACTACTCCACCTGCACCCACTACTCCACCTGCACCCACTGCATCATCTTCCCCAGTGCACCATTTGCCGGCACTGCACAATCTTCCCTTACTTGACCATTTGCTGGCACTGTACAATCTTCCCTCACTGGACCATTTGCCGGCACTGTACAATCTTCCCTCACTGGACCATTTGCCTGCACTGTGCAATCTTCCCTCACTGGACCATTTGCCTGCACTGTGCAATCTTCCCTCACTGGACCATTTGCTGGCACTGTACAATCTTCCCTCACTGGACCATTTGCCTGCACTGTACAATCTTCCCTCACTGGGCCATTTGCCGGCACTGTACAATCTTCCCTCACTGGACCATTTGCCGGCACTGTGCAATCTTCCCTCACTGGACCATTTGCCGGCACTGTGCAATCCTCCCTCACTGGACCATTTGCCGGCACTGTACAATCTTACCTTGCTATAAACTTCCCATCTTACCAGCCACATTCTGAGCATTTGTTATTTTTTAAAACGTGGTTGTCATCAGGTATAAATATACATGAAGAGATATTATTCCAGCCAAGTGTTGATGTATAAAACAATACTAGAATCTGTTGTCCTTTGTCTTTGATCCAGCCTTAGGCAAAAGATCAGGGAAGGTACAAGTTGTATATCTTGGTATGAAAAGAGGTTTCAGTTCTCAGAGGTATAAATAAGGCTGGAGAGGCTCCTGGAATGGAATTATCCCATTTTATAGCTGAGCTGCAGACGGTCACTCAGCCTACAGACAGTCACTCAATGGAGATAAAGTCATGCTTTGAATGGGGAGCAGAGCGTCTTCTTGTTTGTTACAGACTCATTTGTAAAGCTTTGTGGATTTTCAGAAATGGCGCCCTGACGTTTATTAATGATAAATGTATCAAGGGTGAACAATAAGTCAACCGGTGTCTAGTGGGTCACAGAGATTATCAGGTCCTCCATTTAAAGCTGCTGCATTGTGAAAATGTTCTGTGTCATAGCTGATACTGTGTATAAATATCCCAGAATCCTTCTGGCACCATAGAGGGACCTATCTTACTGTAGGTAGGCCTCGAAGATTTTATATGATAACCTGTGAAATAACTGCTCTGTAGATTAAATACTTATACAATATGGAGAGCACATCTGGAAACATTGTAAAATGTAGGGCAGTTGCCATGGAAACCAATGAACTCCTAGTGCTAATTGCTTCACTTTTAGAATGTTGCATTTTTGTAGAATTGCAGAAATTCAGCGTTCACTATCTTCACAGCTTGATAAGAAGCTGAGGTGGAATTGCTTTTCTTATTGAAATATGCAGATTGTTGATCTGTAACAATACATTGTAAGTATGTCTAAGAGGAACCCGCCTCACATCTTCTCTCCTGTTCACCTTAACTTATTTACTTGATGTATCTGTACTGCACATGTGCATCACTACAGTATATGTTGGCACTTTATTTCATAGGATGAAAATAAAATGTAAGGTACTTTGTGTCTGTTTCCATTCTGCTCATGTAGAGAAACATAGGATTTCATTATTTAAATTCTAGGAAGCGAGAGTTCTGCACATCTGTTATATCTGACAAATAATATCATAAAACACCGGAAAGCCCCAAATAATATTAGTGGATGCGTAAAGTTTGAGGATAGTGCACTCCATGCGTTAGAAAAAGTGCAGAATTCGAAATCCCATCCTCTGCCCCCAATACCAATAAAATATTCTCTGCAACACAGAGAATTCTTTCTGATTACAATAAGTGATGACATAAACGTACCGTTAGAACAATACAGGATCATATGGCGAGATGTCATTGAGATGCAGGCTTGTAGATATAAAGACACAGAACATTCTGATTCTGCATTAAGTTGCCGTTTTGACAAAAGAAATATAATGAGATGAAAGCCTCACACACCATATTCATTTACAATACCATTGCCAAAAGTCATACCCAAAATAATGACACAGAATACTGAAAAGTGAGTTGGCCACAATTTTATTAATTTCTCAACTATAACCAGCATGACTTTAACCATAACAGCACCTAGCCGTCATTTCAAACGATATGAAACACTGTCCGACAGGCAGGTAGTACTTTTCCAGAATCCTGCTCTGTAACACCAGCCGCTAATAATGGGACTCTCAACTAAAAGTGCATTACTGAGCTTAATTCACCGTCTTCTGGCCAAAAAACAAACTCAACGGCTGTGACAGAATCAAATAAAACACAATAAAAATAAAATAATAGTGGAGATGAACAGTAATTGGATCCTAACAAAGAGATTAACAGGAATCAAAAGGGGAAAATAAAAGAACAGCATTTATGTACATTTATAAACCAAAATATGTATTGTTAGCCAAAGCCATCACTAGCTGCTTGAAGCCTATTGTATTCAAACTGGGCCTGTAAGGCAGTCGTGCCCACATTTATGCGAACAGTTCGATGAGATTTTTTTTCTCAAAGTTCTTTACATCTAAAAATGGAAAACAAATACAGCATTGACATGTTTTTCTTTCTTTCTGAAACTGTTAATTTTTCTTGCTATAACAGATCTTTGTGAAACGAGTCTAATGCATTTAGAATGTGCGCCAGATGCACAATGCAAAACTTTTGGCACAAAATACTCCATCAAAAGACGCTGAAAATGAAATACACTCCCCCTGAGGAATAAGTCTACAGTTTAATTTAATTTGATATTTCAAATTAAATTAATTCAAATGGTTATTCTGTTCCCTGGGCAAACAGTCTGGGTTTATGATGGCCTGCCACCAAATTGTTTAGCAGTTATGATATATTTTGTTCGGTTTAACTAAGACTGATGGATTGGGGTGGTGGGAGGACACTTTTTGTAATGTGCAAATACATTGTTTAAAAGGTTAACATGAGAAAAATGGCTGTCATTAAAACCGAGAAATGCAAAGTGCTTGCATCTGCTCATCACGCAAGCTGCATGTCAGTTTGTACCAATCAAATGCAAGCCTTTGAGACAAGCTTTATGTTATTAGTACAGCGACTAGTTAAATAAGTATTTACACCTTTATTATAAGCACCTTGTGTGTATTACTGGATCCAACTTGATCACGAAGTAATCGTGTGAAATCTTTATACATCCACGGAAATAATCTTTGTGAGAGTTAGAGTCACGTTTGTAGGTAACAAAATGCAGTTCGAAGCTCACATATTTATATGAATTTTATTGTAAGTGGATGAATGTATCTGCTTTACAAATGCACATAGCACATTATTATCCTGTAAACTCAGGAAAAAGATTACATAAAATGTTTTAAAGGGACCCTCTTAGCACCATCTAGTATAACCCACTGTAGTGGTTATCAGGCCTTGAATCCCCACGGCACCATTTGTTGTAATTTGCCAAACCATTTATAATCTATCTGTCTGTCTGTCTGTCTATCTGTCTGTCTGTCTATCTGTCTGTCTGTCTGTTTGTCTGTCTCTATCTGTCTGTCTGTCTGTCTCTGTCTGTCCGCCCATCCATCCGTCTGTCTCTATCTGTCTGTCCGTCCATCTGTCTGTCTATTATCCATCCATTTTTCTGCCTGCCCGTTTGTCTGTTTTCAAGGAAATGCACTAAATATAATTAAACACTCATGTTTTTTTTTTTTATGATTTTAAGTCAGTATTTAAATTTTGTAAAGTTTGCTCATCTAGGCTGGCGAATTCCAGGATCTGCCGTATTTTCACACCTTCCATTTATATCGTCTTCTCGTGCCAAGCTAAGATGTCATTACCCCTTGGCAGCTGTCCTTGAGAATGTTTTAAATATGTTGACAAGTATGAATTAAGCACACGGGAGGATAGGATTGGACTTTGTGGGCTCAGGGTTTTCATTTGCCATCAAACCTTTTTTTTTTTAAGGTGACAGGAAGAGGATCGAGATTGAATAATGTAATTTATACTGTATTATTAATATTAAACTATTAATATCTTGTATTCTGGTAACAGTGCATCACGACTATAATTCAAGATGGCACAAAACTGCAAATAGTGAAAATGTCAACGTTGAAACCGAGACTGTTTCTATAAATATTCCTTGCCCATATTTTATTAATTAACTTGATTAACCCTTGTGTGAATGATAGGATGGTAATATTAGAGAGAGGGGCAATATCTGAGAAAGGGGTCATTTGCGAGAGGGAGTAATAGCTGAAAAATTAGTGTAATAGTCTAATATAAGATCAAATCTCTATGTGGAAAGTTTATAGTTACCAATGTTAAATGGTTCTGGTTACATAAGGTAATTGTTATAGATACATACATTGAGTGGTTATAATGGGTTATAATTACATATGTTAAGGGATTATAGTTTTACATGCCAAGGGCTATAGTTACATATGTTAAGGGGTATAGTTATATATACGGAGAGCTGACATATGCTTAGGGCTTATATTTACAAATGCTGATGGGTTAGTTACTACACTTGTATACAGCAACAAAATGGTTTGTCAGAATTAATTTGTCCTGAAAAAAAATGAACCAAGTTTAGTCCATGTTGTGTTTGGTTTTGGACAAATTCCATCCATGAAATCATTTAGGAAAAATACGAATTTGTAGTAGGTATTATATTATGAAAAGTGTTATTCTACAGAATGAAACAAACCAAAATGGCACAGAAATACACCTATTAGTTTACTGCAATGCAGAAACAGCTTTACATATGTTGTACTGTTCCAACTTTTTTTCCCCACTGTTGATGAATTTTCTGTGATTGATCAACATTTAGTGGCTCTCACCTAGCCATCTGTCAACTTTTTTCCCCCAATAATCAGCTTTTTTCACTTCTTGATTTGACAGGAGATACAGCCCATATCATCGGGCAGACCTCGTTACATCATTGGGCAGACCTCCTTACATCATTGGGCAGACCTCGTTACATCATTGGGCAGACCTTCATACATCATTGGGCAGACCTCCTAACATCATTGGGCAGACCTCAGACCTCCTAACATCATTGGGCAGACCTTCATACATCATTGGGCAGACCTTCATACATCATTGGGCAGACCTCCTAACATCATTGGGCAGATCCCTTGTTCAACATTGCAAACTAAGTTGCATCCAGGTCCATCAAACTGTCCAGCTCCAGGTCCATCAAACTGTTTAGCCCCATGTCCATCAAACTGTCCAGCTAAAGGCCCCTCAAACTGTCCAGCTCTATGTCCATCAAACTGTTTAGCTCCAGGTTCATCAAACTGTTTAGCTCCTGGTCCATCAAACTGTTCAGCTCCAGGTCCATCAAACTGTCCGGCTATAGGCCCATCAAGCTGTTCAGCTCCAGGCCCATCAAACTGTTTAGCTCCAGGTCCATCAAACTGTTCAGCTCCAGGTCCATCAAACTGTCCAGCTGTAGGCCCATCAAGCTGTTGAGCTCCAGGCCCATCAAATTGTTCAGCTCCAGGTCCATCAAACTGTCCAGCTGTAGACCCATAAAGCTGTTCAGCTCCAGGTTCATCAAACCATTTAGCTCCAGGTCCTCCAAACTGTCCAGCTAAAGGCCCATCAAACTGTTCAGCTCCAGGTTCATCAAGCTATTAAGCTCCAGTTTTGTCCATGAAACGTATACATTTTTTTTTTAGATGTAAGGATTGCTAAAACAATGATTTCACTAATTTGCAGAATAACATTATTCTATTTCCTGCTCAAGGAAGAGGCCAGGTCTCTGTAATAAGTGCATTATCAAGTCTGGGGTATTTCATGGTGCCAAAAGGAATTCATTTTGTAGTAGTCTTTTTTGAATGTGAATGTGTCACCGCCGTATGAGTGACATCTATCCTGTTATATCCGCGGGATGCAATGACTCCCATATCACTGAATTCTTTTTTGCACATATTAGCATAAATAAATTAACATGCTAACAGAGACGCCTGGAGAGATAGGAATCTTCATGCTAAGTTTTATCAGTTTATCTATTGCCTTGATGACCACTGATTTATTCCTGCTTTCTTGTTTGTTTTGGGAAGACCGGCTGAGGTGTATTGAATGGGTATTTGAGATGGAGAGAAAGGTTAACCCTTTGCATGGCAGGGATGTATAGGGTGGCGGAATATATGTTTCTGTCAAAGTAATCATAATAGGAAACAAACACCGTAAGAGAGACATGAACAGACGCTGACACATGCTGACTGACCCTCAACGCTCGGCTAATATATACCTGTTTGCATACAGTTTAAATGGTGATTAACAATGCAAAATCAGATACAGGTAATCTCTTGCCATCCAGCTGCTCTGAAGTCCAACTCCTATCAAGGTAAGCCAATCAGATAATGTATTAGCACAGGCTAGATTTTACATTCATGTTCTACAATAATGAAAGAAAATCTCCCATGGAAAATGTGGGCACAATGAATCCACCTTGCTGTGGGGTGGCAGATTCTTGGGGTAGGGATGGAAAAACCATTAACAGCCCAAGGAGACATTAGTCGTGTACAAAGCACTGAAGTACAATACTATATGATGACATTATAGCTCCCTGTTCCATCCCTATGTGACCTGGCAGAGAACAGTTACTGGGAGAGAGGTATATATGCACTAAATTAATGCAGGAATCCTGCTCCAGTCCTCAGCTGCATTGGAGGGTACTTTACAGAAAGAAAGGCAGGGAGCCAGAGAGTGCTGTGGATTGGTGGATGCTTTCAGGACACCTGTACACCTTCCAATGCAGGCACACAGCAAGCAATTCAAGGCATATGGGATAGCATGACAGGTGATGCATATCAGATGAGGAAAACAAGACATCATATACATACAACCAACATTGGCGTCCAGCTTTCAGTAACCTGGGTGGGTGGGATACAAGGGAGCAGGCCAGTGATGTGAATTACTCAGTTCTACCCAGAGTGCGGACCCACCTGGGAAGGGGGCAGCTCCACATGAAGAACTAGCAGATTAGCCACATGAAGAACTAGCAGATTAGTGTCCTGTCCTGAGCACAGCACGATATGATAATGATATGCACGGCTTTCCCTGGTGTCCCCAAAAGTCAGGATGGCAGGACAGGACACTAAAATAGGGACTGTCCCACTAAAATCAGGACAGTTGGGAGGTCTGCAAATATAAAATAGGAATAATTACTGATGTCAACTGAAGAGTGAAATAAGGCATGCTTGTGTACAGGATACACAGTGAGAACTAGATGTATAGTGAACACAGGATGCATAATGAGCGTAGGATCAATAGTGAGCACAGGATACATAGTGAGCATAGTGAGTGCAGGATACATAGTGAGCACAGGATACATAGTGAGCGTAGGATACATAGTGAGCGCAGGATACATAGTGAGCACAGGATCCATAGTGAGCGCAGGATACAGAGTGAGCGCAGGATACAGAGTGAGTGCAGGATACATAGTGAGCACAGGATACATAGTGGGCGCAGGATACATAGTGAGCACAGGATACATAGTGAGCGCAGGATACATAGTGAGCGCAGGATCCATAGTGAGCACAGGATCCATAGTGAGCACAGGATACATAGTGAGCGCAGGATCCATAGTGAGCGCAGGATACATAGTGAGCGCAGGATACATAGTGAGCATAGTGAGCGCAGGATACATAGTGAGCATAGTGAGCGCAGGATACATAGTGAGCGCAGGATACATAGTGAGCATAGTGAGGGCAGGATACATAGTGAGTATAATGAGCAAAGGATAAATAGTGAGCGCAGGATACATAGTGAGCATAGTGAGCACAGGATCCATAGTGAGCATAGTGAGGGCAGGATACATAGTGAGCGCAGGATCCATAGTGAGCGCAGGATACATAGTGAGCATAGTGAGCATAGTGAGGGCAGGATACATAGTGAGCATAGTGAGTGCGGGATACATAGTGAGTATAATGATTAGAGCCAGGCTTTAGATTCATTGCAGGAACAGACAGGAGACAGGGAATGAACAGAAGAGAAGGTGAGGTTAATGAGACCTGAACACAGGAAAAGGCGAGAAAGAAAAAGAAACAGAAAATAAATAAAATAAGGAGCCCGTGGCAGTAAAATCAGTTTGTAACGAGAGCACCAAGAGATTTTACAAAAAATAAAATAACTGCATCAAATTGCAGCTGTCAAACCTCTCCAACTAGAAGTGTCAAATGCAGCTCATTACATGGACGGCAGACTCCCTGCTCCACATTGGGAGCTTTCTGCCTTTATATTCTGCCATTTGATTTGGATTTCTGGGGTTAACTCCTGCGTGTCATCATGGAAACCGATACAAGTGCTGGGAAGGGCCCCGGAGCCCAAAGAGTTACGCAGGCTGTGTTTATTAATATGTGACAGCAGAGATTGGGCTGGTATGGCCCGGAAAAGGCTGCAGGGAGGACATGTCATTTTTGCTTCTGTCCGTGTGGTTAAAAATACTTGGAATTCTTTGGGTTTTTGCATAAATTCTGTGATGTTGAAGAATGTTATGGCCCAGGCAGGTGCAGTGACAGCAACTCTCATACTAAGTTACCAATGATACAAAAAGTGGGCAGAGGGGGGCGATGAATGAGAGGTGTCCTAGAAATGACATGGTGGATACATTGATCCACGCAGAGATTACGGTGAAGTCATTTTATCTGACAGTGAATTGTATCGAACTGGAAGTCAGATTGCAGAATTCAGGCTGATATATCCACGGCTGCCCTGATTGGCTGCTCTGGGATGACATATGCACTGTCTGTGATGGGGAGTGGGTGTGTCTTATAGACATAGAGGGTGTGTCTATGATGTAATGAGCATTACAGACACCCCCACTCCATATCAGACACCCCCACTCTCTATCACAGACACCCCCACATCCCATATCAGACACACCCACTCTCTATCACAGACACACCCACACCCCATATCAGACACACCCACTCTCTATCACAGACACACCCACACCCCATATCAGACACACCCACTCTCTATCACAGACACACCCACACCCCATATCAGACACACCCACTCCCCATGTCAGACACACCCACTCCCCATGTCAGACACACCCACTCCCCATGTCAGATGTGACAAAGTTTTATGAAAATTCTCAGTTTACTAAATTAGCCTTTGAGGCTAAAATAACTGAGCTGCAGAATTCTCTGATTTAGCTGTATTCACAGCCCTGCTATTGTTACCTGAATAAATAATTAAATTCAACTTTCTGTTGTTAGCATCGCCCATGCTCTTAGGAAGGACAGTCCCTCTTTTATTCCCAAATCCCTCTGTCCCCATTGTCTAGCGGCTAGCCTATTATTTCTATGAGCTCCATATTGTTGGTGTGACTGAGTGTATAACAGAGCTCCGTAGCAATAATACTCCCAGTAATAGAGCTCCACTGCAATAATACTTCCAGTAATGTATCTGATTGTATAACAAAGCTCCACAGCAATAATACTCCCAGTAATGTGTCTGAATGTATAACAGAGCTCCCCAGCAATAATACTCCCAGTAATGTGTCTGAGTGTATAACAGAGCTCCCAGTGTAATAATACTCCCAGTAATGTGTCTGAGTGTATAACAGAGCTCCCTAAAGCACACACACTCCCAGTAATAAAATTATGTATAACAGAGTCTCCAGCAATAATACTCCCAGTAATGTGTCTGAGTGTATAACACAGCCCCACAGCAATAACACTCCCAGTAATGTGTCTGAGTGTATAACAGAGCTCCACAGCAATAATACTCCCAGTAATGTGTCTGAGTGTATAACAGCCCCACAGCAATAATACTCCCAGTAATGTGTCTGAGTGTATAACAGAGCTCCACAGCAATAATACTCCCAGTAATGTGTCTGAGTGTATAACAGAGCTCCACAGCAATAATACTCCCAGTAATGTCTGAGTGTATAACAGAGCTCCACAGCAATAATACTCTCAGTAATGTGTCTGAGTGTATAACAGAGCTCCACAGCAATAATACTCCCAGTAATGTGTCTGAGTGTATAACAGCTCCACAGCAATAATACTCTCAGTAATGTGTCTGAGTGTATAACAGAGCTCCACAGCAATAATACTCCCAGTAATGTGTCTGAGTGTATAACAGAGTTCCCCAGCAATAATACTCCCAGTAATGTGTCTGAGTGTATAACGGAGCTCCCCAGCAATAATACTCCCAGTAATGTGTCAGAGTGCATAACGGAGCTCCACAGCAATAATACTCCCAGTAATGTGTCTGAGTGTATAACAGAGCTCCACAGCAATAATACTCCCAGTAATGTGTCTGAGTGTATAACTGAGATCCACAGCAATAATACTCCCAGTAATATGTCTGAGTGTATAACAGAGCCCCACATCAATAATACTCCCAGTAATGTGTCTGAGTGCATAACAGAGCTCCACAGCAATAATACTCCCAGTAATGTGTCTGAATGTATAACAGAGCTCCACAGCAATAATACTCCCAGCAATGTGTCTGAGTGTATAACAGAGCCCCACAGCAATAATACTCCCAGTAATGTGTCTGAGTGTATAACAGAGCTCCACAGCAATAATACTCCCAGTAATGTGTCTGAGTGTATAACAGAGCTCCACAGCAATAATACTCCCAGTAATGTGTCTGACTATATAACAGAGCTCCACAGCAATAATACTCCCAGTAATGTGTCTGAGTGTATAACAGAGCCACACAGTAATAATACTCCCAGTAATGTGTCTGAGTGTATAACAGAGCTCCACAGCAATAATACTCCCAGTAATATGTCTGATTGTATAACAGATGCTCCACAGCAATAATACTCTTTAAACTACAATAAATGTGTTTAGAAATCAGTCTATGGAAATAAGATACATTGTTCTTGTTTATTATATTTTAGTTCTATAAATTGTTACTAGTAAGTCACCTAAAATGTCTCAGAACAGCCCGCACCTGGCCACACCCCAAGTCAAAACAACTCCCCCTCTGGCCACACCCAAACGTATACCCAGAACAGCCCTACCCCTGGTCACAGCCCCACCCTGGCCACACCCATACTCAATACAGCCCTGCCCTTAGCCATACTCTAACCCAGTACAGCCCCGCCCCGGCCACACCCCCCAAAACAACCATAAAAGTGGAGTGTCCCTGTTTGTCCATGTGAAATGTTGGGAGGTGTGTAGATTTACTGATTTATAAAACTGACAGAAAAATGGAGCAAAAATCTAAAAGTTGAACTATCACTAGGAATACTGAACACACTGAGAATGAATTTTGCAATAATAATAAATATTAGCAACCCAAAATGTGGTCACTTCTCCATGACACGCAGATAGAAATATGTTTAATTCCTGCTCGCATTCTTTGTCTGATCACTTTTTGGCTTCTTCCAATATTATCTCTGTTTTATTATGGTGAGTGATTGGTCTACTTGTCTATATTTTTATATAAAATGCTTTAAATTTGAGCACAGGCGTACACAGCATTAAGCCTGATAATTCACATTTACAAAACTGTACACAAATCACAAACCTCTACAGATATAAACAAACAACATGTTAAATATTGATATCTACACACAAATAAAACATACACAACATCGGATATTAACCCCAAACACGAGTGAAGCATTAAATGAACTGTTTGTAGGAGCCCCAGGGCAAACCATTACACACATCACAAATAGATACACAGCAATCTGACATCTTCCATATTGCTGCTGAGACCGTGCGTTGTCTGTCACCATCTCGAAGATGTAATAATAGCAGGGATAGCATGCCCCGTACATGGTTATTTTCCAGGTGATTAGACCAGAAGAGAGGACCTTGCAGGTATGTCTTGGCTCTGATGTACTCAGGCTAGCTGCTGTCCATTAACACGATTCTCATTGTGCGATCATTGTATCGTTACGATCCAGAGATATTTTGGATTAAATATTTTCCTTCACTTCATTTGTTGAAAAGAAAAAACAACAAAGACGTTGATTTGTGTGAATGTGTGTCTGCCCACAATGGTGGCCTGTAACATAGAAACATAGAATGTGACGGCAGATAAGAACCATTCGGCCCAATTTTCTAAATATTTTCATTAGTCCCTGGCCTTATCTTATAGTTAGGATAGCCATATGCCTATCGCACGCATGCTTAAACTCCTTTACTGTGCTAACCTCTACCACTTCAACTTGAAGGCTATTCCATGCATCCACTACCCTCTCAGTAAAGTAATACTTCCTGATATTATTTTTAAACCTTTGTCCCTCTAATTTAAGACTATGTCCTCTTGTTGTGGTAGTTTTTCTTCTTTAAATATAGTTTCCGCCTTTACTGTGTTGATTTCCTTTATATATTTAAATGTTTCTATCATATCCTCCGTCTCGTCTTTCCTCCAAGCTATACATGTTAAGATCCTTTAACCTTTCCTGGTAAGTTTTATCCCGCAATCCATGAACCAGTTTAGTAGCCCTTCTCTGAACCCTCTCTAAGGCATCAATATCCTTCTGAAGATACGGTCTCCAGTACTGTGTACAATACTCCAAGTGAGGTCTCACCAGTGTTCTGTACAAAGGCATGAGCACTTCCCTCTTTCTACTGCTAATACCTCTCCCTATACAACCAAGCATTCTGCTAGCATTTCCTGCTGCTCTATTACATTGTCTGCCTACCTTTAAGTCATCAGAAGTTATTACCCCTAAATCCCTTTGCTCATATGTTGAGGTTAGGACTCAAATATTCTGTACTCTGCCCTTGGGTTTTTACGTCCCAGATGCATTATCTTGCACTTATCCACATTAAATGTCAGTTTCCACAATTCTGACCATTTTTCTATTTTACCTAAATAATTTGCCATTTGGCTTATCCCTCCTGGAACATCAACCCTGTTACATATCTTAGTATCATCAGCAAAAAAACACGTAACATGTAGGTAGCTTTTTAGCCACACGCTAAGTACCGTGGGATGTGCATGCACCTAATTGTCTTCCTGCATTGAGCTGGCCATGTTGGACATCATTTTCAGGTAATTATTTCTTGGGGTAGGTTTTAGCAGCCCAAGGTATTAATCAGACATTGATATCCACTGAAGGAAATATTGTATTTGTGTATTTGTTGTGTTACTCGGTCCATTGAAGACGGAATCTTTTTTCATCCAATGCAACTGAAAGATGCAGAATTCTTCGAGGGCAGTGTGCAGCTTGTCAAACCACCCATTATGTTTTTTTTTTTTAAATAGTGAGCGTTAGAACTCATCTCAGAAACTCGCCTTACGCTACTGAATCCAACATAAAGTTATGACATTATACGTTTAGTCCACACAAATCAATTAGCACAAAATATCCAGGTTCAGCTTGACCACAAATGTTACATGTGCAGATATGTATCATCAGAAGAATGCAGCGGGAGAGATGGTGAAGGAGTGTGAGAAAGAGCAAAAGTATACACTTTAGCGAAAAAGAGACAGAGTGATTATTGTAATCCGTAATCCACCAACACATTGTCTAACGCCTCTTACCCACTTGCTAACTCACTAAATTCAAATTATTGAACTGAGCAATATATCGGTGTGAATGTACGATGATACGCTGGGACACATGGATGCGACTGCAGGAGGGTATCTGTAGTGCTTATGGTGCTGGAGAGATCCTTTACAGACTCAGTAAGTGCTGATGACAGTAGGTCTTTCGCATAATTACAATGTACTGAGCATTTACATGAATTGCAATTATGCCAATAACTAGAGTTTGCTTGAATTCTATCTCTAAATGATAAATTAGCTCGATGACAGCAGACACAGGATAAAGACGCATGAGGAATAAATTCTCTTAAAATGGAAAAAACGACCTGAAATTTTTACTCCAACCACACCTCGAGCCATTCTTCGTACAAGCAAATCGGACCATTGTCTCTTCAATATTTCCTATGGGTTGTAGCCAAGAGAAGGTGACAGAAGGTATTCTGAAACTCGAGATTATATTTATTGTAGTGTCTTCTCTAACTGTACCAGAAAATTGTATCAGCTCTAAAACAAACCAAAAAAAGATTAAAATAAGAAAAAAAAAGGAAAATCCCAACTAAGAATATTGTGTTAGGGTTTTTCATTAGTCCTGTTAAATGCTCTGGATTCTGAAACAGAAGTAATAATTAATAATATACCAAAAGACGCATACTGGGCATTTTATACTAAATAACGCACACTCCATTCTCAGTGAGAGGTACTTACTGTCTCCATAACGCGCACTCCATTCTCAGTGAGAGGTACTTACTGTCTCCATAACGCGCACTCCATTCTCAGTGAGAGGTACTTACTGTCTCCATAACGCACACTCCATTCTCAGTGAGAGGTACTTACTGTCTCCATAACGCACACTCCATTCTCAGTGAGAGGTACTTACTGTCTCCATAATGCACACTCCATTCTCAGTGAGAGGTACTTACTGTCTCCATAACGCACTGACCATTCTCAGTGAGAGGTACTTACTGGCTCCATAACGCACACTCTATTCTCAGTGAGAGGTACTTACTGTCTCCATAATACGCACTCCATTCTCAGTGAGAGACACTTACTGACTCCATAACGCGCACTCCATTCTCAGTGAGAGGTACTTACTGTCTCCATAACGCACACTCCATTCTCAGTGAGAGACACTTACTGACTCCATAACGCGCACTCCATTCTCAGTGAGAGGTACTTACTGTCTCCATAACGCACACTCCATTCTCAGTGAGAGGTACTTACTGTCTCCATAACGCACACTCCATTCTCAGTGAGAGATACTTACTGGCTCCATAACGCACACTCCATTCTCAGTGAGAGGTACTTACTGTCTCCATAACACACACTCCATTCTCAGTGAGAAGTACTTACTGACTCCATAACGCACACTCCATTCTCAGTGAGAAGTACTTACTGTCTCCATAATACACACTCCATTCTCAGTGAGAGCTACTTACTGTCTCCATAACGCACACTCCATTCTCAGTGAGAGGTACTTACTGTCTCCATAATACACACTCCATTCTCAGTGAGAGCTACTTACTGTCTCCATAACGCACACTCCATTCTCAGTGAGAGGTACTTACTGGCTCCATAACGCACACTCCATTCTCAGTGAGAGGTACTTACTGTCTCCATAACACACACTCCATTCTCAGTGAGAGGTACTTACTGTCTCCATAATACACACTCCATTCTCAGTGAGAGCTACTTACTGTCTCCATAATGCACACTCCATTCTCAGTGAGAGGTACTTACTGGCTCCATAACGCACACTCCATTCTCAGTGAGAGGTACTTACTGTCTCCATAATACACACTCCATTCTCAGTGAGAGCTACTTACTGTCTCCATAACGCACACTCCATTCTCAGTGAGAGGTACTTACTGGCTCCATAACGCACACTCCATTCTCAGTGAGTGATACTTACTGTCTCCATAATGCACACTCCATTCTCAGTGAGAGGTACTTACTGTCTCCATAACGCACACTCCATTCTCAGTGAGAGCTACTTACTGTCTCCATAACACACACTCCATTCTCAGTGAGAGGTACTTACTGTCTCCATAACGCACACTCCATTCTCAGTTAGAGGTACTTACTGTCTCCATAACGCACACTCCATTCTCAGTTAGAGGTACTTACTGTCTCCATAACGCACACTCCATTCTCAGTGAGAGATACTTACTGTCTCCATAACGCACACTCCATTCTCAGTTAGAGGTACTTACTGTCTCCATAACGCACACTCCATTCTCAGTGAGAGGTACTTACTGTCTCCATAACGCACACTCCATTCTCAGTGAGGGATACTTACTGTCTCCATAACGCACACTCCATTCTCAGTGAGAGGTACTCCATTCTCAGTGAGAGGTACTTACTGTCTCCATAACGCACACTCCATTCTCAGTGAGGGATACTTACTGTCTCCATAACACACACTCCATTCTCAGTGAGTGATACTTACTGTCTCCATAACGCACACTCCATTCTCAGTGAGAGCTACTTACTGTCTCCATAACGCACACTCCATTCTCAGTGAGAGGTACTTCGCATGCCATAGCGCTTTGCTCCATTTCTCAGTGGGGATGCCCTGTCTCCATAATGCACCTCCATTCTCAGTGAGGTACTTGCACAATGCTCCGCCTAGCATACACTCCATTCTCAGTGAGGCTACTTACTGTCTCCATAGCAGCACACTCCATTCTCAGTGAGGGGTACTTGCTGTCCCATAGCAGCACTCCATTCTCAGTGAGGAGGTACTTACTGTCTCCATAACACACACTCCATTCTCGGTAGGTGATACTTACTGTCTTTCCCATAGCAGCACACTCCATTCTCAGTGGAGGCTACTTTACTGTCTCCATAGCAGCACACTCCATTCTCAGTGAGGAGGTACTTACTGTCTCCCATAGCGCCTCCATTCTCAGTGAGAGGTACTTACTGTCTCCATAACGCACACTCCATTCTCAGTGAGGGATACTTACTGTCTCCATAACACACACTCCATTCTCAGTTAGAGGTACTTACTGTCTCCATAACGCACACTCCATTCTCAGTGAGAGCTACTTACTGTCTCCATAACGCACACTCCATTCTCAGTGAGAGGTACTTACTGTCTCCATAACGCACACTCCATTCTCAGTGAGAGGTACTTACTGTCTCCATAACGCACACTCCATTCTCAGTGAGGGATACTTACTGTCTCCATAACGCACACTCCATTCTCAGTGAGCGGTACTTACTGTCTCCATAACGCACACTCCATTCTCAGTGAGAGGTACTTACTGTCTCCATAACGCACACTCCATTCTCAGTGAGAGGGAATTCTAAATAATTGGTTAATTCGAAAAATAGCTCAAGTTTGTTAATATTTTGAGTAATGATCAATCTTTAAGAGACCTAAAACTGCTTGTTTTTAGTTTACTTTTCTTTCAAGATCTCTTAAGACCTCTAAGTCACCTCTAAATCCTGCCAGTCCACGTTCCTGGATCTGAGTAAACACTTACAGTGCAGGACTGTTAGAAAGGGTTAAATCCACTATATCAACAAAGAGCCGTAGATCTGTTTGAACTTTTTATTCCTCTTACAGTCTGAATACAACTTACTTTTTATTTCTGTTTACGCCTTTCATGAGTTTGTAAGTCTTGTGAATTTTCTATTTATTTCACGAAGCACTTTACCGCTAATTGCAGTGGCCTTTGTTGTGCAAATATAGCTACAATTTTCCTGTAAACAATCTATTGGATTTTATTGACGTTTTTGTGTCCTCGGATAAGGGAACTTGTTGCAAACAAGCTTTTGATTCAAGGAATTCTGTCTCTTTCATGTTTGACAACTCATACAATTGTAAATGATCGCATTTGTGAGAAAACAAGCATTTGTTTAGTAAACAAACAGTCATTGTTGAACCTGGAGTCGAGTAATTGGAATGCTTAGAGAACCCCTGCCCCCCCCCCCTTAAAAAATAAATAAATTTATATCATGTGTTCACCTCTATGACTACACATTCATTGCTTCCCCTCAGAGACCTAATTATAGCTACATCTTTATCCTTGCATCTAAGTAACTACACTTTATCTGCATCTCTATCCATGCATCTCAGTAACTACACATTATCTGCATCTCTGTCCATGCATCTCAGTAACTACACTTTATCTGCATCTCTTTCCATGCATCCCAGTAACTACAATTTATCTGCATCTCTATCCTTGCATCTCAGTAACTACACATTATCGGCATCTCTGTCCATGCATCTCAGTAACTACACTTTATCTGCATCTCTGTCCATGCATCTCAGTAACTACACTTTTTTCTGCATCTCTGTCCATCCATCCCAGTAACTACAATTTATCTGCATCTTTATCCTTGTATCTCAGTAACTACACATTATCTGCATCTCTATCCAGGCATCTCAGTAACTACACATTATCTGCATCTCTATCCATGCATCTCAGTAACTACACATGATCTCCACCTCTTTCCTTGCATCTCAGTAACTACACTTTATCTGCATCTCTACCCATGCCTCTCGGTAACTACACATTATCTGCATCTCTATCCATGCATCTCAGTAACTACACATTATCTGAATCTCCATCCATGCATCTCAGTGACTACACATGATCTCCACCTCTTTCCTTGCATCTCAGTAACTACACTTTATCTGCATCTCTACCCATGCATCTCGGTAACTACACATTATCTGCATCTCTATCCATGCATCTCAGTAACTACACATTATCTGAATCTCCATCCATGCATCTCAGTGACTACACATGATCTCCACCTCTTTCCTTGCATCTCAGTAACTACACTTTCTCTGCATCTCTATTCATGCTTCTCAGTAACTACACATGATCTCCACCTCTTTCCTTGCATCTCAGTAACTACACTTTATCTGCATCTCTATCCTTGTATCTCAGTAACTACACATTATCTAAATCTCTAACCATGCATCCCAGTAATTACACATTATCTGAATCTCTATCAATGCATCTCAGTAACTACAATTTATCTGCATCTCTATCCTTGCATCTCAGTAACTACACATTATCTGCATCTCTATCCTTGCATCTCAGTAACTACACATTATCTGAATCTCTATCAATGCATCTCAGTAACTACACATTATCTGAATCTCTATCCTTGCATCTCAGTAACTACACATTATCTGAATCTCTATCCTTGCATCTCAGTAACTACACATTATCTGAATCTCTATCAATGCATCTCAGTAACTACACATTATCTGCATCTCTATCAATGCATCTCAGTAACTACACATTATCTGCATCTTTATCCGTGCATCTCAGTGACTACACATTACCTGCATTGCTTTCTCATTCATCTACACAATATTTACTCATAATCTACACATTTCCCTATCATGCATCACAGTAAGTACACGTTGTCTACATTTCTATTTCATGAACCTCAATAACTACACTTTATATCTATCCGAAGCTCCCCAGTAATTACACGTTATATCTATCCTAAGCTCCCCAGTAACTACACGTTATATCTATCCTACGCTCCCCAGTAATTACACGTTATATCTATCCTAAGCTCCCCAGTAACTACACGTTATATCTATCCTACGCTCCCCAGTAACTACACGTTATATCTATCGCTCCCAGTGGCTGCGTTCCCCATCTATCCTCGCTCCCAGTAACACACGTTATATCTATCCTCTACGCTCCCCAGTAACTACACGTTATATCTATCCTACGCTCCCCAGTAACTACACGTTATATCTATCCTACGCTCCCCATTAACTACACGTTATATCTATCCTAAGCTCCCCAGTAACTATACGTTATATCTATCCTAAGCTCCTCAGTAACTACACGTTATATCTATCCTAAGCTCCTCAGTAACTACACATTATATCTATCCTAAGCTCCCCAGTAACTACACGTTATATCTATCCTAAGCTCCCCAGTAACTACACGTTATATCTATCCTAAGCTCCCCAGTAACTACACTTTATATCTATCCTACGCTCCCCAGTAACTACACGTTATATCTATCCTACGCTCCCCAGTAACTACACGTTATATCTATCCTAAGCTCCTCAGTAACTACACGTTATATCTATCCTAAGCTCCCCAGTAACTACACGTTATATCTATCCTAAGCTCCCCAGTAACTACACGTTATATCTATCCTAAGCTCCCCAGTAATTACACGTTATATCTATCCTAAGCTCCCCAGTAACTACACGTTATATCTATCCTAAGCTCCTCAGTAACTACACGTTATATCTATCCTAAGCTCCACAGTAACTACACGTTATATCTATCCTAAGCTCCCCAGTAATTACACGTTATATCTATCCTAAGCTCCCCAGTAACTACACGTTATATCTATCCTACGCTCCCCAGTAACTACACGTTATATCTATCCTAAGCTCCCCAGTAACTACACGTTATATCTATCCTACGCTCCCCATTAACTACACGTTATATCTATCCTACGCTCCCCAGTAACTATACGTTATATCTATCCTAAGCTCCTCAGTATCCTACTACACGTAACTAACTACGTTATATCTATCCTAAGCTCCCCAGTAACTACACGTTATATCTATCCTAAGCTCCCCAGTAACTACACGTTATATCGATCCTACGCTCCCCAGTAACTACACGTTATATCTATCCTACGCTCCCCAGTAACTATACGTTATATCTATCCTACGCTCCCCAGTAACTATACGTTATATCTATCCTAAGCTCCCCAGTAACTACACGTTATATCTATCCTACGCTCCCCAGTAACTACACGTTATATCTATCCTAAGCTCCCCAGTAACTACACGTTATATCTATTCGAAGCTCCCCAGTAACTACACCTTATCTACATAATTATCAAAAGACTACACAATATTTACATCATCACTTTTTCCTAAAAGGCTGCTCAATATTTTCCTAATTTTTATATGGTGCCATGCTAGATTAACACCATTTCAACCTCATTGTTGTTCTACTGAACTAGAGTTTATTTTTATCCTGTTCAATCCAATGGGTACATGTAGTCCTCTTGTCCCGTTCACAAATACAGGCTAATTTGCCTTTGTATTTGTCAAGCATAAGATACATACCCAGAATCCTTTGCAATCCTTTGTAATTTATCCCAGAATGCACCGCAGATAAACCATGTGGGTCAAGGGAATGTCATTATACTAAAGGAATATGAAAATATTCATTTCTATTTAGCGGATAATTAGCCAATAGTCTAAAATGTGTCTCTCTCATATCATCCCTGGCAATTAAAGACAAACACAATACGTTTGCACACAGTTACCGTACACCGTACTTGTTTAATGTGGATGCGTATCTTAGCATATCTCATACAATTCAAAATTCAGAGCCAGCAAGCCACCCCCTTCCACGCCGTGATCACAGATAAAGCAAACTCAATGAGTATTTGTGCAAAAACGTAAACATTGTGTTATTTTATCAACGTCTTCCCTTCCCACAGCTTCCCACTTTAATGTGTCTACATTGTAACAGACGACAGCTTCTCATTGCCAGATCTAGACACCAGGTCTAAGGCATCAACTTCTGGCATTTTAACCTAAGCTACAGAGATGAATCACAATAAATAATGTCTTGTTTTATGCAAACAATTTACTAGCTGACGTGTTATGCTTAGAATTTTACTCTAACATTTAACACTACGATAGTAGAGAACACAAACAATTATCCTCACAAAATTACAAACACATGTCTAGTTCAGGAATAAAGCACACCATGTCACCTAACTGTACTGGCTGTTCCCCATGTGTTGCTATTGACTTTTACGCGTTTGCTGTTGCAAGATGTAACTTTTATATCAGGGTGCATGGTGACCTGAGGGAAAAGCAGCTAAACATAAATTGTTTTATCGTTTTCATCCGTACATTTGATTATTTACTAGCCGCATGTATGAATTAATTTTTCTTTACCATTTCAGAACTAAGTTTACCCTCTAACTTCTCAATAGGAAAAATGCGCAATGCTAAGCAACACAAATGATACCTTTTTACCATTCCGTACCTGTTTTTTAATAGATTGATTTTACTGTTCCTTAATTCCATCAAGCACAAAAAGTCGACGTTTCATTTCGCAACAGAAAGTTTCGCCAGCACATTAAAAAGTAACCATACCAAATAAATGTTATCTATAGAGAAATACTTTAAAAAATCTAAGTTAAAGTGGTGTTATGAGCTTGTCCTACTGTATCGTGAGCGCATGCGTGTGGCCAAACACCTCTCCATGGCCATAGGAATAAATAACGTGTCCCTACATTAGCTATGCTACAGACACTAGGACCGTGTAGAGTACTCCGAAACGGTGCTCTCTGCTTGGTCTGCCCTCAGTGGACAGCGCCAGTGATGCAATTCACATAACTGACCTGCCCACCCGCGTTTACTTCACTGGTGCATTATACATAACCTGACACAGTGTATTATAACTGAGCTATAAAATTATGGTGCAACGCAGTACTCATGTAATTACTGAAAATTGTTCCACCCTGCATTGTCTATTTAAGAGATGGTTTCTGTTTAAGCGGTGAGTGAATTTGGCGCCAACCTCTGCCGAAGACATTTATCATTAAAAAAAGAAATGAATATAAATAAAAGCATTTCCATATTTAATTATACAGCTGTAGGTTTTGGCGATATTTCTTTAACTCAGCACTGTAATTTCTGCAATTGGCAGTCTCAATACATCCACGCTAAAACAATGCATCCTCAGTTATACATTTGTATGCACTCTCTTACACTGAATATGCATTTAATTCAATTTACATATAGAAAAAATGCATTAAACCACAAAGTAATGTGTTTTTTATTGCCCTGTTACAGCTAAATAACATACTCTGTATTTATCACTGACATCAGGCAGTGGTTATATGCTACAATATATCTCCTTAAAGATAAGAACCTTAATGTAATAACTCCTTTAAAATACCGAATCTCTCATCAGTTACTTTTAGTACATTTCTTAAACTCAATTCAATAGAAATTAGAAAATTAATGAGAAAATATTATTTGTTTTGAGAAAGAGACATTTTTTTCTTCACCGAAGAATTTGTTAAATTCAGAATTGCGTCAGATTCTGGCTGTCAGTCATAGATTGTGGTACTCTTCACCTGTGTATTTGAGGAGACCATGTACCACAATGACTGTTGTTAAACTGTGTATACAGTGAACTAAAAATACACAGATCATTTCACGCCCACTTTGTCTTTAAATGAATCATTTTGCAGATCGAGTACTACCCATACAGAACATCCCTATATGTGTCATGATTGGCCCTTCTTCATTTATTTGTTGCAGTTACGTGAAATTAATACAATCTGTCATCTATTAAAAGTTTTGGACAGTGTTAATGTAGCAACATGGAATCTGTCAGCCTGTCTTATGTATTTAGTATGAAATCTCAGCTAGGAGTCAGATTATCCAGAATACTAATTCTAAAGCAATAGACACCTCTCTTCAAAAAATCCATATTTTTTACACATCTTACAAAATGGTAAAAGTAATTTCATAAAATAAAATAGAAGTGTCCTAAAGCTGTTTTATTATTTTTTATGATGAGCTGTCCATGCATTCCACACTATGAACGTGTTTAGTAAAGGTCTTTTTCACCAAAGCGTTTATTAAATATCGTGGACACGTGTTTGCCACTGTTAATTGGGAATACAGTATCAGTTTTAAATACCAGCATTTATTGTGCTGTTACTATGCGTAAAAAAAGCAATCATTTCTTCACTGGTCGTACATTCAATATGAATCTTGTTCACCAACGCATTTCATTCAGTGAAAGTATTCATGTAGATTTTCCACGAGAGACAGAACATTAAGAACATGCTTTCACCACCAATACTTTTTGCACTTTTTAGTTTTAATGTCTGTTTGCCATTGCTAGTTGTTGTTGTGCGTGACCCTTAATCAAGTGCGGTGAACAAGCACAGTTCCCAGTGTTAACTGCTCATGCCTCCTGCGGTTTCAGAGATTCACGCATTTCCTATATTTATGCCCTTATACATCAACGAAACTGATATTTGTGAATTATTTTAGGGATTGTGTTAATGTCAGTTTAATCTATAATAATAGTAATAAGAAGAAGAATCCTCTATTTTAGAATAATAGAACCATTTCTTACTCTAACCTGTTACAGGAGAGAAAGTCAGACACCCCTAACTATTTTGCTGTGAGCCATCATGTCTACTCGCTTTAATCACGTGTTTTCTCAACGTATTCTCTTCTTTATCCTTCTGAGAAGGAAGAAGAAACATTAGATTGTAAGCTCTTCTTTGAAGAGATTCATTAAGGCCCTGAAGCTGTTATAGGGTCTTAAAGAAAGAAAGAAAGCCATTTATACAGCACATGGAACTACAAAAGTGAAATGTGTAAAGAAAAATATATATACTTAATCCCTTGAAGTGTTCCCTCATGTACGTACTTTAAAAGCAGTATAGATACAGTGATTCGGCCTTGGTTACATAGCAACCTCTCTCGTCTGAGCACAGTTTCAAACGCAGCTCCCAAATCAATCAATAGCTTTAATAGCTCTTCTGCAACAATGACCAATATAGCCCGAATTCATCTTCATTTCGCCTGAGCCGCCGAGTTACCACCAGTAAAAAAAGGCCCAGCAGGTCTACAAACGGTCAGTTAAGTTGAAGAAAGGCCTTTTTTCAATTTACCTTGCAGTGCTAATTCTTTGTGGTAATCTCAAGGAAGCGGGGAAAATGAACTGTCTGCTGTTTCATTCTAATGGGGGCTGCAAGAAAAATGATATTTCTTCACAAAGTCTGCATGAAAATATATATATTTATATAGTTTTTAAATGTATGGAGTGAAGCAACTATCTCCCTTTGAGAATAACAAGCACTTTATGGTTGAACGGCTCTGAAAGTTCCCCCAAGCACTATTTATGCTTCTATTAAACAGCTACCCAGTGTCTCCTAGCGGCCCACATAGAGCAACATCAGGGGTAAGTGATGTATTGCTTCCTTCCCTGCATTTAAAGGGTTGAACGATTGTGTGTTAACCTCTAATGTGCCAGAATGTAGCATGGGAGTTTGTTAGGTAAGTTAGGGAATGCAGAGAACGCGATTTGTAAATAGAATTCCAAACTAGGCATGCTGTGAGGTATTGTTCCAGTTCAGCAATTTCGATTTAAATTTTGCCGTTTCCCTCGTCAGTTCTACACAAATCCCATTTTGATGGTTACACCCCCATATTTTTGCCCACGGAGAACTTCCAAATTATAGCAAACTGACTGGTTCTCACTAAAGCGGCAACGGTGGATTACTAACATGGACGTGAAGTGCAACTAAAATTGGAAAAATTATTCTATTTGCCTAGAAATTCATCAAATTTACAATTCCGTCACCGTGTCCTGGTTTAACGAATACAACCCACAGCTTTTTCAACGTAACAACCGCCCCCTAATGCAAACCTTTTTCGCCCCCACAATAATCTCCCCACAGAGACTCCCCAATTGACAGCGCAGAACCTGACAGATATCTCTTCTCTTAAATTTTAAGTGGGTGAGTTTTTTTCCCACGGCACATTTCTGATGTGTCTTTTATATAATCCATCATTTGAAGATGCGCAGAGCGCACTCATAGGAATATTTTGCTGATACCGTATCGCGTTCACCGCAGAATGCTGCAAATCCTGCATTTAGTTGGAAAAAAATTCGCCGAAACTCGCCAAGAGATAAACATGATGAAATGTTTGTCTTCTGTGAAAATCCGGAAAGTTCAGACTCCCACCCTTTGTAATCTGCAGCATGGATTCGGGAAAAGACAAACAAATATGTCTCTGACCTTTCCTCTGAGCAATGACTCTGTGTATAAAATACTATGGTTCTCTTTAGCACAGATAGTTATATGACGAGGCACAGCACGGTGCAGGGACTTGCAGCCCTATATTATCATAATAGTAAAATGTACTTTTATTTCTAATCTTTTCACTTCATTAAGAAGGGACTAGGATTTTTTTTTGGATGCCCTGAACCCGTAGATAAATAGCGCTGGCGAAAGGCGGTTCGCCTTTTCAGTTGCTGAGATTCATAGCGCCATTATGAGTGATCGAGATTCATAGCGCCATTATGAAACCGTTAAATCCTTCAAAGCAAACTCTTTTCATTTATAAAAAAAATATATATTTGTGTTAGGTGCAAAAAGCTGTATAGAGTGATAGAGAGCAATATAGGACTAGCGTAATACAGAATGGAAAAAGTTGGTTGAGATGTGCCGGAACCGACGGTGCTGGTAGGCCTGTAAAATAAAGAGGGCCCACCCAAGGTTAAAAAGAGAAGAAAAAGAGGTTATGATTGAGTAGTCGGAGTGGTGGGGAGGACATGCAAATTGCTAGAACAAGACCGGTGTGGAGGAAAGGTAAGGAGTCCCTTTAAGTAGGGAAATCATGCCCCTCCCACAACTACAGGCAAAAGCCTTAATATTGATATATTAAGATTTCACAGGATGCACAGCTGGTACGTTAAGGTAGATTTTTCTATATATAAATCACTGTAGGGATTCTGGAACAATTAACCCCTTCAGGACGGGTGACGGACGAGGTCCGTCACACAGGGGAGACCCTTAACGACGGGTGACGGACCTCGTCCGTCACGCGGTAAAATTAACCCCGGATCGCCGCTATCGCGGCGATCGCCGGGTTAATGGTGCTCCCGGTATGCCTCTGCATTGGAGGCATACCGGGAGCACCCGGTCAAGCTGCCCAGCACATGTGCTCGCTCTGACCACAAGTCGGAGCGAGCACATGTGCTCTGAATACTTACCTACCGGCTCCCTGCACTTCCGGGTTCTGTGTGAAGTGCAGGGAGCCAGATCAGTGCTGATCCTGCCCCCTGCTGTTAAAAAAAATAAAGTTAATTTAAAGTGTCCCCCCCCTTACCCATTTTAATAAAAAATTAACCCCTTCCCTGCCAATTGATCACTGACTACAGTGATCAATTGGCAGGGATTACATTTTACTATGATCTGATTTTTTTTTAACCCCTGAGGGTTAATTCTTTTTTTTTTAACCCTCAGGGGTTAAATTAATTAAATTAATTAATTAAATTATTTTTAAATTATATATTTAGATAGCTGGGGTAGGTGGAAGTTATTGGGGAATTGGGGGATTTGACGTTAGGCTAACTAGGGGTTAACGTTAAAAAAAAGTTTTAAAAGAAACTTTAAAAAGTTAAAAATTAAGCTTAAAAAATGTCTTAATAACATTTAAGTAATAAAAACAAAAAAACACACTTTACCTAGTCCAAATAAAAATTAACCCCTTCCCTGCCAGTCGATCACTGCCTACAGCGATCAAATAGAGATCACAGTATTATACTGTGATCTAATTTTTTTTAACCCCTGAGGATTAACTTTTATTTATTTTTTTTAACCCTCAGAGGTTCAATTTATTTAATTAATTAATTTAAATATTTAATAACTATATATTTTGCTAGCTGGGGTGGGTGGGAGTTATGGGAAAATGGGGAATTTATTGTTAGTGCTGCGTACTGCTAGTTAGGGGTTAACAGTAAAAAAAATAGCTTAGAAAAATGTTAAATCTGTAAAAAAGTTTTAAGAAAGTTTAGGAAAGTTTAAAAAAAATTTATAAGCAAAACAAAAGTTTAAAAACTAGTTTTTAAAAGTAAAAAGTTATAAAAAGTAAAAAAATACATTTTAAAAACGCTCATTACCACTACACCTGGAACAAACTAGAGAAAAAAATTATCCCACGCCAAGGTTCAAAATATGCCTTTTGAATCACCCCAGGGTGTATTCTTTAATAAATAGTATGTGTTTGTGGGGAAGTTTCAATAACCAACCGTCTAAACTATTCCAAATTGGAACATGGACACAGCGTAAAACTTCAAAGTTAGAAAAAAACTGAATGGCTGCGTCTCAAATGCGCCCCCTCAACATCCACATATACCTGGCAAAGGTACATACGGGGGTATTGCTGTACTCAGCCGACATAGCTGAGCAACATATGAAGTATTATACAGTCATAGTACACATAAGGTTTGTAAAATATGCTGCGCAAACTCACTTTGTATGTCAAAAAGGCAGAAAAAATGCTTATTACCACTACACTTGGTACAAGCTAGCGGAAAAATGATCCCACACTCAGGTTCAAAATATGCCTTTTTAAATACCCTGGGATGTCTTCTTTAAGAAATGGTATGGCTTTATGGGGAATTTGGATTATATAGCCTGGTAAAATACTCTAAAATGGGACATAGGCACAGCATAAAAATTCACAGTTTGAAAAAAAACTGGAATGGCTGTGTCCCAAATGTGCCCCTCCGATGTCCACACGTACCTGGCAAAGGTACATACGGGGGTATTGCTGTACTCAGCCGACATAGCTGAGCAACATATGAAGTATTATACAGTCGTAGCACACATAAGGGTTGCAAAATATACTGTGCAAACTCACTTTGTATGTCAAAAAGGCAGAAAAATGCTTATTACCACTACACTTGGTACAAGCTAGCGGAAAAATGATCCCACGCTAAGGTTCAAACTATACCTTTTGAAACACCCTGGGGTGTCTACTTTAAGAAATGGTAGACCTTTGTGGGGTAGATTGAATTTAAAACCTGCGAAGATGCTTGGAAATTGCACATAGGCCCAGCGTCAAAATTCAAAGTTTGGTAAAAACGGATATGGCTTGGTCTCCTATATGGCACTGTAGCTTCACAAAATAGTGACAAAGACATTCATTGGGGGTGTATTTTACTCAAAAGACTTAGCTGAGCATAATTTGGGAGGTTTGAACTTAGTGGCACATATGAAATATACAAAACGCCCAGCAAAAATGCAATCCGTATGTAAAAAATGCACAAAATAATTCTTTTACCACATACTTTGGCATATATTGGTGAAAAAATGGGGGTATGTTAAGGCACAATATGCACCTTATGAGATACCCTGGAGTGTCTACTTTTACAAATGGTAGGCCTTTGTGGGGATTTTTTGAACAGTCAAACTGTTATAATACCCCAAATGGAAGCTAAGGCTCATTAAATTCATCTCTCAAAATTCTACTGTGAATACTGAAAAGGACAGGGTGATCCTATATGGCACCGTAGCTTCAACAGCCAAAAGCAAAGACATTCATATATGTCATTTACTCAGAAGACTTAGCTGAGTACAATTTGGGGGTTTGGAACTTAGTGGCAATATATATGAAATATACAAAACTTGTACGTAACTGCATAAAATGCACAAAATTTTACCAATACACTTTGCATATACAGTGAAAAATAAAGGCATGGCCATATGCAACTTCAAGTAAGATAAATTCTGAGTGTCTACTTCTTACAAATGGTATCTTTGTGGGGGTTTTTTGAACAGTCAAACTGTTATAATACCCCAAATGGAAGCTAAGGCTCATTAAATCCATCTCTCAAAATTCTACTGTGAATACTGAAAAGGACAGGTATCCCGTATGGCACTGTAACTTCACGAAATAGTGCAAAAGACATACAATGGGGGTGTCATTTTACTCAGCAGATGTAACTGAACACAAAATAAAACTTTGTACAGGAATAGCACACACCAACTTTACAAAATATACACGAGAATTCTCTGTTATAAGTTTGTGTGCCAAAAACCAAAAAGAACACAATTTTACTCCAATATTTAGCAGAGGTTGGCGGTGAAATGGCTACGTAGAAAGTGTCAAAACAACCTTAGGTAAATAGCCCGTGATGTCTACTTTATATAAATATATACCTTTGTGTGGCAATTTTGTTTTCTTTTATGGCTATTAAGCTTACAAGACAAACATACCAAATTCTAAAATCGCTCCACATTAAAATTTTATTTTACTCCTTGTGCTTTGTGACCTGTAACTACCAAAAAAACTTAAAATCCCAGACACATTATATATTCTGTAAATCAGAACAAATAAATACATTTATTTTTAATTACTTTCCTTAACCTGCACTAATTATGCACACATTATTATTGCAAAAACTGTAAAAAAAAACAATATTTTTCATTTTTTTTGCATTTTTCTGTATTTTTTTTATAATAAGTAAGTATTTATATATATATATGTTATATCAAATTAAAGCCCTTTCTGTCCTTTAAAAAACAGTATATAATATGTGTCGGTGCAATAAATGAGAGAGATGCAAATTGCAGTTGAACGCAAACAGCAAGAAAATGCAAAAATTGCTTGTGTCATTAAGCGTAAGTCAAGCTTCTGAAGCTGTGTCCTTAAGGGGTTAATATGATAAGAAAACTGCAGAACTTTATATTTTCATTAACTCGTTTATTGTTTTTTTAGAAATATTGAGTTTTTAAAAACTAATTGTAGCCTCGCTGCTCGTTTATTAATCATTCTGAGATGCAGTCATACCAAGTGCAGACTTGCAGGTAATATCGGACTATAACTCCCACGGTCCCAGTCACAGCGGAGACGCTATGTTATTGTTTCTCAGTGATTTTAGATGAAGTTCGATGATAGCTAGAGGTTCCCCTCTCACAGGACCAATTTAGAGGGAAGTATTAAAGGGAGGGAGCCCCCAATGCTCACTTTTACTGTGAAAAATGACCATTATCTTTAGTGTGATTGGGAAAAAGTGACCGTTTTCATGTGTTTCTGAAATTGCTTTTCCCATGTGGATTTTTTTGTGAATGGGAAATTTGGCAAAAAGTAGATTTCAGGTGTTTTCGCAGCAATAGTGGAAACCGTTAAATATCAGATATTTGTGAAATGCAGACTGTAATCCCTGGCTATTGTTTACTGTATCGTACAGACCATATTACAAGAAACACATTGCCGGCTCGGTGGGACGCTCAGTATTATCACACTGTGCTGACGTTTGACTTTTATTAAAACTTTGCAGTGAAGTAACATTAATTATTGAAATACAAGCACAATCACCAATGCTTTTCAGGGTCCAGTCTATGTCTTCTACGACAGATAACCTGTAAGGACTGTCTGACCTCTGACATTGGACGATCAGGAGAAGATGGAATTGATTACTGAGCAATTTGCTGAATTCATTTAACTTTAAAGAAATAACTGAAAATGTTCGGAGAAAATAACTATAAATAATTAAATACATAATCTTTCTGTCTATCACTCATTGTCCCCAATTAATTAAATTTTTACTTGTGGATGAGGGACAGTTGGCCCCCTGCCCGTTACTCCCTGGTATGCCCACGTTGTTTCCACATTTACAAAATAGAATCCTTAAATCGCTGACAGGGTTAAGCAGTTTGTAATTTTTTATTAATGTATTTATGACCAGGAAACAAATTGAGATGTTAATACTGACACAGCATTTGTTGGAATATTAATGAGCACGTTATTGATGAGAAATGAACCCATTTTTAACCTCTTAAGTGGTTTTCCACATGGTCAATCCATGCTGCCTCTTAGCGGTTATCTCAGAGCTGCTACGGTCCATCCAATAGGAAGTCAGCATCTCACTGGCATCCGTCAGCATGGTGTCACCCAGTAAATCTTTCCTTCAATCATTTAACTCCACTATGTGAGCTGGATGCATTAAAGGGATCCTATAGTGCCAGGAAAACAAAGCCGTTTTCCTGGCACTATATGGTTAATAGGTCATCCCGCTCCCGCGGGGCTGAAAGGGTTAAAAATCCTTCAGCCACTTACCTGAATCCAGCACTGATGTCCTTCAGCGCTGGGCCAGGCTCCGCCCACGCTCCTCCCCTGACGACGTCAGCCGGTGGGGGAGACCTAATGCACATTAGACCTCCCCCTAGGAAAGCATTATCCA
>OW240921.1:118913264-118929557 GCA_933207985.1 Pelobates cultripes | reverse complement strand
TGAGCATAATTTGGGAGGTTTGAACTTAGTGGCACATATGAAATATACAAAACGCCCAGCAAAAATGCAATCCGTATGTAAAAAATGCACAAAAATTTTTTTTACCACATACTTTGGCATATATTGGTGAAAAAATGGGGGCATGTTAAGGCACAATATGCACCTTATAAGATACCCTGTAGTGTCTACTTTTACAAATGGTAGGCCTTTGTGGGGGTTTTTTGAACAGTCAAACTGTTATAATACCCCAAATGGTAGCTAAGGCTCATTAAATTCATCTCTCAAAATTCTACTGTGAATACTGAAAAGGACAGGTATCCTGTATGGCACTGTAACTTCACGAAATAGTGCAAAAGACATACAATGGGGGTGTCATTTTACTCAGCAGATGACACAAAATAAAACTTTGTACAGGAATAGCACACACCAACTTTACAAAATATACACGAGAATTTCTCTGTTATAAGTTTGTGTGCCAAAAACCAAAAAGAACACAATTTTACTCCAATATTTAGCAGAGGTTGGCGGTGAAATGGCTACGTAGAAAGTGTCAAAACAACCTTAGGTAAATAGCGTGATGTCTACTTTATATAAATATATACTTTTGTGTGGCAATTTTGTTTTCTTTTATGGCTATTAAGCTTACAAGACAAACATACCAAATTCTAAAATCGCTCCACATTAAAATTTTATTTTACTCCTTGTGCTTTTTGACCTGTAACTACCAAAAAAAACTTAAAATCCCAGACACATTATATATTCTGTAAATCAGAACAAATAAATAAATTTATTTTTAATTACTTTCCTTAACCTGCACTAATTGTGCACACATTATTATTGCAAAAACTGTAAAAAAAAAAACAATATTTTTCATTTTTTTTGCATTTTTCTGTATTTTTTTTATAATAAGTAAGCATTTATATATATGTTATATCAAATTAAAGCCCTTTCTGTCCTTTAAAAAACAGTATATAATATATGTCGGTGCAATAAATGAGAGAGATGCAAATTGCAGTTGAACGCAAACAGCAAGAAAATGCAAAAATTGCTTGTGTCATTAAGCGTAAGTCAAGCTTCTGAAGCTGTGTCCTTAAGGGGTTAATATGATAAGAAAACTGCAGAACTTTATATTTTCATTAACTCGTTTATTGTTTTTTTAGAAATATTGAGTTTTTAAAAACTAATTGTAGCCTCGCTGCTCGTTTATTAATCATTCTGAGATGCAGTCATACCAAGTGCAGACTTGCAGGTAATATCGGACTATAACTCCCACGGTCCCAGTCACAGCGGAGACGCTATGTTATTGTTTCTCAGTGATTTTAGATGAAGTTCGATGATAGCTAGAGGTTCCCCTCTCACAGGACCAATTTAGAGGGAAGTATTAAAGGGAGGGAGCCCCCAATGCTCACTTTTACTGTGAAAAATGACCATTATCTTTAGTGTGATTGGGAAAAAGTGACCGTTTTCATGTGTTTCTGAAATTGCTTTTCCCATGTGGATTTTTTTGTGAATGGGAAATTTGGCAAAAAGTAGATTTCAGGTGTTTTCGCAGCAATAGTGGAAACCGTTAAATATCAGATATTTGTGAAATGCAGACTGTAATCCCTGGCTATTGTTTACTGTATCGTACAGACCATATTACAAGAAACACATTGCCGGCTCGGTGGGACGCTCAGTATTATCACACTGTGCTGACGTTTGACTTTTATTAAAACTTTGCAGTGAAGTAACATTAATTATTGAAATACAAGCACAATCACCAATGCTTTTCAGGGTCCAGTCTATGTCTTCTACGACAGATAACCTGTAAGGACTGTCTGACCTCTGACATTGGACGATCAGGAGAAGATGGAATTGATTACTGAGCAATTTGCTGAATTCATTTAACTTTAAAGAAATAACTGAAAATGTTCGGAGAAAATAACTATAAATAATTAAATACATAATCTTTCTGTCTATCACTCATTGTCCCCAATTAATTAAATTTTTACTTGTGGATGAGGGACAGTTGGCCCCCTGCCCGTTACTCCCTGGTATGCCCACGTTGTTTCCACATTTACAAAATAGAATCCTTAAATCGCTGACAGGGTTAAGCAGTTTGTAATTTTTTATTAATGTATTTATGACCAGGAAACAAATTGAGATGTTAATACTGACACAGCATTTGTTGGAATATTAATGAGCACGTTATTGATGAGAAATGAACCCATTTTTAACCTCTTAAGTGGTTTTCCACATGGTCAATCCATGCTGCCTCTTAGCGGTTATCTCAGAGCTGCTACGGTCCATCCAATAGGAAGTCAGCATCTCACTGGCATCCGTCAGCATGGTGTCACCCAGTAAATCTTTCCTTCAATCATTTAACTCCACTATGTGAGCTGGATGCATTAAAGGGATCCTATAGTGCCAGGAAAACAAAGCCGTTTTCCTGGCACTATATGGTTAATAGGTCATCCCGCTCCCGCGGGGCTGAAAGGGTTAAAAATCCTTCAGCCACTTACCTGAATCCAGCACTGATGTCCTTCAGCGCTGGGCCAGGCTCCGCCCACGCTCCTCCCCTGACGACGTCAGCCGGTGGGGGAGACCTAATGCACATTAGACCTCCCCCTAGGAAAGCATTATCCAATGCTTTCCTATGGGGAAAATCTGATGCTGGAGGTCCGTGAGGATTTTTTATCCATATTGAAATTGTAGTCACTTCCAGCCGGTTGTGTCCCTTTAATTTCTCTATCAATTTAATGACATTACAGTGTCTCCCACTCGTTCCTCTGTAAGTATTTATAATGTCTCCATTGTCCACAGACTGGTTACTTGTGACTTGCTTTTAGTTAATAATCCCCCCGGCAGACTCCTGCTAATCACTCTCTCTGTTATACTGCGTCTGAGAAGTGTTTATTGATAGATCTGTCCCCGGCATATCACTCAGCCCGCAGTTCGTTAGCCGGGGGCTCTGACAATTTATTTTTAAGGTCAAGTATAATGTGTACCTGGGGAGCATCAGCAAGCATGTGCAAGCCATTTCACATATTAGTGTAGCTGCTATATAGGGGGATACAGTGCTCTCGACACAGAGCTGTCAGAAAGCTGGCAAAGAAGGGGATATTTAAATACTGTGTACAATCTGTTATTGTTATTACTGTATAAATACCAAATAAATTAATCCATGAGCTCACATAATAATCTATAATTATTCAGGTCACATCGGAAGAGCCTATAAAACATCCATAATGATCCAGAGCATTCCGATGCGTTATGTATTTCTTCCAGATAATAGGTGGATAGACAGACATTTGGGTAGTGAGTCAGACAGGATTCCGAGAAGAACATTGCTAACTGCAATCATCGCAGTCATTGCTGCTTTGTGAGTCCTAGTGGCCACACTACGGTTGAGTTGAAGGATCTGAAGGTGTCTCCCACATTTGTAGGGCTATTTACTAATGTGAGAACAAGGGTTAATTCAAAGTGAATTTAAATCTTAAGCAACGAGTAGTTAAACTGGAAGTATAGCTGACTCAGATATTTTCTCCAGTGTAGCTATTTTCTTAAATGTAAAATTATCTCTGAATTTCATTATACGTCAGGAGGCTTTATATTTTGCTTAAATCTCTCTTTACTAGAGCGGCACACCGCACAAGTTAACCAAGTGAAATAACCAATCAGAAAACATCTTCTGAAGAATTCTGGCCTTCAAACACTGCATCGCCGGATAATGAGGGGGCCCTGGGTACATCGCCAGAATAGAGGCAAAGAGGAGACCAGCAATCTGAGCCAAAACGTGTGGAGGGATCTGGTCATGACGAAGAACGTCTCTTATTTTCTTTCATTTAGTGGAGATCTTAGACTGGGTAATACAGGACAAGAACCAATGTAGGGAACAAACTAAAACCAACCACAATTTAGTAATATGAAATACAGCTACAGTACTCCATTACAAGCAGGAGGCAGTAGTACCCTAACTTGTGCTGTTGATGAGCAGCAAAGACAGAGGAGGTGCTAGAGGATCATGGGACTTTTATTTATTTTTGATGTTTTCACCAGAGATCCTTTATTTTGTGTTTTAAGTTACCATTGCTGACTGTTTATGGAACATGTTTATCTGATTGGATATTTCATTTGGTTAACTTGTGCTGCTGTGGAGTTCTAGCAAAGAGAGAAGCAAAACACCCACATCATTAATAAAAATTGAGATTATAAGAAACTATCATAATCTACAATTATCACTTTAGTAAAAAAAAAAACTGTTTTCGCTGCACTGCACAGTCCTTACAGCAGGGTTTACGATTCTGATTCATTTATCCATTTATTGGCATAGCACAAAGAATCTCTGTAAAGGAATGTGTGTTTTAATACTCTCCCAGAAGGGCAATTGGCTCATCTTTTGAAAAAAATTCATCCCTGGACACCGAGCTCCTCTCGCAAGCCGTAATTTTAATGATTCACCAGACACAGAGCCACCTCTCTGTTTTCCGTAGCTCTCTGTGCTGATCGCTCCCTGGGCAGACTCCATCATATCTCTGATCTCTCCTTGCCGATGTTAAGTCTGTCTTGAGTTCAATCGCAACATGGAGAGATTAATACTCTCTGGCATTCTCCGCATCAGGCTGTCCTAACCCATACATCAGTCATATCATGTGTGTTCTTATCCGATGCCTCAACGGACGATGACTTCATGTTGGCAGTAAAATCTCTCATCTGTAGGAAATCGGGACATTGCCCGCAATCCGGCCTCACTAGGGTTAAAAAAATGTTATTTCTATTAAATTCATGGCGCTGTACTGCTAAGAGGAAATTGATCACAAATTAAAAAAAAAAAAAAAAATTGTTTAGCATTAGATGAACAGAGGTAACTTGTTTCCAGAAGGAGAGTAAATACAAGAGATTGGTCTGTTCTTTTTGAATGTTAAATTGATCATAAATCTCGGCTTTGCAGTCTCTTTCATTAAATTCCCTCATTCAGCTGCTGCTTAATGGAGGTCTCTGTTTCATTCACTTCATTAGTTTATTTTGTTGGGTGACAAAGTGTGAATTATCACCTTGGGAATACACAACTTTTAACTCCTTAAATACCAAGGATACTACCCCCCTTTGTTACTACCAACTGCTCTGTGATGTCCTGCTAACGGGTGAACGAGTAGATTATTCCTAGACCAGTATATGGACCAAATTATTATGGTGACAAAGACTACTATTGGTCCCTAAGATCCAAATTGCTAGCCCTGATCCTGCCGTGTGCTTTTACTATGTGCTAATAACTGGGGAGATGATGTAGACATTATTATTATGTGCTAATAACTGGGGAGATGATGTAGACATTATTACTAGGTGATGGTGGTATCCGGTATTATCCATTTGGTCATATATCTGTGTGTATCTGTGCTGCCTGTATAGAGATGGCTAAATGGGCTTTATCCACAGAAACACAATAAAGGGGCACAAATATGAATAGTATTTCCTTAGTATTTCCTAATAATGCTATATCACTCTCTGATTTGATTTCAGCTGGAATAATTGTATTAATGTTTTCTAAAGGAAAGGTCCCTACTTCTTCCTGATGTCCTTTCCATTCAGTGACTTAATTACCCCTCAACCAAATCATTTCACTTATCGGGCAACCAAACAATCTCAATATTAAAAGATCTTCCTTCTTCCTATTCAGCCTAGGCATTACTGATTCACTATACAATCCAGGTATCACCGATTCAATATCCAGTCTAGGTATCACTGACTCAATATCCAGTCTAGGTAACGCCGATTCAATATCCAGCCTAGGTAACACTGACTCAATATCCAGTCTAGATAACACTGACTCAATATCCAGTCTAGGTAACACTGACTCAATATCCATTCTAGGTAACACCGATTCAATATCCAGTCTAGGTAACACTGACTCAATATCCAGTCTAGGTATCACCGATTCAATATCCAGTCTAGGTAACACTGACTCAATATCCAGTCTAGGTAACGCCGATTCAATATCCAGTCTAGGTAACACTGACTCAATATCCAGTCTAGATAACACTGACTCAATATCCAGTCTAGGTAACACTGACTCAATATCCAGTCTAGGTAACGCCGATTCAATATCCAGTCTAGGTAACACTGACTCAATATCCAGTCTAGGTAACACTGACTCAATATCCAGTCTAGGTAACACAGACTCAATATCCAGTCTAGGTAACGCCGATTCAATATCCATTCTAGGTAACGCCGATTCAATATCCAGTCTAGGTATCACTGACTCAATATCCAGCCTACGTAACACCGATTCAATATCCAGCCTAGGTAACACCGATTCAATATCCAGTCTAGGTAACACTGACTCAATATCCAGTCTACGTAACACTGACTCAATATCCAGTCTAGGTAACGCCGATTCAATATCCAGTCTAGGTAACGTCGATTCAATATCCAGTCTAGGTAACGCCGATTCAATATCCAGTCTAGGTAACGTTGATTCAATATCCAGTCTAGGTAACGCCGATTCAATATCCAGTCTAGGTATCACCGATTCAATATCCAGTCTAGGTAATGCCAATTCAATATCCAGTCTAGGTATCACCGATTCAATATCCAGTCTAGATAACACTGACTCAATATCCAGTCTAGGTAACGCCGATTCAATATCCAGTCTAGGTAACACTGACTCAATATCCAGTCTAGATAACACTGACTCAATATCCAGTCTAGGTAACACTGACTCAATATCCAGTCTAGGTAACGCCGATTCAATATCCAGTCTAGGTAACACTGACTCAATATCCAGTCTAGGTAACACTGACTCAATATCCAGTCTAGGTAACACAGACTCAATATCCAGTCTAGGTAACGCCGATTCAATATCCATTCTAGGTAACACCGATTCAATATCCAGTCTAGGTATCACTGACTCAATATCCAGCCTAGGTAACACCGATTCAATATCCAGCCTAGGTAACACCGATTCAATATCCAGTCTAGGTAACACTGACTCAATATCCAGTCTACGTAACACTGACTCAATATCCAGTCTAGGTAACGCCGATTCAATATCCAGTCTAGGTAACGTCGATTCAATATCCAGTCTAGGTAACGCCGATTCAATATCCAGTCTAGGTAACGTTGATTCAATATCCAGTCTAGGTAACGCCGATTCAATATCCAGTCTAGGTATCACCGATTCAATATCCAGTCTAGGTAATGCCGATTCAATATCCAGTCTAGGTATCACCGATTCAATATCCAGTCTAGGTATCACCGATTCAATATCCAGTCCAGTCCATAATCATCCTGCCATCCCCTTTCCAATAACTCCAAATCCCATCATCCATATACTTATTCCCAATTCTGCTAATTCCTACACCCAACTCCCTATTAAGGAGCAAATGACTCCTTACAAGCAGTCCGCCCCTTCACCAAACCCCCCAACGTTATAAGCAGACACATTTGAACATGGATACAGGTACCCTTTATAAAGGCGGCCAGTTGGTGCCGAAACGTTGGGGGGTTTGGTGACTCGTGTTTCTGTCTTGAGGCTTGTAAGAATTTTTGTGATAATTTATTATTATTTTATTGTATTTGCCCTTGCTTCTGTCACTTTGTTTATTTTTTCTTATATGCTTTCACTGGTACTTTTTTGTACATAATAAAGTTAGGTTTTTTGAGATTGTTATAGTGCGCATTCTATATTCTATATAGATTTAGACCTTAGCACCATCCAACACTCTTCTCCAGCCCTTTAACTCATTGATCCTCCTTCAGATATTACCATTTCCTATCTTCCTTGTCATGAAAATAATAATTGAATATTAGCCGTATGTGGGGGAATGGTGGGTAAAATTCATCATGATGTGATTACATTGAGGGCTATAGACTTTGGCCTAATTTGTTCAAGAAAGTACGAGAAAGAATGCATTAAGTTAGGGGAAAATTGATGATGGGGTTCTAATGTCCCATTGTACAGCGCTATGGAATCTGATGGCGCTATATAAATAATAAAATAATAATGTACACGTTATGTACTAATATCTCACCATGAGAGGCAGCAATGGCTGTTTGGGCTGGATTGCCACCTCATTCCTACAATATTGCTGGATGAATACGGAGATAACATTTATTAATTTCCATTGATTTTCCTTTCCTCACTGGCAATATCTGCCACAGCAGCAAGTGTATAATTCGTGTTATCTCAATTTGTATCATTTCTTGCTGCTCGACTTACTCAGAAACACTTTATGTGGACAGTTTATTCCAGCAGCAATATGTATCACTTGAACTCATCGCCCGCAGATACATAGAGTGTAAATTTAAATGCACATTTACCTGAAACTAAATTTAAATTGCAGGTTTTTTCACTGGGTGCCTTCAGCTAAACTGATTGCTTTGATCTAATTGCGTTTTTACTCCAAAATCACAGAAAATATAGATAATCAATAAGATTGGTGGTTGCTGCTAAGACTGACAATGCTTTGCCCCTGGAATTTATTGAATCAATGAATGGCTGTTGTTTTAAGCATGATGCTGGCGGGTGACAAAGAGACCGAGAATAGCAGTAATTATGGTGATGAATGAACTGTGGCTAGTGATGGGGAATGAAGGAGAACCCCAAACTGTCCATCAACGGAAGAAAGCCACAGCTTGGACTGAATTCCAGGTCTTTGACTCTGACTAAAGAAACTTAAGGGCTGAAGCCCCGATACGGTTTGGACATACCCAGAGGGCACAGGAGCCCACATTTACCACGAATGCCGTGGTACATTCACCATACTAACACGGCATGATTTAAGATGCCTCTGCTGCTCCCTTAGGTTTGCAGTAATTAGAAAACCTGCCTGGTTCGGCCAGGCCTTTTTTTCTGAAAATTAAATTTAGGTCAGGACTGCAGACACCCATTCATCTGAAGGTTTGGCTCATCTGAATATCGTCCATGAAAAATATTTAGCATAATGAGCAAAAAAAGGAACAAAAATGTGCCAGTTGGCGCATTGTGTAAATTATACATAATATAATAAGTGGGTAGTCAATACATTGCACACCAGTCAAGCCATAAGACTTGCTTTTCCCACATAATTCTCAAATTTGCAGTGATGTTACTACTGCAAGGGACTCTGGGTGGACAAATGCTAATTAATTCGACAAACAATCCCATTTTTGCCTCATTATTCCATTTTAAACATGGATTCCTTGGAGTTTATATTTGCTGTATAAAACAGCTTTGAAACACAACTCGAGAAGAGAGTGAAGCCAGCGAACCACTCATGGACAACGGTTTAGTTGTTAATGCAACTCATCAGCAGGAGTTTGGTTACTGGCTTGCTATTGAGGCTTGGCGTTACTTGCGGAGCACAAACCAAGAAAGTTATGGTGCAGGGAAAAAATGATTGAAAACCCCTTCCATCTGAAGACGTCAAATGGAAGGAGCTTTTAATCACATTTATTCCCCACCATAACTTTCTTGGTTTGTGCTCTGCATAATATAATAATATACTGAAATGTCCCACCATTTGGTTCAAGGTTCCAGCGAGAAAAAGTGACCAAAAGAGCAAAAATAAGAGCAACGGTAAAAACAGTCTATATTTCTATATTTATTAAACATATCATATATAAATATAGATTTTATTATTTATTGTTTTTTACTGCTCCCACTTTTTTCCCACTTATTGGTTACTTTTCACTTGAACTGTGAGTAAAACCAACATTTATTATCTGTCCACTAACCATCAATCCTATTTTTGTTTTGGTGCCACAGTCAGAACTCTCGATAGCAAATCAAATGACCATGTTCGTGAAGAGCAGAATTCGGCCGATCAGCCTAAATATGAACAAATTGCAATTCATCAGAAACCAAAAGTCTAACTAATTACCCTTATTTGCAATCGGCCTCTCTGGTGCCAATATAGAGCCTTAAGGTCAAAATTTACTTTTATTTGGATCCACGCACTGTAAAGAGTGGCTAGATAAAGTTCTTTGGATTTTGAGCCATAAATGCTCAAAAAGCCATGAAGACTACATGACAAAATTCTTTCCAAAAAACCTATTCTGGTCTGAATTTTGCAAGTTGCTTGTCAGCTCACCATTTTAGGCATAATATCAGAAAAATCACAGAATAATGTATGTGTGTTAAGACACCTCCAGTGTCTTTAGGCAAAACCGCCGTTTAGTAGACCGTCCCCGTCTGCAGTACAGTCTCCGTTCGCTTAATCTGTAGTATACGAACAAATGCAGGGGAAGCGGCAATCTCCCGACCGAGATCCGTGAACTGCTCCAAACTCCCGAACGGCAATACACGAACTGCTGCTAGCCGTCGAACAACAATATTCACCAAGCGGCTTCCGTTCCATCCAGCAGTCTCTAAACGTGAAGATGAAATCCCCCCAATAACGAGACAGAAGCTCCGCATTGAGGGTCAAACAGGATCTGGCTTTACTGTGGGCTTCCTGCCCGTATTTATGCAGGTCTCCCTCTTGGTGGACACTCCCCTAGGGGACCAAATGGGAGACTTAAATGACAGACAGATATGGGGACATTCCAGACACACAGTCACAGATTTTACCCACAGTGCATTATGATTCCCTCCCCTCTGCCCTGGAGTTAATTACCAAGTAACTCAATTAACTCCAGGACAAAGCCAGTCGCCATTTTAAATATAAAATCACAAAAGACATAAAAATATATAACTTCACAAAAACCGAACATTTCCCATTCGTATCACATATCCCCAGATAGCCTGGATCTGAGTGCATATTATTAGCGAATAGCGCTCAGATCCCACACACATAGTTCAATCGCCATGGAGTCAAAGTTCTTACAGTCTTTCGGTATGCGAATGACTCCATGGGAAGGCTATCTGGGTTAAGTCTTTTCGTATGCTCCAAAACTCCCGAACGGCCGGTGTTCGCATGGTTTCGTGGAGGCAGCCAGGCAATCCGTTGTTTCAGCGGTGTTCGGCAGAAAAGTGTCCGTTTTTAGTTCCATAGAAATAGAGCCAAACACCGCTGGGCTTTCGCTTGGTTTAAAATGGCCGCTGCCTCATGGTCGACATACGAACGACGACCACCCTGAATTCGGTTTAATTGAGAAGTGTCTGCGGTTAACCACAACGTTCTAATTGGGATCAATAGGGTAACCAGCAGCACACTTCTCTCCTGGGTGGTCGTCCGTTCGGCAGGTTTGTTCGGGAAAAAGAGTCATTCGAATGGCTGGGCTATAGAAACCAGCCATTCATATGAACGGGAGACAAACAGACGAATGCAATTAAAATACAAGCAGACAGATGGTTCTGTCACAATGTGTAATGCTACGATGATCTTCATTCTGTGGATCAAAGGGGCATCAAACAGACAATTTTCTTTTTCTTTCTTCTGAATGTGATTGGTTAGTTTAATGTGAACACAAATTGCCCAGCAGATGAAAGACAAAAAGAAGATTTTGAAAAATGGCAAATGAAAAGAGATAGGAGCAAGTAACGGACAGAGCGAGAAATACAGAGAATAACAGAATAATACACGTTGAGATTCATTTTGGTCCGATCTCATTTTCTCTGAATTCGGGCAGGTCAAGTGATCGGTAGAATTCCTAAACTCTGAGCCGGAAATGTAACCGTATACTGCATCAACTGCATCAACTGAAACATGCAATCAGTTCCTGATTCTGAATTCTGGCAAAGAAAATCTAAAATACACAGTAAAAAAAAAAAAAAAATCTCTATTTATTATATTTAACAAATATATAATGTATAAATAAAGATTTTTAAGATTTGTTCCTCTATTGGTTAATTTTTCTTACTTGACCTGTGAACCAAATGGTGACCTGATATATTATTATATCTTGGAGGTATTTCTCAGCTCACCTATTGGCCAATTTCCACGCCTTTTTTTTTTTGTTCTTCTGATTCATTTCCGTTTTATTTTGCTGTTGAAATTCTGTAGAGTCAAACCCACATTCGGCTGATATTCAGGTGTCCGGAAAGGTTAAACCGAATGTTCTCACTTTACACAAGGCTACAAAATATTTCAGCATTGAGTACGAAGGGGCTTGGCTAAACCAGAGGAAGAAATGGTATCCAAGGGGAAGAGATACAATGAAAAAAGAGGCAATCTGTAATTAAGAGGTAATCATGAACGCACACTGGATGGCCTCAGGGAAAATAATTATTAATTTTTAACGTACTGGCGAATCAGGTTCAGTTTTTTTTAAATACAAGCTGTAGCACCATTTGTTCTTAATATCATGACATTTCTGCCAGTTTTCTCATGATGATAATTTTTTTTCTGTTTAATTAAGTTAGAGGTTTATTCACCGAACGTTTAAACCAATGCTCTCTGTTTGATGATATTTGTGCATCGGTAAATTTTCCCAACTGAGCTAGTTTTTTCCGGTTTCGTTTTCGTTCCATACCTGCCCAGCGAGTAACCAGTCTGGAATTTCTGATCCTTGTTACGTGAAAGAAAGATGGCTGCACATTATGAGCGGATGCTGAAATGCAAGTTTATTGAACATTGTTTAATGCCAGGGTTAGTAGATAAACTAACATCTCTGTTTGTAATTACTGGGATGTGCTTTAGTTTAATTAATGGATAATGTCACTGAGCGAGCGTGTTATGGCAGGGTAATGGCCTCCCGCTGTAATATAAAAGGCAAAGATTTAAATCCAAAGCAAACACAGAGATAAAACCGATGAGGTTATAATAACACACACTTATTACATTTTACTTTTCAAAAGTCTGCTGCGACAGCGCAATAATATCGCCATTTTAATGAATACATTGTAATAGCTAAACACGGAATGGGAGAATTTAAATATCAATGAAAGTTTGTTTAAGACGGAATAATGGACATATTTCAGTTGATCAGGTTTTGCAAGCTGAGCAATGTCATCCATTAAAGGAACACTATAGGCACCCAGAACACTTCAGTTCATTGAAGTGGTCTGGGTTCAATGTCTCTATCCTCTGCTTAGAGGAGAACAATGACAGCAGCCTGATATGCAGTGCTTAGAGAAGAACACTGCCAGCAGCCTGATATGCAGTGCTTAGAGGAGAACACTGACAGCAGCCTGATATGCAGTGCTTAGAGGAGAACACTGATAGCAGCCTGATATGCAGTGCTTAGAGGAGAACACTGACAGCAGCCCGATATGTAGTGCTTAGAGGAGAACACTGACAGCAGCCTGATATGCACTGCTAAGAGGAGAACACTGACAGCAGCCCGATATGCACTGCTTAGTGGAGAACACTGACAGCAGCCTGATATGCAGTGCTTAGAGGAGAACAATGACAGCAGTCTGATATGCACTGCTTAGAGGAGAACACTGACAGCAGCCTGATATGCAGTGCTTAGAGGAGAACACTGACAGCAGTCTGATATGCACTGCTTAGAGGAGAACACTGACAGCAGCCTGATATGCAGTGCTTAGAGGAGAACACTGACAGCAGCCTGATATGCAGTGCTTAGAGGAGGACACTGACAGCAGCCTGATATGCAGTGCTTAGAGGAGAACACTGACAGCAGTCTGATATGCAGTGCTTAGAGGAGAACACTGACAGCAGTCTGATATGCACTGCTTAGAGGAGAACACTGACAGCAGCCCGATATGCAGTGCTTAGAGGAGAACACTGACAGCAGCCTGATATGCAGTGCTTAGAGGAGAACACTGACAGCAGTCTGATATGCAGTGCTTAGAGGAGAACACTGACAGCAGCCTGATATGCAGTTCTTAGAGGAGAACACTGACAGCAGCCTGATATGCAGTGCTTAGAGGAGAACACTGACACCGTTGATCAATGAAAATAGACATAATAGGGGGTAGGTGGGGAAACACCAATGTCATGCAAGTTTGAAATGTAAAATATGTTATTATATAAAAAAATGCATTTTTATGATAGTTTTTCTTTAGACAAGCTGTGCACTATGGGAACAACAGGCACCAAAGTCAGACCCCAGTAGCCTTTAAAAGGCTGTTTCAGTGATCTTTGATCTCCTCAAAACAATATTTATTCCAGTAATATAAGTAAATCTCTCCTTATCTGTGGTTTACCTTCCCAAGTAACTGAGACATTGCAGACAGAGTAATGTGCAAGATCCCAGGATATTTTACGTAGATTCCTGATATTTTAGAGCTGTGTTCTGGACACACAGATACAGCGGACACTTGGTTCTACTAACGCATAATATATAATATTGAATGTCTGGATAGTACAGTGTGGAAACAATTCAAACAGTTTAAACCGCACCATCCTGTAGGAGTTTATTGTTTCACCCGGCTGAGTACAAAGCAAGCCACATTTTAATCCACAATAGCTTTTTTAACAATTTAATATTGACTTTGTAAAGGCCCACTGCGGGTTCATATATCTCTCTTACATCACTCGACAAGCTGCTCTATAACTCCTGTGGTTAGCTTTTATCCTGCGCAGTGCTGGGTGTGGCGTGCGAGGACCCGGGAAGGATCCGCCATTATAGAGGTACGAAGTGGTTAATGCTGGATGCTTAGTAAAACTGTCCCTAAGGTGGAACACGAAGCTCGGAGGTACAGAACGGCTTTGAAATGGAATCTTTTATCTTCCCAAGTCTAATTAGAAAACATCACATATTCGGAGTAACTCTGCACTGACACCGACAGCATCACCGAGCACCAACAATAAAAAGTGAGATCAGAAGAAGCTCAAATGACAAATGACTTCCCCATAAATCACGCTTTCAAACGGACTGTTGCTGCCAAAAAAGACTCACTACTGCCTTAAGCAAACTGTTCCATCTGAATATCCGTTAATGGGTGGAGAGGGAAATCTAAGCTGCATTTAAATGAGCAGTCCCTGAGTTGTGTTTTCTAGGTTTAAATATGCCAAGGTGATTAACGTGGCATGCAGGTTAACAAATCCTATACCAGCCTGGGGAGTCAGGTCACGCGCAGACTGACACTATCTATCCCAGCCTGGGGAATCAGGCCACACACAGACTGACACAATCTATCCCAGCCTGGGGAGTCAGGCCACAAACAGACTGACACGATCTATCCCAGCCTGGGGAGTCAGGCCACGTACAGACCGACACTATCTATCCCAGCCTTGGGAGTCAGGCCACGTGCAGACTGACACAATCTATCCCAGCCTGGGGAGTCAGGCCACAAACAGACTGACATGATCTATCCCAGCCTAGGGAGTCAGGCCACAAACAGACTGACACGATCTATCCCAGCCTGGGGAGTCAGGCCACGTACAGACCGACACTATCTATCCCAGCCTGGGGAGTCAGGCCACGTGCAGACTGACACAATCTATCCCAGCCTGGGGAGTCAGGCCACAAACAGACTGACACGATCTATCCCAGCCTAGGGAGTCAGGCCACAAACAGACTGACACAATCTATCCCAGCCTGGGGAGTCAGGCCACAAACAGACTGACACAATCTATCCCAGCCTGGGGAGTCATGCCTCGCACAGACTGATATTTTTATTGAACTAATCACCCCGCTGACACCGCGACATGAGCAATATGTATAGGTGGTTATAGTGATTGGAGTGAGGACACACTTTTGTGAATAATATTAGTTGTCATTAGCTAATGGACAGCTGTATAATGTCATATAAAATGTAATAACGTTTGATTGAGGCAGGCAGTGCATAATGTGTGTTGTAGTCCTACAGATGGTAATCTACATTTAAACTGTTAAAAACAAGCATACAATAATCAGATGGAATTTCAGATGGTGCTCCCCTCCTGTATGGTAACGGTTAGTCTGTGCTGCCCTGGCAGGCAATGTAAAAGGATGTAGGTTTTCCAGTTCCATAAAACAGGAAATTAGAGATATTTTCTCTGTATAAATGCATCAGTGATTTTATTCCAGTGAGCGCTTTGGCAGATCAATATTCCTCTACACAAAGGCAGAGAAAATAGATGATTTGCTGGTATTCCGAGACTGTACACAGTGTTGGTTTCTATGCCTGCATGTATTGATTATTCATAGGATGTTCTATTTAAGCCAAAATCTATTTAACAAAGTGCCCCTTGATATATGGGGTAATTATCTGTATTCTGGTGGGCTCCGATCTTCACTAACTACCACAAAGCTAAACATGGAATTCACAAAGAAACCGTGATCAAAAAGGCAAATATGTTTTATAAGGAGCGCTTCCAATTTACTGCAAAACATATAAGCAAAAAAAAAAATAGCAGTAACACTACTAGTATACAACTTCCTTCTGATAAAATGTGAGAATTTTTTTTTATTTACTGCTGTGACTCTCCTGCCCAAGAGGACTCGCACTCCACTTCTGTGAGAGATACCAGGCACCCCGTGCTCTCCTGGGCATAGATTATT
>OW240921.1:118858915-118913164 GCA_933207985.1 Pelobates cultripes | reverse complement strand
CTTCCTTCTGATAAAATGTGAGAATTTTTTTTTATTTACTGCTGTGACTCTCCTGCCCAAGAGGACTCGCACTCCACTTCTGTGAGAGATACCAGGCACCCCGTGCTCTCCTGGGCATAGATTATTACACCGTGCTTACTGGTTACAGTATACAGCATTCAAATGCTGTGTGAGAAACTCAAGTTAATAAATCAAAAGCCTTGATTTCTGGAGCATATCCCTTCTAAAGACCCCGGCTGCAATAACACACTGAGCTGCAGTGGTTATGGTGTGTAGCAAACCCCTTTAAAAATACTTAGTCATTTAGGTATATTGTCAGAAGCATTTTGCTACAAGGCACGCAGAAATTAAAAATAACAAAATAACTGTTACAAGTCTAAATGCCTCAATTGCATTTTTTTTTTTTTAAAGGATCTGTTTTTAATGAGAATACTTTAATAGAATGCCGATCTCAGTCCCATTTTAATAAATGTATCTATTTAATGTATGCCGTATGCAAATGCGGCAACATAATATCTATGGATGGAATACAAATCACCCCAAGTTGTAGAGACAAAGTACGGATAATTTATTTGCACGATGAGGGTATTTGTTCTGAATCTAAACACTGATTATGCATAATTTGTCTTTGATTTTAATATAACGATTAAATAATTGCTTCAGAATGCACGTGGTGTATACAGTGTACGGTATGAAAGCATTACCCTAATGTAATGTATGTATATGACACCAAGATGAATTTAATTTCTGTGCAAGAACATCATTTCAACGTAATTAGACAAGACCTTCAATCGCGCATACCTTTAAAATCATCATCACTGCCTCCCTGTTTATAATATACAGGATTATTATTCCAATGGCAGTAAGTGTCTAGCTCCCCAATAAATACTAGAAATGAGGGGTGTTCAGACTTGGTACTGTAATAACCTCTCCAGCAAGACAGATTTCTATGTACTATAACAATGCCCATCAATCTATTCAGGATTCAGCAACAGGGGTTCATTCTATGAGAAACCTGCTTTAGCACAGGTGAATGAATCAGTTCTTTTTACTGGAGCTAAAGACAGTTTGAAGAACACTGTTCTAGATTATGTCTCTGTAGGGGCAGAATGGATCTACAGCAATCAGCAGCTGACCCATTCTAACTCTGTCAGTAAACACCATCTCTCTCTCTATTGAATGTTCTTACTGTCATCCAGTGATATATGATTTACTCTAAGGGGTCTGTTCACTAAACAGTGAGTTGCACGGAGAGACCAACAACCTGTCACCCTCCTTATTTCTTCTACAACTTTTTTCATTTCCACTGTAAGGAGAGGCAGGCGGTGAATAGGAGGAGCTGTCCAGGACTATGGTGCTGAAATACTATTATATAATAATAATAATACTATAGACATAGTTTACACCAGTGTTTCTCAACCGTTTGCAGAGAAGTACACCTGCAGGTCTAAAAGAAATCCTAGCTATCCCGGTCTCGAGAAAGTAATTTCTATTGATTTAAATTCCAAATGAAAAGTATAGACATTGATATTTAAAGAGACACTACAGTCACCAGAACAACTACAGCCTAATGTATTTGTTCTTGTGAGTATAATTATTCCCTGCAGGCATTTTCATGTAAACACTGCCTTTTCAGAGAAAAGGAAGTGTTTACGTTTACATCCAATGCTTCCTGGGGCAGTGCTGCACAGTATGACTGACATTCAGCATCTCCTCTGCATAGAGACACCGAACTTTCATCATGGTGATGTATTGATTCAATGCATCTCTAAGAGGAAGTGCTGATTGGCCAGGCTGTATTTGACCACGCCCCATCCAGCCTTCTTACTAAATTCAGCCAATTCAATATTTTCCCTATGGGAAAGCATTGGATTGTCTAAAAATTGTATATTTTGAAATAATGTACATTTTAATTCCCCTTAAGGGGGTTAAGTGAGGGCAAGCAACCTAAATGGTGGTTTTAACACTATAGGGTCAGGAATACACATTTGTGTTCCTCACTCTGTAGTGTTCCTTTACGTTAATCCCATATTGAAGAACACATCTGATTAAAGGTAGTACACAATGTTTAAAATAAATATGACATAATGTGAATATTGTGTATGTAAGGAGGAGTGCATAAACTATTAATCTGAAGTATAAAAGTCATACGATGAAAAAATAATATACACATAATAGTTACACACAGAGGATACTGATACACACATTTACACAGAGAGGACACTGACTCACACATATACACACAGAGACACACACATTCACTGATTTGACACACACTGACAGACACATTTACTAGAACACACACATTCACTGACAGACACACTCACTGATATGACCCACTCTGACTCACTGACCGACACACTCACTGACACAAAGACACACACACATTAACTGACAGACACACTCACTGATTTGACACACAGAGACAGACACGATTATTGAAACACATGCATTTACTAATTTGACACACACTGATAAACACACACATTCACTGTCAGACACACTCACTGATTTGACACACACTGACAGACATAAACACATTCACTGTCAGACATACTCACTGATTTGACACACACTGACAAACACACACTCGCTGTAAGACACACTCACTGATTTGACACACACTGACAGACACACATTCACTGTCAGACACACTCACTGATTTGACACACACTGACAGACACACACATTCGCTGTCAGACACACTCACTGATTTGACACACACTGACAGACACATTTACTAGAACACACACATTCACTGTCACTGATCATCTGACTCACTGATTTGACACACACTGACAGACACACTGATTCACACAGAGACTGTGCAGACACACTCACTGATTTGACACACACTGACAGACACACACACTCACTGTCAGACACACTCACTGATTTGACACACACTGACAGACACACACATTCGCTGTCAGACACACTCACTGATTTGACACACACTGACAAACACACACTCACTGTCAGACACACTCACTGATTTGACACACACTGACAGACACACACATTCGCTGTCAGACACACTCACTGATTTGACACACACTGACAGATACACATTCACTGTCAGTCATACTCACTGATTTGACACACACTGACAGACACACATTCGCTGTCAGACACACTCACTGATTTGACACACACACTGACAGACACACATTCGCTGTCAGACACACTCTATGATTTGACACACACTGACAGACACACACATTCGCTGTCAGACACACTCACTGATTTGACACACACTGACAAACACACACTCACTGTCAGACACACATTCGCTGTCAGACACACTCTATGATTTGACACGCACTGACAGACACTTTCACATTCTCTCACACACTTACAAATTATTATTTTTTTATTATTAGTAATTGTCCACCAAGCTTCCCTATCTTGGGAGTGGATCCTTTTCCTGGGGTCCAGTGTGGATTTTTTCAGGGGGTCCAGTGTGGGGTTGTGTAATCTTTGTACACTACTCCCTCACACTCTATTTAGTGATACCGGGAATGGAGTGATGTCATAGCCAAGCTCCTGGCATCACAGCAGGGGTGTGCGAGGGAGCAGTGCTCGTTGCCTCTGTCTCCATTCTTCCCACTGTATTTTGGTAGAGTAGACACCTGTCATTCAGGTAAGCAGGTGCCTACTCTGCTTTAGTTCATAAAGTGGCCAGCCGGCCAGCTCTTGGCATACCCCCTGCTTTTGGTACGTGTAACTCCACGGGTTGTGTATACCGCTAGTTGAGAAACAAGGGTGTAAATTATATATAATAGATGCTATATACATAATATATGTGATATGTAATAAAGAATTACTAGGTAAAATATACACTATAAATAATAAATACTATGTAAACCTATAAAAAACAACTGTAACAACAATATCTTTGTTCTCCATATTTTCACAGTAACACTGTAACTTTTCTGTAAATAGTTGTATCTATTGTCATGACATGACACCTTTATCACTCATGGTAATTAATATGGAACCAATGGTGCTGGCCTTTAAGGGTTCTAATTAGCCGAAAAGTGGTATTCTGTGTTTATTGACATCATTTATGACATCACCCGTCTCTTTTTCATCATACCCACCCTATGATTTGTCTGTGCACTCACCTATATAAGCGTTTTTTTTTAATTTGAAAATAGTCTTGAGAAAAGTCCAGTCTGGTCTTAAACGTTGACTTGTATTTTCTGTAAACAGTGTATTTTCTGTAAATGCAGCATTGATTGAAACATATACAAGTCTTGTGAGTTTGCTCTGTCAAGGAAGATTGTATACAAATACAAAAAGATAGTCCTGCACTCACTCTCATCACTCCTGGGCGGCAGCAATGACCACAGTAAACATAAGACTCAATAAGCCCCAAGGAAGATTGTAGATAAGGCTGGAATTTTGGCACCAAGGCATCGAAAAGACTGGGACATGTGAGTGCAGGGCACAAGGGTGTTTATATATATATATATATATATATATATATATATATATAAAATACAGCACCCACAAGGCCTGATTAATGTGCGGTGACTCACCCTAGTGATTGCATTTCTAGACCCCACCCTGTGACTGTCATTACTCTGCTGCCCTATAGCACGGCCGGGAGTAGTTTCCTGGGTTTAGCATTTATTGGGAATATTCAGATACACATTGACTTATTGAGACCCTTTGCCCACATTACAGAATAAATCCTCCAAACCTGAATGGCTCTGGTGTGTTAATTTTCTGTCTGTACTGCAGTTTAAATCCAGCCATGAATACAAACTCTGATAAAATAGGTTTTACTGACGCAAGATGACCAGGTGCTCAATCCATTCATTCTGGCGTTCTAGAAATTACCTATAATTGCTGTAAATGGTACACGTATATGAGCAATCCTTGTTATGCTGCTGCATAGCGCCAAGTATTACCGCTCCTGTTACAGTTATTTATGCATACAGAAAATTAATAACTCACGGCACGCTGGGGGGAAGAAATAAGTTCAATAATGGATCTTTGGATGGGGATTCTCAGGATAAATACAGGCTTTTAAAAAGTTAATAAATTGGACATAATTCAGAAACAGAACAATATTCATTAATTGTGGAACTGTGGGGGATTGGAATTGGGAATTGTAGGCCAAACTAGCAGGATTTGACAAAGTCTGCAACTCAGTAATTTGTAAAGCAATTTTTTTGCCTAAAAGTTACAATCCCGTTACCAATTCTCCTCAACTGTAGTTTTGGTGAGTAAACCATAAAATGGCTAGTGGTTCTGTTTTAAGATATTTCCTGGGGATCCCACACCTATAGGCACTGATGAGGTCCTCGTCAAGGGTCTTGGGTTTCTCACTGGAGAAATGGAGTGAGAGACCAGCCTTCAGAGCATTCCGTTAAATGAAAGTGTGGACTATGATGTCATCAATAGCACTCACATCTGGTGGGCACTGACAGAAGGAGATGGTAGAATGTCCCTGGCTGCCCAATGATGTAAGTAAGACTGATTATATCTCAGGAGTCACGTGTTAACCACCGCAGACACTTTATTATTACACTATTTAGTCTCCATTGAAAATGAATGTTTCCCTCACTTTAGATATATTTAACTCCAGTGTCTAATAAAGAACTTCAAATGATCAGATCTGAGAGAGCCTGCGATTTATAGCGTGATTAGAAAGCTGGATCCCGACCATTTCTAAGATATAACAAGCTCAACAGGTCATACATTGCTCTTCATACTACCCATATCATAGCAATATCTGAAACAGGGGGCACCCAGGCCTGCCGCCTGCTGTATGTTTTAAGGAGATTGTCTGATTAAAGGGGAGTCAGAACCACTTTCTGCCCTTTAACCCCTTAAGGACCAAACTTCTGGAATAAAAGGGAATCATGACATGTCACACGTCATGTGTCATTAAGGGGTTAAATCGGATCGCAACTGCTGTAAGGTCTGAAAAGCAGTTTTGCACACGTGTAGATCTAAGCAAAACTAACTAATTTCTCCATATAATAGAATAGGGAATTTGGAATTAAAACCAATGGTAGCTATAACACGGCCACAAAAAGGCAGTGGATTTAACCCCTTAAGGACCAAACTTCTGGAATAAAACGGAATCATGACATGTCACACATGTCATGTGTCCTTAAGGGGTTAAAGGAAATCAGTCACTTACCAAGATTTGTAATATTATGTTTATTTATCCCTATAATTAACAAACATGTAATTGTGAGGTGTGAAAAATACATTTAAAAGCAGAAAACCACACATTGGCTCCCCAGCATCTTGGCGCCCTGTCAATCATTTTTATAAGCTCCTCCCTTTACACCTGGCAGTCAGCATAGAGAGAGCATACAGAGGAGAGGAGAAATTAAACAATGTTACTATTTCTCCTCCTCATTTGCAATGTTTGTGATTACTTTTTCTCATCTAAATGGATTGTTATATAATTTGCTAAATCTTTTATATCAATTTTACAAACGTAATACGTGATTTTTAATGATGTATTTAATTGTGTATATTCCACAAAAAAAGTGACTGTTCCACTTTAGACGTGCTGCTGAAATCTACTGAACCTGATACCATATCACCTAATTTCACCCGATGAAAGTACCTAAATCTTCATCCTGAGTGACAGGAGGCTCGGACAAATTATCTTCATCTTTTACACAAGTCGACCAAACAGAGCAATGGTGGTTTATTCGCTGAACTGTGATTTGTGTTAATAATAATTAGTCGGCTTGGAAGAAACATCTTAAACAATATTAAAGAAAATGCACTGAGACGACAACAGAATAAGAGGGAGAGGGAAGGAGATACTAAACCAGATCAGTAGGATGGACTTCGAGGATTAAACAGATGTTGGAGAAAAGATGGTAACGACCAGAAAGTTGTGAGAACTAGAAATGATTACTTAGAGTGAGGATGAGAAGGAGAGAGACATAGAAAAACAGAACAAGTTATAAAAATAAGAGAAAGCAACAGGGAGAATCTTTAGGTAGACATCCAGCCTGAGCACAGTAACGGAGAAGACGACGCGTAGACGACTTTTTTAATACGCCTCTAGTAGGCCTGAGAGAGGGATTTGTCTTCCATGAGTATTCTTTCCTCCACGATATGTGTCATAAACATTCTGAAATCTTCAAAACAGCCCTCTCTCCTCCTCCCATCCCTCCTCTCCCCCTTCACTTGGCTGTGAGGAAGAGTGAGTTGGAGCTGTAAAAAAGACCCGCTGATAGACAGATGGAACGGTATAATTACACACAGGAGCTGAAGCGCTTTCTGGAATTACGAGTGTGGGCAGGCAATTAAACGCTTTTCCAGAAGATTAGCCTTCTTCCTCCCATCTGTACTGCATTTAGAAGTTTTAAGGGGGCTATTTAATAAGTCTTAGGGAACACCTTCCCAAAAAACAAAATAGCAGCCAAATACACAATAATCATTAGGCAGGAAAAATAGTTGTTTTTGTTTTACTTTTTGTTGGGGGGGGCTAGATTTTGCATGTTGTAAAGATGACTATTGGACTTATATAGACTTAACCTTATGTCATTTGAAGGATCTATGGAATGGGTTAATCAATGGATAAAGTCTTTGATTGGCATGGACTTATATGAGAGTTCTGCTGCAACACACAACCTTATTATCATCTTCTCCTGTTATAGCTTTTGCCTTGAAATCATTTTAGAAATCAAGCTTCCAAGCTGAGTATTTGAAATTCCCTTTTCTTTGATGGTCTTTAAGTAAAACATTTTTTATAAGCGGCTCAAGCTATTGAGAAGAAAGCGGATGCACTTTGTAATGTCCATGGGAGATTTCTACCGATGCAACCCAAACAGGTGCTGAGACTTTATTAAATAATCCTGTTACCGGTGAAAGATCTGTCTGACACAGCCGCCCTCATTCATACATTTGTCAGACCCATTGTGATCCCAGTGGAAACATTGTATTGCAATGCTCAAGGGGAACATATACTGCAGCAATTTACTCAAACCGTGCTGTGAGTACATGCAATGTAATGTACCACCATGCTATCCATCACACAGCTGTCACGACTGAGTTGTTGGATTGTGTGGGATTTAGGTCTAAATGGAGGGGCACTCAGGGATGTTTAAATTGGATGACCAGCCTTCACTCCCCTGAAATATTTACTGAGTGAAGGAGTTGGTGCCAGAGGACAAAATGTATGGGTACCGCTATGTAGGCCTTTAGCGTAAATATAGGACTATCATTTAGTCATTGCACAGAAATAGCAACTGGCAGGTTGTAGGTTCTCACGTTAGGGACAAGCTAGGTACTGTCTACACAAGCAGGTTTGTATGAGATGATATAAACCTAAATAAACTAACTAAAACCACAGGTAGAACTTAATTAACATAAAAGCAGACATTGCAAAAAACAAACAAACAATGTGGTTTCAAAGTGGGTCATAAAGTTGTACATTTTTACAAATAAATGAGAAAAACGGGACATTACTAGATGCAGTCCAGCTATTCAGACTCATGGAAGTTTTTGGAAGTGTTTTTATTAACGCCGAGTCTTGCTTGTGTCTGTTTGTGTGACAGTTACTGTCCTCAGTCTACCCAAGGGTACAGGAAATATCTGGAGCAAATACTAAAAGTGAGAATTGAGACAATGACAGGATAACGTCCAATCACTGTGAAATCTCAGAAAGCCTCCTCGTCTCTGAACATAATTGGAAAATAATATTGCTTATAGTCTTCGTATCTGCTCTCTCCTGTTGGAAGGCTGTCATGCATTCCAGTGCACCCGCATTGTGAGGCCTGCATCGCCGCATGTATACACCTGAAGTGTAATTGGAAAGTGTTTTTGAATGAAAGAAGCTGTGTAAATGCAAATTACCATTATTACTGAAAGGGAGAGATGACAAGCGCCCTCCCCCAGTGAGACAGAAACAGGGGGAGCTGCGACACATAGTAAGAGATCACTGCACTCTTATCGCAGCAAATGCAACAGTCCATAGAACAACATGACGTGAACTCCGCCAACTCCAAATAACTGCTCATAATATCAATTACAATGTAACACTGATATATTCTGCCCGTATTAACCTTTCAACTGTTAAACCTTCCTTTGGGTTACAGTGAGACACATGCCTGTCTCCAGTTGGTAAAATTTGCATTTTGATACGATCAGGTGGAGGACGACCAATAAGAGCCTCTCCAGCACAGAACAAGTTAAATAGTCACACTTACAGACATAGACATAAAACAGGAGATGAATAAACAGACTCTACTTTAACATCAAATACACAGACAGACAAAGGAGCAGTGCTGAGACTTGAATCTGTAATCTGTTAAAAAAAAAATAAAAAAAATAACTTAGATGAGGAAATTATTTATAACGTTCATGTTGATAATGTTCAGATGGGATTTACCAGTGTTTGAAGTTCACATTTCACCTCTAACCTGTTGGGCCGTTTTTGCATTCTGCCCGGTTTCCCCTGATGTTTGTTTCTGTTGCGTGGATCAGTGTGGATTATACACTCTCTATGCCGTACGCCGGCATTCATTTCTTTGTTTATTTGCATTTCATTTGCAATGCATGATGTTAAGCTGTTTGTGTCTTTTTTTTATGCACATAAAATGTTTAATATATATGCATTCCTTCAAATGCCCTTTGACCTAAAGTGTTTCCCTATAAGTGCTATTCAACAACATTTTCTAATCATGTTATACCCAATACCGAACAAACCACCGTGTAAAAATATTGCATCCTTGAAAACTAGTTTTCGAGTAAACTGCAAGAACGACACAGAAAACCATTGAGTCAGCTCAACACTGTAGGTGCAGATACCTGTGTCTTTGTGGGACCTCAAACAAGCAGTAATGTTTGGATGTTTGTGTTGAGGTGCTAGTTGGTGGAATCAGTATGAGACACATATGCATCAATCTATACCAGACTGGACTATCATAAGCAAGCCCTGGTCTCATAGCCCAGTGGTTCTGTGGTGCCATGTGGCCATGACACATGTATTTGGTAAAGCAGTCCAACAGTTGGAGGGCCAGGGTAGGAAATCACTGGGATAGAAAAAGACTCATCTCTGAAATAATCAGAAAGTAATCAAGTAGACCTTTCAGCAAATCAACACGTCTTCATGAATTGAGTGTGGGACAAAAGACACCTTTCACCTAATAATTATCACATAGCAGGTAGTTCAATAAAAAGTGAGCTCTGATAATATATCACATTGTTTCTTTTTCTAGAGGTCATATGAAGGTACAATCATATCTGGTGAATTCAATGTAAAGTCATTGTCTGCGATGTCACCTAGTTACAGACACGTAGAAGGCAATGACTGCCCAGGCTCCCGCCTTAGAGATACCTGACGTTAGAAGCTGCCGGCCCTATGATTGATTCCAGGTAGATAACATCAGACAAAAAAGCAGCCAAAAGTTACAAAGAAGACTCTCATATTCATAAACCTTTACACACAATGAACATTTTGTTCTGTAATGACCTCTAGTAAGTCAGTAAGATATGCAGTAGCTGACAGTAGCTTCCAAAAATAAGCTCAATAAATCATATCATACCAAAAATGTGCATTATGCATGGCAACGTGAGATAAACTCAGCCCAAACACACCACTGACAGCAGAGTCCGAGTCGCATTCTGCATTTGCCATCAGAAGGTCAGTCGGAGAGATAACCAGAAATTCATTCTCCTGTGTCTATGCATGAAGATCCTGTCTCATTGATACTTGATACTTATGTATAGATTATCAGAATTTGGAAATAAAAAATGGATCTGGGCAACAAGCACTAAAAATAAAACTCTTATCGAGGAACAATGCCCTGCAACTTTATATCATATCAGATGTAGGCAATTGATTACAGATATAGTACTCTTCAGTGTTCAAATTGTTTCAGCGTCTGTCCAATAAACACAAGCCCTCATGGATGTAAATGGTAAATGCTCTCACTCTCATATAAATTGACTTAGACTGAAAGATGCAGTAGTAACACACAGGGCTAACTGTGTGTTGGTAGTAGGTTTTTATGGTGCTGACTGATGGAGAAATAATATGAAATAGCATAAGGTGTTCTACGACCCAGAGCCAGGCTAGACAACCTTTGGCACTCCAGCTGTTATGGACAACATCTTCCATAATGTTGTTACAGCCTTAATGCTGGCAAAGAATCAGGGGAGATATATCTACAACATCTGGAGTGCCAAAGGTTGCTTCCCCTTGACCCAGAGTTTTGCACAAATCACAAAGGTATTCAATGTTCCCCATATACGAGCTAGCAGTTTTACAAAGACATTGTGTGGTGCATGTTGTATGGCCCACCCTGGGTTTATGTCAAGCAATCTATAAATCATATACCTTGTGGGTGTCTTGTCCTGTCTTTCCGATCAAACAACAGTGGTCAATATTCAGGCCTACGCAGGAAGAAACACTTCGGAGATGGCTTTGATCAGCGCAGGACAGGCTGACATGTTTTCTCAGAGACCGACAAATTTGAGAAGAAGGATATTGCTCCAGGCTGGAGTTTTGTGAACTTGTCTCGGTGAGAAGCCATTAGCTGTTTTGGAGTAAGGAAGTGTGTGATCCCCCCCATCCTCTTCTCACTGCTGGCTAGAGCATCACGTATAACAGAAGAGGCCTTCCCAGGGTAATTGGAGATCAGAGATCCCCTGTTACTCTCAAAGTCCGAATGAAATTTACAGGCTTTTGATTGCTGGCTGTCTGGCATTCTTTTAACTTGGCACCATGCGGAGAGCGAAGACGAGAGATCTGGAATATCTGTGCTTTTAAAACGGATGTGAGGCTCCATTTTCAGCGTCTCTGTAGAGACTGGATGAGAACGGTATAAAATATCCATTCTCCGCACTTACAAACACTATCCAAAACAGGGGCAGGGGGAAAAGAATCCAATTGTCATATGCTGCATGTTTTGAAGTGTCACAGAGTTATATTGAGGTGAATTTCAGCTCATTAGCCCAGGCCAGGTGTATTTTATATTTCCTGGTGCCGAAGGCCAAACAGACTTACAAAGGCCTCATCCCTCACTGTCCAAACCAAAGTGTAATTATATATCCTGATACAGAATGGATTGATGGATCTGATCAGGGGTGTGTACAAAAAAACCTTCGGAGAAGGGAATGGAGTTCCACAGAAATAGTGCAGCCCTGGAGAAGTCACCATTAAAAGCTATGGAATATTTTGTAGATAAATAGTTTTGATAGTATTTAAAAAAAATAAAAAAATGATCATATTAAAAGCTTATCCAAAAGAATTGAATTGAGGCCTAGGTAGTTATTGGGGTGACAGGGCCTGTTGATTGACACAATCTGTCAATATTGGCAAGCTGCAGATTTTTAGAGAGGCACGGGGTATTTATTTTTAATAGATGGGTTTAAAGAGAATGTTTAAAGGTGCCGTAACTGGGAGATTAGGTTGGAAACACGGCCCTGATCAAGAATATTTTAGTATTTTTAGTTGGAGAGCTGAAACTACAAAAAGCAATACAGTATAAATCCACATCTTTATGTCGGCTTCTATTCTTGAAAATCGTTAAAAAACACCCAATAAAGAGGCAAAACGTGGACATTACTTTACAGAAGGGCAGAGTCAGAGTTAAGAGCAGAATGACACCCCTGCTTCAATGTGAGTATCATTGATTAGATATACAGCTTTATTTTATTTCCTGTATAAAATGAGGTCAGGTCTCACCAGGATTGGGGGACATTGGTGTGAGCTGGCAGGCATGATATGTCCACAAATATGTGCTGAAATTCACACATGTCCAGAGTCTGACAGAGTGCAGGTAAGACTTCAGAGGAATCCCTGGGGGTAAGTCAGTACTGCAGAGAGATTTTTTCTGGTTAATCAAAAAAACTGATAAATGAGGAGTCCATTTGATCTAGATCCCAAACCGTATAAATGTACGAAGAAAACAATACTCCTTAAAGTGGCACACCGGCTCCAGCTGAATAGGCGTGCTCCATCTGCCGATGGCGTCTTTTTGATTTTGATGTCACTTAACTCTTTGAGTAGTGTACACCTCAGCTGGCTTGTCCGGGTTGGCATCTCTAGTGACACACGATCGCTTGGCACCAGCCCAATTCCTGTGCTGATGTCATAGAACTAATGCTGATATCACGGTGCATGTATCAAGTGACATCACTGTGGAGATACGATGTAGCAGTTACAGTGTTAATAAATGTATTAGCCAACTCTTGCTTCCTCTAACGTCTTTCAGTTAGAAAAGCTCCATGCGTAGAGAAACTGCGCAGAATGACACAAACATTGTCTCTTTCCAGCTAATATTACTACTTATTACTGATGTGATTTGATCAGTGAGTTACAGGTCCTCTACTTGTAGATTCATTGAATATACCTACTTAAATCCTCTGCTGTCTGGATTAATTGTTTTTAATTAGTCCCTGATTAGTCCCTGCTTTGAACCAGTAACATATTGCCCAATCCTGTTAAATTAGCAGATAAATTCCTACAAATACTTTGAAAGTTTGTGTCTGAAATATTAATCAGTGTTAAGATGAAAGGCTCTCTATAACAAAGTCCCCCCCCCCCCCAATACAGGCTCTTCTCCCAAAATGTAGTCCCTTCCTGCTAACACAGCCCTCCCCCCCCCTTCCTATCCCATTTATTTTATCTGACAGAGAGTTAGGAAGAGCATTGGTTAAATGTCAAATGTTAAAATATATTTTCTAAACCTAAAATGCCAAATAAATATTTCATGTTTTAAATGGATACCAGGATACATGTTGTGACATTTCACTCGTGGAATGCAGTTCAGTCTGACTCCCTCATGCAATACACCAAAGTGAATCTGATTAGTTGAGCTGTGTAACATTGCTCTTGGAGCTATATTATTTCTGCTAAATTATATCCCCTGTCATCTCCTTTTTGGTGACCAGGAAGTCACATTGATCTAAATAGAAGCATGATAGCGACCTCTTGTATTACATAGGCACCAGGGGAATGCATTGGGGAGAACACCGGGGCGTAAAGATATATAGACTTCTGGGAAGTTCTCCTCACTGTCACACAGTGTCCTCCCAGTGTACAGCTCTCCCCCATGTACAAATCCCCCCACACACAGACTCCCCCAGTATACCAGCACCCCCAATGTACAAATACCCGCCGTGTACAGATCCCCCCTTCTCAGGGAAGAAAATAATTGGTCTAATGTGGAAAAATAATGAACTGTAATTGGCAAAGCCCAATGGGGAGTAGGCTGTGTGGGAAGAGGGTCACGATTCTCGCTAGTAGAAGAATAGAGCTATGTTTGGGATGACCATGAATCTTTTCACAATCCTGGAGATTGTGGTGGCACTATAGAAAACGCCCCCCTATAGTTCTCCAGTAGATCATCTATTGCACACTCCTGTTTAGTCAGAAATTGGAGAAGATAACGAGAATGTAATGTAGAGATGGCAGCATGTGAAAAGAGACAAGATTTAGAGGCTCTGTTCAGCAAATCATTCTTAATGACAACAGCAAATATTAGCGAGCATTGATTTTTCTCCAATACAAAGACACGCGGGTCAATTTAATAATGAAGTTTTGAATCAAGATGACAAAGGAAAAGGTAAAGATAATTAATGAAAAATCTAATCCTATTTCTTCAAGCAAGGAAGAAGACCATGACTCAATAATAATTATTGCAGTGTCATCAAAATACCTTTAATTTGGAGATTTATTCATTGTAAACGCCTATATAAAATAGACAAATAAAACCTAGATATCTTAAAGTGGGAGTTTGATGTATGGCTGTATTACTGAGTAATTAGACATTATGGAGGTAGCCGGGGTTGGACGTCTCGGAGGTATGAGGTCGATGATGCTAATATCAGTGTGTTATCACCATACAGGTGGAAAGTCCATCTGCCCAGTCATATAAACTCTGTTGGTGTGTTCTTTGTTGAACTTTACCAGTGATTTTCTTGAACAGTTAAATGTCTGTGCGATCGATTGGGAATGATGGGCCCATCTATATATAAATTCTTTCAATTCTGACACTTTGTATCATTGTGTGACGTTATTAATAGGTGTAGCAGAATTTAAACTTTATATCTGTTACTGTCCAATAACGGACGGATGCTTTTCCAAACTGTCACCAGCACTTTTTTGTTTCTTGTTTTGGTCTACAATTAGGTACATGGGACTGTTCTTCGAATATTTCTCATAGCCGGACGCAATGACATGTTTCATTTATAATAGTGATTGGACTGATATTGTCTTGGTCAAGGCGGAGGGAGGCGGTTCATGTGGGGGTGACCTGGCTGGGGGGAGATCAGTTGATTGCCGCTGTGGCTAAAGCTCGATGACATGCTTCGATAGCAGTTGGCCATGAGTCCATTTTGATTGTGTCAGCTTTTATTACACCTCTGAAATGGTAGTTATTTTCAACTGACTCTGGATTATTGATGATTATTGATAAAACATATGTGATCTGACTAATCTGGTTCGTCAATAAATCATTCTTATTCCTTAGGTAACGTTCTAGCTGGGAGAGGGTTAAACCTTGTTTAAAATAGCTAGTTTTTTTGTGAGACTGTACGGAAATGTTGTCAGTTGCATATAGCCATCAGGTCAATAGAAGCTTCAGTCAGCTCTCAATATTGACTCACTAACCTCTATATAAGAACTATATATAATTATAGCAAAGTAACCAATGTTAATCAAGGAGTGACTGTAATCATGTGAGTGAATTCAACTTTAAAGGGTTACTATAACCTTTTTGAGAGGGATGGGGAACTTTCTGTGTTATAAGCCCTACTGGGCACTATAGGGACGGTCTCCCTCTCTCAATTCTCAGTAAATACTGTAAAAAAAAAGTTTTTACTTAGCTTGAACCTCCCGGTGTACCTCCCAGTGCTCTTCCACACCCCTTCCGTCACAGGGACCACACCAAGCCGGTGAGGGAAGGGAAGGCGCGGGAGGGAGAGGTTATTAAAATACAAGCAAGCCTAATGTTGCAGAGGATGCAGAGGGATGCAATAGGGAGCACTGAATGCGTGCTGACTACAGACATAATTTATGCACAAAATTGACATTAGGCAGCCTGGAGCAGAGTTCCAATGTGCAGCTTGCCCCCCAGCACATCCAGGCTCCTACCACTATCACCACTTCAAATCACTTAAGTGGCCCTGGTGGTTGGAGTAACCCTATGAAGAAAGGGTAGTAGATACCATGAATATCCTTCAGGTGGAGGCAGTAAAGGTTGCAGTGTCTCTCCCTGACCACGTAATAGTTCTGCCATTTTATTTAACAATACTGACATTGATGAATTGTTAATCATCCAAATTATAACCTGGATTCAATTTCCCTGAATCAATTCTTGTGTTAAAAAAAAATTAAATGTATTTTTTTATTTTTTTGTCGATGAGGCAATTATAGAGCTAAATTTCTTCCCAGCAGGTAGAACGGTGTTTACAATGGCTGCTTATTTTCTGTAAAGCGAATCAGCACTTTGCAGAAAGTGGAAAAGTCAAACATTTTACTTGTTAAGTGAGCGAGAAAAGGAATTTATTCAGAATAGGTTTCCACGGGTTGTGGGGACAGCTTCATTTGACTTGCATTGTGCTCTTATCTCAGAAATATTACAGTAAAATGAATTTTGATAAAAAATGCCGTGTGCTTACACATCGGGCCTGGCTTCTGCACAGAAATCTGATCGTAAAACATGGCTGCCCCGTAAACATGCAGGTTTCTTAAAGGATTTTTAATATTATGTTTACTTTTGCCCAATCTTATCTGTATTTACCTCGATTCTGGGGCTGAGCGCCTCCATCATGGCTCCCTGTTATGCATCGTTATAGGGTTCTGACATTGAACCTGTCAGTCCGCACAGTCCGAGAGAGAGGAGGAGACTTTAAAATAATCCTTTCTTACTGCTCCTTCAATGCATTGTGACGCCTGGCTGTACCAGGACTTAACTGGATTGAGAAGACAATTGCTAATTCTTTAACAAACATTTAATGGAAAACAGAGCTTCGCATTAAATAAAGGTTAACACACGCTGATTTTCTTGTTGGTGTTTATTTCATGGTATAACTTCAAAAAAAGTGACACTTTGTTTTAAAGGCACACTCCACTGCCCAAATACAAAATAAATATAAATCACTGTTTAGTAGATATACCCCAAATGAAAATTTTGCATGCATTTAATTATGCATTTTTTTCATTGAAGTTATAGCAGCCTTTTCAAATCATCCCCTTCAACGCCGCCCAGACTTTCTGTGATTGACCAATCACAGACTTCCCAATGCAGCTGGATGAAAAATCTCTGCACTGAACTCAAGAGGCTGGTCACCTGGGCGATTGCTGCCTCTTGAGTTCAGTGCATATAAGCTAACGAAACCAGGAAGTAACATTACCTGTTGTCTGCTTGAAAAGTCAGGGGGATGTAACCAGTATAATTTATACAAGTCTGAAAAAGTCTAAAAGTCTAAAAAAATAAATAAAAAAAAAGACACACTTCACACATTTTCAGCAAGATAACGTGCTTTAGAAGTCTGGAGTGTCCCTTTAAGCAACATGGTCGACTTTCAGTTTGTTTTATTTGCAAATTATTACTTCTTGTGTCCATTGGATATATATATTCTGATTTAGTAATTAGTACTATGTTATTATAAGGATAAACATTATTTACTTTTTATGCAGACGAGGAATGAAAACCGTTTGAATGTCTTTGTCCTAGAAGGACATAAACTGGCGATTAGTATATTGAGGCTTTAGATGCTGACAGTAACACTAACGCTCTCCCAGTCACTTTAATGGGACGTTCTTATCCCTAATGCATTATTCAGCCACTCACTGCTCTATAAAACATAAGAGTGATTGGCAAATCTTTGATGAAGGTTACCGTACTCATGATCCTGTAATCGCCGTCATTCAAGTCAATGAGTATTAGTGATTAGAGATGGAGGTGATGTAACCTGCGTGACTGATCTCAGGCGAATGGAAACTATTGTCTGATTAACCGAGCGGCAGCATCTGGCTTGCTCACCCCGCAGAGCCTCCGCTAGGTAAAGGATGGGTTAATTAACCCCTTTGGTGCTGAGCAAGTTAAGCTATACTAACAGAGGCCGATACAAACAGAGGGTTTTATTTGCTAAGCTGGAAATTTGTGAGAACTGAAACAGGAAAAAAAACGTTTAACACAGCTCCGTTCGAAAAAAGAGCTGAGATTGCAAACATTGTCCATTTTTAGTATATTAGCCTAAAATGTAGAATTCTCTTTCAGCCCCCGTCTCTCTCACCGCTTAGTCTGGTAAATAAACCCACATGAATGTTAATTAACTTTAAACTGTGACCCCAGGAATATTAATGCAGTAACTTTCCTCCCTCGTGTTTGCAGCCCCCCGCTATAGGGATAGGGCACCCCCATACCGTTAGCTTAGAGGGTCGATTAATTTTAGCCATATGCTCATGTTTAACATGAAATGACGTAAGAGATATGATGGAGCCCAAACACCGCGTGTAAGTTTCTATATCTATAGAATATCTGATTTTATTTATTCCCAGAGATGTGTAACTGTGTCATATGATTTATACAACACACGGGTTTATTGCACATCCTTTAATGAATGTACAAATGCAGTTCAGAAACATCCATGGAATCCTAATTATATTCCCCACTATGTGAAAATGATTTACTCTTCCCAGTAATAAAGTCCTTTCAGGCTTTTGTAATGTTACAAGTTGCTGTATGATATAGATTGGATCTGCAGTCTGATATAAGTGAAGTCTTCTCCCACTCTCACTGTGTTTAATATGTGTTACTTCATAGGAGCTGAGACACAATAATTCTCGTCCCCAGTCAGAGCCAGATTACCCATTATTTATCACTGTCTGAGCCTGGAATTCCAGTTCTAGCCCAGGAAATCTTAAAGGGGCACTGTAGTCACCCAGACCACTTCAGTTCATTGAAGTAGTCTGGGTGCTGTGTCCCTTTTGCACTTAGTGCTGCAATGTTAAAACATTGCAGTTCCGGAGAAACTGTAGTGTTTACATTGCAGCTCTAAGTCTGCCCTCTGTGGCTGTCTACCAAACAGCCACTAGAGGGCTTTCTGGATTGAAACGGATCTATAGATCTATGATCTATGGTCCGGTATCTGACGCCGGATGTCCTCACGCTCTGCATGAGGTCAAACAGTGCCAGATATTTTCTCCATAGGAAAGCATGGATTCAATGCTTTCCTATAGGATTGTCTAACGTGCGTGCGCCATTTGCTGCGCATGCACATTAGCACCTGCTCATCGCATGATGACACAGGGGGCGGAGCATCAACTCAGCACCAAGGGACATCGGCACTGGGAAAAGGTAAGTTAAAGGGACACTCCAGGCACCCAGACCACTTCTGCCCATTGGAGTGGTCTGGGTGCCAACTCCCACTACCCTAAACCCTGCAAGTGTAATTATTGCAGTTTTCATAAACTGTAATATTTACCTTGCAGGGTTAACTCCTCCTCTAGTGGCTGTCTACTAGACTACTAGACAGCCACTAGAGGGCACTTTCAGGTTCATAGAGTCGCTGGGCGTCCTCACGCTGTGTGAGGACCTCCAGCGTCGCTGAAATCTCCATAGGAAAGCATTGAAAGCATTTTTCAATGCTTTCCTATGGGGAGGTCTAATGCACGTGCGAGGCATTGCCGTGCATGCGCATTAGGTCTCCCCCGCCGGCGGCCGCGCATGCGCAATGGGTCTCCCCCATCAGATGACGTCGGCGGGGGAGTAGCGTGGGCGGACTCTGAACTAGCGCCGAGGGACAACCCCTTCAGCAACTTGGGATGGAGGGTGGGAGGGAGAGGGAACCTGCAGTGCCAGGAAAATGGTTTGTTTTCCTGGCACTGGAGAGTCCCTTTAATTGTTTTTACCCTTTATTTACCCAGGCGGGAGGGAGAGGAAGGGGGCGCAAGGGAGGGGGGAAGCAGAGGGAGCTTTAGTGCCAGGAATAAAGCTTTGTATTTCTGGCACCATAGTATTCCTTTATTTTGGCTCTGTCCCTAACCCCGCCATCCCTCTCTCAATCTCACGCTGCAAGCACCTCAACTCATCACCTACCCAGCCTGCTCTCTTCCTGTAAACAATGTAGAAAGGAGCTGCAGTCTGCGCCTCAACTCATCACCTACCCAACCTGCTCGCTTCCTGGATACAATGTAGATAGAAGCTGTAGTATGCACCACAACTCACACTTGATACATAGAGCGGTTAGTCTTCTTATTTTATTGTAAGTATAATTCATTGTATCTTCTTAATACATACCTATATAAAGAGCACTATTGGCTGCTTTTTGTCGTTCCATATGATCTACCTCACCATTACCCTGTTGTGATTTGCCTCACCGACACTCTGCTGTGTACCAACATCAGGGGGATATCCTGCAAGTGGGGATCATATACCACTGCATACTGTTTTACCTAGAGCTGGTTATAGCTCTACCATATGTGAGCTTACAACTGTCTTAAGTGTTCTTTGTCCTACTAGTAACAACAAGTCTGCACTATTGATTGGCCTTTGTTCTATGCTTTCTTTCATATGCTGCTATCAGGAGAAGTTACCCAATAAGTACCGTTCAAGAGGTAGATGTGTTGTTACCTCTAAGACTGTGCCTTACCATTTTTATTTTTTTATATACATATTTTGTTATCTCTAGGACTTTCTTGTTTTTATATCTTATGTGTATTGTATTGCTTTTACTTGAAGTATTTTATTCTTGGCGCTACCTGTATTCTTTGTTTGACATCTCGGACCCAACCTGCTCACTTCCTGTACACGGTATAGGTAGGAGCTGCAGTGAGCTGTGGTTGTCACATTACAGTTTTCTATATAAGTGTTGTTGAAGGTGCCAGATATTCTACATTATAAAATATTGTATTAATCAAGCTATTTTATTTAACACTATCATCACTCATACAGCTTCTCCCCTGGTTTCATTAGGTGCCGTCTATACTATACATTTTAAGCAGATTACAGGCCCCTATTTGACAATTTTTTTAGGATCCTGGTTTAGAGGATTGAACAGGCCGTATCGTGACCAACCTCATCGTAGCAGCGCACATGAGATGCAGACACTCCCCACAATCCCAGCACTATCTTATCAGCACAACACTAAAACGCAGGTGTTCTGAATGCTTCTTTTAGTGCTGTTAAGATGGCTAAATCTCCAATAAATCGCCCTCCTAGTCTCCTTTCCTTCTGCCTCAGCAACTTGCATATCAAAACAACCCTCCCCCAGTGTCCCCTCCAACTCATCCTTACTGGTTTTAATTGTATAGCGGGCGACAAGATGGAAGATATTAATCAGGTTGGCTAAGGGAATAAATGTAATAAATAGTCTATTAAGTTAAACAATTTTTCAGCTCCAATAGTGAACGAAGCGCGCATTCTCTGTGCTTCATTACCTCCTGGAGCCGCACCGGAAAAAAAACCTGCTTTACCCTTTCTAATTAGGTGATAAATTCCCGCGGATACACAATAGCAGAGGAAGCCACCTGCTCGGTAAAACCTTGCGTTTCACGCTTACCGCGCAGGCTTGTCTGCATTGTTAACCAGAGACAAGGGTGCGCTGCGTGTAGTGTCTGTGTAAAACACACACATGGATTTCAAGAAAATGGCGTGATTTGCAGCAAACTGTTGATCTATGCTGTAAATAGCCGCTGAGATTTTAGAATGGGGTTTTTGATCTGTGTGCTTGGGATTTTGGCAACTAATGAATTATGTCACTGAATAATTAAACAAAAGGTGTGTGACAAAATCTAGTGCTACTCTCTCTTTTTCTGTCTATATGTCTCTAAATCTTTTTTCTACCTCTGTCTCTCTTTGTTTGTATCATGTTCTCTTTCTGCTGTATCTCTCTATCCTCGCATATCTCTCTCGCTCACTTTCTCATTTTGTCCCTCTTTTTCTTTGAGTGTCTCATTCTCTCTACTTTACTGACTGTCTCTGCCGAGTTAATAGCATAAAATATATCACCAATGGAACTCCAAATATCACATGCACATAGTAGATTTAGAAAAAAAAAGATACCATTTAATAATTTAGTATCTATCCCGATGCAATCTGTGTCTTATATGGATTGCAATGCAAAAATAAAAAAAGAAATGACTGAGGTCTATTCAATAAACAGTTTATAATTCGACTCTCCATTATGAACACATTGCGCAGGGCAATCTGTTTGTTCCACACATGTATGTATGTTTAGCTACATGTGACCTATTCAGAGATAGATTGTATGATAGTCCCTCTGTCATTGTGGCATCTTGTTAAGATTTCCAAAGATATATCTACATGGAAGACCGTCTCCCTTGATACAGAGAATTCCTGCACCCATACAGCAGGATAAAGTTGGTCGACTATTGTGACAGTTTTAACAAGCTTCTGACACATTTACCAATTAAGTTGACACGCCAGAGATATCTGCGCACTGAGTGTATCAAGTGGTCTCTCGGTCAGAAATCTGTCAGAGATTATTTCAAGCCAACGATGTTGATTGGAAAAACCACTCTGATGTGAACCCAGAGTCATGACGTCTGATTCCTCCCCAAACAGGAGGGGAAACATATTCCCTAGAAAGAGTCATAGATTAATTACGGAGGGTTTTTGAAGCTTGGCAACGAAGCAAGAAATGCCTGCCGTCACAATCTATTGTCTTTTCTAATTATAAAATTCTGCAATGCCCTCTTTGGGCTACTTTATCTCTTTCAACCTTTACCGCTCCCACTGGAAGACCATTCCAGATATCTACTACCCTCTCTATATCACTGTTACTGCTCCCATTGGAAGGCTATTCCAGGTATCTACTACCCTCTCTATATTACTGTTACTGATTCCACTGGAAGGCTATTCCAGGTATCTACTACCCTCTCTATATCACTGTTACTGATTCCACTGGAAGGCTATTCCAGGTATCTACTACCCTTTCTATATCACTGTTACTGTACCCACTGGAAGGCTATTCCAGGTATCTACTACCCTTTCTATATCACTGTTACTGCTCCCACTGGAAGGCTATTCCATGTATCTACTACCCTTTCTATATCACTGTTACTGCTCCCACCGGAAGGCCATTCCAAGTATTTACTATTCTTTCTATATCACTGCTACTGCTCCCACTGGAAGGCTATTCCAGGTATCTACTAACCTTTCTATATCACTGTTACTGCTCCCACTGGAAGGCTATTCCAGGTATCTGCTACCCTTATTATATCACTGATACAGCTCCCACTGGAAGGCTGTTCCAGGTATCTACTACCCTTTCTATATCACTGTTACTGCTACCACTGGAAGACTATTCCAGATATCTCCTACCCTTTCTATATCAATGTTACTGCTTCCACTGCAGGGCCTTTACAGGTATCTACTACCCTTTCTATATCACTGTTACTGCTCCCACTGGAAGGCTATTCCAGGTATCTACTACCCTCTCTATATCACTGTTACTGATTCCACTGGAAGGCTATTCCAGGTATCTACTATCCTTTCTATATCATTGTTACTGCTCCCACTGGAAGGCTATTCCAGGTATCTACTACCCTTTCTATATCACTGTTACTGTCCCCACTGGAAGGCTATTCCAGGTATCTACTACCCTTTCTATATCACTGTTACTGCTCCCACTGGAAGGCTATTCCATGTATCTACTACCCTTTCTATATCACTGTTACTGCTCCCACCGGAAGGCCATTCCAAGTATCTACTACCCTTTCTATATCACTGTTACTGCTCCCACTGGAAGGCTATTCCAGGTTTCTACTACCCTTTCTATATCACTGTTACTGCTCCCACTGGAAGGCTATTCCAGGTATCTGCTACCCTTATTATATCACTGATACAGCTCCCACTGGAAGGCTGTTCCAGGTATCTACTACCCTTTCTATATCACTGTTACTGCTTCCACTGCAGGGCCTTTCCAGGTATCTACTACCCTTTCTATATCACTGTAGGCCTTATAGAATTCCGGCGTTCACAAATTCACTGGGAAAAATGCAAAGTCCCCACTCTGTAGCTATGTAATATATATCTCCTCTATAATATATTGTTCACTGAAAAGCTCTGATTTATAAACAGTACTGTGTATATCTAGGTAGTAGCGAATGCTTTGCTAAATGCTGTATGATCTCCTGTGTGAGATTCAGCTATTGTTAATCTGCCCTATTGTGCTATCCCTGGCAACCCCGCAGTTTTTATCTCACCTCTCCTATCTTATCGCATCCCCTGGGTGTATAATATTCACTTCTTAGAAGCTTTAATGTCAGACCGGCAAGGAGCAAGCTTTGTACAATCTTCTGAGTCTCACCTGCAAAGCTAAAGCTCTCTAATTCTCATGTTGGTTTATTAAAGGTTATCGCAGCATACAAGAATGATCCAACGAACAAACAGAGAATGGAAGGAACATCCAAATAAATACATAAAGAAACAATCAGGCAGAAAGAAACGACCGACAAGGTGTTTCTGCTTTGAGTTATCTCCCTCAACAGGCAAAACAAGCTAAAACGCACCGTGGAGGGTTTTCTAGACAGTGATTGGCCGATGCCATCTCCTGATTCTGGGTCAGACTTGGCGAGATTGTTAGGTCGCTGGATTATCATTAAAAAAAGTGTTATGATATTTTAGGACTCAATTCGCAACTAATACCTTCCAGAAATGTAACCATTCCCTTCCTCAGTTGTGGACTAGTAATTGTCAAATTGTAACCAATATCTTCTTTAATTCATAGACCAATGTCTTCCTCGGTTTATAACCGATATTTCCTTACGTTGTAACTGATTTCATCCTCTAATTATAACCGATACCTTCCTCATATTGTAACCGATATTTAAGTTGAACTGTAAAATGAGAACGAGATGTATCTACCGTCAAAGATTCCATATTTTGTGAGTGGAGTTATTTACGAATCTGCCTCTTTTCTTACAACCCCTCCCCCCCCCCTATTTTTTCTATGTAAAAATACGTTTTCCCAGCATGATAGTAATTTACGGCTTTACAGAAACATATGGTTTCAGCTTGTCTGCGGATTTCCCTTATGTGCAATGCGCCACATGCATCGACCAATGAAATGCGGAAAATTGGAGGAAATATTTTTTTAAAAAGCTTTCCTTGGAATAAATTTACAAAAGTTGCTCTTTCAGATTTGGCAAACATTGGTGCGATAAAAGGGTGCACAGAGTTTATGAAAGCAATTGTACAGAAGGTTAATAAAAAATATCATCCATAAATCAACGAAATGCCAATGAAAGTCTCATCTCTCCCTCTAGATTCCACATTAAGTTATTCTTCCCCAAGCAGGCCTGATTATTATTGTCTAGTGATTGTCTCCACATTCCGGGATACATTGATATTGGGCTTTCTGTAAGATCAGTTTTTACATCTGCGCTAAACATCCCTTAGGAAATTATACCCCGTATGGCATGATAATGAACACTTGCACCTTATACACTTTATCAAATACTAGGGTACGTCCCTCAGGAAATCTGTATTCCTTCCGGAGAGTTAACCATTTTTTAGCTGGAGCCTTCAAATTCAATTATCAATACTTGTTTTCTCCTCCACGTTTACAGACTGAATGTACCATGGCAGAGATTCACCTTCCTAATGTGTTCAATCAGCTAACAGTGAGCTGTGGAACGCTCACAAATAAACTGCCAAATGTACAGATCAAAATAGTAAAAGTTGGAAATCACAATAGTTGGAATAGTTAGAAACTTGAAGGGATTCTCCAGTGCCAGGAAAACATATTAGTTTTCCTGGCACTGCAGGACCCTGTAGTGCTCCTCTCCCTCCCACTCTCCATCCCAAGTTGTTGAAGGGATTAAAACCCCTTCAGTTACTTACCTGAGTCCAGTGCCAATGTCCCTCTGCGCTGGCTCAGGCTCTGCCCATGCTCCTCAGCTGGCCGGGGAGACCTAATGCGCATGCACATTCAATGCTTTCCTATGGGGATTGAGGTGACGCTGGAGGTCCTCACATAGCGTAGAAGTATTTGAATCCCTCGCCCAGTTATGGCCATCCCATTGTATCTCTTGGGAGCACGGAGTATAATCTGCCAGTGGGTGAAGAGTTGACATTTGGTGTTAGTTTGCAAAATTAATGAATTTTTACACTAGGGCCATTTGTGTATTTTTCTATGAGAGAACCTTTCAAGGATAGCTATGCACTCGCCATATAGTTGCTTGTTTGGTTCAAGCGTTGCATAGTTTCTCAGTGAAATGAGAAAGGGGGGTATTTTTGAAAGTTGCCTAATATATAAGTAACTCAGGGCAGAGACATATTTCCTGTTCTCTATTCTCCATTCAATGACATGGATGGTTATAGTGATCACAGTGTCCCCTTGGATGGGGCGCATGCAAAGGAAATCAAGCAATTGACAAGTAAATGTGGAAAGAGTCTCAATATCTACCCATTTCCAAAAATAAATTTCTCAGTAATTTATGATAGATTTTAACTGAGATCCTGAACCTGTTGCATTGATGGGGTAAAGCCTGTTTAATGGTTATGATGTTGAGATGTATTTGGCCTTCACAAGCTGTTTATCGTGGGCGCCGTGACCTTGACTCCTCCAACACTGAGGACTGGAGAGCAAGCTTCTCGCAGTAGACAGGTCCTGCTAGGATTGCTGTGTTCATTTCTGGAAGTTCTGCAAATAAATGGAGTCTTATGGCAGCACAAACTGCTCAGCATTCAGGCAGAGAGACTGAACGAAGAGAGAACTTTAACAGTCGTTAAGCCCGAATGGGGCACTGGGGAGCACAACCATAAAATAATAGCCTGACGCTTCTCCTCGCCTTTTTATGGATCGCGCTGGGCGGATGGATTGTCATAATAAAGATAGACAGTGAAAGCTTTAATCTGTGCTACTCTAAAGCACCCTTTGGTGGGACCGGCAAACACAGTATTGGTGGGTTCGTTCCTAGGATGATATGAACCCCCACCATTATTTTTGATTAACACCATCTATGGACTCCCAGAGGCTGGAGAAAGGAATAAGCAATTAAATGAGAAAGGCGCTTTTAAGATAGATAAATTGAATCATATGTATGTGTTGCTGTCTGTGTGTGTGTGTGTGTGTGTGTGTCTGTGCGTGTGTGTGAACATACTGTGTGTGTGTATGTGTGTGTAGTCTTTGTATAAATGTGTTTAGACTGTAATACATATTTCCATATGTCTATTAGTGTGTATAGTATGACTTTGCTATGACATGTTAGTTTCTTACTGCATGTGTTAGAATGTGCTTGTCTGTGCATGTTATGGATGTATCTGTGTGCATTCAGTATGTGCTTTCGTGTGTGTGTGTATTTAATATAAATCCATAAGCAGAATATATCTATGTGAATGTATGTGTTTGTGTTGGCACGTTATTAACCCTATCTGTGCAGGCCAGGTTATATTTATCTTGTCGCTCTGATCTCTGTTAATGGATTCTATTGATAATCTCAGATATTTACAGTACTCAGTGATTGCTCAGACTGAACATGGGCATGGTGAGAGGCCGTACGCAGCTTGCTCTGGGTGTCTGACAATCACCTCATTTCTCATTGTGTTAGCAAAGCCAGCTTTTCAGACAATAATGTACAGCAATTGTGAAAGTTTGTGCTCGCTTGGTGGATTTTAATACATATGTGCTTTTTTGTATAATGTGTTGTGTGCATTAGGAAGGGATAATAAGACTATACACAGAATGGTGGTTCCATTCACCTGGCATAGTATTCCAAACCCCTATTAAACACCGCTTTGCTATTTCAGGAGAAACAAGGACATACAATTCATTAGCTTAAAAGAAAAAAAACTGAACGTGTTAAATACTAATCAAAGGGGATTCTGGGAGTTTGTCTAAGAGTGAGCAGCTTTATGTAAATGACATTTTTGCGTCCGATCACAAGGGAAATTAGCAGAGAAGTGAATGTTGTGGGAATTCTTTGGCAAAAGATTACAGCGAAAAATCTAATCAAAGTTTTCATTAAAATTTTCATTCTTTCCAGAGATGTTTAGGACACTTTAAAGTCTAATAGGCTGTGAGCGAACGCCTTGAGGTCTATTGGAGAGTCGGATGTTTAAAAGAACAATTTTCACCATTTAATGACGCGCGTGTCGCTATCGCCCTAGGTGACGCTGATAGAGAACGGCTCAATGAAACACTGGACAAACCGGTTTAACACATAGTGAGATGGACAGAATCCATGCCGTTAGATTAACCCTTGCAGAACATGGAAAGATATCGAGGGGCGCAGCAGATTAATATTTATAGTGACCCCCCAGCAGTAGCGGCCCCATATAATGATTCTCTCCATTGCTCCGTTAGCAGAAAAGTTGTCTCCAAGAATCAGAATTAAAAGGAGGCACATGTACTAAATTGGAACGTTTGGAGAATTAAGAAGATTTTTAGGGCAACATTTCTCATCTTGTAAATTGTTTGCAGATCAGCTATCTTGGCCTATAATTTGCAATTTCACGGTCATTTCTCCACTATTGCAAAGTTAGTTCACCATAAAAATAAGGTAGTGACAGCCTCAAAATGGTGAGGGGAGAGTGAAAGAGGGTGATCAGCATTATTAGGAGGAAAGACAAGTTCAGTTTTAGAGAGATTGAGTTTGAAAACGTGGGAGGATATCCAATCAGAAATGGAAGAAAGGCAAGCAGTGACACTTTGCAGGACGGCAGGGGAGAGGTCCAGGGAGGAGAGGTATATCTGAGTGTCATCAGCATACAGGTGGTAGTGGAATCCAAATGAGGTAATACTTTTGCCAAGAGAGGCAGTATAAAGAGAAAATAGAAGGGCACCAAGTACAGAGCCTTAGGGGACTCCAACAGAGACAGGACAAAGGGAGGAAGTATCATTAGAAAAGGAGACACAGAATGAATGTTGGGAGTGATAGGAGGAAAAACAAGAGAGGACAGAGCCACAGAGACCGAGTGATTGAAGAGTTTGGAGAAGGAGAACATGGTCAACAGTGTCAAAGGCAGCAGAGAGGTCAAGAAGAATTAGTATGGAGTTGTGCCCTTTGGATTTAGCTGTGATTAGGTTGTTAGTGACTTTAATAAGCGCAGTCTCAGTAGAGTGGAAGGGGCAGAAGCCAGATTGAAGAGGGTCAAGGAGAGAGTTGGAATTGAGGAAACAAGTCAGACGGGTAAAGACAAGTCTTTCCAGAAACTTTGAAGAAAAAGGTGAGCCGGGATATGGGACAATAGTTAGAAGGGGAGGACGGGTCAGGATTTTAATTTTTTTTAAGATGGGTACTACAGCAGCATGTTTTAGGGCAGCAGGGACAACACCGTAAGAGAGAGAGCAGTTGAAGATGCGTGTTAAGGAAGGCACAAGACAAGAAAGAATTGATAAGGTGAGACGGGACAGGATGTTGTAGTTTTGATGGTTGGTGCCCAGAAGGCAGCAGTACGCCAAATGCGAGGTACCAAACAGGGATGAGACAATCTCGTAGTCAGGGAAAGCCGAGGTCAGAGGCAGGCAGCGCAGGTTCAGAAATGTTATAACAGGTAGGTAGGTCAGGGATCAGATATGAACAGGATTCACAGAAGCGTACACACTGAAGAGCACAGTATAACTGAGGTAAGGGTTGGTTGTGATTATATAGAGGAGAGGTATCGACTGTCTTTTGGAGTTTCCACCTCTATGTGTGGGTCGAGCTGGTGACAGGAGCTTCCTGTGGGCCGCATGGACGTTGGCTACTCGTCCCTGCAGTTGACCATGCCAGAGTCCCTAGCATGTGCTGGGGGGGAGGCCGCATCGGCCACGGACGGAGACGTGACAAGGGACCCCTAGGTAAGTGCAATCATGACACATAGTTACAGATCTTACAGAATAACGGCGTATTGGAATAAAATTGAGACTGGTAATGAATGGTTCTGTAACAAGCTGTAAATTGCACGTAGAAGATTAATTCATACATTTATTCTAGAAAAAAATATACAAAAATATAAAACTATATAAAAGTACTAAAATCAAGATTACTATACTGTTTACATGGCAAAACATAACAATATAAAATACTACTAACTGAAACAGGTACCTGAAGGACAATCCTTTGTCACAATAGTCTGATAGTCAATTTCCATAATGAACCTTCGCCCTTCAAAGGGAATCGATGTACATTTACAGTGCAACGTGCGTTTAAATAGCCCTAGAAGTGTTTTGAAAATGACAAATAAATCACCGTATAAATATAATTGTTTAAAATAAATAAATGAATATATATATTATAGAGATACCTCATATCCATGAACCTTATTACAGCAAGAGATGATCCCTGCGGCTGTGATGTCCATATGTAATGTATCGGAGAATTATCCGTGTTACGCATGGCGTTAATATGTTACAATGATATTATTTTTTCTTGGTGACATATGGCACACGCTGCGCAGTGACAGTTGCGTTGCTGTGATCCGCTGTACCAGGAAGCTTACTGAGATTAGCAACAAGGCAAGAAAATACATGAACACGTCCTCAGCCCGTATTACTGATATTTATTTTCCACAGATTAGCATGTTTATATATTCCACAAGACCTTTATACATGTCCATAAAACAGGCAGTTTGAATGAACGCTCATCATTCTAATGCACTTATTATATATCAGACATAATGGCTGCCTGTTTTATTTACCCTGTCACTGCTGGAGTACCGCTATGCCTGCCACTCTCTAACTAATCAGACCCCACTTACATCTAATTGTTATTTAATCAAACATTCTGGCTGGAGAGATATTGTCACCAGTAAGGATTCCATCCATTATTCATGGTACTCAATACACTGTTTTATTAGCGGGAATTAATATCCTAATTTAAAATCCTGTGCCAGACTCTAAATCTGCATTGATTCTGGGTAAAACTTCTAAAATTGGAGCAATTACCATGGAAACCAATAAAACGGTTTGCTCTACGTTGACAATTTGTTTACTCAGAATTGCATTGGTTTTTTTTTCCCCCCAGTGGTGCTTGAACACCTCTCATCTAACTCTGAAAAATACTCAGACTCTCCAATTTTCCATTACAAAGGACAATAAAGGGAAACTGTCATAATTTAAAATAAAAGATAACGTGTTATAGAATCTGAATGTAGTACTTTGATTTGTATAAGTAAATAGCTTTTCTCGGTGAATCACCTGGCTTAACCTGATCCATGGGGGCAGCAACCGTTAAGTCCACATTGATTCGAAGCATTGCTTTCCCAACCAAAGACAAGCTGGGGACATGCGCCAGTGACAGCCATCTCACAGTGCACTGACAGTTTGCGTGTACTCCAGTAGGATAAGTCATTCATGTGACGATGTTAAGATGGCCGCCTACATGAAGTAAGGGTAAGCCAAGAGATGCACTTAGAAAAACATGTATTTACTGATATATGTGCATTAAAGCATATTATCCGCATAAACAACATTAGATGTAATTGTTTACATTAAATATTAATTAATAACATTACGTGTTTAGCTTTATCGGTGAACTGGTCCAGTCTGTATATCTCAAGGCAATCATTTAAAGAAACCATTTTATTCTACTTTTTACAAAGCACCCAAGTACCCCACTATAAAGGATTACTATAGGGTCAGGAACACAAACATGTATTCCTGGCCCTATAGTGTTAAAACCACCATCCATTCTCCCTGCCCCCCTTACTCCACTAACTATAGTAAAATCTTAACTTGTATTCAAGTCTGCAGCTGCTGCATCTGCCCCTGATCTGCCTGATTGGCTGACAACATCAGAAGTGATTATCTGAGCCAATCACAATGCTTTCCCATATGATTGGCTGAGACTGTGAAGGAGACAGACCAAGGGCAGAGCGAGCACAAGCCAATCAGCATCTCCTCCTAGAGATACATTGAATCAATGCATCACTATGAGGAAAGTTCAGTGTCTCCATGCAGAGGGTGGAGACATTGAATATCAGTCACACTGTGCAGCACTGCCCCAGGAAGCACCTCTAGCAGCCATCTGAGGTGTGGCCAGTGAAGTTATCCCTAGGCTGTAATGAAAACACTGCATTTTCTCTGAAAAGACAGTGCTTACCGCAAAAAGCCTGAAGGGAATGATTCTACTCACCAGAACAAATTCAAAAAGACGTGGTTGTTCTGGTGACTGTAGTGTCCCTTTAACTCATAATTGACATGTTTTGGACCCTATCCTTCCCTGCCTACGTGCTGTTGGTTGTTATCAGTCGGTCTTCTCTCTCCATTGGCAATAAATCTACTATCACATCCCAATCCAGGGGTTCTGGATGTAGGCAGCTAGGATATTATTAGAGTGCCCGGCCATTTTCTACAATTATATATATATAAATGTGTGTGCCATGCACTGGTTAGCAGATCTGCCAGTTCTTAAATGATGAACCCATTAAACCCAACCATCTCCACCCAGAGTAACGTTTCTCTTATCAACAAAATAAAGACATCAGAATTCTTATTTTTTAGTCATAAAGGAAACCTGAAATGTCAAGTTTTGTGGTATTTTTGCTTTTTAGCTCATGCTTGGAAATGGGCTGCTAAAAAAAAATAAAAAAAATGAAACTGACATTAATCCTTTCACTTTTGGCTTTTATTGTGGACCCGCTGTACATTGTTTGAAAAGGTCATGCGGCACGTATTATTAATATGTACTGTTTTCATGGTTGTTTTCGGAAACTCTTTATGGCTTTTCTGGCAATGTTACAATTAGTATTTTTATTTTTCTGAACTATAAAAGGTGATCTTTTTTTTTTTTTAAATCTCGGAGGTGTAACCCTCCGTCACCACATACTCCCTTCTGTAACCTTGACCTTTTTTTTCGTACTCTATTTCAAGATCGTCACAGTGATGTTGTCTGATATTTTGCAAATCTCTTTCTTCATGATATAAGTAGCAAAATATATGTGCATAAATCCATATACATTAACTAATTTCCTCCATGTATGTACACATCTGAAAGTATGATAAGACAAAACGGGCTAGGATAGAAATATTTACTAAAAGAACCGCTAATCTTGGATAGCAGCCATATTTCACTTTATTTATTCGGTGGGCGGGGGGGGGGGGACCGTGTCAATTTTCCCTTTTTTGCTCACAGTAGTGAAATATTACAGAGTAACAGACTCGGAATGCTGGAATTAAATCTCATTACTGGAGCTGCAGAGAGTGTTTCTCAATTGGACCTCGGCCTCCCGCTGGGTCTAAATGAAATTAAAGCCACTCAGTGAAAAATATGCCAATTTTATGGATAGCGACAAAACAGCACAATATGGGCATTGTGTGCTGCATTTTTGCAATTTATTCTCTGGTTTCAACATCATCATGGAGACAAAGTACCGAATCAACAACATAAATGTCTTAAATAATTTTATCTGAAAAATATTATTATTTTTTTAATCTCCACTACAGCTATTAGCTACGTGAATAATTTAAGAATCCTTATTAGTAAAATAAATAAGTTTTACTATTGGCCCAGCCTTTATATATGCCGGGTGGTGGTGTGGGGGCGTAGGATGTTTGGGGTGGGAGGCAGAGAGGAACCCACTAGGGAGGGTCTTCCTAGCACAACTAATGGATTTACTCGTGAATGATTAAAAGGTGCTGACTTTGAATAAACTGTGAATTGTTAGGAGAGATTTCAAGAGATTTCAAAGTGAATTTCAGGCCAATTAATTGATTTGAAATCAGACTTGGAAAGTGTAAAAATTGGAATTAACTTTACATTTATTTTAACTTAACAATTGTCATTTTAGTGAAAATGTTTGTGTTTGTAAATGCCAGCAGATGTTTTTTTCCTGCTTTCTCTTGTATGTCACAGTCATTGTACCACCCTGCACCCTTCCTATTAAAACATCTCTTTAAAGAGACCGTGAGATCATTGTTATGAAGTAGGTGCTGGTTTCACATGGCGCGGCTCGATTCGTGTATGACTCTGCCTAATATTTGGAATAGAAATGATGGGGATTCGATTTGCGGCCTCGAATTCAACTGTTTGTGAACACGGATATTAATCCCTCGGCAGCGTTCCACTTTCTTTCTGGGCGGTAATAAGGTAATTATTCTTTATACTAATCGCACAGTCCTGTTCAGACAAAAATAATTTGCATTAATAAGCTTAGAGCCAATGAGAGAGAAACAATGTAAACGAAGCTTGGATTACCGTGGGATTAATCCCACCTAATACACAGGACTTCAGCAAATTCATTAGTAGACAGTGTTTAAAATAATAATAAATACTTAACTAATCAACATCATTAGGGGACATAATGCGAGCACTTCATTTAAACAAGCATTAGATATCAGCCATGGAGCGAGCGGCAGAGGGCACTCAGTACCTCAATATGCAGAGGGTATCTCTCCAGATACAAGGTTTAAAGGGATATTGCGGGCACCATAACAACCTGAACTCAACTACAGCTATAAGGTTATGGTGTAAGGAGGTCCCCTGTCTCCCCGCACACAGTGTATTATAACTGCAGCTATAAGGCTATGGTGTAAGGAGGTCCCCTGTCTCCCTGCACACAGTGTATTATAACTGCAGCTATAAGGTTATGGTGTAAGGAGGTCCCCTGTTCCCTACTATATCTGGCTGCTGCCACTGATCCAAAAGGTTAGACAGACCCACTATTTGTAGAATACTCAGGGATCACAGCAGACACTAATATTTATTAGAATAAACCCCCTAGATCGAGCACAGTGATAATTTAGACTAAACGGCTTCGAACATTAGTCCATGATATATTAATATATTACAACATGTGACAAATTCAGTTTGGTTTTCATGATATTTCCCCTTTAACATCTTGGAGAAAATGACTCAGTGATATCATTATCCATATAATATCGTGAATAAAATAACTCAGTGATATCATGAACATATTACAGCAATATATCCTGTGTCAGAGTATTACCACCAGCTCCAAGTAGCTTTTATCCATTCGATCTAAGCTTTGTTTTTCCTTTTTTTCACATTAACGTTCGGTTCAATCAACAATACAATTATGGCGTGTTAATCTCACTCACAGAAAGATCTGAGGAACGGAGAGAAAAGAAACATTAAAATAACTAGCGAGGGGTGTGGGAAATAAAGGGGGTTCTGAGCTTAACCTGCTGCTTACTGCATGGAGATAAGCTCAGAAGAAAAGGAGCGTTCTGAGCGTAGCACGCTCTGTGCGTGGGATAAACATCTCGCTAACACTTGACTGGGCCCCGTCGCTCTGCATTAATGTGGTTTGTGTACCCTGCGGAGGGTAATAAGGGTTCATTTCGGTTCCAGCAAATCACAAGACGATTCATTCTGTTCCAGGCCCAGAGTCTCTGGGGGAGAAGGGTTTGTAAGTGAAGGACCCGTGCTGCCATATCCTGACGACGCTCGATCGCGGATGTTAAAATAAGAATGGTAATGAATGACTGCACATTGCATCTACCTCGGCTTTTCTTATCACACGACACAGAGCAAAGTAATGATGTGTCGCAGGGAATCTCCAATCTGGTGATTTCAGATTTTTGGACTTCCTTAACTAACCAACTCGCTGGACATTGTAGAAAACTGAAAAAGAAAATGTAAATTTATTACATAATAGTAAAATCGGAAGCACTCTCCAAATTAGTTACATGTGATGTCACATTTTCACTTTTTGTAGAATACACAGAAAAATCCCTCACATACAATCCAAGTGCTCCAGGCCCAGGGTTGACACATCCCAATTTAGCAGATATGAAGAAAGCCAGGTTCAGGCACGTATTGCAAAAAAAGCTGATTTATTGGAAGTAAGGAGCAACATTTTGGTCTGCACAGAGGCCTTTGTCAAATTTTTTATGACATCTAAATTACCCTCGATCCTCCTGATCTTCGGAAAGACTGGCTCTGCTACCCATTGTAGGGAGGATTGAGGGACAGGGGATCATAAACGGTGCTGATGCTGCACTATTAATGGTATTCAGGGCATGTAATTCCATATGTGAGGGCGACTGGCCTATGGGCAGCCCTGATTGGCTGTCATGGTGGCCCAAATGCTGATGCTTCTGTTTTGTCTGGTGGCATGAAGTCAATGATTGTGTGACTGACGTGCCCACCAGAAGGCCCTCTTCTCATTCTCCTGATAGCACGCTTGTCAGAGCCACCGTTTTTGCTGCTATTATACCATTCAGCTATTTTTGCCAAAAGACTGCAAAACCTGTGTCAATTCTCCACAATCAGAATCAGAATTCAAATTCACTTAATAGAAAAGGGTAATAAATTGAAAATATGAATGGCAAAAATAGCTGATATGGAAAAGTTATTTGATATTTTTTTATCTTTTTTAGTAACGGTACTGTTTAGGGTTCTCTTAGCTTGTTTAGTGAATAAGTTCCATATTATGATAGTAACACACAGATTTAACAGCGTTCACATGACAAGTAACATCCCCATGATGCATTGCACAAAGATAGAGCACTTGAAGGATCTAGACAGGGGAAACCAACTAACCCGGTATTTTCTGTCAACGTGTTTTAAATGACAGGTTAAAGGAAATTGAAATGCTTCTACTTGCTGGCGTTCACCAGACAGAGCATTCCTGTATATTACCTAATTACTTCATGGGGCAAAACGGAAATGAGGAACTCCCCGACATATGCTAATAAAATCCGGACTATGGGACACTGTCAAATTTATGGTTATAAGCATTGCAGGAGAAAAGGCTTCATTTCTGTAGATTAAAATATTCATTTGAGTTAAGACTATAAATCTTTGTTCCGTGTGCCTGTGTCTCACAGTCACCTTCCTTCTGACAGCGTCCATTCAATATGGGGAATTATTACAACGGCGCAGAATTTGGAAATGTTATTAATTTGTAATATTAATTTTATAATGCTCTGCACTTTACAAAGACTTAGAATGTAAAGGCAAGTTTTAGAAATAACTACCACATGTTTAATTGATACATTGATAAAATTCACTATTTTGGTAAATAATTCTAATTTATATTAAGAAAAGGAAAGCTTTGAATGAATTGATATAGGGAAACACACAAAGAGACTTTTTTTATTGTGTGCATGTGGCAGTAAACGCAAGCCACGGCCAAAAGAAGTCCATCTGCCTATCCCATGTCCATGAGACTGGCCCTGCGTAGCATTGTGGCGCTAACCAGATCCTCCTTGCAAGAGGCCGTGAGCATGGACTAAGTTTTCAAACCAGACTAACACGGTTTGACTTCTTTTTGTGGGTTGGCACCATAATTACTAGAGCAGTCTAGAGTTGATATGGTACTTGGAGTGTAATCCAGTCCTACACCACCTGTCCATGCCTTGCATTGCTTTAAAATAAACGATTTGTCTATCTGTTTGTATCATCGGCAGCGAGATGATACGTACTGCTGAACGCGCAGTCTAACGCAGTTCTTTGCAAGTATCAATTGCAAATTGTATTCATAATTTGTTTACCATGATAGTCCTCCTTTGACATATTACAATCAACATTTGGTGGTGTCCGCCAGACCCTTAAACAGAGCTTGGTGATATATTTTGTGAATTCTGGTATGGTCGTAATACCTCCCTCTGCGGCAGCTCAGAAGTCCCTTACTGCCAAGGAGTTCCCTAGATTTGGAGACTCTGCGGCTTAGCCATGAAATACAGTTTGAGTCAAATCCACTCCTGGCAGGATATAAAGGCGTATATCAAATTATAGCTCTCCAGCTTGAAACCGTCGTAAGCTTCCGAGATTCATAGCCCAGGAGAAGAACGCACAAGACCATCATTTGATCTAAGGAATGAATAACGCGCCTTAGCCGCCATTTGTCATAACTATCAAAGTCTTTCTTTATGTGGGATAATCTGTTTTTTGGGGTACTGTTTTGACAGTTTAAGAATGACTGCTACCTCTGTCCTAGCGATTTATTCTTTCTGCTTCATTTCACAGAGATTCATAATTCTCATTCGGAATGCTTTTTCCCAGTTATATTTCTAGGCAATATCTGATACTAGCACACAAAGTATCTCTGAAGGGAGATTGCTGTTATATATCTGGAATTTTATGGGTATTAACCCTATGAGTAGTGGTATTATTCTGTAGCAGGTAGCCTGCCTTGATCACTGCGCTTCAAATACTGGATCTCCTTCAACTATTTTTTTCTTCTCCAAATTGGTTCTTGTTGAATAAACCTGATAATTAAAAAAATCAGCAACGGAACAGTGCACCAATAATTCTTCACCTTGCAGTGTCAATAATATGTTGCAAAGAAAAGTAGACTTTATTGACTGACAGTCAGTTACATATCCTGGTACGCGCAAGGCTTCTTCACGTAGCCAGGCCACGATTGAAGCAAATTATCTGAAAACACCGAATTGTTAGTCTAAATATAGAAACTTATATTAAAGAGATTAACGCATATTGGAAAGTGCATACCACTGGAAACTAATAAAAAGATTTCCATGATGGGAAAATAGATTTTAAAAAATGATCGTATTTGTGCCTCTAGTCAGGCTGCAGATCTTGTCGAGAGCTCGGCTAGTCCAGTTCCACTTACTGCTTGCAATGTTAAATGCAGGAGGGATAAGGAGATGGACTTACAGACACATGAAGCAAATAAGCAAATGAAAGTTCATAATAGCATTCAAGACATTGGTCAGACAGTTGCTAAAATCACATGAATTCTATATTTGCTTATTCTTATTTATTTGAATGCATTGCACTCTATCATGATATTCTTACCGAGAGAATTAATAAGTAATGAGAAGGACAGCGAGCTCAAAAGGCATAAGACATTTTAATATATTCCTTTATATCCCATAATCTAACCCATACGCTGTGTTAGGCACAAATTATTATCGGAGAACGTTCACTTTCTAAGAATTTATAAAATTACATTTTCTTATCAATATATTTAACGCATATGTATTTGTGAAATTTGAAAAATAAAATTAAACATAGAAATCCACACATCTTCATCCTGCAACTGGGCGCCTCCATCTTAGCTCCCTGTCAGTCATTGTTACAAGCCCCGCCCTTTACACCTGGCACTCAGCATGGAGAGAGCATACAGAGGAGGAGAAATGAAACAATGTTACTATTTCTCCTCTTCATTTGCATAGTGTGCCCTGCCTGTGCCTTGTCTGTGATATTAATTTAAAAGAAAACAGAGAAAAATGTAGAAAAGATTTGCAGAAGTTATAGGTGATTATATATAATTGGTGTAAAAATAGTGTCAGTTCCTCTTTATAGAAGATGAAATGAATGTCATGTTTATCGGAGCTGTATTTGTATGTTGCTATTCACTAAGCACAGCAACCCTTCCCGGGGCATTGATAATTTAAGCATCGTATGGATAGAGAGAGCTAGCCTGGTATGTTGTAACTCGCGGATCGGTAGAGACTGGTGGTACTTTGAAATGTGAATAAAAAAAACTAGTTATAAAATAGCTCCAATTTCAGATGCGCTATATGAGTTTAAATTTCGCAAGTCAGTTCATGCTCATGGCGACTTGCTGACAGACCCCAGTGTGAACTGATTAAATGGTACATACATTCTGCATTGGGAAGTGAGCTTGTTGTAGTCTAGGCTGAGATACGGGCATTTGCTGTAATTCTCAGGTGACATTTATTATTTGTATTGGTAAATGCCCGTATCTCCTGAGTTCTCTTTGCTTTCCTGTTATTAACAATCATGATGTTGATTGGCCGTTGACTGTTGGAAGTCACTCAAAGAACTTTCTAAGCAGAAGCACGAAACAGCACTCACAGGTGGGGGAGCGTCATCATGCTCACAATTTCTTTCCTCAGTGCGATGCAAAGTCTTTCTTTTTCAAAACTTTAAACAGTTTGGGGATTTTGCATTGGCCGATCCTGTTATGAAGGGCAGTGACAGTTGGGTGTTAATTGGCTGCTTTTGGTCCTTGGATGCCCGTTATATTTTTCTGTTTTTCTGGACGCTACTTGTTCTGAAGCGTTAGTTAACAGCGAATCAGCACACCCTCAGGGTCGGCTCAAGATTTTTTCTTATGCTCAAATAGTGAATAGGAAAATCACTAGTCACCATGAATTGGCCAGATATTACTTTTTTAAGCAGTAAAGGTTAACAGCAATATAGAAAGGGTAGTAGATACATGGAATAGCCTTCCAGTGGGAGTGGTAAAGGGTAACGGTGATATAGAAAGGGTAGTAGATGCCTGGAATAGCCTTCCAGTGGAAGCGGTAAAAGCTAAAAGTGATATAGAAAGAGTAGTAGAGACCGGGAATAGCCTTCCAGTGGAAGCAGTAAAGGCTAACAGTAATATTGAAAGAGTAGCATTCCAGTGGAAGTGGTAACGACAAACAGTGATATAGAAAGGATAGTATATACTAATGGCTAACAATCATATTGAAAGGGTAGTCAATACCTGGAATGGCCTTCCAGTGGGAGCGGTAAAAGCTAAGAGTGATATAGAAATGGTAGTAGATACCTGGAACAGCCTTCCAGTGGGAGTAGTAAAGGCTAACAGTAATATAGAAGTGTAGTAGATACATGGAATAGCCTTCCAGTGGAAGCAGTCACAGTGATATAGAAAGGGTAGTAGATACCTGGAATAGTCTTCCGGTGGGAGCAGTAACAGTGATATAGAAAGGGTAGTAGATACTTGGAATAGCCTTCCAGTGGGAGCAGTAACAGTGATATAGAAAGGGTAGTAGATACCTGGAATAGCCTTCCAGTGGCCTTCCAGTGGGAGCGGTAAAAGCTAACAGTGATATAGAAAGGGTAGTAGATACCGGGAATAGCCTTCCAGTGGGAGCAATAAAGTCTGCTTTTAGCAGTATGGCTCACCATTCCTATGTCTCAGAGTTCTGACTGTATGCAGATTCATGCATTAGCCTGGCACCCTGTACTAATAATTAGGCAGTTCTAAATATATATATAAAAAAATATTTTAAGCATGATTTATTGATGGAACCTTTTTCTGTATGTCATGCACAGTTGTTGCCAAGATTATGGGTCATTTAAAAAAAGAAAAAAAAAGAAAAGAACAAAAATTTATTGAGTGACAGTTGCAAATAACATTTTGTAAAGTGAACCAGTTATGAATAATACAGATTGAGTAACCAGTTCTGTTTGCAAATCAAGCGATACTAAGTTATTCTGTTGTACACTGTTTGAAACTTGTTTTGTCATAGCTGCCAAGACTACAAAGTTCAGTACGGCTGCCCACGCAGCCACTCACACTCCAAGATGCACACAACTGATCTGTATGTTTAAGGAAGTCAGGCTAGGTGTGGAGGAAGCAATTTTCATGAATGTCTATTAATATCTAATTTTACTGTAGAATTCCCAGCATAAGACTTGGATTGAATAAGTAACTGTCTGAATATGAACTTTCTGTTGACACAAATTGTGCATAAGTGAATCCCTCGATGGATGACATTGAGAACAAACACAAACCCCATCGCCGTGACCTGAGTTAACACATTGATAAATCAGACCTGCCTGCACACTAAGGTCTCACGGTGTTTCCAAGAATAATCACTGGTGATGTTATCGCTGCTATTTAGCAATCAGTGCGTATTGTTTCTCACTCCAGGCCAGACAGCTGACTGAATGGGGAGTTTCTTACAAATGAAGTGTGACCTTTCCTCAGAAGTACACATTATGTAAATTCTGCCAAATGTGTCCTTCACACAGCAGGTGACTGTGATACAGACAGAAGGACTAAAAGAAGAACTGACAACCGATTTCTCAATATAGGAGTACAGCACAGTATTCTAAACACATCTGCAGGTTATACTGTGAATGTGAAGGTTCATGACAGTCACGTCAGTCCCATGATACCATAGTTACACAGTAATCTAGGAAGCAAAAAGACTCTGATCCATCAAATTCAACCTTTAAAACAAATCTTTTTATGCTGTCGATCCCAAAGAATGCAACAAAAATATCAATTTGAAGTTACCGCCAATTATTCCCAAAAAAGGAAACAAATTCTTTATTGACTCCATAGTAGCAATCAGATATCTGACCTTGGATCCACAAGGTGTCGTGACATGAGGCCCATAAGGAGTGTTATTAAAACTACGTGTTGCAATCTACTGTAGAGTTACAATTGTATTTCTTTGGAGGATATCATCATTATTGATACAAATCTGGGTTCATGGGGGGGGGGGGCGGAGGTTATTTGCTCTCCCGACGCCATCCTACAAAAACTCTCTATTTGTATCACAAGTCAGTTCTGCCATCATCACTATTTTCACCTCTAGTAAAGCACGGTCTCTATTGCTCAATTGCATATTGAACATATACACATTACTTGTATACATATACACATATACATGTGTAAAAAAATGTTTTATCAAAAACTGACCGTTTGAACGGCATAAAGGAGCAGAACTTATATCAAAGCGTTGAGTTAGTCATTATATATATATCATCAAAGGATCACGCTAACACTAGAAATACATTCATTTATTACTTTAGACCCAGCGACCATAATGCTAAACGTGCTTGTAAGGCAGGACTGAGACAGCCTCCTCACAACATCCGCTCCACTTGCAATGAGATTGTGGATATTTATGATCTGTGGTCCAGCTGTGGAGCTACAGTGCATGCACAGAAATTGCTGCACTCCGCCAGTCCGGTGCTTCGGCATTAAAAGTATTACTGACATTCAACGTCATCATTCTGTGTGTGATAACACTGAATGTGAAGACCTTAAAAAAACAGACATACAAAGGAGAAAGCGGCTCTAGTGTCTGTTAGTCTGTTCTCGTACAAACATTAAACATTGCTCTTTCTCAGAAACGCAGGATTTTACATTGTTAAAGGAGCAGCATTGTGCGCCGAGAGCACTACATTAAGATGCTTCTTAGATTAAATGGTTAAATTACCCTCGCTGTGATTGTACTAGGAAGAAAACATGCACTGCAGAACTATACCATTAAACATGGCGATTTGTTTGGTTTCAGAAAATATACTTTACCATTACAGGTTATTATATTAATGGTGTATGGAATTAATTATTGATACTCTGTTTTTAATTCTCCTGTTATATTATGGTCTTTCCCCCATTGACATTACATAAAACAATGTCAGATTGCGTGTCTGCCTTCTCATAGGTCCTGCAGTTTATACATTACCCATCGCAGACTTGTCAATCGCTGTATAAAGTGATTAATCAATAGCGAGGTATTAGGGTATAGATCACTCCAATGTCATTTTTAAGACGCGTTTAGCCTAGTGAATTGAATTGATATTACGCATTAAACTAAACTCTGCAGTGAGACCGCCAATAAAACACAGACATTTTATCAGGATTATTAAAAAAATACAAAGACAGATTAAAAGCAGCTTTACCTCCCACTCTACTACATGTCTCTGATTATATTGTTACTTATTATGTAGTTGTTTGGCTGTATTAGTGAACTGTTTCTCCTGCCTCCACCTGCTCACCTTCTTTTTCTAATTTTTCATTTTGTGTATTCTCCCTAATCCTTTAACACCCCATAACCATCAAACACCTACATTCTAATCATCCATTGACATCAAGTCCCCTTATATTCCTATATACCCCACTACCTCGCTACACCTCACTCTAACCATTAAACCCACAGACCATCCTAACCCGTAATCTCTTCCATACCCCATCCTTTACATCTTCTGCCATCATTCTACCACTATGTTACCTTCTATCAGTAAGCCCAAACATTCCATCTGTCTTTTTGTACTTTTCCCAGCGGTCTGGGGGTCACTAGAGGAGTGTACATTCCCCAGTAAGCTCAGTTCTATAATTAAAGGACCACTATAGTGCCAGGAAAACATACTCATTTTCCTGGCACTATAATGCCCTGAGGGTCCCCCTCCCGCCTGGCTGGATGGAGAGGAAGGGGTTAAACTTACCTCTTTTTCCAGCGCCGGGCAGGGAGCTCTCCTCCTCCTCTCCTCCCTCTTCTCCTCCTCTTCGGCTGAATGTGCATGCGCGGCAGGAGCTGCACGCGCATTCAGCCGGTCCATAGGAAAGCATTCTCAATGCTTTCCTATGGACGCTGGCGTCTTCTCACTGGGATTTTCACAGCAGTGAGAAGCACGCAAGCGCCTCTAGCGGCTGTCAAGAGACAGCCACTAGAGGCTGGATTAACCCATTTATATACATAGCAGTTTCTCTAGCAGATTAACCCTAGCTGGACCAGGCACCCAGACCACTTCATTAAACTGAAGTGGTCTGGGTGCCTATAGTGGTCCTTTAACTCCTCCAGCAGCCTCTAGACCACCAAGGAAGCATCACTAATCTCCTCACCCAGGAAGGAACAGAGAGGCGTGCCAAATGCCATCTGTCTGTCCAAAAGTAACATATATAGAAACAATTTTATTTAGTTAATGTGCTTACATTTAACAAAAAAACAAAATCAAGGCTCATTTCTTAACACTGCCCCATTCTCTGAAGCTATAAATTGCAGTCCTCCTAAACCCCCTTCTAATGGATGTGACCCAATAAGCACATCATGGCTCCCCCTCCACCATTAACATCATGACAATGCCAGTGTAGCATCCTTGACACACAAACGCGCAAAATGAATTCACTGCTAATCAAAGGGAACAATATGGGAACGCTTTGTGTTGCAAGAGAATATTCTCTTTGTTCCAAAGAAGAAAAGCGAAAAAAGAAAACTAACAAGAAACAAAGAAAATAATTAATGAAATTAAAATCCCAGTCTCACGGTCCCTATCTCTTATTTCAAGTTTGGCGTCTGAAATATTCATGGTTTCTCGTCTGTAAACACCTCTCATCAAAAAGAAACCCAGAGTTTTGAAACCTTAAACAGAAACTTTTAACAGAGTTTAGGGATTGCGCAAAGAGAGCTTATCTAACTCTCCCGGCTGCGCTGGCTCGTTAAGTGGGAAAAACGTGACGGTTATTCTCTGCCTCCTACAATGGGTTAGCTTTGGGAGCACTGAAGGGACCTCTGAACTCTCTCCATATTTTAGCCTGCGCCATGAGCCTATTATTCAGCCAATTTCACAAGAGAAACAAAACATGATACACAAAAGGAAAATTTCAAGTATTAAATCCATTGTTCTCTGAAAAGGCTTGTACTGTACACCGATAAGACAGACATTACCCTGTGCACTAATGGATCCACAAGTTACATCACCACAAACCGCAGAAAAAGGACAACATAACCTGATCAGTGTCACAACCAAAGAGAAGAGTGATCCCAGGGTTGCAAACCCTTAAGTGGAGCAAAGTATTAAATATGAAGCAGTCGCCATGGTAACTAGTAGAATACTATAGATGATTCAAGTGGTTTCCATGGTGATTGCCCCAGTTTTGGAAAAAAAAGAGTTAAATTACAGTGTATCTATATTATATTTATAAAGCACTAACAGGTGTACTCAGTACTTTACAGGTTACGTTACATTACAGTAGAGGGAGGTACAGTAAGTGCAGTAGGTATACAGTGTATGTATATTATATTTATATAGCATTAACAGGTATACTCAGCACTTTACAGGTTACATTACAGTAGAGGGAGGTACAGTAAGTGCAGTAGGTATACAGTGTATGTATATTTTATTTATATAGCACTAATAGGTGTACTCAGCACTTTACAGGTTACATTACAGTAGAGGGAGGTACAGTAAGTGCAGTAGGTATACAGTGTATGTATATTTTATTTATATAGTGCTAAAAGGTGTACTCAGCACTTTACAGGTTATATTACAGTAGAGGGAGGTACAGTAAGTGCAGTAGGTATACAGTGTATGTATATTATATTTATATAGCGCTAACAGGTGTACTCAGCGCTTTACAGGTTACATTACAGTAGAGGGAGGTACAGTAAGTGCAGTAGGTATACAGTGTATGTATATTTTATTTATATAGCGCTAACAGGTGTACTCAGCGCTTTACATGTTACATTACAGTAGAGGGAGGTACAGTAAGTGCAGTAGGTATACAGTGTATGTATATTATATTTATATAGCGCTAACAGGTATACTTTACAGGTTACATTACAGTAGAGGGAGGTAAGTAAGTGCAGTAGGTATACAGTGTATGTATATTTTATTTCTATAGCACTAACAGGTGTACTCAGCACTTTACAGGTTACATTACAGTAGAGGGAGGTACAGTATGTGCAGTAGGTATACAGTGTATGTATATTTTATTTATATAGCGCTAACAGGTGTACTCAGCGCTTTACAGGTTACATTACAGTAGAGGGAGGTACAGTAAGTGCAGTAGGTATACAGTGTCTGTATATTTTATTTATATAGCGCTAACAGGTGTACTCAGCACTTTACAGGTTACATTACAGTAGAGGGAGGTACAGTAAGTGCAGTAGGTATACAGTGTATGTATATTTTATTTATATAGTGCTAACAGGTGTACTCAGCACTTTACAAGTTACATTACAGTAGAGGGAGGTACAGTAAGTGCAGTAGGTATACAGTGTATGTATATTATATTTCTATAGCGCTAACAGGTGTACTCAGCACTTTACAGGTTACATTACAGTAGAGGGAGGTACAGTAAGTGCAGTAGGTATACAGTGTATGTATATATTATTTATATAGCGGTAACAGGTGTACTCAGCACTTTACAGGTTATATTACAGTAGAGGGAGGTACAGTAAGTGCAGTAGGTATACAGTGTATGTATATTATATTTCTATAGCGCTAACAGGTGTACTCAGCACTTTACAGGTTACATTACAGTAGAGGGAGGTACAGTAAGTGCAGTAGGTATATAGTGTATGTATATTATATTTATATAGCACTAACAGGTGTACTCAGCACTTTACAGGTTACATTACAGTAGAGGGAGGTACAGTAAGTGCAGTAGGTATACAGTGTATGTATATTTATTTATATAGCGCTAACAGGTGTACTCAGCACTTTACAGGTTACATTACAGTAGAGGGAGGTACAGTAAGTGCAGTAGGTATACAGTGTATGTATATTTTATTTATATAGCGCTAACAGGTGTACTCAGCACTTTACAGGTTACATTACAGTAGAGGGAGGTACAGTAAGTGCAGTAGGTATACAGTGTATGTATATTATATTTATATAGCGCTAACAGGTGTACTCAGCACTTTACAGGTTACATTACAGTAGAGGGAGGTACAGTAAGTGCAGTAGGTATACAGTGTATGTATATTTTATTTATATAGCGCTAACAGGTGTACTCAGCACTTTACAGGTTACATTACAGTAGAGGGAGGTACAGTAAGTGCAGTAGGTATACAGTGTATGTATATATTATTTATATAGCGCTAACAGGTGTACTCAGCACTTTACAGGTTATATTACAGTAGAGGGAGGTACAGTAAGTGCAGTAGGTATACAGTGTATGTATATTATATTTATATAGCGCTAACAGGTGTACTCAGCACTTTACAGGTTACATTACAGTAGAGGGAGGTACAGTAAGTGCAGTAGGTATACAGTGTGTGTATATTTTATTTATATAGCAGTAACAGGTGTACACAGCACTTTTAAAAGGGGGTTTTAAATTTGAAGACATTACCCTATAGAGGGCAGGGTTGGAAACGTATATTATTTGTGAAAATAGCACTTTAAGTGTGTAGCCATTGCCTGCTATGTGTCCTTGAATAAAAGAATTAAAATTTGGCTGGTTTCAGAAAACGTTACACTTTTGTGGAATTCCTTCTTCCTGGCACTGTGCTGTATCTCAGATGGCGCCCTGGAGATGGGTCCAGTCCAAAAAATGTAATATCTATTATTAGTGCTTAAATAAATAATTTCTAAAAAGAAAGTGTCTTGCTCAAGGACACAGGGAGAATCTGCACTTGGATTACCACCAAATGAAATCCCAAGGAACACTGTGACATTACTAACTCCCTCCTCCAGTCCCTTAGAGATATTATATGACCTAATTAATATATTTTTCTCACGATTAAGTAAAATACTGTACACATAAGGGAGGCAGGAGCTAATTAATCTGCTTTTTCCACACCAAAGTGAGGAGGTGACACGCAGGCAGGGATACTTCCTCTACTTAATACCAGAAAGCTGTCGCACAGGGTTAATTACGTCTGCCAAGGAAAGGATTTGAGATAATTTATTAATTACGGAAATGGAGTAACTCTGCATTAACCAGCAACATGTGCTTTAATTCCAAAGCTTAATAATTAGACAGAGAATATCATTCATGGATCTTATGCTACAAACTGCAAAGTATTTACTGGAGGTTATTTTTTGCAAAGAAAAAAGGATAAAAATATAAATGTCATTCCTGACTGATATCAGTCCAATGCTGGCGGCCTAAGACCCCAATTATATATTTTATCATATATACAGTATCTCACAAAAGTGAGGACACCCCTCACATTTTTGTAAATATTTTATTATATCTTTTCATGTGGCAACACTGAAAAAATGACACTCTGTTACAATGTAAAGTAGTAAGTGTACAGTTTGTATAACAGTGTCAATTTGCTATCCCCTCAAAATAATTCAACACACAGCCATTAATGTCTAATCATTTGGCAACAAAAGTGTTGTACTCACTTCTGTGAGATACTGTATATACAATGTATATTAATCTGCTTCTGTAACGTAAAGCGGTTGTTTCAACTTTATTTGTAAGTTCCAGTGAATTGTCATGGTATTTATTTATTTTTCTAATGTTTTTTATTATTTTTGTGCGTTGCCTGTCAATAACCGAAAGCCAGCCTTGTCTATTTTGCTGAATGCCCCGCTCCATCTGAGAGTGATTGAGTGATGGTTTCACCGTACAGGTCATATTTGGTCTACGGATTTTAAACTCTGCCTCGCCCCGCCCATTCCGCCATTACACACACTGTTTATCTGGAAATGAGATTCACATACACTAGAAGTGACGGGGATAGACAGTCTTGCCCTGGGGTATCACCTACTGATCCGAAGACCCTTATAAACAGTGTCAGTGCTGCCATCTTCAGGTTGTGTTTAATTACGTGCGTGTGTCTCTATATAATATAATTCCTTCCATTTGGAAAGTGCAAAACACATTATAAATACTGTTACATAAAGACAGAATACAAAAGGTATTTACACAAAGAATTAATTGATTTTTAGTTCGCCTTCAAATATGTTCTGGAAAGCTGCAACAAAGCAATGTGTTACGATCATGTAACAGATAGTTAAGCATTGAGGGTTATTTTACACATGTTTTTATTTGAGATGCAGAGAGAAAGCTGTTGAGAGTTTTCAAACTAGTGAAATATATGATATTTTATGACGTGTTACATCACTGTTATGGAACTCTCTGCGTGGTGACTGCACAACCGTCTGCTTGGTAGAACTCAGAATCTTTTGTAGCCAACAAGAAGCGTAAAAAAGATTATAGGAGAAAAACGTAGTGCCTGTTATAAGTGTGTGTTATAGGAGGTGTGGGGAGCTGCAGTGAGTGTGCTGCTCAGGTAATGTGGGTTATAGAAGGTGTGGGGAGCTGCAGTGAGTGCTGCTCAGGTAGTGTGGGTTATAGGAGGTGTGGGGAGCTGCAGTCAGTGCTGCTCAGGTAGTGTGGGTTATAGGAGGTGTGGGGAGCTGCAGTGACCATGCTGCTCAGGTAGTGTGAGTTATAGGAGGTGTGGGGAGCTGCAGTGAGTGTGCTCCTCAGGTAGTGTGGGTTATAGGAGGTGTGGGGAGCTACAGTGAGTGTGTTGCTCAGGTAGTGTGTGTTATAGGAGGTGTGGGAAGGTGCAGTGAGTGTGCTGCTCAGGAAATGTGAGTTATAGGAGGTGTGGGGAGCTGCAGTGAGCGTTCTGCTCGGGTAGTGTTGGTTATAGGAGGTGTGAGGAGCTGCAGTGAGTGTGCTGCTCAGGTAGTGTGAGTTATAGGAGGTGTGGGGAGCTGCAGTGAGTGTGCTGCCCAGGTAGTGTGTTATAGGAGGTGTGGGAGCTGCAGGAGTGTGCTGCCCAGGTAGTGTGTGTTATAGGAGGTGTGTGGGGAGCTGCAGTGAGTGTGTTGCTCAGGTAGTGTGTGTGTGTATAGGAGGTGTGGGAAGGTGCAGTGGTGCTGCTCAGGTAGTGCGAGTTATAGGAGTTGTGGAGCTGCAGTGAGTGTGCTACTGTGGTGTGTGTGTATATATGAGGTGTGGGAAGCTGCAGTGAGTGTGCTGCTCAGGTAGTGTGAGTTATAGGAGGTGTGGGAGCTGCAGTGAGTGTGCTGCTCAGGTAGTGTGTGTTATAGGAGGTGTGGGGAGCTGCAGTGAGCGTGCTGCTCAGGTAGTGTGAGTTATAGAAGGTGTGTGGAGCTGCAGTGAACATGCTGCTCAGGTAGTGTGAGTTATAGGAGGTGTGGGGAGCTGCAGTGAGTGCTGCTAAGGTAGTGTGGGTTATAAGAGGTGTGGGGAGCTGCAGTTAGCGTGCTGCTCAGGTAGTGTGTGTTATAGGAGGTGTGGGAGCTGCAGTGAGCATGCTGCTCAGGTAGTGTGGGTTATAGGAGGTGTGGGGAGCTGCAGTGAGTGCTGCTCAGGTAGTGTGAGTTATTGGAGGTGTGGGAGCTGCAGTGAGTGTGCTGCTCAGGTAGTGTGGGTTATAGGAGGTGTGGGGAGCTGCAATGAGTGTGCTGCTCAGGTAGTGTGTGTTATAGGAGGTGTGGGAGCTGCAGTGAGTGCTGCTCAGGAGTTTTCAAACTAGTGAAATATATGATATTTTATGACGTGTTACATCCCTGTTATGGAACTCTCTGCGTGGTGACTGCACAACCGTCTGCTTGGTAGAACTCAGAATCTTTTGTAGCCAACAAGAAGCGTAAAAAAGATTATAGGAGAAAAATGTAGTGCCTGTTATAAGTGTGTGTTATAGGAGGTGTGGGGAGCTGCAGTGAGTGTGCTGCTCAGGTAATGTGGGTTATAGAAGGTGTGGGGAGCTGCAGTGAGTGTGCTGCTCAGGTAGTGTGAGTTATAGGAGGTGTGGGGAGCTGCAGTGAGTGTGCTGCTCAGGTAGTGTGTGTTATAGGAGGTGTGGGAAGGGGCAGTGAGTGTGCTGCTCAGGTAGTGTGTGTTATAGGAGGTGTGGGAGCTGCAGTGAGTGTGCTGCTCAGGTAGTGTGTGTTATAGGAAGTGTGGGGAGCTGCAGTGAGCATGTTGCCCAGGTAGTGTGGGTTATAGGAGGTGTGGGGAGCTGCAGTGAGTGTGCTGCTCAGGTAGTGTGGGTTATAGGAGGTGTGGGAGCTGAAGTAAGTGTGCTGCTCAGGTAGTGTGTGTTATAGGAGGTGTGGGGAGCTGCAGTGAGTGTGCTGCTCAGGTAGTGTGGGTTACAGGAAGTGTGGGGAGCTGGAACACGTAGTGTGGGTTATATGAGGTGTGGGAGCGCAGTGAGTGTGCTGCTCAGGTAGTGTGAGTTATAGGAGGTGTGGGGAGCTGCAGTGAGTGTGCTGCTCAGGTAGTGTGTGTTATAGGAGGTGTGGGAAGGGGCAGTGAGTGTGCTGCTCAGGTAGTGTGTGTTATAGGAGGTGTGGGAGCTGCAGTGAGTGTGCTGCTCAGGTAGTGTGTGTTATAGGAGGTGTGGGGAGTTGCAGTGAGCATGCTGCTTAGGTAGTGCGAGTTATAGGAGGTGTGGGAGCTGCAGTGAGTGTGCTACTCAGGTAGTGTGTGTTATAGGAGGTGTGGTAGCTGCAGTGAGTGTGTTGCTCATGTAGTGTGTGTTATAGGAGGTGTGGGAAGCTGCAGTGAGCCTGCTGCTCAGGTAGTGTGTGTTATAGGAGGTGTGGGGAGCTGCAGTGAGCGTGCTGCTCAGGTAGTGTGGGTTATAGAAGGGGTGTGGAGCTGCTATGAGCGTGCTGCTTAGGTAGTGTTTGTTATAGGAGGTGTGGTAGGTGCAGTGAGTGTGTTGCTCATGTAGTGTGTGTTATAGGAGGTGTGGGAAGCTGCAGTGAGCCTGCTGCTCAGGTAGTGTGTGTTATAGGAGGTGTGGGGAGCTGCAGTGAGTGTGTTGCTCAGGTAGTGTGTGTTATAGGCATTCTGTATTTCCGGTTGATTTTCTAAATTTTGAAAATGACTGAGATGGCAGTGCCTGGCATTGCGCCTCTTCCTGCTCTGGCAGGAGGGGGTCAGCCCCCCCTCCAGTTACCGCCATGTCTGGTAAACGCGTTGAATGCTGAGCAGGACTCAAGACACCAATAAAGGGGAGCTTGTTCTGCATCTGTTTTCCGTGTTCCAGAATCTGGATAGACAGAGAAACATAAATTCCATGTACTGTCAGCTCAACACCTTACTCCGGTGCTAAAATCACTTAAATGTGAAAAATTAAAAAAAAAACAAAAAAAACCTGGCTTTCTATCCTGCTTTAAATTGTGTGACACATCCGATGAGTTTCAGGCTTTTAGTCATAAAATCTGTTTCAGCAACTGAGAACCTGTAAATCTGTCTCTAGCACAGATGCTAAGCGAAAACTGTTACCTGCGCTGGGAGGCCTCTGGGGACCACGAGAGCCACACAGATACAGGAGAGATAAGACGTAGAGCGTGTTGGAGAGGAAGCAATGCATTCTCTTCCCCTCTTTACACAGAGCGCTGTTACCCTCGGGGGAGACACAGTACATGCCTCTCCCGAAACACACACACTTACTAACGGAAACCAACAATGTGCTTGCACCACTTCTGTAGGGATTTAACTTATAATGTGCTTCCAGTCTGCGCCTTTAACTGTCTGACGCCCAGGGTAATAAACACACCGAATTACACAACTGCACAGTTTACATCAAAGTGGAAAAATGCTTTGGAAAAACGTTTACCAATTCACTAATTTTGTTCTAAAATGTAGGATCATTGTGTCAAATCTCTTGAATTCCTGGTTTGTTACATAGAAACAACCATTCAGCCAATCTAGTCTGCCCAATTTTCTAAATACTTTCATTAGTCCCTGGCCTTATCTTATAGTTAGGATAGCCTTATGCCTATCCCACGCATGCTTAAACTCCCTCACTGTGTTAAACTCTACCACTTCAGCTGGAAGGCTATTCCATGCATCCACTACTCTCTCAGTAAAGTAATACTTCCTGATATTATTTTTAAACCTTTGTCCCTCTAATTTAAGACTATGTCCTCTTGTTGTGGTGGTTTTTCTTCTTTTAAATATAGTCTCCTCCTTTACTGTGTTGATTCCCTTTATGTATTTAAATGTTTCTATCATATCCCCCCGTCTCGTCTTTCCTCCAAGCTATACATGTTAAGATCCTTTAACCTTTCCTTGTTGATTCTGGTAGATAAGTGGTTAAAGTGCAGTGCGCTGTTTGCTTGATTTTTATCATCATATTAAAATGCATAGTCAGTTTTAATTTAGAGATTGATTTACTGATATGTGATTGAACATAACAGCCTAAATGAAATGTGTGAGAAATCCTAAGTATATTAAGTCAGGCCTTAGTGCTAGTCCTGTCATCTCACCACAAGTCAGTGTTTTGTGAATATTCTCACCACATGTCACTGTTTAGTGAATAGTCTGATGTGCGCTTTTAGCTGCTTCCAACTCCTTTGTCCAGAAAGTGTCTCTCATTGTCTCCGATCTCTGATCAATAAACTCTCTGCAGTCTGTCTTACCGTTCCTTCACAGTAATAATATCATCACTCAGATTTTACCTCAATACACTGACAACAATGAGAATTTTACACTGACAACAATTAGAATCTTAGTCTAAAGAGGGATACAAGTCATTTTTAATAATGCTTAATAATAAGCTATTAGTCATTACTCATTTTTGATATCTGATTATATTGCGGCATATTCTTGGAATAATATGATATATGTCCTTGACAGCCCCAGAAAGGCAACAACCAGCATTTACTATGGACTGACTTTTCCCATGAGCCTCCAGTAAAACGAGATTTGTCTGGGCACGTGTGTCTGCTTTTTATTTTAGAATTTAGCAGCACATTTTAAAAATCAGGTAGGATGATAGATAGATAGATAGATAGATAGATAGACAGACAGACAGACAGATAGATAGATACATAGATAGATAGATAGATACATACATACATAGATAGGTAGATAGATAGGTAGATAGATAGATAGACAGACAGATAGATAGATAGATAGATAGATAGATAGATAGATAGATAGATAGATAGATAGATAGATACATAGATAGATAGATAGATAGATAGATAGATAGATACATACATAGATAGGTAGATAGATAGGTAGATAGATAGATAGATAGATAGATAGACAGATAGATAGATACATAGATACATAGATAGATAGATAGATAGATAGATAGATAGATAGATAGATAGATAGGTTGGTAGATAGATAGATAGATAGATAGATAGATAGATAGATAGATAGATAGATAGATAGATAGATACATAGATAGATAGATAGATAGATAGATAGATACATAGATAGATAGACAGACAGACAGACAGACAGA